>CM060322.1:28892787-28897787 GCA_030674155.1 Stramonita haemastoma
TGGAGATAGATTGTCTGTCCCTTTGTTTATTTTTGTTTGTTTTTGTTTGTTGTTGTTGTTGTTGTTGTTTTGGAGGAGGGGGGCGGGGTTAGAGAAAAGAAAACACAGACTGAAAGGAGGGAGTGTGGCACAGCGTCACATATGTTTTTTGCTGCAAGCTAAGACCTAAATGACGAGGTATGGTTTTGACAGGACAAGTGAGAGAGAGAGAGAGAGAGAGAGAGAGAGAGAGAGAGAGAGAGAGAGAGAGAGAGAGAGAGAGAGAGAGAGAGAGAGAGAAGAGAGATTCATTCTTTTATATCGAGGATAATGGAATAAGCAATCATATGCTTTTTTTACATCCAGTCCCCGTGTATATGCAGTTTTGTAAATGTCATCTGTTCCCACCGGTACACCATGGCCTACTCTTACGAAAAGCGGAACAGAATTGAAAGAGACAGACAGATAGACAGACAGAGAGGGGGAGAGCAGAAGACGCAGAAAGAGAGATAAGTACAGAGGGACATAGATACAGACAGACAGACAGATGCAGTGAGAGAGGGGAGAGTAAGACAGATAGAGACAGAGTCAAAGACTGATAGACAGAGAGACAGACAGACAAACAGACAGAGAGAGAAGACACAAGATTGGAGCGAGAAAGGTACACAGTCACACTTAACCCGGCTGTGGGAAGATCGAGAGCTAGGCGGGTTGACAACTGGTCGTTAAAACCCAAGATGATAATGATAGTGGTGATGATGACAGAGAGAGACACAGAGAGAGAGAGAAGGGGACAGGTAGGCAGACAGACAGACGGACAGATAGACATATACACAGACACACAGACACAGAGGGAGTGGGGAACAGAGAGAGGGAAGGAGACACACAGAGAGACATTGACAGACAAAAACAGAGAGAGAGAGAGACAGAAACACAGACAGACAGACAGACACAGAGAGAGGCAGAGACAGTGAGGAACACATAGAGAGATAGAGACAGACAGACAGACAGACAGACAGAAAGAGACAGAGATACACGGACAAACAGAAACAGATAGACTGAGACAGAGTTAGGGAGCACAAGTGCTTTTGTGTGTTATATATGCATGTTGGTAGTAGATTTTCTTTTTTATTTCTTTTAAAGAAGAAGAAGAAAAAGAAAAAGAAGAAGAAGAAGAAGAAGAAGAAGAAGAAGAAGAAGAAGAAGAAGAAGAAGAAGAAGAAAACAAAAGAAAGAAATTGCAACGCTCAAGCCATCCATCTCCCCATCCTGTTGCAATAAGCGATATAGAGAATGGGAGTGTATGTGTGTATGTGAGTGATTGAGTGGTGATGACATCAATGATGATCTAATGTTCGCGCGCGCGCGCGCGCGCGCGCGCGCGCGCGCGTGTGTGTGTGTGTGTGTGTGTGTGTGTGTGTGTGTGTGTGTGTGTGTGTGTGTGTGTGTGAACAGACATACATACACACACGTACCCACGTACATACCCACACCCACCCACACGCACGCGCACACACACACATACACACACATACGCACGTGCTCGCTTGCACGCACGCACGCACGCGCGCTCATGCACATACACACAACACAACCACCACCACTACCACCCCACCCCATCCTAGCCTCATCTCCCCCCCCCCCCCCCTCCGTCCCCAAGGGCCTCAGATCAGGCCAAGTTCATAGACAAGATAGTGTTGACAGTCGTGACATGCACACAACTATACTTAGCTCTGGAAGACCATCAGTCACACTGGTCTACAGATACGTGTAGACAATACGTAGAACCACACACTACGTCACACTTCGAAAGTCACGTCATCCTCGCGTGTGTGTATGTGTGTGTGTGTGGGGGGGGGGGGGTGTTTTGAGGGAGGAGGATGGAGGGGGGTGTATCTGTGTGTGAGGGGAGGTGTGTGTGTGTATGTGTGTGTCTGTGTGTGTGTCTGTGTGTGTGTCTGTGTGTGTGTCTGTGTGTGTGTGTGTCTGTGTGTCTGTGTGTGAGGGAAGAGGGTGGGTGGGGTGTGTTCCTCTGACTTCCTCCCTTTCTCCTTTTCTGCCTCTGTATATCTGTTTCTCAGTGTCTTTCTGTGTCTGTCTCCCATTTTCTCTCTCTCTCTCTCTCTCCTCTCTCTCTCTCCTCTCTCTCTCTCTCTCTCTCTCTCTCTCTCTCCTCTCTCTCTCTCTCTCTCTCTCTCTCTCTCTCTCTCTCTCTCTCTCTCTCTCTCTCTCTCTCCCCTCTCTCTCCCCCCCCTCTCTCTCTCTCTCTCTCTCTCTTGGTCTTCCTGTTTCTATGTCTGTCTCTCTTTAAAAAATATATATATATATATATATATATTGCATAAATCAAGATAGAAATACTTCATCATAGTGTCAGTCACTGAAAATATACCGACACATCTCTCTGAAGATCGCAGAGAGATCGCACATATGATGTGCGTATGTAAGTAATTTTGCTTTAATTCTTCATCGAGAGCTCCAAGGTTCATCAACTGTGATTTTTTTTTGCGTATATATATGAGCCTGTTTATATCCATCATCTAGGTAACTTCCTTCCGACTTTGGGATGAAGGAATAAATAAATAAAGATGTTGTTTCATCAAACAGTAGAGAAAAAATCACAAGAATAAAGGCTCAGAAAATGTACGTGTAACCATTTTTTACAGGGATATTGTGAACAACATAAGAAAGCAAGGGTTTGTGGCGTGTGGAAAAACCGGTACAAAAAAAATAGTCTCACAATTTTATTTGTTGTTGTTGCGATTGTATTGAGGTCCCAGCGCGCGGTTAATATGTCCTATTCAGGGACACCGTTTCATTTGACTGCTGGCATACATATCAGTTACTTTGAGAAAAAGAAAGGATGTTCAGTGTCAGTCGGATAATTCAAAGCGATGTTTTTATTATTATCAATTCTACTGCAAAAGTATATACATGTAAAACACTAAAACTGGTGCAAATTAACACATTTTTACACACACACACACATACACACACACACAACTGCATACACACGGGGACTGAATGTAAAAAATGAAATCTTATTCCATTTTCCTCAAAATAACAGAATAAATCAATAAATAAACACACACCAAATAACCCTACCCCCACCCCAACACACCACCCACCCAACCCACCCTCACTTCAACCAAAAACCACCTTAACGGAGATAGATCAAATCAGACACCAAAAAAAAAGACCTGACTCAAAACTCAACTGTTAGTACCTAGCAGTCCTCGGACGGGCTGGTACCGAACCACTGACCCGAAACATCCCAGTAACTGTTCTGCCCTCTAGGCCCTCATACCACCCTGGGTCAGCCACAAAGGAAACTTTAGCCAGTCGGCCTGTCTGTACGTACTGACAGTCCATTCTTTTGTTTGTGTCGCTGGACCTTGGCGCTAGCGCCTGGTCAGGGACAGGGATAGGAGGGTGGTGGTGGGTGATATTACGTATGATAAGCTTGTTGTGGTCAACCATTAGTTGTAAAGACTTTCAAGATTCTTTCCTGACTTGGGTTTGTTGTATGTGCTTGGTCTAGAATAGTATGTTAATGGACCTGACAGGGGTATATTTTAGTTGTGTGTGGAGATACATGTTTTAGGCACACGCGCACGCTTACACGCACGCACGCACACGCGCACACACACACATACACACACATGCACACAAACACACACACGCGCGCGCGCGCGCACACACACACACACACACAGAGCGAGCGAGCGAGAGACAGACAGACAGACAGACAGACAGACAGACAGACAGTAGACAGAGATACAGAGAGAGACAGAGACTCAGAGACAGACAGACAGCCAGATAGACAGCCAGACAGACAAACAGACAGACAAAGAGAGAGAGAGAGAGAGAGAGAGAGAGAGAGAGAAGAGAGAGAGAGAGAGAGAGAGAGAGAGAGAGGAGAGAGAGAGAGAGAGAGAGAGAGAAGAACTTTCGAACTCAATCACTTGTCAGAGCTAGTGTGACACGCGTCTCTGACTTAAAGGAAGATGGCCACATAAAAAAAAACTTTGTCTCTGTATGTGAGATTGTTGGTGTCAAACCTACTCGAATCTTTGAATATGGTGCTATATGCACAGCATTAATTAACTGCATGCCGAAGGATCTTAAACGTCAACCAGACAACTCAGTCAGAAATAAATTATTCAAGTCTGAAATCTCTGGCAACACCTCGTCAGTTTCATCTTTCTCTGGTTGAAAAAAAAACAAACTTTTCAACCGTTGGTGATTAAATTCTGGTTGAAATTCAGTCTAAAACATGGCTCATAGCCAGTAAAACTACTACTGAAACTACACTGCGATTACTCCCTTGGAAAATTTTACACATTATATATCCTACCAACGTATTGCTTAACAAGCTAGGCATGGCTAATAATAAACACTGCACATTTTGCGCTGAAAAGACAGGCTACATATCACATTTGGAAATATATTGAACACAAAAGGTTAAACTAATTTAACATAGCCATGAAACTAGCATTACAGAATGTAGTATTAGGTTTTTGATGCATATGGGAAAAAAAAGCTTGTATGTAAGCAGTTACATGAACTTACTAATCCTGATTGCTAAAATATGAATTAGAATAATTAGGTACAGTACTCTGTTTGACATTATCATTATCTTTGACCGCGAGCTGCGTTATAGAAAGATAGATTAACAAAGATTAACAGACAGACAGACAGACAGACAGACAGACAGACAGATAGACAGACAGACAGACAGACAGACAGACAGACAGAGGGTACACAGTTAAGTGTCAAATTAGGTATGTTCCAAGAGTGATTTTTAGCCATAAGATGTGCGTTGTTAGATATGATATGTCTGATATATATGAGGTAGATAATTATGCATTGTTGCATATGTCTGTCTAAAAGATGCATTTCCTTTTCTGCCGTTAAGAAAGTTGAGTATTGTCATACGTCAAACTTTTTTTTTAATAACTCAATTACAAATACAACTGATTCATTTATGAAAGTCTTGGCATCTTTTGAAAGGATGAGTA
>CM060322.1:28920287-29030287 GCA_030674155.1 Stramonita haemastoma
AGCAGAGGGAAAGTGCAAAGAAGTAGCACACGACGACGACGACGACGACGACGGACGAGAGAGACAGAAGAAGAAGAAAGAAAAGAAGAAGAAGAAGAAGAAGAAGAAGAAGAAGAAGAAGAAGAAGAAGAAGATGCGAAGAAGAAGAAGAAGAAAGAAGAAGAAGAAGAAGAGAGAAGAAGAAGAAGAAGAAGAAGAAGAAGAAGAAGAAGAAGAAGAAGAACAACAACAACAACAACAACAACAACAACAACAACAACAACAACAGCAGCAGCAGCAGCAGCAGCAGCAGCAGCAACAACAACAACAACAACAACAAACAACATAAAGCAGCAGCAGCAGTAGCAGCAACAACAACAATAACAACAACAACAACAACAGCAACAACAAAGGAAGTTTAATGAACTGGGTTTGAAGGAGGTTTGTGGCGGTTGTGTTTGTTTGCAGAGGAGTGCCTGGCCAACAGTGACTGTGGGCCCAATGGTATGTGCGTGGACGTGAACGCCACCTCTTACCCCAAACACCAGTGCTTCTGTGCGCAGGGATGGTTCGGACCCCAGTGCCAGCACCGTAAGTATTTCTTGTTGTTACTGCTAGTGGTGGTTGTGGTGGTGGTGGTGGTGGTGTTTTGGTGGTGGTTGTGGTGATGGTGGTGGTGGTGGGGGTTTTTTGGGTGATGTGTGGTGGTGATGGTGGTGGTGGTGATGGTGGTGGTGGTGGTGGTGTGGTGTTTTGGTAGTGGTGGTGTGGTGGTGGTGATGGTGTGGTGTTTTTGGTGGTGGTGGTGGTGGTGGTGTAGTGATGAGGATGACGGTGGAAGTGGCGTTGATCTTCTTCTTTCTTCTTCTTCTTCTTCTTCTTCTTCTTCTTCTTCTTCTTCTTCTTCTTCTTCTTCTTCTTCTTTTCTTCTTATTCTTCTTCTTCTCCTTCTTCTTCTTCTTCTTTGCAGTCTTTTTCTTCGCATATTTCTTCTTCGCATTAATCTAATCGCAATTCTTTCTTCTTCTTCCTCTTCTTTCTATTCTTCGCAGTTCTGCTTCTTCTTCTTCTTTGCTATTCTTCTTCTTCGCAATTCTTCTTCGCAGTTCTTCTTTTTTACTGTTGTTGTTAATGTTGTTGTTGTTGTTGTTGTGATTATAATTGTTTTCGTCCCAGTCCAGCGAAGATATCAAATATCTGTATTCATACATGCGTTTGTTTGTGTGTTTCACAGAGTCCTCAGTAAAAACCAAACCCACTGACATGAGTGTGTACACAAAGAGTACTCTGTCCACGACATCTGACATCACTCTCTACTACAGAACAGTTCAGGTCAGTACACTTTGTCATAATGATGGGAAAAGCTTTACAAAATTCAAAAAAAAAGGAAGAAAAAGAAAGGCAAAGATGTTCCCATAACCTATGCGGTCGTTTGGGAGCGAGGTCTCAGAGACCTCAGTTTCTCCAGGGGGCCAGCATTCCCTCTCCCTCGCTGCTTTACGATGACGTACATAACACTGATGACGTACAAGTCACCGTTGTTGCTACGCCTATCACTGATGACGTATCTATCGGTTACGACATAATATATCACTGATGATGATAACATATGTGCCAACACCAGTGAGGCATATATCACGAATTATGCATCATCTTTGACGTCATAATGTATCACTGAATATAAGACATAGATCACTGGTAAGTTACATAATTTATCACCAATGAAGGACATATCACCAATGACGCATACAACACAGATGATGTTCATTTCAATAATATCGAAGTATATCACTGATGATAACATATTTATCACTGATGATGTGGATACACGGACAGGCAGACGAAAGATAGATAGATAGATAATAGATAGATAGATAGATAGAGATAGATAGATAATAGATAGATAGATAGATAGATAGATAGATAGATAGATAGATAGATAGATAGATAGATAGATAGATGGGTGTGTGTATCTGGTGGATACTGTCAGTATCTAAAATATAAATCTGGTTGGATAGACATCGCTGATGACGTACAATTCCTTGATGACGTACCTTTCGATGATGACGTAACATGTGACGTATGTGTCTGTGATGATGTCATGATCCTGTCTGGCAGGACGAGGTGGAGGTGGTGATGAAAGCCAAGACTAACACCTGGCTGGCTGTGGGATGGAGGCCCAACAGTAAGCTTCTATTATTTATTTATTTATTTGTTTATTTATTTATTTATTTATCTATTTATTTATTCATTTATCTATTTATTGTGCGTGTCTTGTCTGTGTGTGTGTGTGTGTGTGTGTGTGTGTGTGTGTGTGTGTGTGTGTGTGTGTGTGTGTTTCTCTGTGTGTGTGCGTGTGTGTGGTGTGTGTGTGTGTGTGTGTGTGTGTGTGTGTGTGTGTGTGTGTGGTGTGTGTTTCTGTGTGTGTGTGTTTGTGTGTGTGTGTGTGTGTGTGTGCGTGCGTTCGTGTGTGTGTGTGTGTGTTATGTATGTGTGTGTGTGTATGGGGTGTGCGTGTGCGTGTGAGGCTGAGGTACTGGAACCCAGAACCTCACGGTTGGCTTGTTTGGCAAGTGAACGTCTTAACCGTCCTGCCACCTTCCTCCTTGTGTCTTTGAGCTAGTTTCATCTGATGTGTCTTTGAACTGGTTCTGTCTGATGTGTCTTTGACCTGGTTCTGTCTGATGTGTGTCTGAACTGGTTCTATCTTGTGTTTCTTTGAACTGGTTCTATCTTTGAACTGGTTCTGTGTCATGTATGTTTTTGAACTGTTTCTATCTAATGTGTCTTTGAACTGGTTCTGTCTTATGTGTCTTTGAACTGGTTCTGTCTGATGTGTCTTTGAACTGGTTCTGTCTGATGTGTCTTTGAACTGGTTCTGTCTTTGAACTGGTTCTATCTTAAATGTCTTTGAACTGGTTCTGTAACTGTCTGATGTGTCTCTGAACTGGTTCTGTAGCTGCCTGATGTGTCTCTGAACTGGTTCTGTAACTGTCTGATGTGTCTCTGAACTAGTTCTCTAACTGTCTGATGTGTCTCCGAACTGGTTCTGTAACTGTCTGATGTGTCTCTGAACTGGTTCTGTCTGATGTGTCTCCGAACTGGTTGTAACTGTCTGATGTGTCTCTGAACTGGTTCTGTCTGATGTGTCTCCGAACTGGTTCTGTAACTGTCTGATGTGTCTCTGAACTGGTTCTGTCTGATGTGTCTCCGAACTGGTTCTGTAGCTGTCTGATGTGTCTCTGAACTGGTTCTGTCTGATGTGTCTGTGAACTGGTTCTTTAGCTGTCTGATGTGTCTGTGAACTGGTTCTGTCTGATGTGTCTGTGAACTGGTTCTTTAGCTGTCTGATGTGTCTGTGAACTGGTTCTGTCTGATGTGTCTCTGAACTGGTTCTTTAGCTGTCTGATGTGTCTGTGAACTGGTTCTGTCTGATGTGTGCTCTGAACTGGTTCTGTCTGATGTGTCTGTGAACTGTTCTGTCTGATGTGTCTGTGAACTGGTTCTGTCTGATGTGTCTGTGAACTGGTTCTTTAGCTGTCTGATGTGTCTGTGAACTGGTTCTTTAGCTGTCTGTATGTCTGTGAACTGGTTCTGTCTGAACTGGTTCTTAGCTGTCTGATGTGTCTGTGAACTGGTTCTGTCTGATGTGTCTCTGAACTGGTTCTGTCTGATGTGTCTCTGAACTAGATCTATCTTGTGTGTCCTACCCGCTGCAGGCGTGGGCAGATCCTGCCGAGGATTCCCAGATCTCGGAGGTGGCGCCAACACTGGCGGCGGATCAACACCAGAGGGAACCCCAGAGGGAACCTCGGAAGGAACGCCAGAGGGAACCTCGGAGGGAACTGCAGAAGGAACCTCAGAAGGCACTCCAGAAGAACCTCGGAAGGAACTGCAGAAGGCACTCCCGAGGAACTTCAGAGGGTCACCGGAAACAAACCAGAAGGAAAAGCAGAAGGCACACCAGAAACAACTGCAGAAGGAACAGCAGAAGGCACACCAGAGACAACTGCAGAAGGAAAAGCAGAAGGCACACCAGAAACAACTGCAGAAGGAACAGCAGAAGGCACACCAGAAACAACTGCAGAAGGAAAAGCAGAAGGCACACCAGAAACAACTGCAGAAGGAACAGCAGAAGGCACACCAGAAACAACTGCAGAAGGAACCGCAGAAGGCACACCAGAAACAACTGCAGAAGGAAAAGCAGAAGGCACACCAGAGACAACTGCAGAAGGAACAGCAGAAGGCACACCAGAGACAACTGCAGAAGGAAAAGCAGAAGGCACACCAGAAACAACTGCAGAAGGAACAGCAGAAGGCACACCAGAAACAACTGCAGAAGGAAAAGCAGAAGGCACACCAGAAACAACTGCAGAAGGAAAAGCAGAAGGCACACCAGAAACAACTGCAGAAGGAAAAGCAGAAGGCACACCAGAAACAACTGCAGAAGGAACCGCAGAAGGCACACCAGAAACAACAGCAGAAGGAACCGCAGAAGGCACCTCAGAAGGCACACCAGAAGGCACCTCAGAAGGCACAGCAGAAGGAACACCGGAGGGAACTTCAGAAGGCACACCAGAAGGCACCTCAGAAGGCACCCCAGAAGGAGGTTCAGGCTCAGGTAAGACCAGCAGTCCTTCCTACCTGTTCACCTGTGTGAGTGTCGCTGGCTGTGTGTGCTGGCTTCAGGATCCCCTGGCGTTGAATACATGTTTGTCTTTTTGTCTTTTGTGCGGTTCTTGTTTGGTTTTCATCTCTTGTAAGTGTAGTGTATGTAGTGTAGTGTAGTGTAGTGTAGTGTAGTGTAGTGTAGTGTAGTGCAGTGCAGTGCAGTGCAGTGCAGTGCAGTGCAGTGCAGTGCAGTGTAGTGGTAGCCGTGTGTCAGTGCCGTGCCGTGCACGTGCCGTGCCGTGCCGTGTCGTGCGTGCGTGTTGTCAGCGGAGGATGGGTGGGATGGGTGAAGCGTGTAGTGCAGTGAGTGATATGGCGTAGGTAGTGTAGTGTAGTGGTGTTGTGGAGTGTCGTGTCGTGCTGAGTGCGTATCGTGTCGTGTCGTGTCGGTCGTGGTCGTGTGGGTCGTGTTGTACAGTGGAATGGACTGGGTGAAGTGTGTGCAATGCAGTGTAGTGCAGTGCAGTGATATGGCGTGTTAGTGTAGTGTAGTGTAGTGTAGTGTAGTGTAGTGTAGTGTCGTGTAGTGTAGTGTAGTGTAGTGTAGTGTAGTGTAGTGTAGTGTAGTGTAGTGTGAAGTCGAGACGAACAGTGGGAGTGGAGTGGAGTGGATGCATTCCTGTCGTGTCAGCGAAGGTTTTGCACTCAGATATCTATAAAGAATATGTTCGGTCTTCTTCTTTTCTTTCTTCTTCTTCTTCTTTCTTCTTCTTCTTCTTCTTCTTCTTCTTCTTCTTCTCCTCCTCCTCCTCCTCCTCCTCCTCCTCCTCCTCCTCCTCCTCCCTCCTCCTCCCTCCTCCTCCTCCCCCCTCCTCTCCTCTCTCCTCCTCTCTCTCTCTCTCTCTCTCTCTCTCTCTCTCTCCTCTCTCTCTCTCTCTCTCTCCTCTCTCTCTCTCTCTCTCCTCTCTCTCTCCCTCCTCTCCCTTTCTCTCCCCCCTCTCCCTCTTCCCTCCCTCCCTCTCCTCCCTCTCTCCCTCCCTCTCTCTCTCTCTCCCCCCTCTCCCTCTCCCTCCCCCTCCTCCCCTCTCCACCCTCCCTCCCTCACCCCTCTCTCTCCTCCCTCACCCCCTCCCTCTCTCTCTCCCCTTCACCTCACCCTCACCTCTCTCTCTCTCTCTCCTTTTTTTTTTCCTTCATCATCAACTTTCAAGCGTTCTGTCTGTCCATCTCCTAAATGACCAGGTCTGCATCCCATGGACTGTACGGACATATCATCGGTAGCGCCAGAGGCAGCTACGGCCGTATCGGGATTTACTACACGCGTGACCGCTCCACCCCCTTACGGGACGAGGTGCTGGGTGGTCAGAACAGCTTGACCGCTGGTCTGGTGTGGGAGGAGGGGCAGTACACTACCATGCTCTTCAGGAGAAAGCTGGCATGTGAGTCGTTTTTGCTGTGTGTGTGTGTGGGGGGGGTGTGTGTGTGGGGGAGTGTGGGGGGGAGTGTGTGTGTGTTTTGGTGTGTATGTGTGTGTGTTTGTGTGTTAGTGAGTGTGTGTGGGTGTTGGTGTGTGTGAGAGAGAGAGAGTTATTGATGTAGTAGTATAGTAGTAGTATAGTAGTAGTAGTAGTAGTGTAGTGTGTGAAGTGGGGTGTAGTGTAGTAGTGTGTGTAGTAGTAGTGTGTAGTAGTAGTAGTAGTAGTAGTAGTAGTCGTTTCAGCTAACGTCTTTCATTTAGTGATCACAATAAAGGTATGGAGTGTGTGTGTGTGTGTGTGTTGTGTGTGTGTGTGTGTGTGTGTTGTGTGTGTTGTGTGTGTGTGTGTTTAGTGGGTTGTTTGTTTGTTGTAGTGAGTAGTGAGTATGAGTAGTAGTAGTAGTGAGTGTAGTAGTAGAGTAGTAGCTTTCCACTTAAGTGATTCAGACGATCTAAGGAATAATTGAAAGTGTATGTATGTGTGTAGTGTGTGTGTGTGTGTGTGTGTGTGTGTGTGTGTGTGTGTGTGTGTGTGTGTGTGTGTGTCGTGAATGTGTGTGAATGTGTGTATATGTTTTGTATGTATCGTATTTGTATACCTCTTTCAAGTCACGGCAGACGTTGTTTTCCATGTTTATGCTCATATCTTAATTAAAAGTCATGGCAGATTTCTGTTCTTGAAGTTCGAGCTGTATTTGTGTGTGTGTGTGTGTGTGTGTGTGTGTGTGTGTGTGTGTGTGTGTGTGTGTGTGTGTGTGTGTGTGTGTGTGTGTGTGTGTGTCTTTATGACTGGCACGGCATAACAATACACAAAAAGTATAATAAACGTGAAATAATCATGGTATGCATGACATAAGAAAATAAATGTCTTTTTTTTTAAAAACACACGAGGTTTTTGACATGTAATCAACTATAGAAAACAATTCGTGTCTGAAGAACAAAAAAGCAGACATGATCATGACAGGCTATATCATAATCAAAATTTTTTTTCCCTCCTCAGCTAAATCTCTGAGGTTCACCAATGGTGAGATTTTGCATAGGCTACAGTTTTATGCCCACCATGAAGGTAGCCGCAATCCAACTTCGAGGATATAATGACTAAATCATTGTCTGAAAAAAATCAGCCAATTATGACAAGCATGGTATAATAACAGAAACATAATGTCTTTTCAAGAACAAACCTAACTGTACAATATTGACAGGCCAGATGGTATGATGATAGATGCATAATGTCCTTTAAAAAAAAACCTCAGTGTACAATATTGACAGGCCTGATGGTATGATGATAGATGCATAATGTCCTTTAAAAAAATCAGTGTACAATATTGACAGGCCTGATGGTATAATGATAGATGCATAATGTCCTTTTAAAAAAATCAGTGTACAACACTGACGGGCATGATGGTATGATGATAGATGCATAATGTCCTTTAAAACAACAACAACAACAACTCAGTGTACAATATTGACAGGCCTGAAGGTATGATGATAGATGCATAATGTCCTTTCAAGAAAAAAAAAACCCACATTGTACAACACTGACAGGACTGATGGTATGATGATAGATGCATAATGTCCTTTAAAAAAAAACAAAAAACCTCAGTGTACAATATTGACAGGCCTGATGGTATGATGATAGATGCATAATGTCCTTTAAAAAAAAAAAATAAAAACCTCAGTGTACAATATTGACAGGCCTGATGGTATGATGATAGATGCATAATGTCCTTAAAAAAAATAAATAAAAACCTCAGTGTACAATATTGACAGGCCTGATGGTATGATGATAGATGCATAATGTCCTTTAAAAAAAAAAAAAAAACTCAGTGTACAATATTGACAGGCCTGATGGTATGATGATAGATGCATAATGTCCTTTAAAAAAAAAAAAAAAAACCTCAGTGTACAATATTGACAGGCCTGATGGTATGATGATATGATGCATAATGTCCTTAAAAAAAAATAAATAAAACCTCAGTGTACAATATTGACAGGCCTGATGGTATGATGATAGATGCATGATGTCCTTTAAAAAAAAAAAAAAAAAACCTCAGTGTACAATATTGACAGGCCTGATGGTATGATGATAGATGCATAATGTCCTTTAAAAAAAAACAACCTTAGTGTACAATATTGACAAGCCTAATGGTATGATGATAGATCTATGCATAATGTCCTTAAAAAAAACTTTTAAAAAAACTCAAGTGTACAATATTGACGGGCCTGATGGTATGATGATAGATGCATAATGTCCTTTAAAAAACAAAAAACAACAACAAAAAAACTAAGTGTACAATATTGACAGGCCTGATGGTATGATGATAGATACATTTCTTTTCAAGAAAAAACCTCATTGTACAATACTGACAGGCATGATGGTATAATTTTGGTGTTTTTTTTTAACTTTCAGCCGCGGACAAGGCAGACCATAGCCTATCGAACGAAGTCACACACGTGATTTGGGCAGTGGGCCAGCAGTTCGATTCCAACCGCCGTTATAACCACAAACCCCCGTCTGCCCTGGAGACCAACATGGCCAACATCACCGATTTCTACAGACCCGATGAACTCAAGTACCACGGCCACAGTGGACAGAGAGGAGTGGCCTCCCTTAACTTCTATGGTCAGTTTCGGGGATCAGAAATTAATGTTTGTTAGTTAATATTCTGTTTGGTTTTTGTGGTGTGTGTTTTTTTTGTTTTGTTTGTTTAAAATGTGTTATTTGCTGCTAAGTGATTTAAGAGACAAACGCGAGTTATAAGTTTTGTTAACGGCAATGACTGATCTCTCTCTCTTTTTTTGTTGGTTTACGCCAAAATGTGTGTTCATTATCCCTGTGGTTATAGTAATAGCTTAAGATTTGTTCTTTTGGCCTGAGCCGAAATATCTGTTAATTATCCCTGCATTTTTTGCAACAATAACTGAGAAGTATTTTGGCCTTGTTTGAAATGCATAATTGCCACAGCAGATTACTGTAATAACTGATACATATTTTTGGCATGGGTTTAGAATGCAGCTTAATTCTCTATGACCCTCCTTCACAAAATGAATCGCATTACTCTGGAGGTTAATTTGTTTTCTTGTTAGCATGTTATTAATTATTAGGGGTTAAAAAAAAGATATTCAATAAAGTAAACAGAAGATTGAAACTCGGATACTTCTATGAAAAGTTATTACAAATTGAAATGCTACACTCCAGGAAGGGACAAAATGAAAAATTGACGATTTTTGCATCGTAATAAATGGTCAGGATGAGGAGCTGGGTGTTTTAAACATGCTTTTAAAGCAAAAAAAAACAACCCAACAAACAAACACAGTTATGCCTTGATTCTTCGGTACAAGGTAAAAGGAAATAGCTATAGTTCTGTAATCAGTCAAAATCTGAACATTGACAGCCTGCTTAAAATGGCTTCTAGCAGAAAAGTGGGTCAGGCGCAGTGCGACTCATTTCGTGATGGAGAGTAAAAAAAAAAAATAATAAAAAAAGCACAAAAATAATTATTATCTGTGTTCTTACAGCAATAACTTTTTGTTGGGGGGTAGGAAGGAGTGGACAAAATTGTATCTCCTTCATCCGAAAACAGAATGTTGTTGTTTTTTTTAAGTAAAGGTAAAGGTGTCCCATAACCTATGTGGTCGTAAGGGAGCAAGACATCAGAGACCTCAGCTTCTCCAGGGGCCAGCATCTTGAGGGCGGCGCCCATCTCCTCTCCCTCGCTGCTGTACCTTCCCTGACTCTAAAGAGGGCAGGTACCCATCTACAGCAGGGTGAACTAGGGGAGGGGGGGGGGACTGTACTGAAGCCGAGGTGCGCAAACTGTCACCCATCCAATTGGTAACCATGCTCGATGCTGCTTAACTTTGACTCGGGAAAAGCGAGTTCTCTGACCACTTTGCTATCCCGCCCTTGATTTTTTACCTGGCCCAAAATGTAACTGAATCCTCTCAAAACGTAACAACAATAAACGATAACAATTTGGGGGGGCGGGAGAGGGTGGGGGGGGACTGGGACGAACACTGCACGTGCTGACCGCTGTTGTTGTGACAGCCTCGGACAGCAAGGCCCCGGACAGCTGCCTGCAGGACTCCTGCCCCGCCAGCCGGTGCGGCCTGGACTTCTCCTGGAGCTACAACCAGACCACCGACCTCATCACCTTCAACCTCTCCGCCTCCCAGGTCACCCAGTCCCAGTGGATCGCTCTGGGCTTCTCCGATGACCAGTCTATGGTGAGACACCTCTGAGAGGAGGACCCCCCAGCCACACACACATACCTGCACTACCACTATTTTGTATTTTGTACCACTTTATGTCACAGCAGATTTCACTGCGTGAAATTCGGGCTGCTCTCTCTTCCCTGGGGAGAGCTAGCGCGTCGTCACAAGTGCACCGCCTACCCATTTTTTTTCTTTTTCCTGTATGCAACTGTATTTGTTTTCCTATCAGAGTGGCTTTTTTCGACAAAATTTTACCAGGGTCAACCCCCTTGTTGCCGTGGGTTCTTTTACGTGCGCGCGCTAAATAGTGATGTGTAACACACGGGGCCTTGGTTTATCGTCTCATCTCGAAAGACTAGCGCCCAGACCACCACTCAGGGTCTAATGGATGGGGGTAAAGTTTTGGGTCCAAACGGGATACGAACCACCGCACACTCCGACCTGGACTTTTTGCTTTCTAGGCAAGGCGCGTTAGGCTACCACCTTGACCACCGATCCACTGTACTATGCTGCGCTGGGGATTACCTCACAATTCACAATTGAATTCACAAAAATTCAAAGATTTATTATCTCACAAATAGAGAAATTCTACGAAATATGACTGACCTTTCTGTCCCTCTCTTTTTGTCTGCCTTGTTCCCTTATTAATTTTCTACCTGCCAGCTCCGTCTTGTCTGTTTTAAGCCTTCTTGATCCATTCTCCTGACTTTTGTTCCGTCCAGAAAAACTTAAAAAGATAACAATTCTCTCCCTCTTTCAAAGTCGGATGCGCTGAACCTGAGTTTTCAGGCTCTTAATGGCAGTGCAAAACATTTTCGCTCATGTGACAAAGTACAACGATAGTTGCTGTCTGAGCGTTCGACGACAAAGAAAAACTTGAAGAAGAATTTGAAGAAGAAGAAGAATTTGAAGAAGAAGAAGAATTTGAAGAAGAAGAAGAAGAAGAAGAAGAAGAAGAAGAGAGAAGAAGAAGAAGAAGAAGGAGGAGGAGGAGGAGGAGGAGGAGGAGGAGGAGGAGGAGGAGGAGGAGGAGGAGGTGGTGGTGGTGGTGGTGGTGAAGAAGAAGAAGAAGAAGAAGAAGAAGAAGAAGAAGAAGAAGAAGAAAGAAGAAGAAGAAGAAAAGAAGAAGAAGGAGAAGAAGGAGGAGGAGGTTTGAGGAAAGAAAGAAAGAAAGAAAGAATGAATGAATGAATGAATGAATGAATGAATGAATGAATGAATGAATGAATGAATGAATGAATGAAAGAAAGAAAAAAAGAAAGAAAGAAGAGAATATGAAGAAGAAGAAGAAACAGATGCAAAAGAAAAAATGCCTTATCAGTATAGAAATGACATACTCATTTTTCCTCTAGACTTGCTTTATTGTTTGTCATTAAGCATCGTGTGATGATTAACACTATTCGATTGATGGCACACCCTTTTTCAGGCTGGTTCCGACGTCATTTTTGGAGGAATTGGCCCGGATGGCAAACCATTTGTCACTGATGGGTATGTGTCTCCTTACTATTTTATATGTATTGTATCTGGCTATTTTTTTTTCTTCTTATGCTTAATGTCTCTTCACTACTGGGTGATTTTAAACAAGCAAACTTTTATGACAAAAATTGTTGATTAAAGGAAACGGGAGTTAATGGTTAATACATTGTATTGAATTGTGATTTGAGAAAAAAAGGTAAAGGTGTCCCATAAACTATGTAGTCGTAGGGGAGCGAGGTGTCAGAGACAGCTTCTCCAGAGGCCACCATATTGAGGGCGGCGCCCATCTCCTCTCCTTCGCTGCTTTACCTTCCCTCACCCTAAAGAAGGCAGGCACCCATTTACAGCTGGATGAACTGGGGGACTGTACTGAAGCCATGGCGCGCTAACGGTCACCCATCCAATTGTTAACCACGCTCGGTGCTGCTTAAATTGAATTATGATGAGCTAGCCTATTTCGTTGTGTCCAGTAAGTCAAAGTGACTGTTATGGCAATAAATAACTTCTAATAGTGATTGGGATTCTGATTGTTATCCTGATTGGGATTGGGATTCTGATTGTTATCCTGATTGGGATTGGGATTCTGATTGTTATCCTGATTGGGATTGGGATTCTGATTGTTATCCTGATTGGGATTGGGATTCTGATTGTTATCCCGATTGTGATTATGATTGGGATTCTGATTGTTATCTTGATTGGGATTGGGATTCTGTTATCCTGATTCTGATTGGGATTCTGATTGAGATTGTTATTCTGATTGTGTTTGTTACTCGGATTGTTATCCTGATTCTGATTGGGATTCTGATTATGATACAGTGATTGTTATCCTGATTCTGATTGGGATTCTGATTATGATACAGTGATTATTATCCTGATTCTTATTGTTATCCTGATTTTGTGATCCTGATTCTAATTGTGATCCTGATTCTAATTGTGATCCTGATTCTGATTCTGATTGTTATCCTGATTCTAATTGTGATCCTGATTCTGATTGTTATCCTGATTCTAATTGTGATCCTGATTCTGATTGTTGTCCTGATTCTAATCGTGATTCTGATTCTAACCGTTATCCTGATTCCAATTGCCATCCTAATTCTAACTGTAATCCTTCTTCTCCTCTCCACACACACAAACACACACACCCACCACACAAACTCCTCCAGCTGGCTAATAGGGCGATCAGCCCCTCAAGTGGACGCGAAACAAGACGCCACTCTGATCAGCGGTCAGCACAAGGACGGCACCACCACCCTGGTCTTCAGCCGACGCAGGACCACCCAGGACGCCCAGGACAAGGACCTCGCCCAGTGCCGCTTCCTCTTCTACGCCCACAAAGGAGGCTCCATCACGAGCCCCACCAGCATCACGTATCACGCCAACACGCCCCTCATCTCCAGCAAGAAGATCTGTTTCGGGGCTTGTCAGAGTGTGGGTGAGTGTGGGTGTGTAGGGGGGGAAGGGGTGTGGGGAGGGGTGGGGAAGGGTGGGGAGGGTGGGGAAGGGGGGGGGGTGGTGGGGGAAGGGGGTGGGGAGGGGGGTAGTGTGGGGGTGGGGGGGAGGTTGTGGGTGGTGGTGTGGGGGGGAGGGGTGGTGGTTGTGGGGGGGTGGTTGGTGGGGGTGTGGTGTGGTGGATGGAGTAGTGGTGGTGGTGGGTGGTTGTGGTGGGTCGGGGGTTGGTGGTGATTAAATGTGGGTGTGGGTGGGTGGGTGGTGTGGGTGATGTTGGTGGGTGGGTGGGTGTGGGTGAGGAAAAGTGGGTAGGTAGAGTAGATGGTGGTGGTTGTTTGTTGACGGGGTGAGTGGATGGGTGTTGGTGGGTGTTGGTGATGGTTGTGGTGGTGGCGTGTGGTATCCACTTACTGATTCAGCAAGATCTGTTTTGGTGTTTGTCAGAGTGGGGGGGGGAGTAGGTGTTGGGGAAGGGGTGAGTGGGTGTGGGTAGTGGTGGGTTGATGGGGTGGGGTGTACCTCTCTCTCTCACACACACCCCTCTCTCCTCTCTCTCTCTCTCTCTCTCTCTCTCTCTCTCTCTCTCTCTCTCTCTCTCTCTCTCTCTCTCTCTCTCTCTCTCTCTCTCTCTCTTATACACACACACACACGCGCGCACGCACGCTCACATCCCCCCACACGCGCATCCCCCCCCCCCACATACACGCACACATCCTTCCCCCCACACACCACACACACACGCACATGCAAATCCTGTCCCTCACACACATGCACAGAAATCCTCCACCCCCACCTCCACACACACACAACACAAACACAGAACACACACACAAATACACACACACACACACACACACACACACACACACACACACACACACAACACACACACACACACACATACAAATACACATAACATAAAACTTCCCCCTATAAACCCACATTCGAAACAAACACAAACACACATAAGCCAACCTACCTACACAACTTTTCTCAACTCTCCATCACAACCCAACCAACCAAACCCAACCAACCAACCTCTTATTATCAGTAATCCACTGCTAACCCGTACATGTGAACAAACAACAACAACAACAACAACAGCAACAACAACAACAGCAACAACAACAACGATAAAAGCAACCGAGCCTTTAATCGGGGACATGAAATCCACTGCAGCAGCAACAACGACGACGACGAACAAGATGGACACTACCCGAGTGGACATCACCAACACCACAACCGTTGAGGGCACAGTCACCAAACCACCTTTGCGAGGTAGGGGTGTATGTGTGTGTGTGGGGGGGGGGGGGTGGTGGTTGGGGTGGGGGGGGGGTTGGGGGGTGAGTGTGGGTGGGTTGGTGGGTGTGGGGGGGTGTGTGTGTGTGGTGTGGGTGGGTTGGTGGTGGTGGGTGGGTGTGGTGGGGGGGTGTTGGTGTGTGTGTGTGTGTGTGTGTGTGTGTGTGTGTGTGTGTGTGTGTGTGTGTGTGTGTGTGTGTGTGTGTGTGAAAGTTATGAGAATTAACGGTTTGGGTGGGAGGGGAGGGGAAGGAGCGAAGGGTATGTGTGTGTGTGTGTGTGTTGTGTGTGTTTGTTTGTTTGATTGTGTGTGTTTGTTGTGCTTCCTGTGAGAGTGCCTCTTGTCTTTGACCATATTTACGAGGGTCCTGCATGTCTGTATATATTATATAGATAGATATGTAGATATATAGATATAGAGAGATATATAGTTATATATAGATATATAATCTTGTTATATATATATATAGTTTTATATTTTTATAGTTATACTTATATGTATTTATATTTATGTATGTTTTGTACGTACGTGTGTGTGTGTGTTTGTGCGTGTGTGGGCGTGCGTGTGTGTGCATGTTTGTGCGTGCGTGTGTGTCTTTGTATGCAGTAAGGTACACAACGCCGAGCAGTATCCGACTGTCGCAAGGTGACTACACACAGGAGCTGAGAGACCCCAAGTCCCCGGCCTTTGCGCGTCTGGCCATTGTCGTTACCACCAACGTACGTCTGGGGTTTTTTTCTCTCCTTTAGATAGTGTTAGAGTCCCAGAGGAAATAATCCGAATTAGGGACTGAGGCAGCAAGTCATCCCACTTCGACGCCTCGGGCCAACCCCTAAAAAATGGTACAAGTCTATGAAGTAACGGGGCCAGGCCCGGGCAAGCACAAGAGTGCTGCTGCACGTGCCTGAGCTCACTACAACGTTACGTTTGTTGGCCGGCTGTGCTTCTCTTTTTCCCTCTATCTGTCTGACTGACTGGCTGGTTTTCTGGTTGGGTGGGTGGTTTGGTGGGTGGGTGGGTGGATAGGTAGGAGGGTGGGTAGATGGATGGGTGGGGGGTCAGTAGGTGACATGGTGGGTAGGTGGATGGTTTGGTGGTGGTACAAGGGTGGGTGAGTCAGTAGGTGGGAGGGTGGGTAGGTGGTGGATGTTTGATTGGTTGGTGGATGGGTGGCAAATGACTGGGTGGATGGGTCTGTGGGTGAATAGGTGATTGGTTGGTTGGTCGGCTGGCTGGTTGGTTGTGGTTGGTTGGTTGGTTGGTTGGTTGGTTGTTGGTTGGTTGGTGGTTGGTTGGTTGGGAGAAGGGCGGATGGTTAGGAGGGTAGTTGAATGGGTAGGTGAAGAGTTAGTTGATTAGTTGGTTGACTGATTGGTTGGCTGGTGTTGTGGAGGGTGGATAGATGAGTAGGTGGGTGGAGGTAGGTGATAAAGAATAGGTGGCTAGGTGGGGGGTCTTTGCGTGGGTGGATGTTTGTTTGTTGGATGGGTGGGTGGGCGGGTGGATGGATGGATGGTGGGAGGAGGGTGGGTGGGAGGGTCGATATGTGGGTGGATGGTTAGGTGGATGGATGATTGGTTGATTGGAGAGACGGGTGGGTGGGTGGGTGTATGGATGGATTTGTTTTATGATGATGATGACCATATCATTGTTATCATTATTAGTGGAAGTCTTATAATTATTTTCATCACCATCATTATCATCTCCCATCATTATCATTATCGTAATTTTTATCATAACTATTATTCTTGGCTCTGCTGCTTGCTGCTTGCTGCTGCTGCTGTTGTAGTCATTGTCAAAATCAGCACCACCATTATCATTTTTTTTTTTGGTATCAGATACAGCATGATTTGACGATGATGATTATGTTACCTTTTTGGTATCAGATACAGCATGATTTTGACGATGATGATTATGTTACCATTGATGCCACACGGAAGAACTATGTCTTCTTATCGTGTTATCTTTCTTCCACAGGTGAACTATCGTCTGATCTCTGAGCTAGGCTCCAACTTTCTGGGAAGCACTGTGACAAGTTTCACGTGAGTTTTTCTTGTGTGTGTGGGGGGGGGGGAGTATTTATTTTTAATTTATTTATTGTGTTATATGATGATAATGTAATAAGCACTCGTGTGCTTTTTTTACATCCAGTCCCCGTGTGTACGCAATTTTGTCAATCTCGTCATCTGTTCCCACTCGGCACATAATGACCTACTCTTACGAAAGCGGAACAGGATTTAACCTGCGCGCAGGATGTTCTGTGTGTGTGTGTGTGTGTGTGTGTGTGTGTGTGTGTGGTGTGTGTGTGTGTGTGTGTGTGTGTGTGTGTGTGTGGTGTTTCTGTTGGTGCATGTCGTATCATTGTCGTTATCTACTTATACATACATATTATTTATGTCGTTATCTAGTTATATCGTGAACATAGTTTGCTGTCTACCGCACATAAAGTATGTTCCAGAGTTGCTATAATCTACTCTCAATATGATTGGCCGAGCGTTGATTCAAGTAACAACAGTAGAGTCGGTTTAAAACCTGTTTTCATCTTCATCATCGTCATCATCATATCATCATCATCATCTTCATCATCATCATCATCATTATCACAGCAGCAGCAGCAGCAGCAGCAGCACAGCAGCACATCATCATCATCATCATCATCATCATCATCATCATCATCATCATCATCATCATCATCATCGAACGCTCAGACAGCTCATTTTAAGCAAAAAATACGTTGTGCTGCCGTTAAGCGTCTGACAAGTCAGGCCCAGTACATCCGACTTTGGCGTGAGAGAGAATGGTTTCTCTTTTAAGTCTTTCTGGAAAAAAAAAGTGCGGGAGAATGGACCAAGGGGGCAGAAAATACGTTTGGTTTTTTCTCCAAGCTAAGGTTAAGCAGCATTGAGTGAGCGTGGTTACCAAATGTATGGGTGACTGTTTGCGCGCCTTCGCTTCAGTACAGTCTACCAGTTCATACAGCTGAAAATGGGTACCTGCCCTCTTTAGGGTCAGGGAAGGTAAAACAGCGAGGGAGAAGAGATGGGCGCTACCCTCACTATGCTGGCTCCTGGAGAAGTGAGGTTTCTTGACACCTCGCTCCCCAACGACCACATAGGTTATGGAACACCTTTAGACAATAGGTATGGGAACACCTTTAGAAACATATTATGGAACACCTTAAACATTAGGCTATTGGAACACCTTTAGTACCATATAGGCTATGTGGAACACCTTTAGAACCCACAGGTAAAGGGTACCATTGGTAACTACCTATAGACTATCAAGGAGTCTAATTGGACAGTCGCTTGTAGAAGCACTGATAGCAGGCTGGAGACGCTTTACCTTAACATATAAAACAATGTAGTGGCTACTTAAATAATGAAAGGTGACAGTACATTGTAGAACTTTTTCCATAGTGCATGTCGAGCAGACAAGCTAGCTCCAAAATATTGCTACAACTGGACAATAATAAAGGTGACTACATGTAGTAGACATTATGTGTCTGAAATTTCAGTGTGACAGACAAGGCAGCATCATTGCCAACCTGGCGAAGAGACGGTGCACCCGAGGAGGTGACGAGCCAGCAGTGCAGGAACAGGTGCGCACCGCCCTCACTCGCTCCGTGCAGAACCAAACCTGCAGGGTTCGGGAGATGGAGGTCCGCAGTGTTCCGCCTTCATCGGTTAGGTGAACTGTGTGTGTGTGGGGGTGTGGGGGGTGAGGGTGTGTGTGTGTGTGTGTGTGTGTGTGTGGGGGGGGGGTTGTGTGTGGTGTGTGTGTGTGTGTTTGGGGGGGGGGTGTTATGTGTGGTGTTTGTGTGTGTGTTTGTGTGTTGTAAGGGGGGGTTATGTGTGTGTGTGTTGTGTGTGTGTGGTGTTTGTGGGGGGGGTGTGTTGGTGTGTGTGTTTGTGGGGGGGGGGGTTTGTGTGTGGGTGGGGTGTGTTGTGTTGTGTGTGTGTTTGTGGGGGGGGGGGTATGTGTGTGTTTGTGTGTGTGTGTATATGTGTGTTTATGTGTGTGTGTGTTTGTGAGAGATGTAGAGAGAGAGAGAGAGAGAGAGAGAGTGTGTGTGTGTGTGTGTGTGTGTGTGTGTGTGTGTGTGTGTGTGTGTGTGTTTTGTGTGTGTTTTATACCTCGTTTTAAACTGTACATATCGCACACTTTTAATACGAGTTTTAAAATTGACGAGGTGACGACAGCCCCGATATGGCCTGTGCGGTCGGCGGGGCTGTAAGCAACATCATTGGATTGAGTGGCCGTCTGGGCTGACCCTTATGGTTGACCAGGGCGTCGATACAAGCAAGGACAATCGAGTTGGTTTTATACCTCGTTTTAAACTGTACATAGTCGCACACTTTAATACGAGTTTTAAAATGTGACGAGGTGACAGCCCCGATATGGTCTGTGCGGTCAGCGGGGCTGTAAGCAACATCATTGGATTGAGCTGAACAGTTCCAGCATACATGCAGCATTGCCTGCTGTCTGTGTTTCTCTATCAGGGGAGCCTCCAGAGCAGGAGAAGCCTGCAGACGACCCCGTGCTGACAGAGGTGGAGATCATCATCGCCGTCATCACCAGCGCTCTGCTGCTGATCGCTCTCATCATCGGCATCTGCAAGCTGGTGGAGAGCCGCCATGCCGCGCGTCAGGCCCAGATCGAGGTGGGTGGCTGGAGGTTCAAATCTTCCACAGTTTGAGGGGATTTTTTTAAACTTTTTTTTTGTGGGGGGGGGTTGTGGGTGGTTGGGGAGTGGCTTTGAATGATGTTTTTGGTGGGTGGTGGTGTGGTGTGGTGGTGGTGGTGGTGTATGAAGATTTAGTGTTTGTTGGATGGAAGGGAGTTAAATGTGTGTGTGTGTGCGTGCGTGCGTTCGTTCGTGCGTGCGTGCATGTGTGCGTGTGTGTGTGTGAGTAATGTGTGTGTGTATGTATGTCTGTGTGTGTGTGATTGTGTGTGGTGTGATTTGGGAGGGGGGGGGGTTAGTGCCTTGCTCATGATTTATTGGTGATCTTGGAGCAAGAGTTCGAGTCACCACTGACAAGACATTTTTCTTAATGTTTATTTGGGTTGTTGGGGTTGTGTTTGGTGGTGGTGTGGTGTTTTTGTTTTGGGGGTGTTGAGTGAGGAGGGGTTGTTTTGGTGTTGATTTTACTGGGGGGTTGGGGGGTGGGTTATAGGGGGAGGTTGTTGAAAGGATTTCGTTTGTTTTTTCTTCATTGTTGGTTGTTTTTTGTTGGGGGGGGGGGGCATGGTTTGTTTTTGCTTCGGGTGGGGGGTTTTTTCTTCGCAGCTAGAGCTCCGAGGTTCACTAATTTTGAGATCTTGCGCGTGCAGCTGTTTGTCCACCATTAAGGTAGCTGCATTCCGACGTCGGGGTGATGTCAAAACCAACCACCAGTGTCCATGCCACTTTTTTTTTAAATTGTCACCCGTTCCTACCGGCCCACAATAACCTACACTTCCGAAAGGCGTTACGGGTTTTAATGTGTGCGCAAGATGTTCCGCGTTTGTCTGTATAAGGAACCTTTGTTTAAAGTCTTATCTGAAGGACTTTCAGGGGAGTGGAGTCGGTACTGATGTTACCTCCAGTGGGAAGATCCTCTTGGGCAAGACAGTATAGTGAATGATTGTTTAGGGAGTTGAAGGAATAGACTGATGGCAGATAGTCCTGGTAACATTGGAAAGGGTCGTCATCTGAGGGTTGCTTGTGCTTCTTCACCCATGCCCCCGCGCATGTATGCTGCAGTTGGAAGTTAAGCAGATGACAGACCTGAGAGGGTACAGTGTTTAAGCTGAAAGTTTTCAAAGTACAAAGTTAACAAATTTGCGCAAGTTCTCGTGAGTCGAGACCGAAGCTAGGCTTTTACACACGTACGCGCGCGCGTGCACACGCACACATTAACACTACACACACACACACACCACACACACACACACACACACACACACAAACGTGTGCGCACAAACACGCACGCACACACCACACACACACACAATACACACACACAACACACACACACACACATACACACACACACACACACACACACACACACACACACACACACAACACACACACACAACACCACACAACCACACACACACACACACACACACACACACACACACACACACACACACACACACACACACACACACACACCACACACACACACCACACACAAACTTTTTTTATTTTATAGATGCACAAGTTAAGTGTTGTATCTGTGTTTTGAAAAGTGTTTTTTTCTGAGAAAAAAAAACCACACCAGGAAATGGGCCCTAAAAAAAAATATGAAGTGCAGCCTAGACTGTATAAACGAGTCAACGGTAAGTTTCACTTTATCAAAGTACTGTTGAATGCCCCAGGTATTCTGGCCTCTGTACTGTTGCGGGCTAAATGCAACAAAATTGGCCGAGCCAAAAGCTGTGTCAGTTATGATGTCAGGTCATTGCCAAGGCCTACATTAAAATGTTGTGTTGAGATTGCCTTCAGCCATGACGAGCTCTCAACAGAACAACCTGCACTCTCCTTCAAGGAGAATAAATCCTCTGAAGTCGGAGTATGGCTGCCTATATGGCGAGGTACTTGAAAATAGTCATACACGCAAACTTTTCATTCTGTGTGCAATTCAATCTCACAGGGATTCCCAGGTGGGATTAGTGAGTCAGAGTGCACATCTGGTGACCCCCCAGAGTGTTAAGCTGGGGAACAACAACAATGCAACAAAAAATAATAAAACCTGATCGAACCCACTGTTGCAGAAGAGAAGGATCTGTAGAGAGGGAAGCAACTCTTCGTCCAGCGGCTCAGGGGGAGCAGTCAGAAGAAAACGATGACTTACCGGGAATTCATGAACCTGAGCCCCGACAGCGACCCCAAACAGTCCCAGCCTGGCACCTCCGGCCCTGCTTACGTCAACCCCGGCTACCAGCATATGGAGTTTAAACATGTCCCCTAGCTTGCTGTCAATTTTTTGCTGTTGTTGTTGTAAAAATATGATTTGTGTGTGTGTGTGTTCGTGTTTTATGTACTGATGACTAAAAACATTGCTGTTGTTGTAGGTGTTGTTTGGGTTGTTTTTTTTAGTTTGTTGGATTTTTTTTTTGGGGGGAGGGGTTCGTTCCTCAGTTGGAGATCCCAGGTTCACCATGAAGGTACCCGCATTCTGACTTCAGGGATGCATGCTGGATAAGTTCGTGTTTCTGTAACCTACACGGAATAATGAAATGAATTACAGGATCTTTAACATGCATATTTCATCATCTGTGTGTGTATATATTTGCAAGAAGGGAATTAAGGCACTGGCAGGTCTGTGCTTGAAGTTGACCTGGGAGACAGACACCGCCAAGGTTCGAGCCCACGGCTTCATGGGACCCATGGGATTGAAGTCAAACGGTCTGAACCACTGGGTTGTAGTGTTCCTCAGTTTGTTGGAATAAAAGACACATAGGCAGGAATGGGGGATGGTTGACAAAAATCAACGACAAAGAACTCCACTGCGATACACAAGACATTACGACTTTTTCATTCTTTATTTTTTAAATTTTGATGACTATGGAATAAACACTCATGTGGTGGGGTTTTTTTTTACATCCAGTCCCGGTGTGCTTGCAATTTGTGTGTGTGTAAATTTTGTCATCTGTTCCCACCGACATAACAACGGTATACTCTTCCAAAAGGCGGTGAACAGGTTCAAGTCAAGTCAAGTCAAAATGATCTTTACTGAGGGCAAAAGATTAAGTTTACACAACTTTTTTTTTTATCCTGCCCTCACAAAAAGATCAAGAAAATGGACATATAAACATGGTTTTAAACATGTGCACAATAATGATATTCTGCGTGCGTTGACACACGGGGCCTCTCACACACGGGTTTGTAGTCTCATGGAAGGACTTTCAGATGTTACTACACCGAAAGAGAAATATAATCACTGAAATGAATAAGTGAAGAAGAACGCTGATTCTTGTAGCGCGCAAGCAGATTGCTTTAGTTAATTTCAGTATGACGGAAAGTATCAGAAAGGTAGGGGGGGAGGGGGGAGGACACGTGTAGACAATGATTTATTATTTATAGCTAAAGCAAGACTGCTGTAGTATGTCTCAGTTCCGTCAGTGGCACTGCTGTTACATGATATTTCTATGTTCTTGAAGTTGACTCTGTAGACCTACCACCACATTTCTATCAATACTTACACATTTCTAGCCTACACCGTAATAATGTTTGTAAATATTAAGGAACAAATGGGTGGAGGTGTGTGTGTGTGTGTGTGTGTGTGTGTGTGTGTGTGTGTGTGTGTGGTGTGTGTGTGTGTGTGTGTGTGTGTGTGTGTGAGTGTGTGTGTGTGTGTGGTTGTGTGTGTGTGTGTGTGTGTGTGGTGTGTGTTCAACATGATGTTAACGTGTGTATTTCGGTTTTTTTCTTTTGCTTTTGGTTAAGACTTCTTATTGTTGTTGTTTTGTTTTTTTAACATTTAATCTCTGGTTGCTGACATTACTCTATTACTCTATCCCTACACACACACAACACACACACACACACACACACACACACACACACACACACACACACACACACACACACACACACATACCTTCCTTCCTTCCTTTCTTCCTTCCTTCCTTCCTTCATTCATTCATTCCCTCCTTCTCTCCTTCCTTCCTTCCTTCTTTCCTTCCTTCCTTCTTTCTTACCTTCCTTTCAACCCACCATCCTACCAAAACAAGAGTTGGAACATTAGTTGTTTTTTTTCTTCTAATAAATTTGTTTTCCCGCAAATGAATGTCTTTCATGAACAGTTGTCTTTCAGTTTCTCTGATAACCATAGTTATGTTATCAGCTTATATCTTAGCGCAGCTTACGTAACTCGTTTTGAATAACGTTCATTAATTATGAACTGAAAGAGAACTTGCTTTTTGGTTTAAAGCTTTTGGTGGAAGTTTTTTTTTGTTTGTTTTGTTTTGGGATTGTTTTTGTAGGTGGTTGTTGTTTTGTTGTTGTTGGCTTTTACTGGTGTATGCATTTTATGTTCTTTTGTTGTTATGGTGGTTATTTGGGGGGGGTCTTTTTTCTTCTTTTTTTTTTTTGGGGGGGGGGGGAGGGGGCGCTCATTTGTATCCTCCTTGCTGTCTGATTGTTGATTTGTTTTGGGTTGTTTTTTAATTTTTGCTCTGCCATTGTTGTTTGTTATGCTTGCTATATTACCAATGCTGTATAACTAAATTTCACTTTTGCTTTGTTTTGTTTTAATTGTGATAATATTTTGTCATGGACTGTAACTTTTACTTTGTTTGTTTGGCTTGATGTTCACATGAATTGTCCCAAGGAACCGTGATATGAACGGTACATAATATTAATAATGATAATAACATGATTCAGACTGCCATGGGTCATGCGTCTCCTTTTTTTTTTATCCTAACTAGCCCGGTGTGGGTTGCGGGGATTTTAGGTCAGGGATATTTTTAGAGATATTTTCTGAACAAAAAGTTGTGCTAGGTTTTCTGGGGGTGGTGTTTTTTTTTGGGGGGGAGGGGTATCATTTATTCTCTCTCTCTCTCTCTCTCTCTCTTCTCTCTCTCTCTCTCTCTCTCTCTCTCTCTTCCTCTCTCTCTCTCTCTCTTCTCTCTCTCTCTCTCTCTCTCTCTCTCTCTCTCTCTCTCTCTCTCTCCTCCTCTCTCTCTCCTCCTTCTCTCTCTCTCTCCTCTCTCTCTTCTCCTCTCTCTCTCTCTCTCTCTCTCTCTCTCTCTCTCCTCTCTCTCTCTCTCTCTCTCTCTCTCTCCTCTCTCTCCTCTCTCTCTCTCTCTCTCCTCTCTCCTCTCTTCCCCCCTCTCTCTTCTCTCCTCTCTCTCTTCGATATTAACATTTTTTGTCTGTGCTTTGATTTTCTTTTCTTTTCTTTTTTTTCGCCCTGACGCTTCTTCAGAATACTTACTAGTCTGCAGTGTGTAGAAATAACTTGATATTGTGTACACATTCTGCCATTATTAATAAATAATTTTTTTTTGTAATATGTATATAACCGAAGAAGTTGAACATTAATGGGGAAGACAATTGGAAAGGAAAATAGGGGGGAAGGGGAGCATGTTGATGATGGAGACCTTCGGTGCTTTTATTATTTTTGTGTTGTTTTTTGGTGTTGTTATGCTTTTGGTGGTTGGTTGTATTCTTTTTATTCTTAGATTTCTATCTTGTAAAGAATGTCGTCAAATATTTAATCAGAAATATTGTCTCTCTAACAATGAATGTGTTTAAGTCTCCTTTTCTTCCTCCCCCCCCCTGCCCTTCACCCCTTCCCTCTCCTTCCCTCCACCCCTCCTCCCCCCTCCACCCCCCCCCCCCCCCCCCTTGTTCCAGGAGATGCCAAAACTTATCTTTATGTGAGAAGTGTGTTCCCAACCTCTAGAAAATCCCGGCAACATTTTTTTCTCTTTGCTGTGGCTGTCTTTGCTTCCTCCACCCCCCCCCCCCCCCCCCCCCCCCCCCCTCCTCTGATTGGTTTGTCTGCTATTTTCTTCTTTTTTTTTGTACTTGCTAATACTCTGCTTTGATAACTTATCCATTTGCTGCGTTCTGTCTTGTATTCGTATCTGTGGCTTTGGAAGGTGGGAGATTTTGTTGTTAGTTATTCTATGTTAATTGTCCATTGTTGTTATCGGTTTGTTGTTGTTGTTGCTATTGTTTTTGTCGTCATTCTCACCATTGTTATCATTTAACATCATCATCGCTATTATCATTATTATCATTACTACTACAGCTGCTGTACTGCTTACTACTACTACTATACTACTACTAACTACTACTACTACTACTACTATACTACTACTACTACTACTACTATACTACTACTACTACTACTTACTACTACTACTACTACTATCATTATTATTATCATCACCATCATCATTGCTGTTGTTGTTGCTGTAATCCTTATAGTGTTATTGCCTTTTTACCAGCTTGGACTAGGGGCATATCCCAGGTTACTGGATAGAATCATGCTGTGCTTTCTTTTCCATTTTCGGAACTTGCTTTCTTTTTCTTCCAATTATTCTCTTTGTTGTTCCATTTTATCTTGATTTTTACCAATTTATCATTTATTAGTGTGGTTTCTTTTATTTATTCCTTTCATTTACCCACTTTTTATTTTAGATTTTTATATAGTTCTTATTTTTTGTGTTTCTTATTCAACCAGTTATTCGTTGATTTATCCGTTTTGTTTATTGATATTTTGTCTACTTTTTTCTGGCTAGAAGATCTCTAATTCTGAATATCGATATCACACTGTACCATCGACATCAATTTTGTACGTTGAATTATCATTAAACAGATCTGCAAATGAGTCTAACTATTGTCTTTTCTTTTGTTTGCTTCGAACGTCTTGTGTGAGTGTTTGTTGTTTTATATACCACTTTTTAAAATATTTTTTCTGTCTCTTCTTCTGTGACGTTCCCATCCCTGCTGTTCTCACGCCGCTCGTTTCAATCTCCTCGCCACAGCCATACCCAGGTTCATTATATCTTATCTTCAGGGTCAGAAGTCCACAGGGAGCTCATCAATATTAGGTCGCCGTGGGGCCACCAGCCATAGAGGCCCTTGACTGCTGCTGGGTTACTTTGGTGGTGTTCAGTGGTTCCTGTTTTGAGCTAACATACGTAGGACACCAACTATCAAGCCCCCTACTAATGACAGTATTAGCTCAGACGCAGAGCCAGACTGAGTGAGACGCCCACCCCATGTGGCGACACCACAACGTCCTTCCAATGACCGCCCCTCCTCGAACCACCAACCCAAAAGGTTTTGACACAAACTAAATGTATGGGTAAACAAATCTGGTCACCATGAGACCAGAGCAGCCCGGGCCACGGAATCAGAGGCAATTTTTTTCATTGCATGATGATCAATGACGATGAGGATGATGTAATGATGCTGCTATGGAACTGAATGTGCTTTGAGATTACTTGACAGGGCTGTACTCTACGCTTACTATCATGATATATCCCGGCGTCAACTGGGCCCGAGAGCTACAGACACCTGCAGTGTTGGTCAGGTAATTTGAGCAACGCTCTCAAACTCGCATCCGTAAAGTGGATGAAGCTTGACTGTGTGGTCCCAGTCTTCCCACTGAGCCCACAGCATACACTCTGGGTTGGAGCCGGCCGGAGCCCGAAAAATCCCTATGACTCTTATGGGATTCGAACCCGCGATCTTCCAGTCCGAAATTCAAGGCGCTAACCACTGCGCCATGGCAGCTTATATTGTAGACCACTATCAGTCAAGGCAGATTTATCTGCGTGATATTCCGGCTGGTTTCCCTGAAGGGAGAGCGCGTCGCCACAAGAACAGCGCCACCAGTGCAACCTTTTTTTTTCTTATCAGCACATGTAGCCTATTTGACTTCCTATTGAAGTGGCTTTTTCTACTGAATTTTGCCAGGGAGAATTCTCTTGTTGCTGTTGGTTCTTTTACGTGCACTGAATGAGTAGGCCTATTGCACACCGGACCTATGTTTATCATCTCATGGGACAGATTTGGCTGGCAAATGTAAAAATCTTGCATAATTGAGATAAGCTGAGGGTGGACTGTGTGATTTGTTTTTCTTTCTTTCTTTCTTTCTCAGGCCAGCTCCTACCTAGAGTGAGTTTTGCTGTGGGCTCATTGGGAAGTCTGGGACCTCACAGTCCTGCTTCATCCACTCTACAGAACTGATGTGGTTTTGAGAGTGATTTTACTTTACCTGACCAACACTGCAGGTGTCTGAAGGCGCCTGATTTAGAGAATTTTACCCTGGGGTTGATGCACGCACACACGCACGCACTCACGCACATAAATGCACACACACACACAAACACACGCTCTCTCTCTCTCTCTCTCTCCTCTCTCTCTCTCTCTCTCTCTCTCTCTCTCTCTCTCTCTCTCTCTCTTCTCCTCTCTCTCTCTCTCTCTCTCTCTCTCTCTCTCTCTCTCTCTCTCTCTCTCTCTCTCTCTCTCTCCTCTCTCTCTCTCTCTCTCTCTCTCTCTCTCTCTGGAGTTAACATCAGTGCTGACTCCACTCCGCCCAAAAGTCTTTCGGATGAGACTATAAACCGAAGCCCGTGTGCGAACGCACGCAGAACATCTTGCGCACACATTAAATCCTGTTCCGCTTTTCGTAAGAGTAGGCCATTGTGTGCCGGTGGGAACAGATGACATTTACAAAACTGCATACACACGGGGACAGGATGTAAATAAAAAGCATATGATTGCTTATTCCATTATCCTCGATATAAAAGTATAAATAAGAAATAAAAATAATAGTAAATAAATAAAATTTTAAAAAACACATACACATACATACACGCACATCCACATCCACATCCACATACTCATCACACACACACACAACACACACACACACACACACACACACACACACACACACACACACACACAGGGAGGGAGGGGGGAGGAAGGAAGGAAGAAGGAAGGAAGGAAGGAAGGGAGACACCCCCCCCCCCCCCTTCGCTTTCACAATGAGAGTGTTGAGCTTCTCCTAGCAGGCAGCATAACTTCATTGCTCTTCAACTCATGCTATTTTCTGTGGCTTTGTGTGTAGTGTTATTATTATTGTTATATCTTCGTCATCGTCATGGACTGCACTTCATTTTGGTAAGTGTTTCCTACTTTGTTGATATTTAATTGTTGCGTTATTTGGTTTGGTTTTCTGTTGAATTTTGCAAACTGTTTACACCGCCATTGTTCGCCATGTTTTTATTGTGGGTTTGAATTGTCTCCCGTGCACGTGAAACTGGCTGCCTGCAACTTCGATTGCTTTCTCTCCTGGTACAGGCGCATGTTTGATTTATCTTCTGTGACATGGTCTGCTAATCTTGTATACACAGAACGAGAACGTTTGCCCCCACCCCCTTCAGTCCTAGAACCTTCACTCAAGTTCGTTTTCAAACATTTAAGCATTAGGCACTGTTTGCCGAAAACATGTTATCACAGAGCTGGACGAAACAAGCAAAGCAAAATAGTTGTTCATATTTCTGGATTTCATTAAAACAACCTGAAAAGAAAATTCACAGCACATGAATGTTTCAACTTTGCACCTGCGTGTAACCATTCTCCTCCTAGTCATAACAAAAAGATAAGGTAAGGAAGGAAAAGGTGCCCCATAACCTATGTAGTCGTAGGGAGTGGGGTGTCCAGAGACCTCGGATTCTCTAGGGGCATCATAATGAGTGCGGTGCCCATCTCCTCTCCCTCGCTGCTTTACCTGCCCTAACCTTAAAGAAGCAGGTATCCATTCACAGCTGGTTGAACTGAGGGACTGTACTGAAGCCAAGGTGCGCAAACAGTCACCCATGCAATTGGTAACCACGCTCGATGCTGCTTAACTTTGGCTGGGGAGAGCAAGTGCTCTGACCACTTAGCTATCGCAGAAGCCACAGTCAGTTTCCACAACCTGATCAAAGTTCTTTTTTTTCTGCTCCACCCATCAGAAATCTACATCATTATGTAAACATGAATGTTTTTCATGCTCTATCTGCTGGCCCCAAAAGAGAAACAATCTGCAATCAACTTCTTCATAGCTGAACACAATGTTGATAGTTTTATAAACGAATGCAGTCAACCTCTTCGTAGCTGAACTGACTGGATATGTTTTCTAACGTTTGTTCGGATTTAAATGACCTCACGGATGTTGTTTCTTCCTATATCTTATTTTGTTTTAGTAATGTTATTCCAACAAAGAAAAAAAACTATCTACCCCATAAGAAGCCTTGGGTTGCAAAAACTCTAAAACATGTTCTAAACAAAAGAAGGAGTACTTTACACAGGCACAGAACAACAAAAGAAGTGAAGAAATAAGAATCAAAGCTGCTTTTGCACAGGCTAGATGTGAGTATAAAAATAAGATAGAATACAAGTTTGCAGGGGACAATTTTCGTGCTGCCTGGCAGGGCATCAAAAATATGTCAGCAGTAAACATGGTATAGCTGCCACACATAGGTGAAAGACTAGTCTCCAGGGGTCTGTGAAAACAACCCAGCCAGATCATTTAAATGTTTGTTGCTTTTTATATCGTTTTGAAAAGCAATGATTTTTCAGATTAAATAAATGACCTGAATCAGTCTCTTTTTTTATCTTTTTTTTTAAGAATAGCCTCGTTGTTGATGAAAATACGTTCCTGACACAATGTGCCTGCAGATACAAGGGAAATAACCCATTGGGCGACACAATGCGCCTACAGAGTGCTAAGGCTTATCGTTTTATCTGAAATACTATCACCTAGACCGCTTCTCAAGGTCTAGTGAATTCGGGGGGAGGGGGGGGGGCGAGGGGGAAGTTCGGTTTCAAACAGGGATCCGACTTGTAACTTCTCACTGTGTAAACTTATGTTTGACTTCTAGGACACCCCCCCCCCTCCTCCCTCCATAGTGAAATGAAAGAAATGTATGTAATCCTCCTGAACTTTGCTGTGTGTGTGTGTGTGTGTGTGTGTGTGTGTGTGTGTGTGTGTGTGTGTGTGTGTGTGTGTGTGTGGTCAGGGTTCACTCACCCAAGAGGACGGGGGCAGGGCCATGGGCAAGCTGTACGGCAACAACTTCAGTCACACTTCCCTCTGCCGCTTGGAGGCCTCCACCTCCACCTCTACCCACCTCCACCTCCCCCTCCACCTCCGCTTGAAGAACACGTGCAAGCTGAAGGAAGCCCCTGAGCACTGCAGAAAGGGCTGACAGACACCGACACCATGGCCTGCAAAGCAACCCGGCTGTCATCATCTCGGGCACAAAGGAGACCCTGTCTGTGGCCCTGTCTGTCACCCTGTCCGCCGACGCCATGGGCCAGCGCCGCAAGAAGCGCACCTGCATCGACACCTCCATCCTCGTGACGCTGGAGAAGAGTTGTTTTTTTCTCCAGAACTCCAAGACGTCCTCAGACGAGATCTCCATGCTGGCGGATATCTTGAACATGGAGCGAGGGAGGGGGGAGGGAGGAAAGAAGGAAGGAAGGGAGGAGGGGGGAAGGGAGGGAGGAAAGAAGGGGTGCGGGTGGGGTTAGGCTGCAACGGGCGGCAGGCAGAGAAAGGCATCCACCCGCCCACTTCGTCATACGGGGGGCCCTGTAGGTGATGTCCAGCCGCCATCACCAGCGTTGGCACCGTGTGTGAACATTCGAATTTGCTAAAACCAGTAATTGTTATTGATTGCTTGTGTGTTGTATTGGTCGAATGCAAGCGCTTTGATTTGTTTGTTGGGTTTTTTTTTGGTAAGATATAAGCTATATAAATTTCATGTATTATAATTATTATTATTATTATTATTATTATTATTATCATCATCATTATTATTATTATTATTGTTGTTGTTGTTATTATTATTATTATTATTATTATTATTATTATTATTATTATTATTATTGTTGTTGTTGTTGTTGTTGTTGTTGTTGTTTTTCACCACCACCCTCGTGCACACCCTGGCGGGGGCCGCTTACAAAAGCGGAGACAAACAGTTCATGTCGGCAGCGTTAGCTAAGGTGTAGGCTGGTAACCAAAACAAAAACCAAACCAAAAAAATTCTTCTTCTTCTCATTGGTTTAACGTCCATTCACTACAAGGTGATTTAGACAATGGTACATTCACGCAGGGGAAAAGGTGAAAGGATGAAGAAATGTAATGGAAGATGAAAAGTTTATAAAATTTCATTTACAGTAACTGTCCTACTGGTGACTGGCAAATACTTTCTGCAACTGATACTAGGACATACGACTCGGAATCATATAGAACACTTTGAATATTTCCATATTTTTTTCTTAGACCTATCCCTTTGCTTTTATACGAGGCAATGAGCACAGGGCAATCAAACAATATAACATGAAAAAACAACAACAAAAACATGCACACAGGTGTCATGTTTAGACACCATCCATGAAGTCAGAATGCAGCTACCTTAATGATCGGGGAGGAAACGGTCACACACACAAAAATCTCACCATTTGTCAACCTCGGAGTTCTAGCTAAAAAAAATGGGGACAAATGCTTTTGAATTTGTGTATGAATGCATGTGATTGTAATTGTGTGTGTGTGTGTGTGCGTGCGTGCGTGCGTGCCGCGCGTGCGTGCGTGCGTGCGTGCGCGCGCGCGCGTGCGTGTGTGTGTGTGTGTGTGTGTGTAATTTCGTGCCCCCCCCCCCCCCTCTTCCCTGTGGGATGCTGGGGGCTCTTTCACTATAAATAGCATCCCCACCTTCTGGAAATTCTGTGCAAGAAATTTCCACTTTTCTATATCTCGTTCTCTTTCTTTGTTTCTGTCTTTCTCCGTACCTTTCTATCATCTCTCTTGCTTACTTTCTGCCTTCCCAGTCCACTCTTCTGCCTTTGTTCAAGCAAATCTTTCAAAAAGTGTTCTGTTTTTATCATTTGACATTTTGCCTGTGTTTTGCTCTGGGGAGCAGGTAGAGAAACCTAGACACTGTGATGGGCACAGGATGTTCATTCATGACATTTCATCCGTAATTTTGAACTTTAAAATGTTTATCTTTTTATACATTTTTATTTTTGTAGTCTGGGATTGATAGATTAAGCGGAATGGCTGGCGTTCTCAGTAGTCTGGTTTATTAGCCTTAAGGAATGAAATGATTTTGGTATTGTGTTATTTAATGTTTTGTTTTGTTTTAGATGGACGGTGTTAGATATTTGAAAGTATTAGGAGCTGTTGGTTTTTTAACTTGAAGGGAAAGTTTCTGGAGCCACTGAAACTGAATGAGGTGACAGCCCTGATATGACTTTCGTGGTCGGTAGGGCTATAAACAATATGGAATGGAATGGGTAATTTCATGTGCTGGAGAGAAAGATATGCTATGCAGGACAACAGCCCTTTGACTTGAGTTGCTAAATACGGATTTTTCGTTTATTATGAATGATTCTTTATTAACCTTATTCAGTAAGTAAAAAGGCGGCATAGCAACATGATTTGACACTGGCCAAATTCTGTAGTAATCCCCGAAGTGAGAATGTGGGTACCTTGATAAGGGGGTGGGGGGGTGGGGGAAAACTGTCACATACACAAAAATCTCACCATCGGAGAACCTCACAGCTCAAGCGAGGATTGAAAAAAATCTGTAGCAAAAAACACTCTCTCATCATAGTATCGTATTACTTGACTTTTTTAAAAACCAAAATATGAATGCTTTTTTAAAAAATATGATGTATGTATAAACGAATGATTAGAAACATAAATAAACATAATAAATTATTTCTAAAAGAAAAGCCAAATAAAGGAATATATAAATACATTAATGGATGGTAAAAAAAAAAAAAATCTCTGGCAGATTTTATTTACCGGCATTCCGAACAATGCATGAATGACTTTAGTTAAAAGAAGTCTCTGAATAACTTGACGTTTTTTATTTCGTTCCTCAGCTAGAGCTCTGAGGTTCATGAATGGTGAGACTTTGCCTATGCGACCATTTTTTTCCCCTCATAAAGGTAGCGGTATTCCGATTTCGGGGAACATACAGATTGAAACAGGTGTTTGTGTGATTTAGGATTTTATTTTTTTATTTATGTGTTCTTTTATTTCGAGGATAATGGATTAAACAGTCTGTGGGTTTGTTTTTGTTTTTTACATTCAATCCCCGTGTGTATGCAGTTTTTGTAAATTTTGTCAGCAGTTCCCACTGCACACAATTTATTTATTTATTTATTTATTCTTTTGTTTCGAGGATAATGGAATAAGCACTCGTGTGTTTTTTTTACATTCAGTCCCCGTGTGTATGCAGTTTTGTAAATGTTGCCAGCCGTTCTCACCGGCATACAATGGCCTACTCTTTCGAAAAGAATAGTGGACATGTTTTAACGTGTGCGCAAAATGTTCTGCTGCGTTCGCACACGGGACTCGGTTTATAGCCCCATCCGAAGGAACTTTCAGGGGGAGTGGAGTCAACACTGTTGTAACTCCAAGGGAAAGATTAATATCTCTTTGAACGGGATTCGAACCCTGGTCAGCAGATCACGAATTATTCATGTAGGCTACTTTGTGTGGACGTGGACGCAAGTTTCTCTATCAGACAGCTCTGTACAGCTTGCTTTTATGCTTGCCATACACATTCGTCTTTTTCTGACAATTTTGATTAAATAACCCGTGAATAAATTAGCTTCCTTTTATGCTTGCATAAACATTTGTCTTTTCTGACAATTTTGATGAATATAACCCGTGAATAAATTCTGTTGTTGTACTGATTCATACAGAACTGTTAACGGTCATCAATACGACTTAATATGCATGTCTGCTGACATATTCGATTTAAGCCCTTTGCTGAATACGTACCGGCATCCGATGCAAAATAATAACAATCATAATGCATTCCTTGCTTTTGTACTGTGTATTCTGAAAAAAAAAAAAGTTTTCTTATTCCAGAGGTGAAAGATTGCAAATAAATATGTACTGTTGTAAATAGTGCCACACCATTATTGTTCGAGGCAAGTGTGACTCAATTTCATGATTGATTTCGTAAAATTGTGTGTATCATTGTTGCATACCATTACATACCACTGTTTCATATCATGTCAGGTGGTTCTATCAGCCTATCTAGATGCCAATATGAAACTTTCATGTATCTTTTTTTAAAACTGTTCGTACATCATTTCGAGAATTTTTGAGTGTTGCATGTGGAATGTCAAGTATTATGGTTATTTGAAGATAATTGCAATGTAAGTGTAAATGTGAAAAAATGAAGGGAAAATGTGTGTGTGTGTGTGTGTGTGTGTGTGTGTGGTGTGTGTGTGTGTGTGTGTGTTGTGTGTGTGTGTGTGTGTGTGTGTGTGTGTTTTATATCGAGGATAATGGGATAAGCACTCATGCGCTTTTTTTTCATCCAGTCCTGTGTGTATGCAGTTGTGTAAATATTGTCATCTGTTCCACGGCACACGATGAACTACTCTTACGAAAAGCGGAACAGGATTTAACGTGTGCGCAAGATGTTCTGCTTACGTTCGCACACGGGCCTCGTTACAGTGTCATCCGAAGCGTTGTGTGTTGTGTGTGGGGGGGGGGGGGGGGGGGTGAAAAGGAGTGAAATTTTTGTTGTTGTTGCTATGCTTTGTTGTTATGGATGTTTTCAAATAACTGACAAAATGAGAATTATGTAGTGTTCTTGATATGAAAATGGTAATAAATACGAAGACCAGATTTTTTTATTGTGCCTTTGAATTCCATTTGTGAAAATGTGCGTGTGCGTGCGTGCGTGCGAGCGTGCGTGCAATTCGGGCGGGCATTGTGTGTGTGTGTGTGTGTGTTGTGTGTGTGTGTGTGTGTGTGTGTGTGTGTGTGTGTGTGTGTGTGTGTGTGTGTGTGTGTGTGTGTGTGTGTGTGTGTGTGTGTGTGTGTGTTGTGTGTGTGTGGTGTGTGTAAATATTTATTCCCCCAGGCCAAACTGATCTGGACCATTTTGAGGGGATTTCCAGTCATTCAAATATGCAGCACACAGAAACTTTTTTTTTTTAAATAACAATAACAGTAACAAGAATAGTAACAACACTGATGATGATAAGAACAAGAACAGCAAAAACAACAATAACAGCAATAATAATAATAATAATAACACCGATTACGATAAGAACAAGAACAGCAAGAACTACAACAACAATAAATAAATAATAATAATAATATAATAGTAACAACACGATGATGATAAGAACAAGAAGAAAAAGAACAGCAAGAACAAGAACAACAAACACAACAACAACAGCAATAATAATGATAATAATAATAATAATAATAATAATAATAATAATAATAATAATAATAATAATAATAATAATGATGATGATGATGATAACATAGCATTACATAACATAGCGTATGGAATTTATAATGCCCTGAATATTGTAAAGCAACAAAATCAGAACATCGGTGTTTTTTTTCTGCCTCCTCACCACTCTCACTTTATTTTTGAGGACGATTTTTTGGAAAACTTTTTTTTTCGTTTTTGGCATATACACTTATAATTGACGTTGCTAAGAGTGGATGTTATGTACAGTATTCTGACAAAATGTTGGAGCATGAAAATGTATTTTAGAGTATTTATTCGATGTTTTTGTTTTCAATTCCGCAATACACTGCCCCCACCCACCCCGCCAGATGTAGCTGACGCGCTGTACATTTTTCCCACCCCCCACCGTCGGTATGCGCCTTATATAAACAGCAGAAATGTAACTGACAACAGCTCACTTCATTTTTCATCCAATCGAAAAATAGCTAGCATTTGCTGCTGGCCTGTGTGCGGTTTTCACGGGACTTTTGTGAAGTTCAGGCACTGGGCCATTTCACGTTCTCCAATCTGTTTTTAAAAAAAGAAGAAAAAAAAAGAAAGAAAAAAGAAAAAAAAAGAAAGAAAGAAAAAGAAAAGAAACAAACAAACAAACAAACAAAACAAAAAAAAGAAAAAAAGGAGGAGAAGAAAAACAAAGCCTGCACAGCCACCACACTCAAACAACAAAACTGCAAAAGACATGTGGCAGTAAATTTTATTCTTTCTCTGTACATTTAATTCTCTTGCACTTGGTTCCATTCTCTTACAGCTGGTATCACTACAGGTTTATACAACAACAACAACAACAACAATATAAAAAAGCCAACCTCTACAGTTGTTCAGAAATAACATAGAGAAACTAAAAAAAAGTGAGGAAGGTTGAAACAAACCACTGAGGAAACAAACCCAAAAAATATGTCATTTGGTGTGACTTGCATGGAATGGCATTTTTTTTCCTTTTCTTTTTTTTAATTTAGAAATGATTTTCAAAATGTAAATAAGCCTTTTTCTGTTTTCAGGGTTTGTTTGTTGTTTTTTTTCTTTTTGGGGGGGGGGGGGGGGGGATGGTGGGTCCATATCTTTTTTATACTATGCAGGAGGAAGAGGATAATTCAAAACATATGGGCAAATTGAATAATGAATTAGGAGCAGAATTTTCCAAAAGATGACTTTTTTGTATTTTTCCTCAGCTAGAACTCGAACTCAGATTCACCAAAACTAAGATTTTGCCTACACACATAATTATACACCTACGCAGGCACTTTGGATCAAATGGAGTAAGCCTTTATACTATTTATAAAAAAAAAAAAAAGGCATTACCACTTATGTGCATATATATGCGACATTTTTTTTTTTTAAACTCTACCATTAAGGTAGCCGCATTTCGACTTCGGGAAGTACAGCATTTTAAGGAAAAAACTCGTGTTTCTTTTCCCTCTCCTTTTTTTTTCTTTTGTTCCCCCGTCCTCCCTGGCTTTCCCTTTTAAAAAAAAAAAGGTCAGACATTGCTGGTGTAGTGGTGGCAGGTGACACAGTGGCTGTGCAACGTGTGCAGCACGTCATGCACGTCAGGGGGCAGCCGCAGTCCAGCTGTGGGATGGATGACCTGTTTGTTTGTCGCACACGTCCAGGCAGACGTACATACTGGACACCTGCCATTTCTGAAAACAAAATTATCATCGTCAGTGCCACTATCAACGTCGTTGTTGCTGTCGTCATGGTCATTATCTTTGTCATCATGGCTGTTATCATCATCTTCATCATCATTATCAGTAGTAGTAGTAGTAGTAGTAGTAGTAGTAGTAGTAGTAGTAGTAGTAGTAGTAGTAGTAGTAGTAGTATTGACATTATCATTATTATCATCATATTATTGTCGTCACCATCATTATCATTATTACCATCACCTTCGTCACCGCTATTATTACTTTATTATCACCTATCATTATTATGCATATAAATCGTACGTCCTGACATCTTACCATCTGAGCCATTCTGTAAAAATTTAATAAGCTACACTAAAAAAAAAAAAGGGGGGGGGGGTACTTTTATCATCATCATTATTATTCATTGTCAGTATAAATAGAATTATCTTTGGCATCATGATTCCTAAATCATCAAAAACCCCACCATTTTTTAAATCCTTAAATCATCAATCTGGCATCGCACCCAAGGAGTTTCTTCCGTCTCATTTTGAAAAGTTAAACAACAAAACGGAAAACAATAACAAAACCCACCTCCACCACCACCACACATCACCAAAGCAAGGCGAGAGGTACTTACATTATTATGTTAATCCTTTTTGTTTTGTTGTTCCTCGGCTAGAACTCAGAGGTTCACCAAAGATGAGATTTTGTTTGGTATGTGACTGTTTTCCTCCACCATTTAGGTAGCCGCATTCTGGCTTATGGTGTCTAAACACGACACCTGTGTGCGTGTGGTTTTTTAACATTTTGTCATCCGTTCCTACCGACACGAAATGGCCTCCAATGGAATGAATAGGCTTTTACGTGTGTGCAAGATGTTCTGCGTGCGTTCCGTTTATAATCTCATCCTAAGGACTTTTAAGGGAAGTGGAGTCAGTTCAGATGTTAACTCCAGGGCGGGGGAGGGGGGGATCACCTTGAATGGGTGTCTCGGTAATGTGCTTAACCCCCCCCCCCCCTCACCCACCCACCCACTGTGTTTAAGCTGGGAAATGCCCCAAAACAACAACGGCAACAACAGCAACCACAACAACAACGGCAACAACAGCAACGGCAACAACAACAACAGCGGCAACAACAACAGTAACAGCAACAACAGCAACAACAGTAACAACAACAGTAACAACAACAACGGCAACAACAGCAACAACAACAACGACAACAGCAACGACAAAAACAACAACACAGCAACAACAGCAACAACAACACCAACAACAACAACGGCAGCAACAACAACAACAACAGACTTACAGACTAAATAATACTGATTCTCACCTGTCAAGCTGCTGTGCACAGGAGATGATAGGATGACTGGAATCTAGTGGGGATTTGCCGGCAATGGCTGCTGGTCCCCTGTCAGATGAATTTTGTCATCACAGCTGTACATGTATAGTAGAGAGTTCAGGTTGTTCTACATGCCCGCACGCTCAACGCTGATGCAGTAGGATTAGTGTGTGTGTGTGGGGGGGGGGGGGGAGGGTACGTGTGTGTGTGTGTGTGGTGTGTGTGTGTGTGTGTGTGTGTGTGTGTGTGTGTGTGTGTGTGTGTGTGTGTGTGTGATGTGTGTGTGTGTGTGTGTGTGTGTGTGCGTGTATGTGTGTGTCGTGTGTGTGTGTCTGTGTGTGTGTACGTGTTTGGGGGGGGGGGTGCGCGCGCGCGTGTATGTGTGTGTGTGCATGTGTGTGTGTGTGCGCGCGCGCGGCGTTGTGTGTGCATGTGTGTGTGTGTATGTGTGTCTGTGTGTGTGTGTCTGTGTGTGTGTGTGTGCGTCTCTGTGTGTGTATGTTAGTGTGTGTGTATATGTGTGTTGTGTGTGTGTGGTGTGTGTGTGTGTGTGTTGTGTGTGTTGGTGTGTGGTATGTGGGTTGTATATGTGTGATTGTGTCTGAGCGCGCGCGCACGCGTGCATGCGTGCGTGTGTGTGTGTGTATGCCTGTGCGTGCGCGCACGCGTGTTGTGTATGTGTGTGTTGTTTTTGTAGTTGTTGCTTTACATCTTTTCACTCAAAGTGATTAATATCAGAGGATGGGAAATAGGGGGTGGGGGGTGGACTGAGGTTGGTCGATGCGTCCAACAAATGCCCATCTACAGCTAAATACAACACCCAGGAATTCCCTCTTTTCTATCCCTCTCTGTTTCTGCCTTGTTCCTCTTCTTCCTGTCACCTCCTTCTTGTCTATGTTCTGCCCTTTTGGTCCAGTCTTCTTCCTTTTTTCCAGAAAGACTTAAAAGATAACAATTCTCTCCAACACCGAAGTCGGATATACGCTGAGCCTGACTTGTCAGGTGCTTAACGGCAGCACATGACACAACGCATTCTCGCTCATATGACAGACAACAACAGTACTTGCTGTCTGAGCGTTCGACAAGGAAGAAGAAGAAGAAGAAGAAGGAAGAAGAAGAAGAAGAAGAAGAAGAAGAAGAAGAAGAAGAAGAAGAAGAAGAAGAAGAAGAAGAAGAAGAAGAAGAAGAAGAAGAAGAATGCGAAGAAGAAGAATTGCGAAGAAGAAGAATTGCGAAGAAAGAAGAAGAAGAAGAAGAAGAAGAAGAAGAAGAAGAAGAGAAGAAGAAGAAGAAGAAGAAGAAGAAGAAGAAGAAAAGAAGAAGAAGAAGGAAGGAGGAGGAGGAGGAGGAGGAGGAGAAGGAGATGGAGATGGAGATGGAGGATGGAGGAGGAGGAGGAGGAGGAGGGAGAAGAAGAAGAAGAAGAAGAAGAAGAAGAAGAAGAAGAAGAAGAAGAAGAAGAAGAAGAAGAAGAAGAAGAAGAAGAAGAAGAAGAAGAAGAAGAAGAAGAGAAGAAGAAGAAGAAGAAGAAGAAGAAGAAGAAGAAGAAGAAGAAGAAGAAGAAGAGGAGGAGGAGGAGGAGGAGAAGGAGATGATGGAGGAGGAGGAGGAGGAGGAGGAGGAGGAGGAGGAGAAGAGAAGAAGAAGAAGAAGAAGAAGAAGAAGAAGAAGAAGAAGAAGGAAGGAGGAGGAGGAGGAGGAGGAGGAGGAGGAGGAGGAGGAGGAGAACAACAACAACAACAACAACAACAACAACAACAACAAGAAACTTTGCAGGAGATCAAAATGTTGCCTCAACGACATATTCTGACTTCAGAGCAGCTCACTGTTGTGGCTTTTTTCAACAGACATATACTGGGCATGTTCGTGTTTCCAGAACCCACCAAATACTGACAAAAATTACATCTTGAATGTGTATACTTGACCTTCTGCACGCGTATATACTCAAAAGGAACTAAGGCACTGGCAGGTCTGACATTCAAATTGACCCATGAGAGGGTTTGTTTGTCCGTCGTGTTCCACGATGACCTCCAAAACAGCAGAGGAGGCAGCTGCTGTTTCGAAAACTGGGCAGAAATTTTATTATAGTGGAGATGCCTTGACCACAGTACATCCCCACTCTCTCGGCCAAGAGGGCATAAGGACAGTCAGCGTTGGAGATGTTCTCCAAAGGTAAGGCCAACTAGCCCCTGGGCTGCAGCACATAAGGACTGTGCAAGCCTCCTAGTCAGAGAGTCATAGTCGATCCTAAAGACTAAGCGTAAAGTGGAATTCCATGAGTGGGGAAAGCCACTGATCATACAGCCTCTCACTTTGCTGTTGCCCCCAGGGTCAATGGTTTAATCAAGAACTGTGATAAAGCCCAGGTGCTGAGGGCAGAAGAGGGTTAAACAACAGAAATCTCCACCCTTTATTCAGCAGGCGCTAGAGCCGAGATTCAAACCCACGACTCTATGGACCCACAGGACTGAAACCGAACGCTTTTAACCCCTCAGCTATACTGTTCATGTGACTGGATTACAGATAAAACACAAAGTTTCAAAGAAGCTTATTGAGCAAAAATAAAGCCGAAGTATGGAGTGTGTGCATCAATGCATGAACTTATCGCATGCGCCACCCATGAGATCACCCAGATCTTCTTGCACATGTTCTAACGCTTTTAACAGTGATTGTGCATGGATTGACAAAACAACAAGTTTGCAAACACCCATTGACAATACAAAAACACACACACACACGCACGCACGCACACGCACACACACAATCATCACACACACACAACACAAACACACAACAACACACACACACACACAGCCAACCAACACACACACACAACACACAACAACAACACATACAAACCAGCCAATCACCAAACACAACACAACAATACACAACAACACAAAACAAAGACCGACTCAATCCTTTTACATGTTTAATTCCATTTTTCTTTCTCCTCCAAAGAGAAGCACAGAGTCTTCACTGAAGCTCAACCATACACACACACAAGTATAGTAGTGAATGGACTGTCTAAAACCGTGAAAATCAACCAACACACAAAGATGGCAGGAACCACATATATAGTATTCATCATGAAGGCTTCGTCAGAAGCTCTTCACAATTATCAGAAAGACGAATATGAAGCAAAAAAAATGGCTTTTGATACAAAGAAGTACATTAGTTTGGAGGAGCGAGGGGAAAAACTTTTTTTTTTTTTTTTTTTGTTACCAACCATGAAGTTTTGAAGATTCAAATCATTCACAACCAGAGAGAGAGAGAGAGAGAAGAGAGAGAGAGAGAGAGAGAGAGAGAGAGAGAGAGAGAGAGAGAGAGAGAGAGGAGAGGGAGAGAGAGAGAGGAGAGGAGAGAGAGAGAGAGAGAGAGAGAGAGAGAGAGAGAGAGAGCAACTTCATACACAAGCAAAACAAAGGAAAGCAACATATATATTTTGTTTAAAGCACACAGTTTCTGCACACAAACAATGTGTTTGCACCCCTTCCCTCTCTCTCTCTCTCTCTGTCTTTGTTTCTCTCTCTGTCTCTCTATGTTTATAGTTACTCTGTTGTTGCTTTTTTTTTTAATAAAATAAAAGAATAATAAAATTATATTAAATAATGAAAATATAAATGTAAAATTATGATAATGATTATGAAACAATACATTTTTTTGTAAAAAATAAAAACACAAATAATGATAACAAATAAATGAATATATAAGAAAAAATGACAAAATTATAATCAAATAATAATTATGATGATACTAATAATATTTTAATAAAAATGACAATGACGATGATGATTAATAGTAATGATAATGATTATGATCAGAATAACAACAACAACAATGATGATAATTATTATTACAACTTCAACAACAGCCACAAAAAATACAAATATGGAAATCACCTACACTGCTGTTGGTTTCAAAACAATAGGCATGACTTCCACAGTTTTAATATTTTCAAATCTGAGACATAAAATTGAAATTAGGTATTGTTTGCTATTTTGCATTTTGTTTGGGAGGTAGGCTATTTGTTCATTTGTCTCTTTTACAACAAATTTACCATTTAAAAAAATGTTAAATGGTTTCTTGTTACTTTTATCATCATTATTATTCATATTATATCCAACACATAAGTATTCTAGCAAAGCTGAAGAAGAAAGGTTCCCATTGATTATACAAAGTAACCTTTTCTGAGTCTCAAAGATATTTCTGGCTGTCACACACACACACACACACACACACACACACACACACACACACACACACACACACACACACACACACACACATGCACACATGCACACATGCACATATGCACACACACACACAAAGTAACCTTTTCTGAGTCTTAAAGATATTTCTGGCTGTCACAGACACACACACCGTGCGTGCACGCACACACACACACATCTTTGATTACTTTTTTCCCCCCTTACAAAATGTGTTTACATGTGTCTGTAAGCCTTCGGGGCTTCCATTGGCAGTAAATGATGTCCTGTTGTGCCTCCTCTCTCTCTCTCTCTCTCTCTCTCTCTCTCTCTCTCTCTCTCTCTCTCTCTCTCTCTCTCTCCTCTCTCATCACATACATACACACATACACACACACACACACACACACACACACACACACACACACACACCACACACACACACACACACACACACACACACCATTTATACTCTTGCTGTGCCCATCACTTAGACTAACTAATGAGTGTGCCTACACACATCAATTTAAAACACCCACCAACAAAACTTTTTTTTTTTTAATTAAAAAAAAACACTACCAAACAAACAAATGTGATCCCTTAATCATTCATTCCAAAATCTTCCAAAACACCGAAGATAAGAAATCTCTCCTTTGGTAGCTTCTATTAAGATTTCCTTCTGAGTGGGGGGCAAAATTTCATCTTCACGGTAGGTACCTATATTCTGTCTTCTAAGGGGGTATCCTTGATGTTTCTACAGTTGTAAGAGGAAACAACTATTTGCAGTTAACCCCCCACCCCCATTTCTATCCAAGATTTCATCTTGCGAAATCAGTTTGAACATCCACACCTACTACCTGATAGTGTGTGTGTGTGTGTGTGTGTGTGTATGTGTGTGTGTGTGTGTGTGTGTGTGTGTGTGTGTGTGTGTGTGTGTGTGTGTGTGTGTGTGTGTTGTGCGTGCATGCATGCACACTTTGTTTTCTTGTTTGGTTGGATTATTTTTTCTAATACATTAATTTGAACATTTATGTTGTTTGTGTTGTTTGGGATTTTAATATTTAAAAAAAAACTGGGGGGTTTGCTTGTTTATTTTTTAAGGGGGGGGGGGGGGGGGTTGTTTTGGGGTTTTGTTTGAGATTGGTTTTTTTTTTTTGGGGGGGGGGGGGGGGGGTTGCTTTTGGGGTCTTTTTTTTCTAAGTTTTTTTTCTCTCTCTCTCTCTCTTTTATATATATATATATATATATATATATATATATATATATATATATATTATATATATATATATTATATATATATGTATATATATATGTGTGTGGATAATATACTGAAAACTTGTGACAGGACAAAAAGTTTCAGGGTTCACAGTATGAGAAAAAAAATTCAACCAATCAGTATCAAGGATTATTTTTTCAAAGGGAAGCAATTACTTCACTATCTTACTATTGGCGTTTATTTTCCAAGGAAAAGTAACATCTTTTTCTTTTTTCTATCTTTTTTTTTCCATTTTACTATATTGGAAAAAAAAAATACTGAAAACTGCAAACAAAAGGACAAAAAGTTAAAAAGGTTCAACCAATGATTTACAAATGTTTCATACAAAGTCAGTATAACTAATTGCACTCCCCTTTGGGGATGCCAGGGGCCTATCAGTATAAAAAGCACCCCCCCCCCCCCCCCCCCCTCAAATTTTGAGCTCAAAATCTCTCTTTCTATCCCTCTCCTTGTTTTTGCCTCTTCCTTTTCTTCCTGTCATCTCCTTCTTGTTTATTTTCTTGTCTATTTTCTGCCGTCTTGGTCCATTCTCCTGCTTTTTTTCCAAAAAGACTGAAAAGATAACGATTCTCTCCCAAGCTGAAGTGGATGTGCTGGGCCTAAATGTCCGGCGGTTAACGGCAGCAGAGCAACACATTTTCACTCATATGAAAGACAGCGCAAGTTCCTGTCTGAGCGTTTGACAAAGGAGAACTGATTGCATGCTAGGATGAAGGTATGTTTCAAGTCATCCACTAACTCTTGCAGGCCTACCCTTCAACAGAAAATGGGTGGGGGTTTTTGACACATACACAAGATATCATTCATGTTCTGGGGGGTGGGATAGCCTAGTGGTTAGAGCGTTGCACTCGCCATTTGAAGACTCAGGATCAAGCCACCACTGAGTCTGGCGCCAGTTTCAAGGAGATTGCTTTCTTGAGTTTGCACTCCCCTGAAAGTCCTTCAGACGACACTTAAAACCACGGCTCCCTGTGTGCAAATCTGGGTGGAATATCCATGAAGTCAGAATGCAGCTACCTTGATGGAGGAGAGAAAATGGTTGCATACACAAAAATCTCACCATTGAGGATCCTCGGAGCTCTAGCTGCGGGAAACAAACAACAACCAACCAACCTCCATCCCAAAAAGACAAACAAAATCCTCACATCTGCACTCAAGCCATTTTTTATGTTAAAAAAAAAAACCCATGACATTGCCTAAATTTCTCCCACCCAACCTCAACTCCAGAGGAATGATCCTTCGGACATCTCAGCAGCACCTTGCACTCCCACCCCCCCCCAAAAAAAACCCAACCCAAAAAACAACGAAACAAAAAAACAGACAGACAGATATCCAGTCATCAGTAAAATTCAAAGTTCTAACCAAACGCCTCTTCTGTTCCCTTTGTGTAAAGTGTATTGGCACTATGTTGATTATCAGGGTAGAAAATGAAACACTATGAACAAATACACCATACTTTTATTTATCCATTGGGGACTTTTTCTGTTTGGTTTTGTTTTGGGCTGTTGGTTTGTTGTTGTTTTATGTGGGGAGGGGGGGGGGTCGTTTGTCTGTTTGCTTTTGTTTATTTGTAATCTTCCATCAGATTATGAGTCGCACCACATCCAATCCACTTTTCTGCTAGGAGTGACTTTAGGCATGTGAGGGCATGGTTGTCCATTCCCAGATTTCCAATGATTATAAAGCTATAAGCTTTGTTCCACCTTGTACTTAACTATTAACGCATAGTGTTTTGCGCTGGCCAATTGTGAAAGAGACATACTTACTCTTAACTGTACCAAAACTTGGAAAGAGACAAAATAAACACAGCTGAAATGTGGTTCACAGGCGACTTCTGAGAGTCAAATGGTCAGACAGAAGAACAAATGAAAGCATTCTTAATGGACTCTCAGTGCAAAGACAAATGTTGGCTGAAATTGATAAGAACAGACAGAGATACGTTGGTCCTAAAAACAGAAAACACACAGACAAATCTGATGATGACAGTTCTCCAAGGCAAGTTGAAGGCAGAAGGAAAAGAGGCAGACCAGGAACATCCTACATGGTCAACATCACTGAGATCAGTGGTCTGGGAGGGCTACTGAAGATAGTAGACATCAGTATAGATAAAGAATAGATGGAAAACCCTGGTGGCACTGTGTAAAACTCCTACCGTCAACAGCAGCGATGAAGACAGGTGACTTACACTTCTTAATTTAGATCATAGCAAAAGAATCATTTACCATGCTTTTTCAGTGAAAAAGATCACCTTCCCTTCGCTTGATATCCAAACTCTTCTACTTTTTCTTTGTTCCCTGACCATGCTAAGTTTTTCATCTGGTCTGGAATATCCAAACTGATGTTGAGATTTAGATTTTTTAAGCAGAAGGGAGAGAAATTACGACTTAATTTTGGAGTTAGTTCTTTCCTGTTGAGACTGGAAAGTTTTTGTGTTGTTGATAGATAAACCCTACATGCAAGTATATGACCACACAGCAAGAAAGATACAAAGTGCTGATATGAATTCGTTTTATGTCCTATCATATGGTTCCTTCATGGTGGACTTTGAGCAAGATAGATGCCTTTGTATGGTATGCCATGAACCAAAATGAAAGGAAATAAGCAAGACCCACTCACATCCTATCTATGACTGTATGAGCACTTTTTAAAACTCCACATCCTCCTATTAAACTGACAGAATGAAACTAAATCCCTGAAGTCAGAATGCAGCTACCTAAATGATGGCGGTAGGGAACAGTGCCATATGCAAAAATCTCATCACTGGTGAACCTCCGAGCTCTAACTGAGAAATGAAGAAAAAAAAAAGAAGAAAGAAACTGTAAAAAGCTGAAAAACAACAACAAAATTTTGGAAACATACAAGTTTATTCATAAAAATGGTCATAGCTAGCCATAAAGCCGTTTTCTTGAATTCCTTTCATATTTGAAAAAAAAAATTATCAACAATATTTTTGTTTTTAAAACAAAATTTTAAGAATACCTTTATTTTGGGGGAACCTCTACAGTGATATATGATTAATGATTGTCAAAAAAAAAAAAAAAAGACCAACAACATGTGACATACTTTTCTCTACTAAAACAAGCCATGCAAAAGGTGTAAGCACTCCACAACATTCACACATCATTTTGTAGAAACTCATTCCAGAAATGGAATGCTAAGACGTATAACCTTAATCTTATGTCAGATCATGGGCAGGAAAAAAAACATCAAATTCAAGAGGACAGTTTCAATAAAAACAACTTTCTTTAAATATATATAGTGTGTGTTCTATGTGTGTGTGTGAGTGTGTGTGTGTTGTAGTGTGTGTGTGTGTGTGTGTGTTGTGTGTGTGTATGTGTGTGTGTGTGTGTGTGTGTGTGTGTGTGTGTGTGTGTGTGTGTGTGTGTGTGTGTGTGTGTGTGTGTGTGAGAATGCCCAAAAATCTAGCTTCACTTCCTAACAAAGACACAGAAACAATCAAAAAGCCAGGTTGCACCTTCTGACAATCCAGACACGACCTCAAAAATCCACCCATGACTACTTCACACAGGCATGCACCAATACAGATCAAGACGTGAAGAACTCCCACTGAATATCAGTCTCATAAATAATTCTGCACGCATCTCTCAAAAACACATCTCTGACCCACGGTGCAAAAACAGACCAAATTTCTTCCCAGGTTCTTTTTTTTTCTTTTTCTTTCCTTCCCCCCAGCCTAACTAATCTGCAAAAAACCCCACACACTCCACGCGAATTCCTCACCCCAGAAAAGTCAGGCCTAACACAGGCAACATGCAGTTGTACCCATAAGTAGGCCTAACACACACAGTTGTACCCATGAAAAGTCAGGCCTAACACAGGCAACATGCAGTTGTACCCACGAAAAGTCGGGCCTAACACAGGCAACATGCAGTGTACCATGTTAAGTCAGGCCTAACACAGGCAACATGCAGTTGTACCCACGAAAAGTCAGGCCTAACACAGGAAACATGCAGTTGTACCCACGAAAAGTCAGGCCTAACACAGGAAACATGCAGTTGTACCCACGAAAAGTCAGGCCTAACACAGGCAACATGCAGTTGTTCCCACCATCACTTAGCTTCAGCACCTAGAAAAACGGCTTATGTCTAACACAATCTCAGCAGACTTGCGCACTTTTTCTACAAAGCTGATAAAGAGTGATCGTGTCTCTCACTGTAAGGATAATTCCAGCCCCTTGTCTGTATCTGTTCCACATGTGCAAGCCTGCGCATAAATACGTTTTCCGCTCCCGTACAGCAGTAACCAACCAACAAGCCCTTTCAACAACAACCAAAAAAAAAAAAAAGCAGCAAATAATTGACGCCCTCAAGGTCGGTGCCTCAGCATTCAGATACAGCATGGACCACAACAAGAGAACAGACTGATGAACTGACATCAGTGCCTCTAATTTTTCCCATCACAACTTGCACATGTCGACAGTTACAGACAAGGTTTGGGCATCGCATCCATCCGCCACATCTAACCCCCGATCGTGATTTTTCTTTTCCCCCCCAAGGGCAAAATTTTCCGAGCTTTGCACTACTGCTGCTTGTCGCTACACACACGCGTCACCACCTGGTCTGCCTCACACTGCACCGTACATGTCAATGATTCATAATGAAAGAAAGAAAAAAAGAGAAATTGTATAAATTATCATTATAGGGGCATCTTCTTCTCCACACATAAGGAGGGAGGGGGGGGGGGGGCTCACCACCAGTCAGTCACACACTTATTGCTCCTGTACCCGCTACAAAACAGCCCCACGGAGAAGTCAGACGAGCCAAAACACGGTTCAGGGTATCACAGCGGCTTCCTCTTTTTCCTCACCTCTTTTCTCTCTCTTTTTTCCTTTTTTTCTCAACGGCCAAAGTTCCCACCAACGTCCGACTGCGTGTTTAAGGTTTGCAAAGCGGTTGGACAGTTTGCTGATGATGTACTGACACGAAAACGACACACGTGTTGTTGCTGTTGTTATATACAGCAACGGCGCATAACGCTGACGCGTACACAACAACGGCGTATGTCGCGGATATATGCATAACAATGGTGTGTTACTAGTGTGTACACAACAATGATGGCACATGTCACTGGTGTGTACACAACAATAGCATGTGTCACTGGTGTGTACACAACAACAGCACATGTCACTGGTGTGTACACGACAACAACAGCATGTGTCACTGGTGTGTACACAACAACAGCACATGTCACTGGTGTGTACACAACAACAGCACGTGTCACTGGTGTGTACACAACAACAGCACGTGTCACTGGTGTGTACACAACAACAGCATGTGTCACTGGTGTGTACACAACAACAGCATGTGTCACTGGTGTGTACACAACAGCACGTGTCACTGGTGTGTACACAAAAACAACAGCAGCACATGTTGCTAATGTACAGACACATGTGTCACTGATGTACACAGGAACAGCTGACATGTTGCTGACTGTACACACACAAGAATGGCATGAGTAGCTCATTGGACAGATATAAGAACGGCATACGCTGATGATTTGACACAGAAATGGCATGAGTTGCGGATGAACAATGGCATGAGTAGCAGATTGGACAGACGTAAGAACTGCACATGTTGATGATCTGACAGAAACGGCATGTGTCGCAGATGACCGAACAAAAACAGCACACGTGTCAATGATGAGCAGACACAAGAGTCACAAATCACTGATGAAAGGACATAAAAATGGCATATGCCATTGATGAATAGAGAAAAGAATGGCAGGCATCACTGATGAACAAGTCACCAACCCACGGCACGAGTCACTGATGAACCGATACCAAAAAAATGGCACTGACTGTGTCATTGATGGACTGACAGAAAAATTTCATGTGCCACTAATCAAGACATAATAATGGCATGTATCACTAATGAACTGACACATCACAAAAGAACAGAAACAACATGCGTCCATAATGAGCAAATACAGACATAGCACGTCACTAATGAACCAACATAAAAACGGCATGAATCATGGATGAATAAGACTCAAAAATAGCACGTGTCACGGACACAGACAAAATCAGCACGTGTACTGTGTGATCCAGTGACGATAAAAAGGACGTTACGTGTCATTAGTGCCATCGTTCCCAAATACAGTATACGTAGAACAGAGATTTTTTTTTTCTTTAAACATCATTGGCTAATAATTATCAGGAAAAAAAAAAATGTTTGTGTATGGTACCTCCTCCCATCTTCAAGTTTAGTTCCACATTTTCAGACAGAACATAGCACAAACATCTTTGCATTAGTCGTACAAAATGTGGATGCAGAAGAGTGGCGGTGCATTTCTACTTGCAGCACGAACGAATCCATTTACCCAGTGACACGATTCGACACTCCTGTGCACTAAGATATGTAATATAGTTTACGAGTTTTCACGTTTGTGTTCTTTTTTTTTTTACCTTGAGTACTTTGTTATACAAAAGTATGTTGAGAAGTATTGAAACAAAACCAAAAAAAAAAATCTATTCGTGCGATCGTGTGAAACAGCACGACACAATACTGAAAAAACTTGTCGACGCAGAACCGACCTGGGACATTTTGCAGCGGTCCAGAGACACAGACACTTAGAACACATCTGGGATCTTTCTCGACAAAAAAGTCCCCATGCTGATAGCCAAGATTTCTCACCCACAAACAGAAGAAATGGCTCGGAAAACAAAACAAACAAACAAAAAAAAGATTACTTGGCAATGAAACGGGTCGTTCCAGTGTGTGCACGCATACATTCCTAACCTCCGCACCGACGGTGAATATCTGTGGACTGTTTTGATCACTTGTATAGCTGCAGACGAGGAAGACGAACGCACAACTCTCGTACCAGGCTGACACACACCCTCGTGAGCTCAACTTCAGGCGGCGGCTAAGAAAAGACTTTGGACTGGATCGGTATGTGGGCGGGTGAGCGAGCCAGCGAGCGCGCGCGTGAGCACACCGCACGGCAGGTCTCTCTGTGCAGGACGAGTTATCTCCCCCCCCTCCTCCTCCCTTTCCCCCCTAAAACCCTCTCACATTCGGTTACTGTCTTCCTCCAGACTGTCCGAGACAAACCTATTATCACAGTCTTCGAATATCAAGTTGGCGATCTCGTTCAGTTCAAAGTCATTGTCATTATCCTCCTCCAAGTTCAAGGTCTCCTCCTCGGTGCTGAGGTCCTCAAAGGGCGGGCCGCTCTCTGAGGAGAAGATGTACTGCTCCTCGTAGTCCTCGAAGTTGTCGTCGTAGAGGTTTTCGCAGTCGGCGTTCTCCTCACAGGCCGAGGGGTCCTCCTCCTCCCCGTTCAGCCGCTCCTCCACAAACCCGTTCATCACCACGTCCGTCTGCTCGTCACTGTCGCTGTTGCTGCTGGTGCTGGTGGTGGTGGCGGTGGCGTTGGTGGCGTTGGTGGTGGTGGTAGCAGCGGCAGAGGCCGAGGCAGACGGCTGCACTGACGTGGCGGTAGCGCTGCCACTACTCTCACTGTTGTCGCCCCAGACGTTCGACCCCAGCTGAACTTCGTCCTGAGAAGTCAGCATCTGCATGTTGACCACGCTGACCATGTCGTCATAGTGGTGCTCCATATCCGCGTTCTCCTCCTCCTCCTCGCCCTCCTCCCCCCCGGAATGGTCGTCGTTGTTGTCGTCGTCGGCGTCCTCGTACGAGTCCCACTCCCCCAGGTCCTGCGCGATGCGGCGGTAGCGGGACTCCCTCAGCACGCCCTTGGCCCGCTGAGTCTTGGGGTGCTCAGGGCCCAGGATCTCCTCCGACACGCGGGCCCAGCGCTTGAAGTAGGTGTAGGCCTTGCGGTAGTCCTTGTTGTCCTCGTAGACGATGCCGATGTTGATGTAGAGGCGCGAGGTCAGGATGTGGTACTCCCCGTACATCTGCATGCACAGCTCCATGGCGCTGTTGTACAGCTGGTGAGGAGAGAGACACAGAAAAAACAGAACACATGACTTACAGCTGCTTTTTTCTTCTCCACTGTTATCAATAAGACGGGATGCTACAGCCAAGTGGTTAGGACCATTCTACTTCAATCCCATGGAAGTCATCGGTTTGAATCCCATGGGAGTCATGGGTTTGAATCCCATGGGAGTCATGGGTTTGAATCCCATGGAAGTCATAGGTTTGAATCCCATGGAAGTCATGGGTATGAATCCCATGGAAGTCATGGGTTTGAATCCCATGGAAGTCATGGGGTTTAAATCCCATGGAAGTCATGGGTATGAATCCCATGGAAGTCATGGGTATGAATCCCATGGAAGTCATGGGGTTTAAATCCCATGGAAGTCATGGGGTTTAAATCCCATGGAAGTCATGGGATTTGAATCCCATGGAAGTCATGGGTTTAAATCCTATGGAAGTCATGGGTTTGAATCTGGTAAAGAAGCGTAAACTTAAATGGTATGGGCATGTCACTAGATCAAATGGACTTGCAAAGACAATACTGCAAGGTACTGTCCAGGGAGGAGGAAAAAGAGGCAGACCAAGGAAGAGATGGGAGGACAACATCAGCAAATGGACAGGCCTAGAACTCAACAAAACCCTGAGAAAGGCAGACCAGAGAGAGGAATGGAGAAAAATAGTTGTCAAGTCTTCAGGGGTGCCCTCACAGTTGCCAGACTAAGGGATAGATAGAGAGATAGAGATAGAGATAGATAGATAGATAGATAGATAGATAGAGAGATAGATAGAGAGATAGATAGAGATAGATAGATAGATAGATAGATAGATAGATAGATAGATAGATAGATAGATAGATAGATAGATAGATAGATAGATAGATAGATAGATAGATAGATAGACAGACTGAGGGTGCACAGGTCTGAACTTATGTCTTAACACCACACCAGCGTGCATGTGTTTTTAAAAATTCTGTCATTCATTTCCACCAGCACACGAGGGCCTACCTACTCTTCTGAAGATCTGCATGCATTCACACACAGGACCTCAGTTCACAGTCTCATCCTAAAGACTTTCTGGGAGAGTGGTTGGTACAAATGTTAACTCTAGGGGAAAAATCAGTCTACAGTCTCATCCTAAAGACTTTTTGTCTTGTGAGAGTGGGGCTGGTACAGACATTAACTCTTGGGGAAAAAAATCCCCTCAAACTGGCACCACAAACCCCGGCCATAAGCTCCACACTCTAACCACAAGCGTATCCCGCCCCCACATTTTAATCTAAACTAAAAAAAAAAAAAAAAAAAAAAGTATGAAATGGACAGACTGGCCACTTTGCCACTGACCTTGAGTTGCTCCATACTGCCTCGTCGTGCCAGCACACCTTTCGTCATCAAGGCTTCTGCATAGTGACCCATGTCGTTCAGCTGAGGAAAATAATCATCATCATCATCATCATCATCATCATCATAATAATAATAATAATAATAATAATAATAATAATAATAATAATAATAATAATAATAATGATGATGATGATAATAATAATAATAATAATGATAATAATACATGGAATTTATATCGCGCTATATCTTGTAAAAACAAAGCATTTGCATTCAACCTATACAACACACAAGGAATTAGTAACAATTTATAGTTTTAGCAAATTCGAATGTACACGCACACACTCATGCACACATACACATGCGCACCACACACACACACACATACACACACACACACACACACACACACACACACACACACACACACACACGCACACACACACACATACTTATACAGGTTATACACTTTGGCAGGTAGATGTTCAAGGCAGGGACAGATAAGAGATGGAAACAGAAGGAGAAAATCTTAGGTTGGAAAAGACAACAGCGCAACATACATGTACTGACTGCTATGGTACACATTTTTTTTTCTTTTAGTTTTTTCTTTTTTTTTGTTTGTTCCCCAGTTAGAGCTACGAGGATCACCATTGGTGAGATTTTCGCATATGCGACCGGTTCCCCCCCCCCCCCCCTCCCCATTTAGGTATCTGCATTCCAACTTCGGGGATGGTGTCTGAACATGACACCTGTGTATATGCTGGGGTTGTGGGTTTTTCTGGGTCATCCTTTCTTACCGGCACACAATGGCTTACTTTTCCAAAAGGCGAAACAGGTTTTTGATGGTTACGCAAAATGTTTTGCATGTGTTTGCTCACAGGGCATCGGCTTTTAGTCTCTTCAAAGGATTTTGACATTCAGTTTGATTTTTTGTCACACTGGGAAGAAAGGACGAGGCTGGGAAATGAACCAAGAACCTCACGGTTTACTTGTAGGAAGACGAACGTCTTAACCATCCTGCCACCCTCCTTCATGATGGTGTAAATAATGAATTTATAACTGTAATAAACATAAGGAAAAGGAGTGAGTGAGTGAGTGAGTGAGTGAGTGAGTGAGCGAGTGAGTGAGTGAATGAGTGAGTGATGAGTGCGCGAGTGGTGAGCGATGGTGTTGGCATTGTGACCATCCCCCCCAAATTTAGATATCAGCATTCAACTTCGGGATGGTGTCTCAAACATGATGTTTAGATGGTGAATTTGTTTACTGAAATCCTGGTGCCCCTAAGAGGGGTCAAAGGTGAATTAAATTTTGAATCAGAGGAGGGGGGATGCAGGGTGAGTGTATGTAAGCATGTGCCAATGCTGGAGTGAGTTGCCTGAGTGTATAAGTGTGTGTTTCATGTGTGTAAATGCCAAGAGTGCAAGTGCAAGCTGCAAATGGTATGCATGCATGCATACGCACATTTTTAGGCCTAAAAAATTTCCAGCACTGACTGTTATACACTGCAACCACATCAATAAACATTCTGAAAACCCAATCCACACCAACCAACACTGCAGACTATCCCACACCATGGATGGAACGGTGGTCTACAGGTAACGCACCTGCCTAGAAAGTGAAAAGTCCGGGTTGAAGTGTGCGGTGGTTCGAATCCCATTTGGGCCAAATAGTCTTTCGGATGAGACGATAAACTAAGGTCCCATGTGTTACACATCATTATTTAGCACACGTAAAAGAACCCACAGCAACAATGGGGTTATCCCTGGCAAAATTCTGTAATAAAATGCCACTCTGATAGGGAAACAAATACAGTTGCAGACAGGAAAAAGAGAAAAAAAATAACGGGTAGGCGCTGCACTTATGGCCACGCACTCTCCCTGGGAAGGGCAGCCTGAATTTCACGCAGAGAAATCTGCTGTGCAACAGCACACAAATCCAACATCACTCAGTCAAAAGTGCTAAATTTAGCGCACCCTTTCCTGTTACCTAGTCCAAGTGCGGTCAGTTCCTGCTATAAATAGCACCAACTGGCCCCATCTGGGCTGGGCTGGGATGGGATGGGATAATTAGCCGCTGAGAGGAGCGGAAAGTGGGGGAAAACTGGCAGCTGCGCACTGCACTTGTGGCCACGCACTCTCCCCGGGAGGGCAGCCAAAATTTCATGCAGAGAAATCTGCTGTGACATAAAGCGGTATAAAATTTTTAAAAATTTTAAAACACAGTCAGTCAGCCAGGCCGAACCCACCTCCATGAAGATCTTGAGGGCGCGGTCAATGTACTTGTTGCCCTCGGCGATGGCTGCAGTCCCGGTCAGCTCGGGTCCGGCACCGCAGGCCTCCCAGCTCTCCATGTTGAAGGCCAGCTTCATCAGACTCATGGCCAGTTTGAACTGCCCACCCACAGTTACAAGCCGCTGCTGAAGTCTAGTGGTTAGGGCGTTGGACTCGTAATCTAAAGGTTGTGGGTTCGATCCCAGCTTTCGGCTATGGCGTTGTGCCCTTGGAAAAGGCACTTTACGGCTATTTTCCCACCCCACCCAGGTGTGAAAGGGGTACCGACCTTGTGTTGGGGTTAACCCTGCGATAGACTGGCGTCCTATCCAGGGGGGAGTCTATGACTCTCAGTCGCTTAACGCCACAGAAACCGGGATAAGCACTGGCCTGATGAGCCTTAGGCTCGGGACAGACTTCAACTAACTTTTTAACAGCACAGTAACAGCACAGTGCACAAATTCAACATCACTCATAGTGCTAAATTTAGTACACCCCTTCCTTTTACCTAGTCCAAGTGTGGTCAGTTCCTGCTATAAACAGAATTAGCTGGGCTGGGATGGGACGGGTTAATTAGCTGCTGAGAGGAGCTGAAAGTGGGGGAAACTGACAGCTGTGACAGGGAAAACATCACATGGCGGCGCCACCGTGCTCGCAAGAGTTGGTGGGTTGGTTTGTTGATTGAGGGAGGGGGTGGGGGGGGTTCGAAAGAGGGACAATGTTTAAAACTAGTTTTAGAAACAACAAAAAACACATGTGTTAAATGGAGTTTAGAATTCTGCTGATTATTGTTGTTCCTTGGCTAGAGCTCCAAGGTTTGCCAATGGTGAGATTTTGTGTATGTGACCATTTTTTGTCCACCATGAAGATAGCTGCATTCTGACTTCAGAACCTTTAAGGTGCATAGTTGATCTTCTGCATGTGAAAATATATGAAGGGAATTAATTAAGGCACTGGCAGGTCTGCACTTAAGTTGACCTGTCCCCACCTTTCACTTTCCAGATTTAAACCCATGACTTAATGGACCCAAGGGATTCAAGGTGAATAGTCTCAATCACTAAATTACAGTGTCCATCATAAAAGATGTAAATCTTTAAACTAGTTTTGTTAAAAAAAAAAAAAATTTAAACCATTTCAATGGAATTTAGGATTCTGAATTTAACATTGGGAAGGGAATATGTACTCACACATAGAAACACACACAATCATCCCCCCCCCCTCCCTCCCTCCTCTCTCTCTCTCTCTCTCTCTCTCTCTCTCTCTCTCTCTCTCTCTCTCTCTCTCTCTCTCTCTCTCTCTTTCAGTCGAACACTGACAGCAGCACAATACCTTAACAGATAAGGAACAGCATATGAAAATGCTCAGAAGCCTTTCTTTCTTCCTTTTTTATTGATATGACTTCAAACATATTACCAAAATTGTATTCAAGAACTGAATCAAATTAGGTCCAAGTAAAGCATAGAGCTATGGTCAGAAAATGACTTATCTTCTAACTTAATCTTTGAACATGGGAAGCTAGCCCTGCATGCTCCAATATTCTGTCTGTTCCTCAGTTAGAATTTCAAGGTTCACCAATGATTAATTTTGTTGTTGGTGTATATTTGACTTTTTTCCCCACCATTAACCCTTTGCTTGGCACAAAGCCCCAAAGCGCCAGGGGACATGACCGTCACTTCAGAGCGTTCATACATTCGAAATTCCCGCCAATCTCGCTTCAAATCTCGTGAATATAGAAGCCACGAGACTGCCCACGAGACTTTCGCATGTTTATTACAAATGGTGGCAATTGGAGTGAGTTTGTTGCAAGTTTTGGAGGAAAAATATCGCAAATTTTTCCAAGATGGACGCTATCTTCGAACCCGACATGTACGATCGTTTTTACAGCTTCCATGCCGAAAATATGACGCTGTGAGATGTGTATCTAGGCTCAAATATCGATGTAATCAATCCTAGTAGTGTGTGCACTTCTGAGTTTGTTGACTGAAGTGAGAGAGACGACTTTGACTAGGGCAAAGTTCGAGACGAAAATTGATCGTCAAATCTAACACGGCCGATACGCGTTTTGAATTCTACTCTTAGATTTGGGGAAATTATCGCGGATTTCAAGTTCGGCGATGGTTCAGAACTTGATATATTTTGTTATTTGGTTGCTATTCGAAATTTTGACACGGTAGCGGCTCAAACTTAAACGTTAACGCTGATCGCGATCATCAGTAAACAAAAACGGCGATAGTCGGAATGTTCGATGTGTTCGTGCACCATTTATCAAAAAAACTAAAAAACCAACAGTAGGTTGAAAATGTCTTTTCTATAATTGTTTCTTAATGTTTTAGTTTTTATTTAATCAAAATCCATGCACGCATTCTAAAGTTATTGCAACGCTAACTGTAACACACACAAACCAATCAATGACTTTGTGTGTTTATGCATTATAATTCTAAAAGAAAATAAAAATAATGACGAAAATTGGGTATTAGCAATTTCTTTATTCATTTCTGTATCTTGCTGTTTTTATTTCATCAAAATCCACCCGACCACTGTAGAGTTATTGCATGTTAAATACATACACCCACTCACAAGCCATCCACCTCCATTTTCTCTGCCCGGCAGGAAGGTGACAAATGATTTTGCTGTACCAAGCAAAAGGTTAAAGTAGCAACATTCTGACTTTGGCAATACATGCTGCATAAAAATATCATCCAACTTTACAATTCTGTTCTACATCAACCAGGCAAACACAACTCACCCTATGGTAGTTGCCAGGCAAGGTTTTCCTGATGGCTATAGACTTGCGGCCGTAGTATATAGTTTTCTTCAAGTCTGGCACTTGACAGGGAGACACAAAGTCGTTCAGCTTCAGCTTCTGTAAAAAACCAAGACAACACAGCCACTGGTCAATGTTGATGCCCTGCTATAAAATGTATTTGTAGATATGTTCAGGCAAATATGCACACACACAAAATTCACAAGTGTACAGAAAAGAAACTACTTCAGACATGTAATGAAAAACGTTTTCTGCAGAGAATATCAAGTATAAGGTTTAGTGTTACACAAAGTAACAGTTGTAAACCTTCTCTCTTCATGTTCATACAAACATAGCCACTTTACTTATATCTTGAAATAAGTCCTGGTTCTATTTCACTTATATCTGAAGAATCACATGCATTCATTCTTTCATATGATAGAAGGTAAGCGATCCTACCTTTCTTTTTTTTGTTTTTTCATTCCTCCAGAAAGTAAAAATCCCCACCCTTAATTCACCAGACACCACCGAGATTTGAACCCACAACTTCATGGGCCCCATGGCATTGAAGTTGAACAGCCTTAACCACTTGGATATAGAATCTGTCATAACTACAGAATCACATGCACTTATTTTTTATCTTAGAAAGTAAGCAATTCTAACTATCTTTTAAAAATATATATAGCATATACCTTTGAGGCAATGTTTCTTTCCCTCTACTAGTATGAACAGTTCAAGTTCAAAATGTATAAGATAAAAATTACCTCCTAAAAATAAATTTTGTGTTCCAAGTCACCTGTAATAAAGATCAATAGAACTAAAACCTCATTGAAGAAGGAAGGTGGCAGGACATTCACCTGCCTAAGTAAACCATGAAGTTCTTGGTTCAATTCCCAGTCTTACCCCTTCCAACCAGTTTGATGAGAAAATTGGACTGAATGTCAAAGTCCTTTGGGTGAGACTATAAACCAAAGCGCTGTGTCTGAATGCACAAAGAATATTTTGTGCACACTTTCAAAACTCATGTAGCCTTTCAGAAGAGTAGAACAATTTCATGCTGGTAGGAAAGAATGACAGTTTTTTAAAACCACAATGTGTTTAGACACCATCCCTGAAGTCGGAATGCGGCTATCTAAATGGTAGGGGGAATGAAAAAACGGTCACACACAAAAATCTCACCATTGGTGAACCTCGGAGCTCTAGCCAAGGAACGCTAAAAACAAAAAAAACAAAAAAACACCACATCCGCTTTAACAAGATATCAAACAAGTTTGTAGCTGCTCTCAAACAGCTATCCTGACTCTCAAACTGACCTCATCATAGATCATGGACATGAGTGCGTAGAGTTCCACCATGCGATGGGGTCGTGCCCCCAACTCCTTCTCCTCAATCTTCATGGCAGTCTTCAGGAGCTCCAGGGCTTCGTAATATTTTCCTGCCTGTATCCTGTTGAAAAAAACATAATCAGTGAGAGAAAACTGAAAAAAAACTTGTCATCTGTCACAAGCACATAGACCTCATGGCTGCCAGTTTTTCATTAAAAACAGAAGCAATAAGACAACAACAATAGTAAAAAGCAATAATGCAGGCAACGTCCTTCCCTCTCCAAGTCATAGTCTGCATGCTGGATATGTCTCTGTCATCCAAGCCAATGGCTATAGTTTTCTTCTTTTTACTCTTCATTGTTAAACGCTCAGACAGCAACTACTGTTGTCTGTCATATGAGTGAAAATGCACTGCACTGCTGATAAGTGCCTGACTTGCCAGACCCAGCACATCTGACTTAGGCATGGGAGAGAACTGTTCTTTTAAGTCTTTCTGGAAAAAAAAGGCAAGAGAACAGACCAAAAAGTAAAAATAAAATTTTAAAAACCCAGACAAGAAGGAGGTGACAGGAAGAAAAAAACAAGGCCAAACAAACAAGAAGGAGAGAAAAGAAGGAATTTCTAGCACAGAATTTTTAGCAGGTGGGGATGCTATTTATACTGACAGAACTCCAGTATCCCCAGGGAGGTTGGCTAAACCTAGGTCTAGTCTCAACAAAAGCCCGCCTAACGGTGGCCTGAATTTTCATAAATCTGTCTACAACAGTCCAGACAAAGCTATGCAGAGGGGCATGGCAGTGTGGTGGCCAACCCTGAACCCAACAAGGCCAACAGGTGCAACAGGTAAGAAGTCGTGTTTGGGAGGAAAAGTCCATCAACCTACCCCCCCAACAATAGCAGAGAATGCATTTCTCTGACAAACAGTATCTACTAGTAGTTGCTGTCAAAATTGAAAGTTTCAAAATGTGACTTGTCAGGTGTACAGAATCAAACATTACATACTATCTACAGTAGGTATGTCTATTGTATCTATATTGTAAGACATTACAAGTTATCTTGCATTCAAGAGCACTATCAACTGAATACACACAAGACAGATAAAAAAAAAAAGTCTATGGATAAATTCTGGCACTAAGAAAAGCAGCTGAAAAAGTCTGCAAGATTTATGCACATGTTCTTATCTAATCTGTACATCTTTAAATAAAATAAGATAAAATGAAATGAAATGGAAATAAGACATGTATTTTTTTTAAAAACTGGTTTGAATTAAATTGAATGAAATAAAACAAACTAAAATGAAATAAAACCAAACTGGAAAAAAGAAGCAAAGGAACCGTTTGCTCCTGCTTACAACAGTATCAAGAAAACACTGATCTAGAATGTTTTGCAGTTGCCTTTACCACACTGGATTTTGTGGCAAGTAAGAAAAGAACATGATGACAACTTACACAACGCGGCAGACTTTTTCGTAGCGTAGAGAAACAGCTTCCTCATTCACGGAGTCGTCCTCCTCAAAGTGGCTGAGGGCTGAGCTGTACATGGCCACCATCTCATCCATCGGTCCCACCTGCGACCACCAACACACAGTCTGGTCACACTTCTCCAAAATCACCTTCACTCACCAAAAGACATGCATGTACTCATACGCATGCACATGCGCAAATACATATGCATGCTGGCAAACACACACATTTATCCTTGCCGGATGGACACAGGGGGACTGGATGTAAAACAACAACAACAACAAATTAAGCACACAAGTACTTTTTCCATTATAATCAAAATTAAACAATTAAACAAAATAAAAAATAGATAAACACACACATACTAGTGTTCACTCTTTCTCTCTTCTTTGCTGCTTTTCTAAAAAAATTTTGCTGCAAATGCATTGCCCCCCCCCCCCACCCCCCGGCTATGGGGCTGTGAAATGGTGATGTCAATCAAAAATATCCCCACCCCCTCTCTCTTTCTCTCCCTCCCTCCCTCCCCCTCTCCTCCCTCCTTCTCCATCCTTTCTCTCTCTCTCTCTTTTACAAGATGTACATCCTGTACACCTAAGTATCTCTCCATCTCAATGTAGAAATTAAATTTGACTTCGACCTCCCTATCTGCTCTCTCTCTTTCTCCCTCACCATCTCTCTCCCTTCCGTCCCCCACTAAAACTCTCCTCAACCCTCACAACCCACCTTGCGCCAGTAACTGAGCTGTGAGCAATTTTTTTTTTTTTTTTAATATAGTGGTTAGAGTAAAATACATTTAAAAAATAATAAAAAAAAAAACCCACCTTGCGCCAGTAACTGAGGAGCTGAGAGCTGTATTCCTCGTTGTAGAGGCGATCGAAGACAGACCACTGGCAGAGGGCAGCGGAGAGGTGGAAATGGTCGCCTAGGCACAGCAGCTGGTGGGGCCACTCCTCTGCCCGCCTCTCCAGGTTGTCGTGGTTCTGGAAAAACTCCGCCAGCAGCAGATGCCACCACGTCGTCTGCTCGCCGCGCTCGTTGTCGCCGTTCCGCTCATGAAGTACCTGAGACAGAGAGAAAAAAGAGCTAGCCTTCAAACTGCTGAAACACCAGAGGCTATAGCCTTGTGGTTCAAACTGTTCGACTTCAATCCTGTGGTCGTTGAAGTTGTGGGTTTGAAACTCAGCAGCAGCATTTTTACGATTTTTCAGGTCAACTTCAAGTGAAGACTTCCCAGTGCCTTAGTTCCCTTCATGTATATTATTTATTTTATTTATTTATTCTTTTATATCAAGGATAATGGAATAAGCAATCATATGCTTTTTTACATCCAGTCCCTGTGTGTATGCAGTTTTGTAAATGTCATCTGTTCCCACTGGCACACAATGGCCTACTCTTACAAAAAGCAGAACAGGATTTAACGTGTGCGCAAGATATTCTGCGTGCATTCCTACACGGGTCCTCGTTTATAGTTTCATCCAAAAGACTTTTGGGGGGGAGTGGAGTCAGCACTGATATATATATATATATATATATATATATATATATATATATATATATATATATTATATATATATATAATATACATGCAGAAGATGCACGCCAAAGATCCTGTGATTCATGTCAGCATTCAGTGGGTTATGGAAACCCAAACATACCCAGCATACATCCCTGAAGTCTGAATGCGGCTACCTTCATGGGGGGCAAAATCGGTCACAATGCTTACTATAAAAAATGGCGTTAAATGCTGGTGTACTTCCCGTCCACTACCAGCTGTTTAGATGAAAATTTTTATTAAAAGATTGGGGGTGCGATAGCTTTGTGCTTAAAGCCTCGGGCTCATGATCTGATGGCCAAATCAAGCCACTTGTTTCAGGAAATTTTACCCTGGAGTCAGTCCCCCAACAGTCCTTCATATGAGACTATAAACCGAGGCTCCATGTGTATACACAAGCAGAATGTCTTGCATACACATAAAAAACTAATTCCCCATTTTTGGAAGAATAGGCCATTTCAAGCCAGTAAGAACATATGACAAGCATTTTTCAAAAACACATGCACACCGGTGTAATGTTTAGACACCATCCCCAAGTCAGAAATGCGGCTACCTTCATAGTGGCTAAAAACAGTCGCATGCAAAAATCTTACCATTAGTGGGCCTCAGAGCTCTAGCAGAGGAAAAAAACAACAAACAAACAAAAGACAGCACACCTTTTCCTCACAGCTTTACTGACAGCGCTGTGGTAGAAGCCTCACCATTGGTGAGCCTCAGAGCTCTAGCCAAGGAACAAACAAATGAAATAAAACACCTAAAAGACAACGTACCTTTTCCTCACGGCTTTACTGACAGCGCTGTGGTAGAAGTCTAGCCGACCCTCAGTGCTCTCTCCGTAGGGGCGCAGGTAAGGCTGCAGTCGACTGAAAATCCACTGCCACTTTCGCTCCGACAGCATGTCACGCTTCTTCTGCTTGCTCTCCTTCTCCTGCGTCTCCTTCTCCTCTGCACACACACACACACACACAGAGGGAACTTACTCATCATGACTACCTAAGTGTGAAATCCTGTACTTTTACCACCCTTGATTTGGCCCAGGCCAAAAAGCCTTTTGTTAGTTAATGATGTTAGCTTAAAAAATAAAAAATAAATAAAAGTTGTTGATGTACGCTAAGCATCAAGGGTCTACATCAACATGGAACTATGATCTCCTTCATCAAATGCTCAGACAGCAACTATTGTTGTCAGTGGTATGAGCGAAAATGCACTGCACTGTTGATAATTAAGTGCCTGTCAAGTCAGGCCCAGAGCATTTGACTTTGGGGTGGGAGACAATTGTTATCTTTTAAGTCTTTCTTGGAAAAAAAACAAAAAACGGCAAGAGAATGGACCAAGAAGGCAGGAAATATACAAGAAGGAAGTAACAGGAAGAAAAGGAACAAGGCAGACAAAAAAAGAGGGATAGAAGAGAGAGAAATTCTAACACAGAATTTCCAAATGGTAGGGATGCTATTTATGCTGACAGGTCCCCAGAATCCTTTTGGGGTTGTCAGGGGGTGTTATCCCCATTCCTTGGCTACAGACTCCGAGGTTCACCAATGGTGAGATTTTTGTGCAAGCCACCTATCCCTCCCCCCCCCCCCCCCCTCATTTAGGTAGCCACATTCCACCTTCGAGTATAATGCTTATCTTTAATTGCCACAGCCTGCCTGCCCACTGTGGTACATGTGTGGTGGGGAATGACCATCACACACACTAGACTCTTGCCTGGCACATACACACAAGGCATGAAAGCTTCATGTGATGACAGAATAAACCATGGATAGATTGATGCAAACTCTGGCACAACACAGTCCACCTCACTTTTTCAATAGAAAATAGTCGGCATCTTGCTATTTCATTCCCACACACTCATGTGCTAATAAAAGAAAATGCAGCTAACACTGAATGTGAATGATTTAAAAGATAGAATAAGAAGGAAGGTGGCAAGACGATTTAGACGTTCTCCTGCCTAACAAGTAAACCGTGAGGTTGTGGGTTTGATTCCCAGCCTTGCCCTTTCTTCCCAGTTTGACAGGAAAGTCAAACTCAATGTCAATTCTCTTGAAGGAGACTCTAAACCTGTCTCAGACTTATGAGCTTACGGACTTGCGCACATCAAAAGAACTTGCAACACTTGAAAAAAAAATCAGAAAGAGTAAGGAGGTACCTCCCCACTGTCCTGGCAAAATCGACAGGCTCAATTTCCCACTGAATCCACAATATCAGAATAAGGCTACTTTAATGATAGGGGTTAAAAAAAAACAAAAAAACAGTTGCATACACAAAAATCACACCATCAGTAAACCTTGGACCTCTAGCAAAGAAATACTTTTTTCATTTGAAAAATATATATATACACATACATATACATATATATATATATAATATATATATATATATACATATACATACATACACAATGGGCAACATTATTTTGATTTTTTTGTGTGTGTGTTTTTTTTTTTACAAATTTCTTCCAGGACTGGAGGAAGCCTTTACCTTTCTCTTCATAGGGAGAAGGGGGCCTGAGGACGGACTCGTCAGCCAGCAGGGCTCGCAGTTCAGAGTCCAGCAGACCAGCAGCTGAGGCTTCCAGCAGACACAGCGTGGCCACCAGCAGGTCCCCTCCCTCCTCCTTCTCCAGCTGAGCCAACAGCCCATCCAGGATGCTGCAACCACACACACACATGTAGCCTAGTGGTCAGAATATTGCGCTCGCAATTTGACGACTCAGGTTCGACTCCCGTTTGAGGGGATTTGTTCCCCTGGAGTTAACATCAGTGCTGACTCCACTCTCCCCAAAAGTCTTTTGGGTGAGACTGTAAACTGAGGCCCCGTGTGTGAACGCACGCAGAACATCTTGGGCACACGTTAAATCCTGTTACGCTTTTCGTAAGAGTAGGCCATTGTGTGCCGGTGGGAACAGATGACATTTACAAAACTGCATACACACGGGGACTGGATGTAAAAAAGCACACGAGTGCTTATTCCGTTATCCTCGATATAAAAGAGTACCAAAATAAGAATATATATACATCACTCAGACCTAGTATTCATCGTCACTTTTGCTATGGCCTTGTCAAAGCACATGAAGCAATGGATGCACATTACACTGTATCTGATCTAGTTTGAGACACATAGTTTTTTACAAGGATGTTTCTGTTATAGGTGACTGGCTATATCAATTCAAACATTTAATATTCAAGAAGAGTAAACATTTTCTTTTCTTTAGGATCAAAACTATTCTATTTTTATGTTGCATTTTTTTAATGATTTCTTTTTGGGGGGGTGGATAACTTAATAGTAAGAGCACATAACTTGGTAGTTTAAGCGTTGCGATCATGACCTACAGCCCAAGATCAAGCCACTACAGAGATGCCTGTTTTAGGAGATTTCACCCTGGAGTTTACATCACTAGACTCTACTTACCCAAAAGTCCTTCCAAGGCCCTATGAGTGAATGCATGCAGATCATATGACCCATGATCTGCCTTTCAGAAGAGAGACCATTTCCGCTGGTAAGAATAGATGACATCTTTATTTTTTCAAAGGCATACACACAGGTGTCACAGATGTCACCATCACAGATACCATCCCTGAAGTCAGTATGCGGCTACCTTAATGGTGGATCAAACGGTCAAATACACAAAATCTCACTATAGGTGAAACTCATACCTCTAGCCTAGGAACGAGAAATAAAGCAAACTAACTGAATTATATTTATTCCTAAAGCAGTGTTATACCTGACTGTCTCCAGTCCACCCTTCTCTCACACCAATCTGCAGGGCAATTTAAACAAGACACTCTTTCTACCTTAGCAAACCTTATTATCCTGTCTCCAGTCCACCTTCTCCACCAATCTGCAGGCCAATTTAACCAAGACACTCTTCTTACCTTAGCAAACCTTTTATACCTGTCTCCAGTCCACCCTTCTCTCACACCAATTCTGCAGGGCCAATTTAACAAGACACTCTTTCTTACCTTAGCAAACCTTTATACCTGTCTCCAGTCCACCCTTCTCTCACACCAATCTGCAGGGCCAATTTAACAAGACACTCTTTCTTACCTTAGCAAACCTTTATACCTGTCTCCAGTCCACCCTTCTCTCACACCAATCTGCAGGGCCAATTTAACAAGACACTCTTTCTCACCTTAGCAAACCTTCAGGCAGCTCTGTGATCTTTTCATCGATGTGGGAGTTTTCATCCAGGCGTCGAAGCTCTTCGCACACCACAGACAGCCACAGGGGGTTCTGGGAGGACTCTTTGGACATCAGCTTGCTCATCTGATCCTCTTTCAGCTGCTTCCCATACCGGTTCAGCATTTCTGCCACCATGCTCTGAGAACATAAGATATACACACTACTATAGCTGTGAAGCTCTGATTTTAAAAAAAAAACTAAACAAGGACTCCATAGACGAGTGGTTAAGGCCATTTGACTTCAATCCCATGAGTCCATGAAGTCACGGGTTCGAATCCTGATGGTGTCTGGTGAATTACGGGTGAGGATCTTTACAATCTCCCAGGTCAACTTCAAGTGACAGACCTACCAGTGCCTAATTCCCTTTATGTACATTATATACACACTAGAAGATCAAATGTGCGCATTAAAGATCCGTAATTCATGTCAGTGTTCAGTGGGTAATGAAAACACCAATATACCCAGCATACATCCCCAAAGTTAGAATGTGGCTACCTTCATGGTGAGCGAAAATGGTTACATACGCAAAGTTTCACTGGCAAACCTCTGAGCTCTAGCCAAGAACAAAAAAATTTTTAACCAACACTGCAGGTGTCCGAATCTCTTGTGCTGAATTGACGCTGCAATTGTATTTTTGTTATTCTTCAGCCAGAGCTTTGAGGTTCACCAGTGGTGAGATTTTGTACATGTGATCATTTGCCCACCATGAAGGTAGCCGTATTCTGACTTCAGCCATGATGTCTACACAACATCAGTGCGCATGCTTTTTTTCAGTCTGTCAATCATTCCTACAAGCAAGCAATGGCCTACTCTTCCAAAAGGCCACATGTATGCATCCCAGGTGAAAATGCTGCTACTTTAATGGTGGGTAAAAACAGTCACATCCGCAAAATCTCATCATTGGTGAACCTTGGAGCTCTAAACGAGAAACAACAAAAAAGTCAGAATTCCATAAGCTACACATACACACGTTTTCCATATTCTCATGAATATGACTCACACACCTTTCTCTGATGCCTGTGGTAAGCAACACAACAGTGGATTTCCACAATGCTGATAGTCTGAAAATGTCTATACCAAGGAAGTCAGAACATTCCATCACAGTATCAAAGAACACTCCTGGCATGAAAACACCCAGCACTTTACATTTAACCTCTTTACTGCGCTGTTGATGAACAGCATTATCATAGAAACCGTCACCAGCAATGCTCAGTTGACGATTGCTGTTCATCATGATTCAACGCTCTCTCTGTTTATCCAGCATGTGCCCGAGCAAAATATGATAGGAGCAAAAGGGTTAAAACAACAACCCTGAAAACCACAGACAGGACAAGTCACCTTGAGGGGGACGGATAGCCTAGTGGTCAGAACATTACGCTGGCAATTTGACGACCTGGGTTAGATTCCAGTCGAGGAGATTTTTCTCCTGGAGTTAACATCAGTGCTGACTCCACTCTCCCCAAAAGTCCTTCGGATGAGACTGTAAACGAGGCCCCGTGTGTGAACGCACGCAGAATATCTTGCGCACATGTTAAATCCTGTTCCGCTTTTCGTAAGAGTAGGCCATCGTGGCCAGTGGGAACAGATGACAAGATTTACAAAACTGCATACACACGGGGACTGGATGTAAAAAAGCACATGAGTGCTTATTCCATTATCCTCGATATAAAAGAATAAAATAAAAAATAAATAAATAAAAAATAAACCTTGCGGGACTGGAGATCGAGGGGAGGAATGGTGATTTCTAAGGGCTTGGTCTCTCGGCCGGTCAGGGCCTGATGCACGGCCGTCTCCTGGGCCATGGTCAACACGCACCGTACATGGGGGCCAGTTTCCGTGGTAACCAGCTGATCACTCGAGCTGCATTCTCTTCCGCGAACTGCACAGTAAAGGAGATTGTGATAACTTGCATATTACTGAATTGTGATAACTTGCATATATATTTGAATTGTATTATTGTTTAACTGCTTTTTGTTTATGACAACGGTGGCCATTGCATGTTTAAGACAAACATATCAAATATAAACAAGTATGAGCAATTTAAGAATGCAAAATGAAAACAAGACAGACTTTCTGAAAGTGAGAGAGAGCGTGTGTGCATGCGTGGGTGTGTACATCAGCAGAAACAGCACACCCAGAAAAGACGACAAAGTAGAAATGTACACGCAAATACCCAACTGCCATGTACATCAACATTCACACTCAAACATGCAGACATACATCTGCATACACACACACACAAATGAACACACACTGCATTCTCTCTCTCTCACACATACAAACAACACACACACACACACACACACACACACACACACACACACCACTCCTCTCTCTCTCTCCTCTACTCTCCTCATCTCACTCCTCACTCACTCACTCACACTCCTCACTCACTCACCTCCTCACTCTCATCACCACTCACATCACCACACACACCACTCACCACACAACTCACACCACACACACCAACATCACACACACCACACACACCACACCACACCACACACCACACACACCACACACACACACACACACACACACACACACCACACACACACACACACACACACACACACAACACACTCTCTCTCTCTCTCTCTCTCTCTCTCTCTCTCTCTCTCTCTCTTCCCTCTCACACACACCCACACACACCACTCTCTCTCTCTCTCCTCCTCCACCACTACCTCAACACCATCACCTCACACATCTCTCTCTCTCTTCTCTCTCTCTCTCTCTCTCCTCCCCTCACCCTCCCCTCACACACACACACTCACCTGGTTGAGAGCATCGATGAAGATGACCAGGGGCTTGGTATTGGGGTTGGACACATACTGCAGCACATCATAGAGGCGGAGTCCACCTCCTTGGGCATGTTGTTGTTCTGCACAGCATGCACGCATGCACGCACGCACGCACACACCAGCACACCACACACAACACAACACAACACAACACAACACACAACACAACACACACACACACACACACACACACACACACACACACACAACACACACAACATACACACACACACACACCACCATCCACACATCACACACACACACGCACACATCACACACACACACACACACACACACACACACACACACACACTTTCTTAGCAAAATCAGGCTTTCTATACAGCACACAGGGCCAGAGGGGGGAGGACTGGGTAGTCGAGAAGTCAAAGCACTGAGCTTTGCAATCTGACAAGAGTGGATACAAGCAACACCAAAAGCAGTTGAAGATTTTTTACCCTGAGTTAACATATTACTGACTTCCACTCCCCAAAAGTCCTTTGGATGACTATAAACCAAAGGCCCCATGTACCCCAAAGGGAAAAAAAAAAAAGGTTTTTATTTTTTTTTATAATACCCTGACAATGATTTACAAATGCACTTTCATGACTCATCTCCAAACAAGAGAGAGAACAAAAGTTTCTTTTGAAGATTATATTCCAAAAAATTTTTGTTCCCATTCACTAAGCCATGTTTAAACTTGTTAGAATAGAAACCAAAAAGTAAATATAGCTTTGTAAAAAGAATTCCCTGGTTCTGTCAATTCTTAAAACATATAAACATTCTTGGTCATTTATTTTTTGGTGTACCTGAAGTCAGAAGCAGCTACCTTAATGGTCAGGCAAAAATAGCCACATACACAAAAAAAAACCCTCTACCACTGGTGAATCTTGGAGCTCTGGCCAAGGACCAAAACAACAAACAAAAAAATGCTACCGGCCAAAAAACAGATATTTCTGTCTCTTTCCAACAAGCTTCAATCTGGAAGTAAAACTACAAATAATTAAAAAGATAAATAAATAAGAAGAATGGGGAAAAAAAAAAAACCACCAAAAGTGTGGCTTTTTTTCCCAAACATATTTGTAAGTTTATCACCATAAACAAAATTTTAAAACAAGAAATACTTTTTTTAAACCAACAAGACGTGTGACCTTTCCCACACATTTAGGAGGGGGGGGGGGAATTTAACATCAAAAACAAAAAAAGAAGAAACAAAGTATTAAAAAAAAAAAAAAAATTAAAAAGTGTAGGGATTTTTCTATACATTTTAGTAGGACTAACACCAATTTTATCAACTTCTTAAAACAGTCAGGACTTGTTTTCTTTTTTGTAGAATGCCAAATTCCCATTCATCATAAACACTTTGATTTGTTCGCTTTACAAGATTCACCGCTATAGATAAATACCATACATTATCATTTTATCACTATCATCATCATGTACAATTTGATATGATACGAATTGCTCAGAGACTCGCACTGACCTTCACCAGATCAAACTCTCTGAGAAGCCGCATCAGCATGCACTCCAAGGAGGTGGAGCCTCTGATAGCACCCACAAAATGGTAGAACACATTCCACCTCTTGTCCCCTCCTCTGCAACATAGTAATATGTTTTTATTGATATTATTGTTGAATTACAGTACAGTGAACTGCTGGTATCATGCTACTTTAGAAATATATTAAAACACATGACTGGAAACAGGTTGAAGACATAAGAGAAGAATATACACAAACACCAAAATCACCCACCCATCCTCACAAACTCATCCATACACACACACACACACACACACACACACACACACACACACACACACACACACACACACACACACACACACACACACGCGCGCGCACGCGCACACACGCGACACACACACACCACACACACACACACACACACACACACCAAATCATCCACCCATCCTCACTTACACGCACACACACACACACACACACACACACACACACACACACACACACACACACACACACACACACACAAACTACCTACACACTGGGACTGGATGTGAAAAGAAAAAGCACTTGGGTGCTTATTCCATTATCCTCGAAATAAAAGAATGAAATAAAAAATTTAATAAATAAACACCACACACTACACACTACACACACACACACACACACACACACACACACACACACACACAACACACACACACACACAACACACACAACACACACACACACACACACACACACACACACACACACACACACACACACACAACACACACACACACACACACACACACACACACACACACACACACACACACACACACACACACACACAAAATCAAAATCAAAATCAAAATCATCCATCCATCCCCACTAACCCACACACATCAAAATCACCCCTCCATCCCCACCAACACCACACCCCCACCCCAACCAACCCCCTAAACACCTACCCTGGCACAGGGAGAGAGCCCTGATCCACTTTGTTGAGGACAGTGCTGGCAGCGCTGCAGATCACTGACGACTTGCCACACCCTGCCTCCCCTAGCAGCAACAATGGAACGTCCTTGTCCTCCTGAGCGATGTACTCCTCTATCTGTCAGTCACATTCATCAAACATCTGTCAGTCACATTCATCAACCATCTGTCAGTCACATCATCAACCATCTGTCAGTCACATTAACATCTGTCAGTCACATTCATCAACCATCTGTCAGTCACATTCATCAACATGTGTCAGTCACATTCATCAACATCTGTCAGTCACATTCATCAAACATCTGTCAGTCACATTCATCCAACATCTGTCAGTCACGTTCATCACCATCTGTCAGTCACATTCATCAAACATCTGTCAGTCCCATTCATCAACCATCTGTCAGTCACATTCATCACACATCTGTCAGTCACATTCATACCATCTGTCAGTCACATTCATCAACCATCTGTCAGTCACATTCATCAACCATCTGTCAGTCACATTCATCAACCATCTGTCAGTCACATTCATCAAACATCTGTCAGTCACATTCATCAACCATCTGTCAGTCACATTCATCAAACATCTGTCAGTCACGTTCATCCAGCCTCTGTCAGTCACGTTCACCCTCTCTGTCAGTTACATTCATCCAGCATTGTCAATCATATTCATCAAACATGTCACCACCGCCCACGCCAAAAGCGTCACACGGCATGCAAATCCAGCATAACTCAAGTCTTAAAGGTCTAGGGCCCAACGCTAAAATGAATGCATCCCTTCCTTTTACCAAGTCCTTGTGTGGTCAGTTCCTGCTATAATTAGCACCAGCTGGTCCCACTGGGCTGGGATAGGATGGAATGGACAGAAGCTGAGAGTTGCCGAAAGTGAGGGAAACTTGACAGCTGTTGTCCAATCAATCATGCTGTTCATAGCCCCTACTGACCAAAAAAAAAAAAAAAGGGGAGGGGGGAGGCATGTTGGGGCTGTCACCCCATAAAACGTTTAATCTCTTCTTTTTTCTTCTTTTCTCGTTCCTCGGCGAGAGCTTTGAGGTTCACCAATGGTGAGATTTAGTGTATGTGACCATTTTTACCCACCGTTATCAGAGCTGTCACCTCATAAAATGTTTAAATTCTTTTTTTCACTCCTTGGCTAGAGCTCCAAGGTTTACCAATGGGGAGATTTCAGGTGACCATTTTTTACCCACCATTAAGGTAATTTCATTCTACCTTCTGGAATGGTGTCTAAACACAATGCCTGTGTGCATGTGGTTTTCTTTTTTGTTGTTTTTTTTGTCACCCATTTCCCCCAGCATGAAATGGCCTACTCTTCCCAAAGGCAGGTTTTTAACGTGTGCACAAGATTTTCTTCATGCATTGCACACAGAGCCTCTGTTTACCATCTCATCTGAAGGACTTTCAGGAATGTAAAGTCAGTATTGATGTTAACTCCAGGGGAAAAATTCCCTAAAATGGGGCTTCTCTGGTGGCTTGATCCCCAGCCATCAGATTATGAGTGCAATACTCTAACCACTAGGATATCTCCATCCCATCTGTAAGCATGCATTTTAAAAATTTTGTCACCCGTTCCTATCGGCACAAAATGGCCGTTCCCAAATCTGGAACAGGTTTATTTAACATATGCCCAAGATGTTCTGCGTGCATTCTCACACAGGGCCTAGGTTTATAGTGTCATCTGAAGAATTTTGATATTCAGTTTGATTTTCGTCAAACTGGGAAGAAAGGGCAAGGCTGGAATAGAACTTTGAACCTCAAAAAAAAAAAAAAAAAAAAATTATTTTTTAAAGAACCTAGAACCTCATGGTTTACTTGCTAGGAAAACAGGGTTCAAAACCAACTACAATCATTCTTTGGACTAAAGTCAAACAGTCTAAATAACTTTTTTTTTCGTTCATCATCTGTAGAGCTCAGGATTCACCAATTAGATTTTGCATATGCAACCGTTTTACCCACCATTAAGGTAGCCACATCCCAACTTTGGGGATTTCCCATATTCTACAAACCTGGCTATCTCACTGTGGGATCAGAAAACACAGAAAACGAGAACTCACCCTTCTGACCAGGGCCTCCCTGCCGTGAACACTACTGGACTTGTGGTAGAGGAAATTGCGATGGGCAGACAGGGCCGTGCTGTCAGGGTGTTCCACTGAACTGCTGTCTTCTCCACAGTATTCGCACAACACGCGCTGCTGTAGAAAGTCTCCTATCTGCACGCACACACACACACACACACACACACACACACACACACACACACACACACACACACACACACACACACACACAAACACACACACACACACACACACACACACACACACACACACACACACACACACACACAATCATGAAACAGGTTCTGCTTTTGTTATACCAGCGTTAAAAATCGAAAAATCATATCATGTTGGTAAACATCACTCGATATTTACAGCAGAACTAGTTGAATGGTGTCTTAAAACTAATGCTGATTGCATGTGGTTTTCATTTCTTTGGTTGTTTTTTTTGTAGCTTTATCCCCAGACATGAAAACTTTGAAACAGATTTATTAACGATTCACAAGATTTCTTCAGCATTGACTAAGAGTGCTCTGTTGTCCATTCATCAAGGACTATCTTGAATGTGAGTCGGTAGATGACTGCAGGAAAAATTCCTAAAATGGGCGTTCTTGTGTGCTTGACCCCAGCAAGATTATGAGTTACAAAACCTAAACATAGGATATCTCCACCCATACTGTAATGCATGCAAATAAATAATTTTGTAATGACCTTCGATCAAAAACCGTATAAACTAACAGGTTTGTTTAACAAGCCAAGATGTCTGACGTGCTTTCGTCAAAGATTCCTATTTATAGATGAATCTGAAGAATTTGATCAACCAAGATTTCAGCAAATGGGAAGAAAGGGCAGGTGAGAATATAAACTAAACTCACAATTACTTGTTAGAAACAGGGTTCAAACCAACTACATGCATTTTTCTGAAAACTAATCCTCAGCCAGCATCATCAGGTATAATTTATTTTTAATTTACATAGGCTCTAAGTCCCAAGTGACATTTACCTTTAAGTAGTCACTCAATTTGGAAGATTTTATATTTCTATATTATCTCATTGACAGAACACACAATTCATTCTGTGGGCCTCTCCCTCACTTCTGGTTGTTGTTTAGAGGAATTGCGATGGGCGACGGGCGTGCGTGTTAGGTGTTTTTCCACTGAACTAGATGTTACTCACAGTAAATTGAGCAACAACACACGCTGCGTAGAAATCCACATCTGACACACACACACACCAGCACATTCACAATCAACCAAGCAGCACAGTTCCCAGAACATTCCAGGACAACCTTGCAAAGCAGCATGGCAAGTCCTGGAATATTCCAGGATGACATAGATATCGTATTTAACGGCTCACTTTCTCTTTCAAAGTAAACCAATGAATTAAAGCCACTGAGGGCCACAGAAAGGGTTGACGTCATTGTGCACACTTGACCAGTGTAAATTTTTATGGTTTAGGAGAAACTTTTATGCTGGACCAGTCACAATCATCCATCTCTCATGCTAAAAAAAAAAAAATGGTGGCAAAACTTTGCGTCAGAATTTGTTTTTGCATTCAACAGCTTCTGATAATACTGACAGTGAGGAGGGTTTGAGAGGCTCAATTTGGTTAAAGTTAACCCTCTTAGTCCCGAACCGGGATTTGCGGATTGAATTGCCTCCCTTGAATCCTGAACGGATTTGCTGGAATTTACACACAGTATTTTCAATCAGGCAGTGACTTTCTACGATTGCTAACCATATGCCAAAGTTCTATCAGGCCAAAGTGCAAATGCCTGTTGTGAGCATCTGGGAAGTAATTATATAGACTGAAGCGCGGCTGTGTGCCTGACCTGATTTAGTGATGGAATGCGAAATTAGGGGCAAATTTATGTTCAGAGAATCCGAATCAAGAGGGTTAAACAATGATAGTGACAATAAGGTTTTGCAATATTTTAAAAACTGGGTACAAATGTTGAATCTTCTGTGATGTATCCAGGTCCTACTAGGGATGACATGTCTTTCCTTAATTTTAAAAAAAAGATCAATCCCTCTCATGAAAAGTTACCAAAGGTCCTCCCTCTCTTACCCTGTGTTTGAGATCGTCACTGAACTTCAGCGCAGGGTGTCTCTTGTGGTCTACCCCTCTGTATTCACAGCTGTACTCTAAGATGCGGTTGGCCTGCAACAAAATAACACACAATGCTAACGTTTGAAACAGTACATCTAACCCTTTATGCACTACCCGTCATTCATTTAATGACATGTATACTTTTTGTTTCTTTTTATAGCAGTTTTCTCTTCTTCAGACAGCAATATTGTTATCTGTCATGTCTTGACAAATGGTTACACTGCTGTTAACCCCTGACAAGTCAGACCCAGCACATCTAACTTCAGCATGGCAAGAATTGTTATCATTTAAGTATTTCTCGATAAAAAGGCAGGAGATATGGACACAAAGAAGAAAATGAATAGAGAGAGGTGACAGGAAAAAAAAAGGAATAAGGCAGAAGAGAGGGATACAAAAGAGGGAATTCCTAGCACAGAATTCCAGAACATCAGCATGCTATTTATACTGATAACCCCCCAGCATCCCCACATCGGAGTTGTTACAGCTAAAAGAGTTAATGAGAAAAAACTATTGTAAATTGTGAAGAAAAAAAAACACAAGCACATGTGTATATCCAACACACACACACACACACACACACACACACACACACACACACACACACACACACACACACACACACACACACACACACACACAAACACTCTTCCCATCTCTCCTCTCTCTCTCTCTCTTACACACACACACACACACACACACACACACACACACACACACACACACACACACACACACACACACACACACACACACACACACACAACACTACACACACACACACACACATTGCACAACAACAACAACAAAAACAGGGACTTACTGGAAATTTCTGCTGGATTTTATTATTTGGCCCACATGTTTTTTGTGAAGCTGATGTCTTTTGAACAAAACACGACTTCTCTTCTTCGGGACTTTGTCTAGGAATGAGTCATTTCGGAACAGGAACAGAGCTGAAAATCATAAAAAAAGACAATGGATACCATTCATTTGAATCATGAGGATTAAAGTAAGGCACAGTTATTTGCACCATTTTTATACCGTCTTCTGATAGAAATGTATAAATAAAACTTTTTTTGTTATAATTGGTACATTAGAACTAGGCACACATGGCTGCACGCACACGCAAACAACAGACAGACAGACAGACACACAACAGACACACACACACACACACACACACACACACACACACACACACACACACACACACACACACACACACACACACACACAAGAAACATATGTCTTCATACATGTGTCACATATACACACACTTTCACACCACACACACACACACACACACACACACACACACACACACACACACACACACACACACACACACATTGACTGAACCTACCACAAAAACTAAACTGAAACCATGATAAAGAATATCTTACATCTTTCTACTTCTAGACAATCTTCATCATGACATGGTGACCTGACTAGTCTTGTCTTCATCTGTTTAGCATGTCACTATCACATCAGCAAAGTAGAGCACTGTGTCCAACCAATATTCATTCACTAGGCTATAATACCTCACAATGTCCAATCATTTCCACTTGAAAAAAAGCAAAATGACTCAACAGAAAAGTAAACTGAAGCTGTGTACGTGCATTACCAGAAAAAAAAAAAAATTCTTGTGTCTCTTTTCAAGTTGCGGTCAAGTCTTATTTACATTCCTTAATGCATGCATTAGTTCACTATGCTTCAAGTCCTATCTCAACACAATGTCATATTGGTAAACACATAGTACCTATTTCTCCAGTGCTTGTAACTCTGCAAGAGGCTGCCTCTGGCCTTAGTTAACACATTCCACCTTCAGGCAGTTCATCTTAAGGTCATAAGAAAATACTTCAGATTTGCATGACAAAAGCAAAGAATGAGCTAGTGTGCAGACAGGTTCGCGCTAGATTTTTTAACCGGTACTGTAGTTGCCATTTCAGAGACATCTTGACCAACTCCCCAAAATCGTTCCCCAGAAAATAAAATCCGGTACTACTGTGAACAAAACGAAACTAATCAGTGAGGGGTGGGGGGGGGATTGCTGCAGCAAAACAAAATCTAAATTGAACCGAATCTCTCAGACTTGACTGCGTGCTGCTTGCTACCACTCGCTTCTTGGGCACGAAGCAAGCCACAAGGAATAGGATTTTTTCTAGCGCCTTGTCACTGTCTGTCAGTCCTGTTGTTTTGCATGGCATCATCGTGTGACTATATTCTTCTTTCTTGTTTCTATGCTTGCGCTCATCTAGATCTTGTTCATTAGATTTAATTCGACATCTTCTTTCTCAAAGCAACACCAAATTCATAGTCATAGACCCTCCGCTTTCGCTTTTCGTAGACAGCCATCGTGTGCCGTGGAACGATTACATTTACAAAACTGCATACACACGGGACTGGATTGAAAAAGCACAGTGCGTATTCCATTATCCTCGATATAAAGATTAAAAGAATACAGAATAAATAAACTAGCCCATTACTCATTGTGAATGGAAGTCACTGCATGCGAAGAGCGCAAAGCTCTATCTTTCACATAAAGCTTGCTATTCTGCTGCAGGCTAATGAGGCTGCGCTAAGATTTCATCGAAGGTGGAAGGGTAGGTGCGTAAGACAGTACAGCCCATGACAGACTGTCAGAAATGTCACTTCAGACTTTTTTTTTAGAGGGAAATCTAATCGTCACAGCAAACAGAATCGTACGCGTACCGCTGCTTCGAAAATTTCGGTATTCCCTGTTTACAATCGTAAAACTGACAATACCGGTTATCGCGAACCCTGTGCAGAAAATAAGCATATGAGTGAGAGACAGACAGACAGACAGACAGACAGACAGACAGACAGACAGACAGACAGACAACAGACAGACAGACAGACAGAGACAGACAGACAGACAAGACACAGACAGAGAGACTGAGAGAGAGAAAATGATATAGACAGAAACAAAGGGAGTGAAAGAAAAGGAAAATTTCTAGCACAGAATGTCCAGAAGGTGGGGATGCTATTCATACTGAAAAGGCCCCCAGGCATTCCTAAGGTGGAATAGACAACAAATTCTGAAGTCCTATTAAAACCCAAAGGATAAGTTTTAGGAATCAACGTACAATTCATGTTGTCATCACGGTATGCACTCTTCAGTAGCTCCAAGTCTTCCACCAGAAGTCCGTTAGCCTCCAGGTAATCCTCAATCACTTCGTCTGCATACTCCCCACATAGGCACCCAGCCTAGAGCCTCACTGCAAACACAATTCACACATGTACACCAACCTCATACACTTGACTTGCAAGATATTTCAGCTGCTACAAGCCACCTTTCGTTCGATATGAACTTCATAGAATCTTTTTCCTTCTTTCAGCTCCAGCTTGAAGATTCACAAATGGTGAGATTTGTGCGTTTTGATGGACTAATTGCGCAACAATAACAAAATAAAGTGCATTGCAATGCTAAATTTATACATGTAATGTTAACAGAACACGTACCTGGTAATGTTGATGAAGAGGGGCATGATATCACTGTAGTAGCTGTTCTCTATACTGGTCTGCATCTTCTCCAGCTCTGTCACATCTCGCTGATCAGGGTGCCGCCCACCCTGAAATCCCAGCATCAAAAATATCATCAAGACTGGTCTGATATGAGTGAGTAGGGTTTTTGTTTTTTTCAAATGAAGGTTAGACAGTGCATCTTATCTTTCTCCTCATCTCAAAGATATTGGTATTTAATTCTTTTTCTGTGTTCCTTCATATTGAGTAAAATGTGTAGTGCCTGGTCTTCTCCTGCACTATATAAACTCTGTGGGAGTTCTGCCCACTAGCCTTAGCCGATGTATTCCGACTTCAGGGCAGCTCATTAAGAAGTTTATAAGGAAAAAATTTACATATGCTTGAAAAAAGACAGGAGAGTGGGTTGGGTAGGCAGAAACTAAGCCAAAGAGAGAGGGGATGGAGATAAGAAAAAAGGCAGAAACAAAAGAATGATAGAAAAAGGAAATTTCTAATACAGAACTTTCCAGAAAGTGAGGGAGCTGTTCACACTGAAAGAGCCCCTGGCACCCCCACAGTGGGATAGTACTTATGAGAAGTCATTCTCTCATTAATCATGATCATTTTCCATCAAATGCTTGTTCAAATTATTTCCAGAAGCAGTTGTTTTTAAACCAAAGGCAGGACATACATCTTTTCCTTTGCTGTCACTCGAAAAAGAATCATAAGTACAAAAACCTACCCATTGGTTTCACTTTTTCTCTGATTTCCACAGCTGTTTGTCTTTCTGTGTGTGTGTGTGTGTGTGTGTGTGTGTGTGTGGTGTGTGTGGTGTGTGTGTGTGTGTGTGTGTGTGTGTGTGTGTGTGTGTGTGTGCGTGCTGCGTGCGTGCGTGTGTATGCGTGCATGCATGCATGCATGTGTGTGTGTGTGTTTGTGTGCATGAGGGCATGCATTTCTAGAGAAAACTGAAATACTAAATGGCACCACCATTTTATTCAGGTACGTATTTATAACAAAAAGTACTTACCCATTTGATGAAATTCTCCAACAAGTTCAGTTTTCTCTTTTCACACCAGGCCCTGAGTTCTGGTAAAACCTGTTCAGTGACATTGAGAAAATGAATCTTTTTTTTTTTTTTTTAAAAGACATTGAGAAAATAAGTCCATACATCATGTATACACTGACAACTCTTCTGAAAACTCACTTCACAATACACGTCAATAGTGTACACTGATGCACATATATATATATATTTATAAAACATGTAGGTTAGCAAAAATAAAATGGCCTGCTGAGACAGATCCAATGAATCTGCAGTCTCTATGCAATTATGCATGATTTGCAAAAGAATTTAAACTGTGAAACTCCACCAAAAAATGAGTTAGACTGCAACTGACCCATTTTTCCACTTAGCCGGTGGGGATCAGGTTGTAGATTTTGAGATTTTGAATTATTATGAAACTATAAGCGTTCTTATACCTTGTACTCAAGTATCAATGCCCAATTTTGTTTGCATTTGCATTTAAAACATGCATGATAAAACACCCACCTCCTCATGATCCTGACCACATATTACAATGCAAAATTTTTCAATTTCTCCTTTGTCACTTTCTCGAGTCTGTCATTTCAATTCGTTTAAAAATAAATAAATAAATACACTATTCATAAAAGTGTCTTTTTTTTAACTTTTCAAGTTTTTTTAATTGAATACTTGGTTTTTTAAATGACTGCAGATTAATAACATGTTAACAATTTAAAACTGACCTCCACAGCAATGTAACTTATTATGTGGGGGAGGATTACAAATTCTTCTTTTGGCAAGTTTTGATTAGATATGATAACTATTAACATTCAGTGATTCACGCTTAGCACAAATCCTTATGGCCGTACTTGTGGTAAAGTGCTGCATTTTAGTGTACTATTCTTCAGATTTTCATTGCTGTATTCTTAAACACAGTCTCAAGAGATAAGTTCATTCTCTTATAAAAATCTTATTCTTATCATGAAAAACAAAAAGTTTTGAACTTCCACTGACTAACAAACATTTTTTTCGGAGTCAAACTCAAAGATTAATAGTTGTTTTTCTTCTTACTGTTACTGCAAGCTCAAAATATCTGGTCAGTTCTTTTATAAATTATCAGATTTACACTTTGAAGTTAAAAAAAGTTTTCCCATAGAAAATAAACAGGATTAACAGTTACACACACACAGATTGACACACACACACACACACACACACACACACACACACACACACACACACACACACACACACACACAAACACACACACAAACACACACACACACACACACACACACAAACACACACACACACACACACACAACACACACACACACACACACAAAACCACACACACACACACACACACACACAACACACACACACACACACACACACACACACACACACACACAAACACACAACACACACACACACACACACACACACAACACACACACACACACACACACACACACACACACACACATGCACACACAGAGGAACGATGTCATACATCTTTTCTAAGCATGTCTCTTTCGGCGAAGAATTCATCCGAGTACGATGTAATGAACAATCTGACATTGATGCGATCCCTGGGAGGCCGTACTGGAGAGTCCACCACTACAGCACACGCCATGGCTTTAACTTCTGCAAATTTACAATAAAAAGATGTAACAGTGAACTGAAAATGAATCAAATCCAATCGTTAGTACAGTAGGCATATCATTCAGTCTGACTCTATAGTGAACCATCACTCTTGTAACTATTTATTTATTTATTTAATCTTTTATATCGAGGATAACAGAATAAGCAATCATGTGCTTTTTTTCATCCGGTCCCCGTGTGCAGGGTTCGCGCTAGGATTTTTTAAAACCGGTACTGCGAGTTGCCATTTCAGAGATATCTTGACCAACTCCCCCAAAATCGGTCCCCAGAAAATAAAATCCGGTACCTACTGTGAACAAAACGAAACTATTCAGTGAGAGGGTGGAGGAGGGGGGGATTGTTCGGCAGCAAAACTAAATCTAAATTGAACGCAAATCTCTCAGACTTTGACTGCCGTGCTGCTGCCACTCGCTTCTTGGGCACGAAGCCACGCAGGAAATAGGATTTTTTTTCTAGCGCCTGTGCCACTGTCCGTGTCAGTCTGTTGTTTTGCATGGCATCATTCGTGAGACTTATATTCTTCTTTCTTGTTTCTATGCTTAGCGCTCATCTAGATCTTTCGTTCAATTTAGATTTAGTTTTCGACTCTTCTCTCTCAAAGCAACGCGCAAATTCATAGTCAAAGACCCTCCGCTTTTCGCTTTTGGTAAGAGCAGGTCATCCTGTGCCCGTGGGAACAGATGACATTTACAAAACTGCATACACATGGGGACTGGATGTAAAAAAGCACAGGAGTGCTTATTCCATTATCCTCGATATAAAAGATTAAAAGAATAAAGATTAAATAAATCTAGGCCCCATTTACTCATTGTGAATGGAAGTTACTGTCATGCCGAGAAGAGCGCGAAGCTCTATTCTTTCACAGTAAAGCTTGCTGTTCTGAGGCTAGGCTAATCATGCTGGCGCCAAAGATGTTCGTCGGAAGGGGTGGTGGTAGGTAGGGGTAGGTGCGTAAGCACAGTACAGGCGCATGACAGACTGTCAGAAAATGTCACTTCAGACTTTTATTTTGAGACGGAAATCTAATCGGTCACAGGCAAACAGAATCGGTACGCGGTACCGGCTGCTTCGAAAATTTTCGGTATTCCCTGTTTACAATCGGTAAAATACCGACAATTACCGGTTATCGCGAACCCTGCCGTGTGTATGCAGTTTTTGTAAATATTGTCATCTGTTCCCACCAGCACACGATGGCCTCACTCTTACGAAAAGCAAAACAGGATTTAACGTGTGTGCAAGATGTTCTGCGTGCGTTCGCACATGGGGCCTCGGTTTAAAGTCTCATCTGAAGGACTTTTGGGGAGAGTAGAGTCAGCACTGATGTTAACTCCAGGAGAAAAATCTCCTCGACAGGACTCGAACCCGGGTCGTCAAATTGCCAGCGCAATGTTCTGACCACTAGGCTATCGTCCCCCCCAATTACTTACAATGTAAGGGGTTTAGATACTAGATGGCATCAGAACAGGCACCATTAACACTACCAAAGTGACCCAGAAACAGTGCAGGACCCCTCTGGTTGGTGGCCCCATGGTCATAACTTAACACTTAAATTAAATACAAGTTATAGGCCCCATGGTCATAACTTAACACTTAAATTATACAAGTTATAGAGTAATTATAGGATTCCTATCCATGGACTTTGGGCCTTACACAAAAGCAAGATGTGTGTGGGAAAAGTTGGAAAAAGCAGTAAGACATCAGAGAAATGTCACGGAAGCTGAGATAGAAAAAAAATAATCATGACATAGCCATAAATTCAGAACCAACTATCAAACAAAATAAGCCTGATCTTTTGGGGGGAAGAACACCAATTCAGACAATTGTGATCTTCAGTAGTATCACTATCATCAATCACTGAATTCTTTTTTCATAACTCATCCTGCCCCCCCCCCCCCCTCCCCTTTAAAATTTTAGAGCATGGTTAATTAGTCTAAGTGACTTGGAGTTGAATGGATGGCTAATTAAGTCATTCTGAGTAATTGATTGGTTGGTTACTGGTTGGTTGGATGGGGTTTTTTCTTCTTTTTTTGTTTGTTTTAAATTGTTTTACTTTGGGTTTTTTTTTTTTATTGATAATGTTGAAATGAGAGAAATTTAAGTTAGACTTTTTAAATTTTAGCTTGCTTTCTCTGTGGAGTCCCAGTGTTCCAGCCCCAAGCCAAAATGATGTTAGGATCATAAATCATTGAAATTAATGGTACTTCTATTCTTTCTAATGATGCAACAAAGTGTAAGTGATCTAAGAATTACAAACTCCTTAATCGCATTGGTTTCCATCAATACTACTACATACTACTAAAGAAAAAGTAAGGCTGCTTATCAATGATCTATAAAGGCAAGCTGATGCAAAAGTGACAACCATCAGTCTTTGAAAAAAAAAAAGGGAAATATTCACTCATGTAACATGATGTTTTGTATGCCAAAACAGTTAACTGTCCTCAAGAGTCCTGTCAATCCCATAGCCATGTGTCTATGAAGTAGTGATAACCCTTAAAATTGTCAGCCTCAAACCCCCCTTTTATATTTATGTATTATAAGCTCTGCTGACTTTCATTTCAATTCCGATAATTCCTAAAGATCTCTCCCTCCTGAATGTTGTTTTGTTTCCTTATTGATCTTCCTTTCCTTGAAAAGGACCATAAATTGTTTTCTTTCTAAAGACGAAACGAAAACAAATCGAACGAACTGAAATGATCTAGATTGCAGTGAATACGTAACTAGATGACATCATTGCAAGAAAATGTAAAGAATAATGAGTGAGCTAAGTAGGCTACTTCAAATTTTTGTCAACATTGCAACAATCCGTAACTTTTGTCTCAACAGATTTGAGAAATTGTATTTGTAGGGTTCGATCAAAACGTGTTTTACATAATCCACATAAAAAGAAGCAAAAAATCAATCACTTCTGCTTTTAAAGGGTAAGTGTGCAATCATCACAACTTACAACTTCTAGATCACGAATATTTGGTCTCTTTAGGTTAGAGAGTTCATAATCCTTTCTCGTCTGTAGATGTCAAGCACCATTTTCTTCCATGAGTCCTTTTATGTTAAATAACATAGAAAAGCTTCGACAGGGGAGACTACTCTGAAAAGACCAAACGCAATCGGACCAAGAAATGTAACGAGAAGCGCCTTAGGCTATATCCAAGGGCTCTATATCAATCTACATGCTATGGCTTATGTTTTTTATTTTTGGAAAATAGTGTGAATATTAATATATTCACATTATTTTAAGACACATTTGCTTCCTTTTTTTCTACTCAAAGATCTCGTCACACCTTTATTTTCTACCAATTGCTGTTGGTACCTTCACACCTCATAAATTTTGCAGCTTGTGTTTGCACTTTAGCTACACTAGGCCAATAATCTGTCACTGTCATCATGGTACCGTGTGCTTCTCATGCATGTTCGTGATATGGTCTGTGCCACCCCCCAACCCCCACCCCTGTTTCTGTTTTTTTTCTTTTAGAGGTGTTAAAATACATACACCAAGTAGATAACTTTATGACTATTTATAAATGAATGGGTTGATGACAAAATGCGAATGGATTGTTTAATCAGTGTAGGATGTAGAAATAAAAGTTTGACTTTGACACGAGTAAGAAGCAGCGGACATCATGAGTAGGCCTATTTACAATTTAGATTGTTTTTTTGTTTGTTTGTTTGTTTTAAGTTACTATGGAGAGAGGATGGAGGCAGGGGTAGTGTTTGCAATCAGGTGTATTGTAAGTTTGTGGTTCAACACTTTGATTAAAGACCGACCTCTCTGAATGTTATACATAACAATGAAAACGTCTTTAGTTGAGCCATAGACCACAGAACTATCACTAATGATCATATTGATATCAATGGTGGGACACATCTAGAGTGTTTTCATAAGCTAAGACAAAGAACAGCTTCATTTCAAAGATTTTTGTATGTTTAATTAACTTATTGAAACTAATATCAAATCAGTTAAAGGAAATGGGTATTGCACAGACTGAGTGACTGTGATGTTTGTGGCGAATCAAAGGATAACATTGAACATGACCCCTGGAGTTGTTTTCAATAGGGGGGAAATGTTGGTAAAGAGTTGGATAAAAGCTGGTATCAGGAAATAAGCAGGGCGCAGGATAGCATCTACAGTGGTTATATCATTGTGCTTGTGATCTGATGACCTTCCTGGAGTTAACATCAGTGCTGACTCCACTCTCCCCAAAAGTCCTTCGGATGAGACTTTAAACCGAGGCCCCGTGTGCGAACGCACGCAGAACATCTTGCGCACACGTTAAATCCTGTTCCGCTTTTCGTAAGAGTAGGCCATCGTGTGCCTGGTGGGAACAGATGACATGATTTACAAAACTGCATATACACGGGGACCGGATGAAAAAAAGCATATGATTGCTTATTCTGTTATCCTCGATATAAAAGAATAAATAAATTTTTAAAAAATAAAAAAATAAATAAATGACCTGGGATCGAGCAAATACTGAGGTGTACAGTCAAGGGGATTTTCCCCTAGACTTAACATCTGTCCCAAATTTCACTCCTCAAAAGCCCATGGATGAGACTATGAACTATAATGTCTCAATGGATGACAACATAAAAAATAAACCCCATGCACAAGTGGATCGGTGGTCCAGAAGTAACGCGCCTGTCTAGAAAGCAAAAAGTCCGGGTCCGAGTGTAAGAAAGTTCGAATCCCGTTTGGGTCCAAAACTTTTCCCCATCCATTAGACCTTGAGTGGTGGTCTGGGTGCTAGTCTTTCGGATGAGACGATAAACCGAGATCCCGAGTGTTACACAAAATTATTTAGCGCACGTAAAAGAACCCACGGCAACAAGAGGGTTGTCCTCGGCAAACTTCTGTAGAACAAAGCCACACTGATAGGGAATCAAATACAGTTGCAGACAGGAAAGAGAAAACAGATAATGGGGAGGGCTGCACTTGTGGCGACGCACACTCCCCTGGGAGAGCAGCCCGAATTACACGCAGAGAAATCTGCTGTGACATAAAATGGTTTGGTTTTGTTTTTAACCCACTGGTATCGTGTTTAGACATGATCCCGAAGTTAAAATTCCGCTACCTTAATGGTGAGCCAAAATGGTCACAAACGCAAAATCGTACCATCAGTGAACCAAGGTGCCCTACCCAAAGAACGAAAAATAGGAAATTAAAAAAAATAAGCAGTTTGAGATAATAGTGCTTTAACACAAAATGTATTATTCCTAGGCAGGCTAAATAAATGATTTTAATAATAGCAGAAATGGCAAAGGACAAGCTTGGGGGGGGGGGGGGGGGGAATTGTGCCTGTAATGATGTAGTTTTATGGTTTTTAACTTTTTTTTTTTGGGGGGGGGGGGGCGGGGTAGGGTGGATGTAAGTTGGGTATGTAGTTAGATTAGCACTTAAGGTTGTTTGTGTTATGAGGCTCCAGATGTTTGTGAGTGGCAGGGAAGGGCAGCTGTGATAGTGAGAGTAAGGGGGGGGGGGGAGTTGATGCAATGTGTATCTATCATCATCCATCCAAAGCCTTTTCATGCCTTCTTGGCATGTAGGATACCAACATAGTTTCCGACAAACCCCCTGAACACCAAGATAAAGACCCACCAATACTAAGGTGTGAAGTAGACACAGCTATTAAACAATTGAAGAAGGGGATGTCCCCTGGAATCGATAACATCCTAGCTGAACTCATAAAAAAATGGAGGGAATGAAACAGCAAGGCGATTCACAGATCTTTGTCAGAAGATCCATGACACCAAAGAATGGCCAAAAGAATGGACACAGTCTCTTGTAATACCCCTGCCAAAGAAAGGAAACCTCAAGCAATGCCAGAACTACAGAACCATCAGTCTCATAAGCTATCCTAGCAAGATCATGCTGCAGGTAGTCCTCAACAGACTGAAAAACCAAGCGGAAAAACTCCTGGCAGAAGAACAAGCGGGCTTTAGACCAAAACGCAGCACAATGGAACAAATTTTCAATCTGAGAATTCTGATAGAGAAGCATCTCCAACACCAAAAAGACTTGTACCACAATTTTATAGACTTCAAAAAGGCCTTTGACAGGGTATGGCATGACGGCCTCTGGCAACTACTCAGTCACTTCAACATTGACAACTGCCTAATTGAAGTCATCAAGGCTCTGTACGAGAATGCAAGAAGTGCAGTTTTCATGAACAATCATGTGGGCGAGTTCTTCAAGACCACGGTTGGGGTCCGCCAGGGCTGCCTTCTCTCACCTGTACTCTTCAACCTCTTCCTCGAAAACATCATGACAGAGACACTGCAAAACCACCACACTTCCATCTCCATTGGTGGAAGACCCCTTTGCAACCTCAGATTTGCAGATGACATTGACCTCATGGGCAGCAGCAAACAAGAACTGCAAATCCTCACAGACAGTCTAACAGATCGAGCGAGCGCATACGGCATGGAGGTCAGTACAGAGAAATCGAAGATCATGGTCAACAGCGCGAGTAATGACATCACGGAAATAAAGATGAATGGAGAAACATTAGAAGAGGTGAGCCAATTCAAATACTTAGGCTCCATCCTAACAAAAGATGGCACATCAAACAATGAAGTGAAAGCTCGCATTGCAACAGCAACATCTGCTCTAGTCAGACTCGAGAGGATCATCAGAAGCAACAACATCAGCTTCTGCACCAAATACCACCTCTACAAATACCTCGTGATATCTATCCTCCTATATGGCTGTGAATCATGGACTCTGACAGTAGAGTTAGAGAGGAGAATCCAAGCATTCGAGAACAAGTGCCACAGAAGACTCCTCAAAATACCATACAAAGAACACAAGACCAATAACTATGTGAAAGAAGAAATCAAAAAGCGTGTGGGCCCCCAAGAGCCTTTGCTCTCCACCATAAGGAGGAGAAAGCTGATGTGGCTTGGTCACACCACAAGACACAACACCCTAGCAAAAACCATCTTGCAAGGAACAGTCGAGGGCAAGAGAAGAAGAGGCCGCCAAAAGAAATCATGGGTTGACAACATCAAAGACTGGACTGCCCAACCCCTGCAACACCTCCTACTAGCCACACAGGATCGTGAACCATGGAAAAAGATCTCCGTTGCGTCTTCTCTCATGTCCCCCCTACGTCCTTTGGGACATGGAACTGAGTGAGTGTTTCATGTTTATTTTCTCTAAGTCAACAAAAAATTGGATTGTTAGGTTTTTTGTTCGTATTTTATTTAGTTTATAAAATAGTTTTTGTTGTATTTAGATTTAGAGTTGTTTAGAAAAAACAGCAATCTAAACACTTCATGTCAACATTCTAGAAATCCCGTTTGTCCGAGCAGTTGATCGTTGAGAGAGGAGGCCACATTTTCGTTAGTAGTTTAGGCTACTATTCACCTAACTCTTAGGTGATCAATGTGCCCTTTTTTTAGGTGAGTGTTAATGTTATAGTGTGTTGGTTATTTGAGCAAGAGGCTATGTGTTATTATATCGTTATTTTTCAGAGAAACATAAGTATTGTGAGGAACCTGTTTGAAGCAGTCATTTAGGTGAAAAGTAAATTGTTATGATAAGAAATGCTTCCACCTTTCGAGCTTTTCTCTTGCTATAAGTTGTGTGTTTTGGTGGTGTTGGCCTTATGAGTGACTGTGAATTATTGGAGCAATTTTAGGCAATCATGTTTGATTTTTATGTTATTTTGGTGTATGAAGTATGGATTATGAAAACCCCTGTTTCGATAGAGGTGAACTGAATACGCCAAGGAGAAATATTGAACACCCCTGTTCGGTGCAGCTGACTTTCTCAAGGAGGAATATTTTGTCATGTTTTATATTTTACTCTATTAGAACAACTAAGATGGTTGGAAGGGTTGTGGCAGATATAATGTTGTGGTACACACATATTTCTTATCTAGGTTCTTCTTAAATCGTAGCACAGTACCTCACATCTGTTCCTACCCATATCAGTCTCCTCCAACCCGTCACCTTGGTGGTGTGTGTGTTGTGTGTGTGTGTAGACATGTAATTTGTTAATTTTATGTGTAAACGGTTGCATGCGCGTGACTAATTTGAATGTGACTAATTTGGATGAGAGCGCTTTGATGTGTGTACTCCACAGGATTCAGTGTTGTTGTCAAAAGCGGAACCTGGGGTGAAACGTTTGACATCTTTAGTGGTTAAATTGGGCATGAGATTTGTTATCCATTTTATGTTGGGGAAACAGGTGACACTCTGGAAGTGAAGTTGTTCTGCCACGTATGAAAAAATCTTGTTACCAAATTGAGGTTGGGTGGAATGGCTCAAGAAGCCATCACTAATTTAGTTATTGCACTGTGTTATCCACAGTGGGTGTTTTAGTCTGATAACTTAGTATTTTTGTGTATGTTGGATTTGTGTGCAGAGAGCACGAGCCATCGAACAGTCAGTTCGACAAAGATAGTCTGTTGTGACTTGAGGTAGTGTGATTTGGGACATTGTTTGAATTGTTTTACCACCATACAATTTTGAACATTAATAAAACTTAATAACAGCCATTTCTGATTTTGTTTTTATTCTTTTGTACGGAAGATGTCCGAACCCAAATCCATTTTATGTACCCAGCGGAAGGATAGAGAGCCTGGGTTACACTAGGATGAAATACGAACAAATTTAATTCTGATGTGAGGTACACATGAAAAGTTGGGGTGAGAATAGCTTAGGTTAATGCTGCCTGTTTATTATTGTTACATTTTATTAGAACATGTGTGTGCAGACAAGCTTGGGGTACATGTGTGCCTGTGGTGGTATGGTACATACATAGGGGGGGGGGGGGAGCAGCACAATATTATCAACATTTGGGGGGCAGGGCGTTTTATTTTTATTATTTTATTTTATTTATTCTTTTATATCGAGGATACAGAATAAGCAATCATGTGCTTTTTTTCATCCGGTCCCCGTGTGTATGCAGTTTTGTAAATATTGTCATCTGTTCCCACCGGCACACGATGGCCTACTCTTACGAAAAGCGGAACAGGATTTAACGTGTGCGCAAGATGTTCTGCGTGCGTTCGCACACGGGGCCTCGGTTTAAAGTCTCATCCGAAGGACTTTTGGGGAGAGTGGAGTCAGCACTGATGTTAACTCCAGGAAGAAATTTCCTCGACCGGATTCGAACCGGGTCTTCAAATTGCCAGCGCAATGTTCTGACCATAGGCTATTTGGTGATGTGTACTGGTATTTTGCTTGATATTTTGTTTTTGTTTTGATGTGTATGTGTGGTTGCTTTTTTTTTCTCTCATTTTTTTGGTGGTGCTGTAATAATTATGTGGTTGTAGATTTCAGTGAAATTCTGTTGTAAAATCATTTCTAAAGGTGTTATAGGCTACTTGTGTCATGATTTTTAAAAAAACACAATTTAGAAACTAATGATTATGTACGTTTACAGTCCATTTAATCTGCTGCAGAAGGAACTGGTCACTGCTGCACAAGGTGTAAGTGAGCACACTATGGTCCCATGGGTCAGTTGGACAGTGTTCCTTTGCTGACCCTTAACATAATCCCTGTTGCTTGCTCCCTGTTGTCTTTGCATATAAACGCAGTGAATCTGATAGAAATGGCGGAAATGATTTATTAAAGTGACAAAATACAAGATCAGCAATCTTGTAACTGGTAGCAAGCTTAAAAGCTGTTTTTCTGCTGTTTTGTTCTACATGCCACTTAGGAGTCTAAACTTTTCATAAGCTATGTATCCATCTCTCACAAAATTTGGCACAAATACACATTAGTGTCTTGTTAACATTCTTAGAGAAGGTTTTGTTTCCTTCTTCATAGTTAAACGCCTCAAACATCCCTGGCAAACACCATGGTACACGGGTGGTCCTCCAGGGGTCCGAACAGCTTGTCCTTCATCGGCAGGTCAGCAGGCCAAATATCGGCCTTCAGGTTTTAGTATGCTGGACAGGTGTGGAGAAGGACCAACAAAAACTGAGAGCATTTTTAAAGAACAGGAGAAAACGCAGGAGACAGGTTTCAGAATTTGACGGGTAGAAATCCGATTTGAGGAGAAACTAAACAGTACAAATGAGGAGCAGGGTAAACTCCCCATTAAAATATGTGTCTTTGCACACACGCTCGAACACACGCACACACACAAACTATCTCTCTCTCTCTCTCTCTCTCTCTCTCTCTCTCTCTCTCTCTCTCTCTCTCTCTCTCTCTCTCTCACGCGCACATACACACACTCACTCACTCACGCACGTACACACACACACACACACACACACACACACACACACACACACACACACACACACACACCATAGTGATTTTCTGGTTTCTTCTTTAATTCATTTTACTTTTTTTTTCAAATTCGATGTAAAAATATAATACTGATCGGCAGTAATACACGAAGAGTAACAGACGACAATAATAATATCAATAACACCAAAACATAAACAAGAAACACCAAAAATAAAATGCTCTATTCTGTCCCAGTCCTGTCATGAAACTGAAAGGCGCTCTCTCTCTCTCTCTCTCTCTCTCTCTCTCTCTCTCTCTCTCTCTCTCTCTCTCTCTCTCTCTCTCTCTCTCTCTCTCTCTCTCTCTCTCGTATAGAATATGTGTGTATGTGTGTGTGTTGTCTTCAATTTAACGTCTGTTCACTCTAAGTGATATTAGACGAAATGTTGTGCGTGCGTGTGTGCGCGCGCGCGTGAGTGTGTGTGTGTGTGTGTGTGGTGCGTGTGTACGTGCGTGTGTGTGTGTGTGTGTGTGTGCGTGTGTGTGTGTGTGTGTGTGTGTGTGTGTGTGTGGTGTGTGTGTGTGTGTGTGTGTGTAACAGCATCTGAAAAGGATTTATCTGACCATGGCAAGCAGGCCGAGATCCAAAAAGTTAGAACAAAGAGAAAAAGGTTGGCGTTCACATTGTCTCTGTGGGGATGTAAAATATGACATTTTTTCTAGGACCCCCTTTCCTCCTAGTGAGATTCTTCCTCCTGTGTGGTCAATCAAATATTTTTTTTCTAGTAATGGTCAACGTGAAACTGCTCACCCATAAAACAACAAACCAGAAAGTGAAATGGCACTTGATTAATCAAAAGAATGGATTCTTGTCAGCTGCTCTACAACTAATTGGCGTGGATTAAAGTTAAATCTTTTTTTCTATTCATCCTGGCAATCCACAGTTACCCCCCCCCCCCCAGTTCTAACCACTCAACCATAGAAGAAGTATACTTTTAGCTGGTGTCCCCTGTGTATAAACTAGATATGTGAAGGGTTAAATCAGTGTTAGAAGAGGCCTGCAATATACAGACCAGTTCTTAGCACTTTTGTCAACTGGGCTTGTCCTGGGAAGTCACCTGCATTTCATAAGTCTTTATATTCTAGGTTCTTTGTTTCAGTACAGTCCCCCACTTCACCCAATTGTAAATGGATACCTGACCTTTTAAAGAACAGGGAAGGCAAAGCAGTGAGGGAGTGGAGATATGGGCAACCTTCAAGCTGCTGGACCCTAAAGAAGCTCAAGTCTCTGACGCTTTGCTCCCCAACGATGGCAGAGGTTAAGGGAACACCTTTACCTTATATTCAGGGATCAAGCTGGCGGCTGTTAGTTTTCTGACGACATTTATGTACAGTACATGGTCTTTGAAAAGATCAGTAAGTGTGGCTGTTGGTGACAAGAGTGTTTTAACAAAGTTGCTGCATTCAGACTACATCTTGCCATCTAATTCAGTAATGTTTACTCCAACAAAAAATCCCTATTCCATCATTCCTTTTGTTTTTGCCTGTTCCCTTACCTCTCTACCTCCCTGTTTCTCTTGCTGATTTTCTCCCTACCCTGCCCATTCTCCTGCCTGAACTTTTTATTAACTTTTTAATGAGTTGCCCCGATGTGGAATGTGCCCCCTGTGGCAAGCGGGCACACCTTCTGCAGAGTCACAAGAGCAGAAGACCAGGAACTAGGCATTCTACCCAGTATGGCCATGGTCTGTTGACTCTAGGCTCTTGCCATCATCACTGATTGTTTTTCTGATGCTACCCTATTCTCAAAACAAAACAAAACTGACTAGACAATGTGGCAATGAAATGCCAGAGCTGTAGACCTATTTTATACTTATTTTACACCCAAACACTGAGTTCATCAACCCCCTTCACTTGACAAACCCATAGTTTTCATAATCACTGTCCTGGTTCCATTCTTGGTACTGTCCTGAAACATTATATCTGATACGATGTTGTTGGTGTTAGTGTTGGTTTTTGTTGTTCTTCTTCTTCTTTTTTCAGTTTTCACAAGTACAACTTTTTTTTTGGAGAGTTATCCTAGAATCCTGACACTGTCTGTAACGTTTTTAGCACCTTCGACTTGCAGGATGCGACTGCTGGGTGTTGATCCTTCCGGTTTGGTCGTCATTTCCGGTCTGGGGGTCATCATCACTGACCGCAGATTCATCTTGCTGGGAAGTTTCATTGGTTTCATCGGTTCATTTTGTGCAGCACGTGCTCTACGTTTTCGTACCTCCTCCGCGTGTTTCTTTCTGCGTTCCTGTTTCTCTTTCAGCTCCTGCAGTTTCCGCTCCCGGTTGTCGTGGACTTGGTCCATGCGCTGGGAAAAGGCTGTCCTCCTTGTTCTTCTGGTACTGCACGAAGCTCTCCAGGGCTGCCACAGCGTCGGTCCGTTCTCTCTCTTTGAGTTTGGCCAGCCGTTCCTCTTCACGCCTCTGTTAACAAAACAGGAATCTTCTTAATAAAAAAACGGTAATGAAGGAAAAGTCAGAAATGATAAGAAGAAAGAGGTGGGGTTGGAACTAAGAGAGGAGTGGGAAGGAGATTTAAAACGAGAAAACGAAAAGAAAATTATAATGGAGACATGATAACAGAGGAAAACCAGCAGCAGCAAACAGCAACAAAACAATAAAAAGAAAAAAACGAAAGAGAGAGGACCTAAACTTAATTACAGGACAAAACAGAAGGAGGACTATTTAAAAAAAACTCAGACATAGACCAGGCCTAAAACTCTAAGCTACTGATTCAGCTAAATGCTACACCCTGCATTAAAATAATGTTAAGACTTAAAAGTTTACGATTTTATAGCTTTCGGTCAGGACAAGCTCTTCGTATGACAACCTATAATCCCCTTTGAAAGAGACAAGAATTCTCTGAATCAAGGGTATGGCTGCATATGACATGACAAGCTCATCCCCGAAGTCGTAATGCAGCTACCTTTATAATGAGTTAAAACGGTTGCATACTCAAAATCTCACCGTTGGTGGACCTCAGAACTCTGGCCCAGGAACAAAAAAAAAAACAACCAACCAAACAAACAAAAATGACAAGCTCCTTGAAAACAGTCACACACAGTAAATGTCTCATCCAATGTGTACTTACAGTTCTCACTGTAATTTCTACATGGGATGAGAGAAAGACTGTGCATAGTCTGAGTGATCCCCAGAGTGTCAAGCTTGGGAACGCCCAACAACAAACAGCAACTACTGCTACTGCTACTGCTGCTACTACTACTACTACTACTACTACTCTGCTGCTGTGCTGCTGCTGCCACTGCTGCTACTGCTACTACCACCACCACCAACACCACCACCACCACTACTACTCCTATGGCTGCTGCTGCTGCTACTACTCCTACCACATACTAACTACTACTACTTCTACTGCTACTGCTGCTACACTACTACTACTACTGCTGCTGCTGCTACTGCTGCTGCTGATGCTACTACTACTACTACTACTACTACTTCTACTTCTACTTCTACCTACTACTACTACTACTACTACTACTACTACTACTACTACTGCTGCTGCTGCTGCTCCTGCTGCTGCCGCCACTGCTGCTACTGCTACTACTACCACCACCACCACCACCACTACTACTACTATGGCTGCTGCTGCTACTTCTCCTAACACACTACTACTACTACTACTACTACTACTACTACTACTACTACTACTACTACTAACTACTACTACTACCACCACCACCACCACCACCACTACTACTACTACTACAACAAAAATACCATCATCAACCAAAACAGACTAAATAAAGATCGAGCCTATTTCCAACATTCTTATTATTATATATATATATAGAAATCAGTAGCAAACTAGCTCCTATCTCACCTTTCTCCGTCGCTCAGCCACCTCCAGCTTCTCTCGGATGTCTTCCTCGGTGAGGACTCTCTTCTTCTTCTTCTGGCGGCGCTCCAGAGCCAGCTTCTCCAGCCTGGGAGGAGGTTTGGGTGACCCCACCCCGAGTCCACCCAACGGCTCCAACCCGCCCCCTCTGGAAGGGGTGGCTGCTATGATGTCGAAGCGCATGCCTCCAGTGGCTTGCAGGTGGGGTTTGGTGATGAGCCCTTCGTTCCTGGAGCCTCTGCATGATCTGGGATTCCTCCACGCGGTTGCCTGAGTCTTCTTTGCCTCTTTCCTTGGCTTGTGCTGCTTTTCTTCTCAGCAGGCTCGTTTCTGGAACCCAGCGAGAATGGTATATGTGATGATGATGATGATGATGATGGGTTGGGAGATTGTGATGGAAAAAATGTAGAAAGTGGTGTTTTTTTTTGTTGGTGTGGAAGTGTTTTGGTGTTTTTTTCTTGTGGCGTTTTTTTTTTGGGTGGGTGGGTGGGGTGGGTAGGTTACGTGGTGTGTGTGTGTGTGTGTGTGTGTGTGTGTGTGTGTGTGTGTGTGTGTGTGTGAGTGCGTATAGAGAATGTGCGAGAGAGGAGAGGCAGAGACAGAGAGACGGGACAGAACATAAACAGAGACAGACGAAACGAAGGAGAGACGAAGATAGATAGTAGATAGATAGATAGAGAAGAAGAAGATAGATAGATAGATAGATAGATAGATAGATAGATAGATAGTAGACAAAACAGACAGACCAAGAAACACACTCAAAGACAGACAAACAATCAGAAAGACACAGAGACAGACATCGTGTGCATGGCTAGCTACAGTATAAACTTTACCTATAAAAAAAACAACACCTCCACATATGCTGACGAAGGAGAAATGCTTTATCATAAAGGGCTTAAGCCACCTTGATCCAACCATTGCAGTTCAACACATTTATTAATTCACATGTTTGGGTCATCGAACCACCCCAGCAGTAGCTTCTAGACTCGGATTAGGCAATAATCCACTTTCGCCAGGTTTGAATTCGTCAAATCCTTTCATCGCCTCGACTTACCTGCAGTGAAGCGTTTGATCATGCACTGTTACTTTCCGCCAGGCAAAGTTGATCACAGGATTTAAAAAATGGCGAGAGTGGATTTTGTTAGGATTAGTGCAGTGGTAATTACTGTATGCACAGCGGGAAACAGATTTAGAAATAAGGGTGCTGGGTTTGTGAGCGTGTTGAGTAATTTTCTGGTTTAGGCTTTTTGTTTGTTCTCTAGTAGGATAGGTCGATCCATTTTTCTGCTAATTTGACCAATGTATTTGACGGATTATTTATCTATTTATTTATTGGACAGACACAATGTATGATAGATATCTCCTTCTTCTTCTTCTTTTTGCTTAACTCAATCATTTATTTATTTTTGACGGGTTACAGTTTTCTTACAGTACAAGTTAAATTTACCTCTTTTTTACCTTTTCTTCTTTATCATCGTCTAGTTCTTCTACTTCTTTTTCTTTTGTTTAAAAAGGCATGGTTTCATTCAGATTTAAAGCAGTCCTATAGTCCGAACATCAGACAGACGGCCCCAATCTACAGTGGATTATAGTTATGGTGCTGCTGCTGCTAACAACAATACAACACACGCACTTCTACTACACACTACTAACAATACTTATTAAGTTAATCTTCCGAGCTAAGCTCATCAGCGTGCTTATCCGTTTGGGCGTTACGACTGAGATCATAACTCCCTGATAGACGCCAGTCTATCGCAGTTACCCAACAAGTGGTCCTTACCTGTAGAATACGTAACCTTTCAAGCACAGCATAGCCGAATAGCTGGGATCGACCACTTTATTACAGTCAACGCCTAACACTAACTCCCGGCTATTATACTACTACTACTACTAAGCAACTGCTGACAAAAACGGTGGTTGAGTAATACTGACAGAAACAGAAAAAAAGCAATGTACTGGCATTTCGATCAGTTTGCATTGAGAAAAAAGGCATAGCCAGAGTTAACCAATTTGTTACTAAGGCCTGTTGTGTTGCAGTCTCTAAATTTTGCAAGTAACGTTCACATCATGTAACACGCAAAAAAAAAGTGGATTTAAGTGACATGCAAGTTTTATGGCAGAATTTAGACCTGGAGTTTTAAAAACGAACGCTTGACCACTACTGGTTTTCTGAAGTGCAATAAGGCCCAATGAAGAGATTGATCACTCGATTTTTAAAAAAAAGAAAAAAAAAAAGGGAAATTTTGATTGGCCGATCAACTGGATGACTGACATGACACAGATGTATTCGATTAAAAACGTTAGATCAATTGGTTGTTTTGTTTGTTTGTGTGTTTGTTTTTCGTTCCTTGGCTAGAGCTCTTAGGTTCACCAATGGTGAGATTCTGCATATGTGATCTTTTTTGCCCACCTGAAGATAGCACATTCCGACTTCGGGTTTAGATAGGCCTAAGGGATTTTAACGACAAAAGTAGCGAATACTCACGTAGATTGTCCTGGGTTTGAACAGTTTCTCCTCTTCATTCACTTCACTGTTGCCTGAGTTTTTGCCGCCTTGAGTGTGGTCTTCTCCCAAACCAGAATCAGTAGACCGTTTTGAGGTGGCAGAAAAGGCTCGGTCAGTGTTCTGAGGCGAGTCCGCACAGGAATCGTCTTTGTTATTGGGAGACTGAGACCGTCTTCGACCAGTTTTCACTTTGTTGCCGTGTTCGTCTACATCGTATTCTGTCAGTTGTTTGTGTTTTGCCTGTGGTGTTTGTGTACCTTCCTCCTTTCCCATCACTTCTGCCGTATTGTCCGTACAGCCGGAACCCGGACGGTTAGCAGCCGCACCTCCTGGCTGTATACGCACCGCTTTCGATTTTCACACCCCATTCTTATTGCTGTTTTTTTTTTTTTTAACGTGTACTGAGACGAATTATAAGTGAAAAATTGAGCTTTGAGAAAACCGAGAATAATTATGATTTTATAGCGATACTCGATTTCATCCCAGTAGTAGACTTGGTAGAAATTGTCTGGCTTTGATATCAACAAAAAAATATCAATTTTTATTCTAGAAAAAAACAACTGTAGGCCTAATTATGTTGTTATTGATCGATCTTCAACCACATCAGCATTTTTTTTTCAGCTGATTTCTTGATTCTGCCAGAGATGGTACACAAAACCGAGACCCGTGACTCGCTAGACGGCAGTTTTCCAAACACTAGCGCAGACCCATCGGCCCGATCGTATTTAAAGACCCGAGTGACCATGTAAATTGTTTCGGCGTAGTCACGCGTTGCCAAAGACGCTGACTAGCAGTTTACGCCAGTAACCTGCCCATGCCGAGAAACTTGACCAATCGATAGCCGTGTTGTGAGTGGGCGCCTTTGTTTTGGTACAGGCACATGCTTATTTGTTGACATCCTGTCTAGGTTACAGCGTTCGTTGTTTCAAAGGTAGGGTTAATGATATTCGGGGATTAAAGGACTGACCGGTATTTCCTCCATACACTGCGAAATAAGCTTGCCTCATCTTATGCAGTGATTATTGCCAATAAAGCTTGTTATGTGTTTTTGCTATTGCCTACTAAATTATTTCCTCTCGGCATTTATTATGTTCCCTTACAAAAACTTGATATGCATTGATTAACCAACTTTCGACGGCCATTATCGCTTTGCTGCTGGCTGGCTGAGCAATCTATTTTACTTGTATACACGCGCGTACATGCGTGCATGAGAGTCAGCGAGCAAGCGAGTGTGTGTATGTCAAGTCAAAATGATATTTATTGAGGGTAAAAAAATAAGTGTACACAGCTTTTTTCCATCTTGCCTTCACAGTGTGTGGTGTGTGTGTGTGTGTGTGTGTGTGTGTGTGTGTGTGTGAGAGAGAGAGAGAGAGAGAGAGAGAGAGAGAGAGAGAGAGAGAGAGAGAGAGAGAGAGAGAGAGAGGAGAGAGAGAAAATTTTATGTACAAAAGTAAGAGGTGACTTTTGTGACTAAAATTACTTTTAAACACACACACACACACACACACACACACACACACACACACACACACACACACACACACACACACACAAATATATATATATATATATATATATATATATATATATATATATATATATCCTTCCTAGACTTCAAATCTGAGGTTCATTAATATATGAGATTTTTGTGTATCAGACCGTTTTTACACAACCCCACCATTTCGGTAGCCCCATTCTGACTTTGGGAATACAGTTGGGAATTGAACCTCAATTTTGCCACGACAGTCGGGAGGTACCTCCCTGCTCTTTCCGATTTTCAAGTGTCTTGGGTTCTTTTGACGCGCACAAGTTCGTAAACACACGGATCTGATTGGTTTAGAGTCTCCCCTGAAAAGACTTTAGGCCTGCACTTATTTCGATTTTCCTGTAAAACTGGGAAGAAAGGACAAAGCTGGTAATCGAACCCAGAACCCTCACAGTGATGCTAGACAAGGGAAATGGAAAAAGAGGGAAGACGAAAATCCTGCTTAGTTATATGTTAAAAAAAAACACCAACAATCAACCACACAAAAAAAATCGATATAGCTTACGCTTACAAAGAAACTTGGCAATACAATTCTAGTAGTGAAACAATAATAAAACATTTTAAAAAGCCACCTCAGGTCATTAACCATAATGCAACTACAAGAAACAGCCCATAAGAATGTGCTAGAAACATTTCATAATACCAAATGCCAATTTGGGGGGCGGGGTAGCCTGCTGGTTAGAGCGTTGATCTCATAGTCTGATGGCCGGGTTTGAGCCACCAATGAGGTACCCATTCGAAAGGATTTTCCCTCAGGTGTCAACATCAGAACCCTACGTTAAAACCTGTTTCGCCTTTCGAAAGAATAGGTCATAGCATGCCAGTAGGAACAGGTGACAAATTCTTTTAATCCAAAAAAAACTGCATGCACTCAAGTACTAGTGTCGTGTTCAGACATCATCACCGAAGTTGGAATGTGGCTACCTCAGTGGTGTGCAAAAACGGTTGCATACGCAAAATGTCGCCATTGGTGGGAGCTCTAGCCAAGGAGGGGGGGGGGGGGGGGGGTGGGGGAGGGGGGGTACTGCCAATTCTAAATCGTTGAATGTACTGGTGAGGGAATTTTTTAGAAAAATGGGGCAAAAAATTGTTTTACCCTCTTGCAGTCAAATAATTTTATTATAATGAGCATTAATTTGTGATATTCTTACCATACATATATTGACCCTTTTTGCTGAACTTTGTTATGAATCTATTAAGTTTTACTCTATAAAACAAAACAGTAATTCTTCCATCTGTGAAAATATCAGTACAAATCTTAGAAAAGTTCACGACTCTTAAATTGTTGGTATCGATTAGCGATTTGTTCATCAGAATCTTTCTAATAGTTTATAAGTGTCTGTGATATTTTCTCTGTGGAGTTCGTTTTGATAAATATGGTAGTCCTCTTGTAAAAATAAAGCCACATGTAATCCTACTGAATCCTGCCCGTGTTTTGAACCTCCCTTTAGCAGCTATGTCAGCCCACGCATTTGGGTACAATCCAGTATGTGAAGGCACCCAACAAAATGTGCCGCTTATACCCTTTAAGGTTAAGAGGTATGTCACGCCTTAATTTCTAACCCAGGCTGATTTTGAAACTTTTTTTTTTATTGGGATTTTGTTATTTCTTTTATTGGCTATCAGTTTCTAAAACTTTTTAGGCCTTAATTGTCCATTTCTAGCAAGTCCTATATAATTATGACTAAGGTCTTGTTTACCACACACTGCCACTTCCCTCCCCCCCCCCCCCCCCCCCCCACACGCGCACACCAAAGCATGTACAAACTCACTTACGTCGGCACACCCGCCCGAAGGCATACGCACACACACAGTGTTGTGACTAGAATTGATATAATTCTGCAGAATGACTGTGTGTAGTTTGGGGGGGGGGGGGGGGGGGGGGGGGGGAGGGTGCTACTGCTGTTGCTATTAGGCTATCATTATCATTATATAATCGGGAGCCTAGTTAACAGAGGCATGTATATTAGTGTGTGTTTAGTGGAGGCTCAGACAGGCTGGTGTACAGGAAAGCTATTGTGGCCAGATGATTGTGCTTTGGGATTAATTTTTTCTTGCGTTGTAATATATCTTTGTGTTGCTCTTCTCGTTTTTGTTGTTGTTGTTTGGTTTTATGGTGTTGTTTTTTTTATTATAGGTTTTTGTTGATACTCTGGTTATTGTTTCAGATATGGTGGGTGTTTTAAAAAAAAATTTTTTTGTAGTTGTTTAAAATTATCATTTCTTAGCTAGATGGCTTGATGAAAAAGAAATGCAATGCTTATTTAGTATAGGCCGCTCTCTATCCCTAGCCCCTTAGTCTGGCGACCGTGGGGGCACCCATGAAGACCCGACAACCATTCCCTTCCATTCCTCTCTCTGTTCTGCCTTTCTCAGGATTTTGTTGAGTTCTAGGCCTGTCCATTCACTGATGTTGTCCTCCCATCTCTTCTTTGGTCTGCCTCTTTTTCTTCCTCCTTGGACAGTGCCTTGGAGTATTGTTTTTGCTAGTCCTTTTGATCTTGCGACTGTACCATTTACGTTTAGCCTACGCTTCTTTAAGATTGATAGAAGATTTTCGTATAGGCCTACCATGTGGAAATAAAAGTTTGACTGACTGTCACTCAAAAACATGCACGCACGCACGCAGGCACGTACGCACGCACGCACGCACGCACGTACACACGTACACACGTACGTACGTATGTACGTACGTACGTATGTACGTACGTATGCAGGCAGGCAGGCAGGCAGGCACACACACACACACGCACACGCACACGACGGGACGGGATAGCCTAATGGTCAGAACACTGCGCCGGCAATTTGACGATCCGAGTTCGATTCCCGGTCGAGGAGGATTTTTCTCCTGGAGTTAACAACAGTGCTGACTCCACTCTCCCCAAAAGTCTTTCGGATGAGACTGTAAACCGAGGCCCCGTGTGCGAACGCACGCACAACATCTTGCGCACACGTTAAATCCTGTTCTGCATTTCGTAAGAGTAGGCCATTGTGTGGCGGTGGGAACAGATGACAGTATTTACACAACTGCATACACACGGGGAATGGATGAAAAAAAGAATATGATTGCTTATTCCATTATCCTCGATATAAAAGAATAAATGAATAAAAGTAAATAAATAAAAATAAACAAATACACACTGTGACACATGGGGTTTTTTGTTTTCGTTTTTTTTTTCTTTTCTTTAAATAGATGGCTTGATGAAAAAAAAGAAGTAAATAGATGCTTATTCAATATACCATCTGGAAATAAAAATTTGATTTGATTTGATTTGATATGACACACACACACACACACACACACACACACACACACACACACACACACACACACACACACACACACCACACACACTGCGTTGACAAGGGGCGCCTTTGACTGTTAAGAAAGACAACTCTTCAACGTGCCTGCATCATAAAGGGAATACCCGGATTTTAGGCGAATGGCGGTGGAAAATAAGGAGTGACCTCACAAGAAATGGGGCCACATGTTCTTATCGCTAAGCCAGTCCTCTTCGGTGTGACACTTGGCAGCTGTCACTCTGTCTGTCAGTGTGTGGAAGCTGAAGTAACCTGAACTGCTGGTCAGGATTTTTGTTCACTTTGAAGAGAGAAAAAACGAAAGTAGGCTACATCGGGTAAGTCCGCAGTACTAAACAAACTGTTTCAACTTTGTTCAAGCGTTACGTAATAGTTTACACCCGATTTTTGTGTGCCAAGTCATCACGGTTGAGCTGTGCCAATGAGGATATGATCTGTTTTGTATGGATTCCTGGTACAACACCCCAAGAAGTGGGTTTGGTAAATCTTGAAGTTGATTGATGGCTAGCTTTTTGTTTAGAGCCAGGTAGATTTTCATAGCTTTGTTGATATTATTTTATTCAGGGTGTAGTGAAAATTGATATGTTGGTTTCATCAGACTGAGTTCTAAATCAAGTGTTCATTGATCAAGACTAGTTGATCGACCTGTCTGTGAGTTCTGTAGTAGGTGGGTTGCTATGCCAAAGATAAGAATGATGTTTAGGATTTTGCCCTTATTTCTAATTAAATTGTGTATACACACACGCACACACGCACGCACACACACACACACACACACACACACACACACACACACACACACACACACACACACACACACACACACACATATATATATATATATATATAATATATATATAATATATATATATGTACACAGGGATGTTAGTGTGTGTACATGTGCATAGGCATGCGCGTACATTTGTTATTATTCAATTGTTAAATTCTTTTATATCAGGATAATGGAATAAGCATTGATGTGCATTTTATCATCCGGTCCCTGTGTGTATGCAGTTTTGTAAATCTTGTCATCTGTTTCCACCGGCACACAATGGCCTACTCTTATGAAAAGTGGAACAGGATTTAACATGTGCGCAAGATGTTCTGCGTGCTGTCCTACACGGGGCCTCGGTTTACAGTCTCATCCGAAAGACTTTTGGGGAGAGTGGAGTCAGTACTGATGTTAACTCCAGGGGAAAAATCCCCTCCAATGGGAATCGAACTTGGGTCGTCAAATTGCGAGCACAATTTTCTGACCACGAGGCTATCCCGTCTCCCCATGTGAGCACATGCATGTGTATATGTGTAGATATGTTAACACCCTTTGAATGGCTTTACTAAATTTAATTACTATCCCCAACAGGCAAAACACACACAGACACACACACACACACACACACACACACACACACACACACACACACACACACACACACACACACACACGCACACACACACACTCACACAGTGTGTGTCTGTGTGTGGTGGTATGACATCAATATTCAATTTTTTTTAGGCTCTCAGTGATTCCCAGGTGTCAGGATGCCTATTCTCGGCGACCTTTAGGGTGTTAAGCTGGGGAATGCCCAACATCAACATATATATATATATATAGATTTCTGTTCCATGTACCGATGTAGTGGTGTGAAGTTGTACTGATTATCATTGACTGACCACTTGGTCACAGCAGCACAATGGGGAATGCCCAACATCAACATATATATATAGATTTCTGTTCCATGTACCGATGTAGTGGTGTGAAGTTGTACTGATTATCATTGACTGACCACTTGGTCACAGCAGCACAATGGGGAATGCCCAACATCAACATATATATAGAGATTTCTGTCCCATGTACTGATGTAGTGGTGTGAAGTTGTACTGATTATCATTGACTGACCACTTGGTCACAGCAGCACAATGGACTCCAGCCAACAGCCGATCACAGAACGACCCAATCCCCTGTCCACCAACATTGACATTCTCTCACCTGTTGGTAAGTTATCTGTTACATTTATTTATTTATTATCTTTTTAATTTATTTGAATGCTGTTCTTTCAAGGATAATGGAATAAGAGCTCATGCACTTAAATTTTACATCCAGTCCCTCTGTGTATGCGGTTATGTAAATTTTTCATAATCCGTTCTCACCGGCACACATCGACCTCTTCAGAAAGACAAAACAGGTTTTAATCTGAACGCAAAATGTTCTGCGTGCCTTCACACACAGAACCTCAGTTTAGAGTCTCATCCAAAGGACTTTTAGGGGAATGAAGTTGGCACTGATGTTAACTCCAGGGGAGAAATCCCCTTGAATGAACATCTCAGCGGTGGCTTCAGCCTAGGCTTGAACTCAGGTTGTTAGATCATGAGTGCAATGCTCCGACCACCAGGCAGTCCTGTCCACCGTCTTCTGAACAAGGGTATATTATATTTAAGTGACAAATGTAGATCACATGTTCTCATTGTGGATTATTATGGTGACCAGGAAGGAGAGAACGGATATCGATTCCTTCCTCTTAATAGGAAATGAATGTATACAGTTGTAAATGGTTTGTGTGAGTTGTAGCATGTGTAATGATATGTATATATATATATATATATATATTAGTAATATATACTTGTCTGTATAGATTTGTCATTGTAGATATTAGAGAGATGTGTTTTTGTACTGTAGTGAATTTACAAATTAATTTCAGCATAAACAATCAAACATACACACACATGTATGCAGGCATGCACACACGCACACACACAGAGACACACAGACGCACACACACACACACACACACACACACACACACACACACACACCACACACACACACACACACTGTACACACATATACACACACACACACACACACACTCACACACACACACACACACACACACACACACACACCACACACACACACACACGTACACACGTACACACACACACACACACACACACACACACACACACACACACACCACACACACACACACACACTCATCTCTCTCTCTCTCTCTCTCTCTCTCTCTCTCTCTCTCTCTCTCTCTCTCTCTCTCTCAGTTGAGGAGTTGATGCTATTTCCAATCAAATGTTAAAACATTTACCAGAAAACTGGGTTATTTTATCACACTGGTTATTCCAACAGTGCTGGATAGAACTATAAGGTAATCTACCTCTGATCGGGAAGCAGTCTATCATCATTCCCATACTTAAACAAGGAAAATTAAAAAGTGATACAAACAGTTATAGACCTGTGGCACTTACATCACATGTTGGGAAACTTATGGAAAAACTTATATTGAACAGGCTGGTGTATTACTGTGATAAAAATAAAATCCTCCCAGTAAATCAAGCAGGGTTTAGAAAAGGAAGATTAATTATGGAACACTTAATAAAGCTAACAGCCCAAATAAAACATTAATTTGTTCGCAGAAAAAAATATACTTGCCACTTTCTTTGATATAAACAAAGCTTATGACAAGGTTTGGCATGCTAGACTATTATCTATCTATCTATCCCTTAGTCTGGCAACTGTGGGGGCACCCGTGAAGACTAGACAACCACTCCATTCCTCTCTCTGTTCTGCCTTTCTCAGGGTTTTGTCGAGTTCTAGGCCTGTCCATTTGCTGATGTTATCCTCCCATCTCTTCTTTGGTCTGCCTCTTTTTCTTCCTCCTTGGACAGTACCTTGCAGTATTGCTTTTGCTAGTCCTTTTGATCTTGTGACATGCCCATACCATTTAAGTTTACACTTCTTTACGATTGATAGAAGATTTTCGTAGGGACCAATGGTTTGCTGGATTCTGTTTTGCACGTCTTCGTTGTAGGAGATGCCAAGGAGTCTCCAGAAGCATCTCATCTCTACTGCCTGTACTCTTCTCTCCAAATCTGCTGTCAGGGTCCATGATTCACAGGCATACAGGAATGTGGATATGACAAGGGAGCGCATTAGTCTGATCTTGGACTTGAGTGAGATATTTTTCTTTCTCCAGATGGTGTTCAGTTTTGACAGTGCTGCTATTGTCTGTGCAATCCTGCATACTACCTCTGGCTTGGACCCCTTGTCTGATAGGACGGCTCCCAAGTACTTGAAACTTTGAACTGTTTCCAGCTTCTGGTCATTGACCCTGATATCAGTGCTGATGCCCTTGGTGTTATTGGTCATCAGTTTGGTCTAGTCTGCACTGATTTCCATGGTGTATGTTTTAGACTATTATACAAACTAAAATGTATTGGATTGTCAGGTTCTATCTACTACTACCTTAACAAATTTCTTATCGGAAGAAGCATTCAGGCAAAAGTTGGAAATATTTATTTCTCATGTAGACTTCTACAAATGGGTTCAGTAATTGTGCCCTATTTATTTAATATTTTATTTCATGACCTCATGAAGTCTTTTATCTGAAAATGTTGTTCTCGTTCAATGTGCTGATGACCTTTGTATGTGGAAATGTGTCACAATGATAACACCAATAAAACAGTTAAACAATGGTAGAAAACAGCTTGAGCTGGATACTGGACAGGATTGATAAGTGTATGGTAGAAAATGGTTTAACACTTTGAACCCCAAGAGTGCAGCTGCACTGCAGTCTCTGTGGACCAGCCCTGCAGCAGCTGAGTGCAGTGTGCACTGGGTCATCATGTAAAATCCTCATATCTTTTTTGTTTGAAGCCCATTTCCTATGAAACTATGGCATTATGTGGGTAAATGACTGCCTATTGTGTGTGTGCAGTGAAGTCTCTGTTGCATAGAAAATAATGTGTTGGTTATGGTGTCAAATTATGTAATAGCTCTGATTTTAAGTGGTAACCCCACTGATGCCCTTATGATTCTTACACAATGCATGCAACAAATACAATACAATAACAAAAATTTATACAAGAATCACAAATAAACAGAGACAAACATAGGTACTGTACAAGTTTTATTCCAGCATCGCAGCAATTGTAATATAATCTAAGCAAACCACTGAACTGTACACATAACACTGTCACAGCTATGGTCATTGAATATACTGATATTACCGTAAAATCCCTAGCATACACCCCCCCCCCCCCCCCCTGTGCACTGATTTAGGGCAAAATTGGGGATGAGCATTTGCTAGGGATAGACCCCTTTGCACAAAATATTTTTTTGTGCTCAACCCTGTAATTGAGTGAATACAACTCCCCCGAAAGCATCTAAGTTAGGTCATGTGAGTAGAAATGAAGGAAAATAGAAAAGAAAGGGATTTTAAGGCAAAGAAGGCCAACGAGTTCCATCGCTTTCCGTTGTAGGTCCTTGTTTCGCAATACCCTGCCTTCAGATCTTTTATCTTACAGGTAATGCAGCACACCTTGGTCGACATGTTCAGATCTAACTGCTGGTCCTTTTGACAGTTTCCGTTTTTGTTTGTCTTTTCCATACTTTCAAGTCTATCTCTGCTTTCACTCCATTCCCTGATCCTCTTCCTATCCACAGAAAATTCACGGGCACACTCTGAAACATTCCCACCTGCTTCGTTATCCAGATACTGGAGAGCTTCCAATTTGAAAGATACAGTGTAAGTCTGTCGCTTCCGCATTTTGCAAAAATGGCACAGAGAGATTCAAGAACTAACTTCCGGCCATCAGGAAGCGTCGTCAAAGTACCGGTCCGTCACTGACAGACAAAAGACGTCAGTGGAAAAAGCATGACGTAATTTTAATTTACTTTGTTGGGGATGGGTGGGAGTGAGGACAAAGAATTTAAAAAAAAGGAAAGAAATACGAAAAGGTAAAGAAGGGGAAAAGGATCACTTTTAGAACAGTCTGCACAAATTCTAGTGAAAGAGAGCCTAGTCTCTTTGAAAAAAGCAGGGTGGGCGTTTGCTAGGTAGTTACCCCAGTGCACGACTTTTGGCCCAAAGTTGGGGGTGGGCGTTTGCTAGATGGCGGGCTTATGCTAGGGATTTTACGGTATTTCTTCCCGAGTGCGAGTAAGTTCCTGAACTTTTGTGCACTACTGTATACATATGCACAGAATGTTGGTACTTCAGTAAACAGTTGGTGTTTACTGTAGGGGTACTCACAGTACTGAGGCTACACCCCTCTCCAGTTGCTACCCCCCCCCCCCCTACCCCCATCCCTTTCAGCTGGCTGATCTTGCTCTGCATGTGGCACACAGTTTTTTTTGTTTTTGTTGTTGTTGTTTTTTGCTGCCTCGTCTTCTGTGACATTCCCAGCCCTGCTGTTCCCACGCCGCTCATTTCAATCTCCCCGCCACAGCCATACCCAGATTCGTTGTGTCTCATTTCCGGGGTCGGGAGTCCACAGAGAGCCCATCAATATCAGGCCACCGTGGGGCCACCAGCCAGAGGGGCCCTGCACTTCTGCTGAGTCACTTTGGTGGTGTTCAGTGGTGCCTG
>CM060322.1:29037787-29042787 GCA_030674155.1 Stramonita haemastoma
TCTAGCACAGGGCCCTGGACCCTGGACTGAGTTATGGTGGATTTGGGCACTGTACGCCTTCAGCGCCTGGGCTTTATCACAGTTCTTGATTTAAACCATTGACGCTGGGGACAACAACAAAGTGAGAGGCTGTATGATCAGTGGCTTTCCCACGCATGGAATTCCACTTTACAGCTTAGTCTTAAGTGATTGACTATGACTCTCTGACTATGAGGTTTGACTTGCACAGTCTGTTATGTGCTGCAGCCCAGGGGGCTAGTTGGCCTTTGGAGAACATCTCCAACGCTGACTGTCCTTATGCCCTCTTGGCCGAGAGAGTGGGGATGTACTGTAGGCAAGGCACCTCCACTATAATCAAATTTCTGCCCAGTTTCCAAAACAGCAGCTGCTTCCTCTGCTGTTTTGGAGGTCATTGTCAAACACGACGGACAAACAAACAACAATAAGAAGGGTGTCTTTACCTTCCTCATATTTCTTACCTAGAGTGTTGTGTTTGTATTGTATGCTATTCTTTTTATTTCTTATTGCTGTTATCAAAAGGTGTGTCATCATCATTCATCACCAGGATGACTAAAGGAGATGAAGAAGAAAGGCTTCAGCTTTGAGATCAGTGATATCCACAACAGTGTGAACTATTGGAACAAGTTACTGTACCATCTTTTTTGTTGTTGTTGTTGTTTTCACTGTACAGTCTCTTCTGGTTACAGTTGTCCAGCGTCTGGAAGAGGCAGAGAGCAATGGTCAAGGTTTTCTTCTGAACCCCGTGGTGGGGTGAGTTACATACTGTGTGTCATGAGCTTTGATGTTTTTTTTGTTGTTTCTTGGCTCAACCTCTGAGATTGACCAACAGTGAGTTTTTTTGCATAAATTTGTATATATTTTAAAAGCAGATGTGATAATTTTTTTTTAATCGTATATAATTTGTATACTTTTATCATTTTTTTTGGTGTGTGAATTTGTTTAATTTTTTAAGATTGGTAAAATTTGTTCTTTGTGACTTAATGGATAGGCCAGTTTTGCTGTTTTATCTATTTATTCATTTATTCTTTATACATTGTTTTGAGGATACTGAATAGCAATCATGTGCTCTTTAAATATCCAGTCCCAGTCGGCATGCAGTTTTGTAAATGTTGTCATCTGTTCCTACTTGCACACAATGGCCTACTCTTCCAAAAAGCAGAATAGGTTTTAATGTTTGCACAAAAAAAGTTAAAGTTAAAGTCTGTCCCGAGCCTAAGGCTCATCAGGCCGGTGCTTATCCCGGTTTCTGTGGCGTTAAGCGACAGAGTTATAGACTCCCCCCTGGATAGGACGCCAGTCTATCGCAGGGTTAACCCCCAACGCAAGGTTGGTACCCCTTTTACACCTGGGTGGGGTGAGAAAATAGCCGTAAAGTGCCTTTTCCAAGGGCACAACGGCATAGCCGAAAGCTGGGATCGAACCCACAACCTTTAGATTACGAGTCCAGCGCCCTAACCACTAGACTACAGCTGCGGCTGTTTGCACAAAAGCTGTATGTATGTGTGTATGTGTGTGTGTATGTGTTTGTGTGCTGTGTTTATGCATGTGTGTGTATTTGTGTTGTGTATGTATGTATGTATGTGTGTGTGTGTGTGTGTGTGTGTGTGTGTGTGTGTGTGTGTGTGTGTGTGTGTGTATGTGTGTGTGTGTGTTTTGTGTTGTGTGTGTGTGTTTGTGTGTGTGTGTGTGTGTTTGTTTGTGTGTGTGTGTGTGCTGTGTGTATGTTTGTATGTATGTATGTATGTATGTATGTATGTATGTATGTATGTATGTATGTATGTATGTATGTATGTATGTGTGTGTGTGTGTGTGTGTGTGTGTGTGTGTGTGTGTGTGTGTTTGTGTGTGCACGTTTTGTGTGTGTGTGTGCTGTGTTTATGCATGTGTGTGTATGCATGTATGCATGTGTGCCTGTGTGTTTGTAAGTGTGTGTGTGTGTTTGTGTGTGTGCGTATGTGCATGCGTGCATGTGTGCGTGTATGTTTTGTGTGTATATATGTATGTGTGTGTGTGTGCTGTGTGCATGCATGCGTGCATATGTGTGTGTGTGTGTATGCATGTGCACGCGTGCATCCCGCGCGCATCCATGCATGTGTGTGACATGGTGGCAGCCGGAGCCGATCACGGGGTCCAGTCGCATGAAGAGCGGCACAGCGACCAAACTGCTGCTGGAGACAGTGCTGGTGCCTGCACATGCTGCCTGCCTCATGCAAACCCACCTCAGGTAACTAACTAACTAACTAACTAACTAACTAACTAACTTACTAACTAACAACTAACTAACTAACTAACTAACTAAATAACAAGTGTGTGTGGTGGAGGTCACAAGAGAGAGAGAGAGAGAAGGGAGGGAGGGAGGTAGAGAGAGGATTTTTCTTGGTTGTTCAGTTGTTTATTTCATTATGTTCTCTTGTTTGCTCTTTATCTATTAACGCTTTTCTTTTTCTTCAACAATCAAAATCATTTTATTGTGACTTCTGATTTTCGTCATCTGAATGAGTGCATTTTCATTATAGGCACTTTACAGCTATTTTCTCACCCCACCCAGGTGTAAAAGGGTACCAGCCTTGTGTTAGGGGTTAACCCTGCGATAGACTGGCGTCCTATCCAGGGGGAGTCTATGACTCTCAGTCACTTAACGCCACAGAAACCGGGATAAGCACCGGCCTGATGAGCCTTAGGCTTGGGACAGATTATATATAGTGTCCTTATTCTTCTATGTTGTTTGGTACTGAGTATAGTTTTATTGTTTAGTATCTTTTTATCTTGATGTATCCCTGAAAAGGGTGGGTACTGGATGTAAAAAAGCACACAAGCGCTTATCTATTATCCTCGAATAAAAGAATTTGCCTTGCCTTGCCTTGCCTTGCCTTGCCTTGCCTTGCCTTGCTGCCTTGCCTTGCCTTGCCTTGCCTTGCCTTGTCTTGTCTTGCCTTGCCTTCTCTCTCTCTCTCTCTCTCTCTCTCTTCTCCTCTCTCTCTCTCTCTCTCTCTCTCTCTCTCTCTCTCTCTCCCCTTCTCTCTCCTCTTTCTCTCTCTCTCACTCTCTCCCTCTCTGTCTCTGTCTCTCTGTGTCTTTCTCTCCTTCTCTCTCTGTTTCAAATCTACTGGAATGTGACTATCTAAATGGTGGGCAAAAAACAGTCATATATATATATGCGAAAATCTCACCATTGGTGAACCTTACAGCTCTGGCACAAAAGAAAAAAAAAAGGATGGTATCATGTTGTGTTTTGCAGTACCCAGGATTACCTGTTGCAATACAAAGAGGTGTGGCAGAGGAGTGTACCGAGAAAAATCAGACATCGCCGCTCTTCTTCAGGGGGCTGGAACCAGGTAGGCTGTGGAGAGGGACCTTCATTATGTCTATGATTATTCTTTTTATTGATCATTATCATTTGTTTCTTTCAGCTCTTTTTTTTTTTAATATGGTAAAGAGGATCAATTGTGGCTAGGCTGTGTTGTCATGCCTGCATTATTGTCTTGAGAGTGGGGTTTTTTTGTTGGTTTTTTTAAGAAATTGATTTTGTGTCTGTATTTCTAGTAGTGATGGAACTTTGGTGTTCTGTATTTCTAGTAAGGATGGTAACTTTGGTGTCTGTATTTCTAGTAGTGATGGTAAAATTTGGTGTCTGTATTTCTAGTAGTGATGGTAACTTTGGTGTCTTTATTTCTAGTAGTAATGGTTACTCATGGCTCTGCTGCAGTTTGAAGAGGGCGGGCATCTGTATTACGTGGGAGGAGACATTTGGGAACCGGGGGTTGATCGAACGCTTCAGAATGTCCACCTACCTATGGTGCCAGTGAGTTTTGGGGCTGTGTTTGTTTCGGGCTCTGTAAGCTTTCGCTGGAAACTTTTGGTTTTGGTGTGTGTGTGTGTGGGGTGTGTTGTTGTTGTGTGTGTGTGTGTGTGTGGTTGTTTAAATTTATTTATTTATTTATTTTCTTTTATTTATTTATTTATTATTTATTTATTCTTTTTATATCGAGGATAACAGAATAAGCCCAAAAAATGCTTTTTTTTTATCTGGTCCCCGTGTGTATGCATTTGTAAATATTGTCATCTGTTCCCCCCGCACACGATGGCCTACTCTTTACGAAAAGCAGAACAGGATTTAACGTGTGCGCAAGATTTCTTCGTGGGGTTCGGGACACGGGGCCCCCGGTTTAAAGTCTCCCTCAGAAGGACTTTTGGGGAGAGTGGAGTCAGCACTGATTTAACCCCAGAGAAAAATCTCCTCGCCGGGGCTCGAACCCGGGGCGTCAAATTTTCCAAACGCAATGTTCTGACCCTAGGCTATCCCGTCCCCGTGTTGTGATGTGTGTGTGTGGTGTGTTGTTGTGTGTTTTGTTGTGTGCTGTTGTGTGTGTGTGTTTTGGTGTGTGTGGTGGGGTGTGTGTGTGTTGTGTGTGTGTGGTTGATATTTTGTTATGGGCTTTTCAAATTTTAAAAAAGGTTAAAACAACCAGGTTTTATAGGGGAAAATCATCACATTAAAAAAAAAAGATAAAGAAACTGATCACAGAGCCTCCCGTCTGATACTGTGTCCATTTTTACAAAATTACCAATTCACTTTTTTCCCTAATTTTTCAACATTTTTTATAATCCCTTTTTTAAAAATTTTTTTTTTTTTTTGGGTATTAATCATTTTTTTTCTGTGGTGTGTGTTTTGGTGTGTGTGTGGTTGGTTGTTGGGGGTGGGTGGGATTTGTGGGGTGTTTTGGGGTGCGGCCCCCGAAAGTTGTTCTGTTGTTTTCCTATTGAATAACGGGAAACATGACACAAAACTCACCCCAAAAAAGTTGTCGGGGAGTTTGTTTTTGAGCACAATTTTCAGAATTTTTTCTCAAGTGTTTTACAATTGTTCACCATCTTTTCCCGCCCTTGTTGAGTGCCGGTTTTCTTGATGATTTTTACAGCCCCCTGGGCCGAGGAAGGGCCTGTCTCACGGGAAGTGGACTTTTTTAGGGTTTAACCAT
>CM060322.1:29045287-29062787 GCA_030674155.1 Stramonita haemastoma
GGGGGTTTTTTTTTTTTTTTTTTTTTTTTTTTTTTTAAAATTTTTTTAAAAAATTTTCCCCCCCTTTTTTTTTTTTTTTTTTTTGGGTTTTTTTTTTTTTTAAAAAAAAAAAAGAAAGAAAAAAGGGAGTTTTGGAGCCTTTTTTTCAAGCAATGCTGAATGTATTAAAAAAACCCCCAAAAAAAAAAAAATTTTAATTTTTCTTTAAAAAAAAGGGCGCTCAATTTCCCTTTTGTAAGGGATGGGTTCGCCCCCCCTTTAAAAAAAAAAATAAAATTTTTGGCCCAGGGGAGGGTTTTTTTTGGGGGTTTTTTTTGTTTTAAAAGGCCCTTTTGTTTTTTTTTTTTTTTTTTTTATTTTTTCAATTTTTTCCCAGAATGTTGTTTTGGGGGGAAAAAATTTTTTTTTTTTAAACATGTAATTAAGGCGGGGGAAAAATTTCTAACCTTTTTTTTTTTTGTTTTTGGGCCCTAAAAGTGTTGTTTTTGGTGGGGGTTTTGGGGGGGGGGGTTTTTTTAATGGTTTTGGGGAAAAGGGGGGGGTAAAAGTTTGAAAAGGTTTTTTAAAAAAGAAAAAAGAGGGAAAAAAGAATTTGGGGAAATTTTTTTTTTCAACCCCGCTGATAATTACCAAAGGGGGGGGAATTTTAAGTCCCCCAAAAAAAAAACCTTTCACCAAAGGTTTTTTTTTATTTTACAAGGTTTTTTTGCTAAAAACTATTAATAAAAAAAATTAAAATCCCCTTCGTGAAGTTTTTTCAAAAAGTTACCCTTAAAGGCGTAAAAAGGCAAAAGTTTTTTTTTAAAAATTTTTTTTTCTTGGGTATTTTTAAAAACCCCTTTAAAAAAAAAAAACAAAACTAAAAATTCCATTACGGGGAAAAAAATATGTTTAAAAAAAAAAAAAATTTCCCCCCCTTTTCCCTTTTTTTGGGGTTGGGGTTAAGTGTAAAAGCCATTTTGGGTTGGGGTTTTTTTTGGGGGTTTTTTTTTTTAAAAATTTATCCTTAAGTTTTAAAAAAAAATTTTTTTTAAAAAATTTTAAAAAAAAAAAAAAATTTTTTTTAACCATATTATGAGGCTTTTTTTAAAGCCCGTATGCCCAGTTTGAATTTCATTTACGTTTAACCCTTTGGATTTTAAAGGGGCCGGAAAATTTTTATATTTAAATTTGGAAAAGGAAAAATTTTAAAAACTATTTAATGGGGGGCAATTCGGGAAGTTTTACCAAAGGGGGGTAACTGGGGACCTTTTTTTAAAAAAAAAGGGGATTAATAATGATTGTTGTTTTTCTGGAACCCTTTTAAACCAAAGGGGACCCAATTTTAACCCCATATCATCCCAACCCGGGGTACGTAATTAAAAACAAAAAAGGGGGTTTTTCTTTGCTCCTTTTTTAAAAATTGATTTGCACGCATTTTCCGTTGAGCATTTTTTTTCAAAGGGGGGGGTTTTTTTTTTTTTAAAAAACCCCAACAGAAAAAAATTTTGTCAAAATGATAAAAAATTCCCCGGGGGTTTAAAAAAGGACCTTAATTTTGGGGTTTTAGGGGGCTCTTTGGAAATAAAATTTAAATTCCTTTTTAACCATAAAATAAAGGGGTCCCTAAATTTTTTTGTGGGGGCAAATTAGGGGGTATTTCAAACCCTGTTTTGGGGGGGATTTTCCCCCCCCCTTTTTTTTTCCCCCCAAAGAGGCCTTCCCCCTTTTTTGGGGGAAATTTTTCCCCAAGAGAAATTTTCCCTTCCAAGTAACCCGGGCCTCTTCTTTAAACCTTTTTAAAAAGGGGCCCAAAAGGGGTACCCCCCTGCTTTAAAAACAAAGCATTAGCCTCACCCCCAACCCACCTGAAAACTTTTTGGTGGATAAACATATAAAAATTTTTTTTTCCCCTCCCGCTGCCAAAGGGGGGGAACCCCTCCCGGGGTTTTTCCTTCATTAAAGGTAGCGTCTCCCCAACCCCCCTGTTCAGCATTCGGGCGCACCAAACCCGGTGGGGTGGGGCGGGGGTTGGTGTCATGTTTGGTTTTTTGTTTTTTTTTATTTCAAGGGAAAAAATAACATTTTTTTTTTATAAACCCCGGTGTCCATTTTTGAAATTTCATTTTTAGGCAACCCAAAAACCCACTCTCAAAAGGGAAAAATTAAGGGGGGCAAATTCTTGTTTTTTAACCCCCCTTTTTTTTCAAATCCATTAAGGGGAAAAAAAACGATAACCCATGAAGGGGGCCCTTCAATCAACCCCACGGAGTGTAAAATTCGGAAACAAAAAAAAAAGTTTTTTTTTTTAAAAGTCCCTTCCCCACTGACACAAAGGGGAAACTTTTCCGGAAAAAGGGTTTAAATTTTTTGAACTAAACCAATTAGAAATTTTCCCCCCTTTATCCCCCCGGGGCAGGGGGTTTAAAAAAACTTTTTTCGAAGGGGTCTACAACAAGGGGAGTCGCGTGTGGGCCCAAAAGGGTTTTTGTGTTTTTTTTTATCCTTTTTTAAAAAAAAACTTTTTTTTTTTATCTACTTTCCCATTTTTTTTAAAAAATTTTATAAAAAATTTTTAATTTTTTTTTTTTTTTTTTTTTTTTTAAATTTTTTTTTTTTCCATTCCCCCCCTAAGGTTTCCGAGGGGGGGCCTTTTTTCCCACCATGAAGGGGCCCTTCAAAAGGGTTTTTGGGGGAGTTTTTTTTTAAAAAAAGGAAATTTTTAATGGGATCTTATCCAAAATTTTTTTTTTCCAATCAAAGGGGAAAAGGGATGGTGTTTAGAGGGTTCCGGGGGGAAGGGGAAAAAATCCCCAATTTTTCCCCAACCCCCGGAGTTGGCTCAATTAAAAATTGGGGGAATTGAACATCTTAAAACTTTTAACAATTTTCCCCCCAAAAAAAAAAAAATTTTCAGGTGGACCCCCCCCCTCCCTCTTTTCAACCCCCCCCCCAACACACTCCACAACCATTCTCTCATCCTTTCCCCCGTATAACCCCCCCCAAAAAACAAAATTATATATTTTTTTTTTTAAAAAAATAAATGTTATAACTTTTTAACCAAAAAGTCGTAACCAAAATTTTTTTTTTTGGTTTGGGGGGAAAAAAAGAAGGTGGGAAAAGGGGGGGAGAAGGGGGGGGAATAAAAAAGAATTTAACCCCGTAAAAATTTTAAAATATGAATTTTTAAAAAGTCAATAAATCATTCAAATATCTTGAGCGAGTAGTCAAACTTTACAGTAGGCTAGCTTATTCTTTCTTACATCTAACCTCCTAAGTTTTACATCTGTATGTGCTTGCATTTTTTTTTTAAAAGTAAGTTTTCTTGTAGCCGATACACATGGCCAGTAAAGAGCACATACAGAAAGAAGCGAGCAGCCAGTATAGAACAAGTTCAAGGAACTTAATGGTTTAGGAGACACAAGCTCTCTGAAGACATTGCGTGTCTGCCTTTTTCTTTCTTTCTTTCTTTCTTTCTTTCCATCCATCCATCCATCCATCCATCCATCCATTAGTCTGGCGACCATGGGGGCACCCGTGAAGACTTGACAACCAGTTCCCTCCATTCCTCTTTCTGTTCCGCCTTTCTCAGGGTTTTGTTGAGTTCTAGGCCTGTCTATTCATTGATGTTGTCCTCCCATCTCTTCTTTGGTCTGCCTCTTTTTCTTCCTCCCTGGACAGTGCCTTGTTTTTGCTAGTCCTTTTGATTGTGTGAAAAGCCCGTACCATTTAAGTTTACATTTCTTTATGATTGATAGAAGATTTTCGTAGGGACCAATGGTTTGCTGGATTCTGTTATGTACGTCTTCGTTGCTTATGTGGTCTCTGTAGGAGATGCCAAGGAGTCTCCGAAAGCATCTCATCTCCACTGCCTGTACTCTTCTCTCCAAATCTGCAGTCAGGGTCCACGATTCACAGGCATACAGGAATGTGGATATGACAAGGGAGCGCATCAGTCTGATCTTGGACTTGAGTGAGGTATTTTTTATCTCTCTAGGTGCCTTTTTAGCAGGTTTTAAAAACAAGACTGACAAACTGGTAGATGCTTTTGTGTGTGAAATAAGACGGATGCTACTGCAGAGTGGTTAAGACCATTTGACTTTAACCCCATGGGTCCATGAAGTCGTGAGTTTGAATCTTGGTGGTGGTGTCTGGTGAATTAAGGGGGGGGATTTTTTAAATTTTTTATGATCTCTCAGGTAAACTTCAAGTGCAGACCTACCTGTGCCTTAATTCCCGTTATGTATATATACACATGCAGAAGATCAAATATGGACATTAAAGATCTTATAATTTTTATCTGTGTTCAAGAAGGAAGTGGCGGGGCAGTTAAGATTTTCACCTGCCTAACGGGTAAACTGTGAGGTTTGTATTCTCAGTCTTGCTCTTTCTTCCCAGGTTGACCAGAAAATCAAACTGAATGTCAAAGTCCCTCCAAAGACTACAACGTGAGGTCCCATGTGTGAATGCACATAAGACATCTTGCGCACACGTTAAAAACCTGTTCCACCTTTCAGTTTTGTGTCAGTAGGAATGGATGACAAAATTTTGTTTTAAAAATGCATGCACACATGTGTCATGTTAAGACACCATCCCCTACCTCAGAATGCGTCCACTTCAATAGTGGGGAAAAGTCTGTTTTGTCATATTGATTCACTTGGATAGCTGCTATATATGTCAATATGTGGATTTCTGTGTTTATATTCCGACACCATAGACACACTGCACAAACTCACACACTCAAAACCACATCTTTATACACTAAAAATCGACACAAACTCACTCAAAACCATACCACACATACAGCTGAAAATTGACACAAACTCACACTCAAAACCACACCCACATACAGCCAAAATTCTACACAAACTCACACACTCAAAACCACACCTGCACTCAGCTGAAAATCTCTGAATGGATTTACTGAGCAGAAAGCTGTAAACAGTGACAAAAAAAAAAGATGGAAAAAGATTGAGCCAATAAAAATGTTTCCCAGATTTTTGTGTTTTAAGTACTTTACACAGTGACGGTGGTGTTCGTTCGTTGTAGCTGACAAGTCTCAACATTGGAGGCCAGTTTCACAACAGCTTGCCATCAAAGGAGCTTATATTGGCAAAATAAATATACAGATCAATGTAAACTAAACAAAAACAGTTATCTTCAACACCAACAATTTTTTAAAAGCATAGCTTGTCATTGAAACTCTCTCTTTCAACTTTTGTTTTTTTCTGTATCTGTTTTTTTTTTCTTCTTCTTCATGCTTTATATGGCACAGAGAGAGAGGCAAGAGAGAGAGAGAGAGAGAGAGAGAGAGAGAGAGAGCAGTACTCTTTTTACTTTCAAATGGAACTCAGATTGCCAGCCATATGAGCTAACTCAGAGTGTGTTTTTACAAACACCAACAAAATGCCCTTTTAGCGAAAAAAAAAATAACAGACCCCCCCCCCCCCCCCACCCCAAGCTGTTACTCAGACGAAAATTGTCCAAGTGTACTCCTGTTAACTCCTTTATCAAGGCTCTTGATGTCAAAGCATTTGTGAAACTGCCTCTGTACACATATGTGAACTGTTTGATTTTTTTCATGGCGGGAATAAAAATGTAGCTTCCTTAATTATCAAGAAATGATGAGGAATGAGATACTTGTCATAATACTAATGAGAAAATAAGGCACATGTCTGATATAACTGCAGCTCTACATGCTTAAAACCAAAAGTTTTGACATTCCTAAAAAAAAAAAGATAATAATTTTTTTTTTTTTTTACATCCCAGTCACCGACGGCTTGCACCCTGGATACAAAGTCTTATATCTTCACCCAATTCACATAGGAATCACCTCTGAAATTCACACACATTTCTTTCTTCATTTGTTCAATAATAAAACCCAAAAAAATCTACATCCATCTGTACCCTTCCAAGCAGTTTTTTGTTGATTTTTTTGTTGTTGCTGTTAGCCTATCCGGCTAATTTTGTCTGGATTTTGGTTGTTTTTTTTTGTTTCAGTTTACAAAACCGATACGACAAAGTCATACTAGATGAGAAGCTATTACAAGAGCAAAATCCCGAATACAATGACACATAACATGATTGTAAAGCTTTTTAAAGAATAACCGATGGTACAAAATATACTGGTATCAAAGGCAGAAGTATATGAGTACAAGTATATTTACAAAAAAATGTATATAAATAATATGATGAATCGTTTTCACTTCTGTACATCTACGACCTTGATTGCAAAAAAACACTTCCCAACTATGGAGCAGGTTTCATATACTGAGTTCAGGACTCCACCTTCAACTTTGGTCGACAACTTCGAAGAAGGCACTGTTCTGTGGCTATCTGAATGAACTGTGGACATGACCAAAAAAAATTACTTCACAAATCTACACAATAATAAGATTGAAGAGAAAAAAAGCATGACTTCAAAAAAAAATTTTTTTTATATTTTTTTACAAGGAATGGAACATTTTTCGTCCACAAAAGCACCAGCTGCTACAATAAGCTATAACCATGTTACTGAAATGGCAGAGTGTGTAAATGTGTGAGTGATCATTTTGTGTGTGTGTGTGTGTGTGTGTGTGTGGTCAGTGAGTGTGGTCAGTGTGTGTGATCAGTGTGTGTGTGAGTGATCAGTGTGTGTGTGAGTGATCAGTGTGTGTGTGTGTGCGCATATGTGTGAATGTTTGCATGATCATTATGTATGCGTGTACGCGTGTGTTACAAAATGAGAAATATAAAAGCATGCAGGTCATTTTCTAAACATACATCCAAATACAACTCTCTCCATCGACAACATCAGCCAGAAGGGCACAAAAAAACAAAAACAAAAAAAAAGAAAAAAACAACAAAAAAACCATCTTCCTATAATAGGGGGAAAAAAACAATGTTTTTACACTGTATGATCAAATTTTAAAACAATTTTCCAACATTGCCAATACCCAGACATCAACAATGACATGAAAAAGTATTAAAACAAAAATAATGTTAGATATATAAGAAAAAATGGCATAAACATAATGGCATGACAACTAAACAAACCCCCCCCCCCCAAAAAATGGCAAGTCAATATTTGGTGTTTTCGTTCCTCAGCTTATAGCGCCCGAGGTTCTCCAACAGTGAGATTTTAATGTATACGACCGCTTCCCCACCATTAAGGTAGCTGCATTCCGACTTCCAAGTACATGTCAGTATGACCTCATCCACTCTTATCACATAAGCCCTGGAATGTACGATGAGTCAACAAATGGAACAGAGACATCTGGGAAATATGATGGATTCACACACTTCAAGACACAATCGGATAATGCCAACAACACAAATGTTCCCTCTCTCTCTCTCTCTCTCTCTCTCTCTCTCTCTCTCTCTCTCTCTCTCTCTCTCTCCCTCCCTCCCTGGAATTATAGATCATGATTATCATCACTCTTTCTTTCCTTCTTTATTCCTTCCCCTGGGAATCAAAGATCATCATCACTATCATGATCATATCTCTCTCTCTCTCTCTCTCTGTCTCTCTCTGTGCTCAATCAAAACAACACATACTCCAGGACAAGATTTTGTAAACAAATGGATCTATGGTAAGGGGGGGGGGGGGGAGGAGGAGATGAATACCTCTCAATTCAGTTAAAAAAAAAATTTTTTTAAAATTTTTTTTAAAAGGAGAGGCTCAGTTTTGCAGACAGGAACATACATAAGGGGAAAAAAAAAAAATCTACCAAGAAATCAATCAGTGAAAAACATGCTCAGTAACATAGAGACAAAAAAAAAGGCATACTTCTTATAAAGAACAAAAAAAAAATTCTGAAAATAATTCACATGCTCAATGACATAAAGATATAGCACATATATGTATATGCTCAGTTACTCAACGACAGGCATACATGAAAAAAAGGACCGCCCCCCCCTCCCTCCCTCAAGTGTAATAGAGTATACAGAAAAATAGACAGCAAGTGTAACATGCCTATATTTCTTTGTGTTCCCCTTCCCTCACAAAAGATAACCCTCCAAATTTTTTTTTAATGGGTGAACAACATGAATCAAAACCTACAAAAATTCAGCTAAAAAAGCGACCAAAAAATTTTTAAAAAGCAAAACAAAACCAGAAAAGAAGAATGAAGTCCCCACTTTACAGAAACAAAAGAAATCGACAGCATACACAAACAAAAGACAACTACATATCCTCTAAAAATGAAAACAAATTATCCTGCCACACCCATCTGAAAAAAGTAAGTTCTTCCTCCAAAAAGTGAAGTATGTCCACAGCATGAATCCTTACACTTGATACCTGTCCTTCAACTAGCAAGGCTATGTTTTGTTTGATAATGATAATAATATTAACAGCATAAAAAGACCATAATATAGCACTTAACCTAGCATGAAAAAGCATGCAAGCTTCATTTGAATGATAAAGGGGAAGATATTACAAATATTCCTCAATATTGTGAATTCAACTAAGGAAAACAATTTTGATAATGATAATTTTGATAATGTAGTCCTAAAAAAAAATCTACCCCAGCCCCCTCCCCCCCCCAAAAAAAACACCCAATGTGGTCCATTGCTGTGAATCCCTTTCTAATGTCATTGAAATCGTTTTTCACTGTCATTTTTCTCTTGTGGATATGTATACTTAAAAAAAAAAAGGACTTTTTAAAAAAAATAATGATTTCAAAGTTTTAAAAGGAAATCAAAAGGGGATCTTGACAAAGAACAAAACCTGGCAATTAACTTGAAACACAGCAATGCCATAGACCCATGCAGAGTGATAAACTACAAGCAGAAAAAAAAAATCACTGATGCTGAGCAATAAACTAACATCATGTAATACTAACAGAAAACAAAAATCTCTACTTGTACCCTTCCCCAAAATCAAATCATGAAATTCAACATATGATTACAAGCAAAGACAAAAAAATCTCCACTACTAGCAAGAAAAATAAATCTCAAAAACTAAGTTCAACATGCATGCTCGCGTGAACATAACATATTCTCACACATGCCAAATATTGACACAAAATAGTTTCTCTTCTGCCTAAATACTTCAACAACAAAACTGTTCAAAAACTTGCTGAAGGATCTTGTGACAATGAGAAGGCACTCAAAGGAGGAAGCTTCATATGTCATGTAAAATTTCTCTCTATCACGTCTAACACGCAACTCCGAATAAAAATGTTGGAAAAAAAAGAAGAATTCTTACTCACCTTATCTTGTGACACTGTAAGAATTGTTCCTCCATCTATCTAAAAGAAGCTGAAACTTTTCACGCTATACGACACATGATCATCCAAGTTTTCTCCACGAAGGCAAAGCTACGACTCAAAGCATATCAACAGCTTACTCCGACTGAAACTACACAATTTGGTTTTTGAAAAAGATCAACCTTTTGACAGTGTGCAAATGTTATCTCAGTCTTTATCATATAAATATATATCACTCACTGGCATCACCGGGTGTGGTGTTAGTGGCTGCAGTCAATGACAGACAGAATTACCCTCCTTCGTTTATTCAGTTTTCAACAGAATTGAATATCATATAATGAACTCTTCATTTCTTTTTAGAAAATGTATACTTTTACCGCTGCTGTATCAAATTTTTATCCCGAAAAAATTGATGCTCGGTTACGATTAAAAATAAATGGGAAAAAAAATGCAAAATTGAGTTTACTACTGGATACCCATAATGCAAAGCATATAAATTCATTATAAAAAAAAAGCTTAACAAAATTTAAAGAAAAAACAAATGAAGAATACAGATAAAAAATTTGATTTATGAAAACTGCATTTGATAACTCTTTAAGCTTAATAAGTAGAATTTTTTAAATAGAATAAAGAAATAGGGAAATTTGTTGAACTCACCACTTGGATGTTCAGTTTTTCAATTGGAAAAAAAAAAAAAAAACCCAAAAGACAAGACCAGAGTCTTTGAAACTCTTGACTATAACTGATATCAAAACTGTCAGAATCTGACTACAGTCAACACTAAACCTAAACAAACAAGATAGATCCAAGTCACTAAGTCAACAAACAAAGCAAAAAAATCAAAGAAAGACCAACAACAACGCAAAAAAAAGAACGTTTTTGTTGTCCACAAGTTAAAATCTATTCTATCACCCCCCAAAAACATCATCAGCAAAGTTTGTTGTTGTAGTTGTTTTTGTCACATTCATACACGAAAGTCATCATCATATCATATGTTAACTTTCAAAAAAGAACTGAAGGCACACACACACATACATGCACTCACACACACACACACACACACACACACACACACACACACACACACACACACACACACACACACACACACACACACACACACACACAACGGCGCAACACACACACACACACATTATTATATATATATATATATATATATAACAAAAGGGGGAAAGAGAGGCAGACAGACACATCTTCAATTCAAAGTTGAAGGTACACATGGAAGACAAAATTTTCTTACAATACAATCAACTTAAGACAGAACTTTACATACAATACAATCAACTTAAGACAAAACTTTCCATACAACTATTCTCAAGATAAAATGTTTACACCACAGCTGAAAAGACAAAATCTTCATCCATTTATCTGAAGACAACATTTTACAAAAATTTTCGAACATTTATCTGAAGACAACATTTTGCACAAAAAAAATGTTCAAACATTTATCTGAAAACAACATTTTGCAAAAAATTTTTCCCAACATTTATCTGAAAACAACATTTTGCAAAAATGTTCCAACATTTATCTGAAGACATTTTGCAAAACTGTCATACAATTTGCCTCAAGATAACATTTTTATATAATTATCTGGAGACAAAGCTTTCACATAATAGCTGAAAGACGAACATTTCTATACCAGATCAAATACTGCTTATGGAAGACTTGTATGGGTTTTTTTTTTGTTTCTTTTGTTTAATTTTTTTCTTTTATAGTAGTAGTAGTTGTAGTTGTATGGATGTAGTAGTTGTTGTAATAGTAGTAGCTGTAGTAGTTGTAGTAGTAGTAGTAGTAGTAGTAGTAGTAGTAGTAGTAGTAGTAGTAGTAGTAGTAGTAGTAGTAGTAGTAGTAGTAGTAGTAGTTAGTAGTGGTGTGTGTGTGTGTGGTGTGTGTGTGTGTGTGTGTGTGTGTGTGTGTGTGTGTGTGTTGTGTGTGTGTGTGTGTGTGTGTGTGTGTGCGTGTGCATGTGTGGGTATGTGAAAATACATGTGTGTTCATGCATGGATGCACTCATGTGCAAGTGTTCATTCTTCATCAAATTAAATCATACAAAATCAAAGTCTGCATAAATTCATTTACAAAGCAAACAAAACCATAACCACAATCACTGATGATCAAAATACTCAGGCAAAGGTTACTTTGTGGTACACATATGAGTCTCAGAAAATCGAAAAATGGTAAAGAAAAAAAAAGAAAAGAAATGCATGAGAAAAAAAAACAAAAAAAAACCAGAAAAGATCCATTTAAAAAAAAATGATTAAAAAAATAAATAAATAACCCACTAAACCCCCTCCCCCCCCAAAAAAAATGCCAATGAATTTTTTAAAAAATAACCCACTAACCCCCCCCCCCCCCCCCCCCCCAAAAAAAAAAAAAATGCCAAAGATTACAAACATACAAACAAACAAAAAAAACCTGAACACCAGGACAACTTTCCAAAAAAAAAAAAATTCAAACTCAAAAAAAAAAAAATCTCCCCCCCCCCCCCAAATCTCCATAACCCAGTCTCTGCATATATATATATATATATATATATATATGCGTACACGCAGAACGCACGCGCGAGAGAGCGTGTGTGCATGAACTAATCGGACTCCTTGTAGTTGGGCTCAGTGGAGATGAAGTAGTCATCGAAGAAGGTGAACAGGTACTCGAAGGTGGGCCGCTTCTCGGCATCCTTGTCCCAACACGACAGCTGCTGGTCGTACACGTGGTCTGGGGTCATGGACGACTTGGGCATGCGGAACCCACGCTCCACTTGCTCCAACACCTCGCGGTTATTCATACCTGCCACACACACACACACATACACAGCACATAATCCTGGTTGAGTCCTTTTTGGTTTGTTGGGTTGTGGATTGTTTTTTGTTGTTGTTTCCTTGACTTTGAGGATGATGTCTTAACATGACAACAGTATGCATGCTTTAAAAAATAAAATTGCACAGGCACTCAATGGCCTACTCTTCTGAAGGGCAGAACAGGTCTTAGCATGTATGCAAGATGTCTGATTGTGTTCACACATGGGACTTTGGATTTACAGTCTATAAGAAGGACTTTTGGGGGATTTGGTACTGAGTTAATCCTGGGAGAGAATCCCTAGAGCGAGGTGCCTCAGAGATGGCTAAACAACTGGCATCATGTTCAACCATGATCTAGTGACACACTAGGCTATCCCCCCTCCCCCAATGTTTGTTTAACAACAATGTCATAATAATGGTGTTACTGTCAGAAGGCTGCAAATGATAAACCTTTCTTAATTCCATTCACCATTCAATGATGAACTCGTTATGCATGCATAAATAAATGCAACATTTATTTGAGCATTTTACAAGCAGTACGGCAGACTCTAAAGTTGAGTGGTTAAGAGTGTTTGACTCCTGTCCTGTGGGTCCATGAGGTCATGGGTTCAAGTCTCTCTTCTCTGCATATAAACTCCTAAACAAGAAGGGAAATGACAGAAAAGAGGAAGAGAAGAGAAACAGAAAAAAAATGAGAGGAGAGAGAAAAGAAAAAAGAATAAGAAAAGAGGGGGGAAAAAAAGAAAAGAAAGAGATAAAAAAGAGGGAGGAGAGACGAACAAAAAAAAAGAGTGAAAAGCGAGGAGAGAACAGAACAAAAAAAGAAGAGTGAGAAAGAGAAAGGATGAAAGAAGAAGAAAGTAGAAAGAGGAGAGAGAGAGGAGAGAGGAGAGAGAGAGAGGAGAGAAGAGAAGAGAAGAGAGAAGAGTGGAAAGAGAGACGGAAAGAAGAGAAGGAGAGAGAAGAGGAGGAGAAGAGAGAGAGAAAGAGAGAAGATGAGAGAAGAAGAGAGAGAGAGACAAGAACAATGGGAGACATTATTTTTATCCTCAAGAAAACTGACATTATGTGAAGAAGAATAAAAAAAGATACAACAACAAAATATTGATAAATGCTGGACAACATAGAGAGAAAAAAAAGAAATAAAGCAAAATATCAATTCACAAGTGCGTACAAAGATTAAGAACCAAACAATGCTTGCTGGTGAACCAGTACAAACGTGAAACAATAACACAACAAATACAGGTTTGACACTTTTAAATAAGGAAGTTTTTTTGATTGTTTGGTGGTCCTCCCCCCCTCCAGAGTACAAAAAAAGATTCAATGTGATGTGTGTTGTGTGTGTGTGTGTGTGTGTGTGTGTGTGTGTGTGTGTGTGTGTTATTTCTTTCTTTTTTTTTTTTTATTCTTTATATCGAGGATATGGAATGCATTCAAATGCTTTTACATCCAGTCCGTGTGTATGCAGTTTGTAATGTCGTCTGTTCATCGCACTTGGCCTACTTCGAAGCGAACAGATTAATGTGTGTGCAAGATGTCTGCAGTGAGATGTGTGAGTGATGAATGTGTGTGTGTGAGCATGTTGTGTATCTGGTGTGTATTTTTCTATGTTTGTAGGAACGCATAGTGTGTGTGTGTGTGTATCTGGGTGCATGCATGCTTGTGCTGTGCATGCGCATACATGCATGCATGTGTGTGTCCATGCACAGTGAAACCAATAACATTTTTGAAAACAAAGAATGAAACTCTAAACAGCATGCTACAGAAGTGAGTGAAGGAGAATTTTGTAGCCGAGTGAGACCTTGATTTTTTTTAATGGGCCATGAAGGACTAGAGCCAAGTGGTTAAGACGTTCAACTTCAACCCCATGTGTCCATGAAGTTGTGGGTTCAAATCTCTGCAGCGTCTAGTGAATTAAGGGTGGGGATTTTTTTTATGATCTCCCTTGTCAACTTCAAATCTAGACCTGCCAGTAACTTGACACCCTTTGAGTATAAACACGTGCAGAGAATCAAAATACACGTCAAAGATCCCATCATTCATGTCAGCGTTTGGTGAGTTACCCAACCACAAACATACCTAGCATTCTTCCCTGAAGTCAAAATGCAGCTATCTTCCTGGTCGGTTAAAATCGGTTGCATATGCAAAATCTCACCATTGGTCAACCTCGTAGCTCTAGCAGAGGAATGAAAAAAAATAAAAAGGGCCAATAAAGCAAGTAAGTAAGTAATAATTAAGTCTTCAATTTTAACGTCTTTCCACTTTAGGTGATACCGATAAAGCAGCTTGCATCAAATATACATTCTGACTTTCACAGAAATTTTTTCAAGACATTTTTTTTCTTTCAGCCTTTGACCTTATTTAGTTTTTCATTTTCCTAAACAGTTTCTGTTGTATCCCAAGTCACTGTATTTTCTCCTTTACTTGATCTTTTTTGTTGTTGTTCCTTGGCTACAGCTCCCAGATTCCCCTTTCTGAGTTCATCATTGAGGTAGCCACATTCTGACTTCAGGGACTTTGATGATCTAAATGTGAGTTCATTTCTGTACATTTTCTTTTTCGGTAAGGCGAAGAGTCTTGGTCTTCTGAATAAATTTTTAGAAAGAAAAAGGAAGAAAAGAATTAAACAATAATCCAATCAATCATCCAATCACTCAATAAATTAACTACTCATGTACTCATATGTCAGTTTATCTATCTATTACTTTACCTATCCACAAATAGTTAACAATGTTCATAAAATTTTAATCATCCTTATCAATCAATAAATTAGTTGTCTGTTTATTCATCTATTCATTTGCCTCTAGTTTATTTTTTTCTCTCCATAAAGTGTTCACCATGTTTATAAACACACACAACAATTCTAAGCAACTTTCTCATCTTCTACCTCATCAAAACAAAACAGCTACACACTGTCTTTATAAACCAAAAACAAACAAATCCTAAACTGTGTACCCCTAATTCATGCAAGAAAACAAGGTTTTTTTTCCAAAACGCACAACTCGTGAGAACCCCAAAAAACGGAAAACAAAGTCGAGTCAGGAATTGGGGGAAAAAAAATACTTGTCAAAGAATCCACTAAGGGAGACAAATGAGGGTCTCTTCTCGGCATCTTTGTGCCAGCAGACCAACATCTTCTGGTACACCGCCTTTGGTGTCAGAGCGGACTGCGGCAAACGATAACCTTGACTTATATTCTGCAAAACTTGACGGTTGCTCATACCTGCTCAGACAACGGTACAAGCCCATGTGTGTTGCTTCTGATCAATATAAGTGAATAAATCAATAAGTAAAAAAAAAAAAAAAAAATAAAATAAAATAAAAAAATAAATACAACAAAATAAAATAAAAATACAATACAATAAAATAAAATTAAAAAATCAATAAATAAATGATTGAATAAATAATTGAATTGATAAAAGAGATAAATGAATAATTACAATGAATTAATAGATACATTAAAAAAACAAGCAAATAAATGGACTGATAAATAAATCAATAGAGGTAAGACTACCAGCATCCTGCATTGCCAAAATCACTGAGATCAGTGGTCTGGGACGGCTACAAGGAGATAGAAGAACTATGCAAAAACACAGAGAGAGAGAGAGGAGAGAGAGAGAGAGAGAGAGAGAGAGAGAGAGAGAGAGAGAGAGAGAGAGAGAGAGAGGGAGAGAGAGAGGAGAGAGAGAGAGAGGGAGAGGGAGGATGAGAGAGAGAGAGAGAGAGAGGAGAGAGAGAGAGGAGGAGGGAGAGAGAGAGAGAGAGAGAGAGAGAGAGAGAGAGAGAGAGAAGAGAGAGAGAGAGAAAAGGAGAGAGAAAGAGAGACTCCCCCACGCATTGACGATTTTTGGGGTAATATTTTATTTTGTTTATAGCTGCAAGAATAACGTCTACATTTTAAAGAAATTGTTTTTAATCAAATACACACACACACACACACACACACACACACACACACACACACACACACACACACACACACACACTTACGCACTCTCTCTCTCTCTCTCTCTCTCTCTCTCTCTCTCTCTCTCTCTCTCTCTCCTCTCTCTCCATGGGAAAAACACACACACACTCTCTCTCTCTCTCTCTCTTTCTCCATGGGAGGCAAGAGACACATGTACTATAGGCTTACCTGGATAAGGCACCTGTCCCCGGGTCATGATTTCTTGCAGCAGGACACCGTACGACCACACGTCCGATTTGATGGTGAACTTGCCGTACAGCGCTGCCTCTGGTGCAGTCCACTTGATGGGGAATTTAGCACCTGTCAAAACAAGTATCGCATGCATTCAGTCCACTTGATGGGGAATTTAGCACCTGTCAAAAATATATATGCATTCAGTCCACTTGATGGGGAATTTAGCACCTGTCAAAACATATAGGATATGCATTCAGCCCACTTGATGGGGAATTTAGCATCTGAAAAACAAGTATCATATGCATTCAGTCCACTTGATGGGGAATTTAGCACCTGTAAAATCAGAATTTAGCACCTTTAAAACAAGTATCGTATGCATTCAGTCCACTTGACGGGGAATTTAGCACCTGTCAAAACAAGTATCGTATGCATTCAGTCCACCTGATGGGGAATTTAGCACCTGTAGAAACATACAGGATATGCATTCAGTCCACTTGATGGGGAATTTGGCACCTGTCAAAACAAGCATGATATGTATTCATTCCACTTGATGGGGAATTTAGCACCTGTAAAAACAGTTATCGTATAGATTCATTCTACTTGATGGGGAATTTAGCACCTGTCAAAACAAGTATCATATGCATTCAGTCCACTCAATGGGGAATTTAGCACCTGTAAAAACAAATGCATATCAGTCCACTTGATGGGGAATTTATCACCTGTAAAAGCAAGTATGATATGAATTCAGTCCACTTGATGGGAATTTATCACCTGTCAAAAGCAAGTATAATATGCATTCAATCTACTTGATGGGGAATTTAGCACCTGTCAGAAGCAAGTAGGATATACATTCAGTCCAATGTCCAATTGATGGGGAATTTAGCACCTGTCAAAACAAGTATCATAAAAAAACAACAAATAAACAAAAACAAGTATCATATGCATTCAGTCCACTTGAGGGGGAGTTTTGCACCTGTCAAAACAAGTACACAATGCACAGTCCACTTGAGGGGGAGTTTTGCACCTGTCAAAACAAGTATGATATAAGAAAGAGTAGGCCACTGTGCCTGGTAGGAAAAGATGACAAAATCAAAAAAACTGCATACACACGGGGATGGAAGTAAAAAAGCACATGAAACAGTCCTCAAAAATTAATAAAATAATAAATAAATAATAAAAAGATATACATTCAAATCACACAACAAAAAAACAAAAAACCAAAGCGACAGGCTCACCTTGCTGGGGGTTGTACTCCCCATCTTCAATGACCTTGGCCAAGCCAAAGTCGGCGACCTTGACGATGTTGTTCTCCCCTACCAGGATGTTACGAGCCGCCAGATCTCTGTGGATGTAGCTGTGAATTTCCAGGTACG
>CM060322.1:29067787-29095287 GCA_030674155.1 Stramonita haemastoma
TGCGCAAGATGTTCTGCGTGCGTTCACACACGGGGGCTCGGTTTAAAGTCTCATCCGAAGGACTTTTGGGGAGAGTGGAGTCAGCACTGATGTTAACTCCAGGAGAAAAATGTCCTCAACCGGACTCAAACTCCGGGTCATCAAATTGCCAGCACAATGTTCTGACCACTAGGCTAGCCGTCCCCGAAAAGCATGAACTCCCTCTTGTCTCTGCCAGTTTTTTCCCCCCTTTTCTATTTATCCCATGATAAATCCCTGAAGTGGCAATGCGGTTGCCTTAAAAACGATGGAGAAAAAAAACAATCACATTATATGCAAAAATATCACTATTGGTAAACCTTGCAGCTCTACCAAAGGAATGGGGGGGAAAAATCCCACGATACATGCTAACACTGAGTGATTACGAGTTTTTGACATTTAGAAAAGAAATCATTTATTTTGAGGATCATGAAATACGTACTTATGAGCTTTTTTTTTTTTTTTTACACCCAGTCCCCATGTGCATGCGTTTTCTGAGTTTTGTAATCCACTCCTACTGGTACAAATGGCTTAACCTTTCTGAAAGGTGAAAGAGGTTTTAATGTGTGGGCAAAATGTTCTATACACATGCAGATGGGACTTTGGTTTACAGATTAATCCAAAGCACTTTTGGACTTCAATCCCATGAGTCTATGGAGTCCTGGATTTGAATCTTGGCAGCAGCATCTGGTGAAGTAAGGGTGACAAATGTGTACACTTTCCCGGGTCAACTGAAAGCGCAGACCTGCTTGTGCTTTAATTCCTTTTGTGCATATTCGAATGCAGAAGAACAAATGGGTTTTACTTTTTTGTTCCTCGGAGCTCTAGCCATGCATTGAATAAAATGCAGTGAAGGTCTGGACATGAATTTTCCTCACACACACACACACACACACACACACACACACACACACACACACACACACACACACACACACCTGCTCCTATTTTTATTTGATGTATTAATAGCTGATTTACCAAAACTATTGTTGAGCAAAACAGTTTTAGTTCAATATGCTGATGACATTTGCTTATGGATGAAGGTGACATTAAAACCAAAACTCACTCCAAACTTTAAACTAGGTTAAGAAACTTTACCAGTGTGAATTGAATAAAACCAGCTCATTTATGACAGAAAATGGGTTTAGTTTGTCGCTTGAGAAAACAAACATGATGCTTTTCAAAGCAGGTTATGACCCTGAGAAACTCCCTCTATTTACTATAGATGACACTAAAAATACAAAACACACACATTAAATTTCTGGGCATTATTCTAACCAAGAAATTAACATGGTATAATCATATCAGCTGTATACTAGACAAAGCAAGAAAGAGTTAAAATTTTCTAAAACAAATTGTATGTAAACAACCCTGGGGGCAAGACACAAGATCACTTAAATCTTTTGCTACCTCTTTAAAGCGCTCAAGACTAACAAATGCTTTTTTAGTGCTCTGCAATACTTGCTAAAAAAAAATTTGCAAAGTGTAGACAGCAAAGCAATCAAGTTGTCTCCGGGAGTTCTTTTTCATGCATCTATGTTAGGCTCCTACAAAGCAGGAGTGTTACCTCTTCGCAAACCCATGAAACTTGGCTCTGCAAAGTATGTTTTGAGATGTTATTCAAATGAACATTTTTTCACAACCAGCCACCATGGCGCAGTGGTTAGTGCCTTGAATTTTGGACTGGAAGGTCACGGGTTCGAATCCCATAAAAATCATAGGGATTTTTTGGACTTCAGCCAGCTCATACCCATAGTGAGTGTGCTGTGGGTTCACTGGGAAGACTGGGACCACACAGTCGAGCTTCTTCCACTTTAAGGATGCGAGTTCGAGAGTGTTGCTCAAATTACCTGACCAACACTGCAGGTGTCTGTATCTCTCAGGCCTGGTTGACATCAGGATATATTATGACAGTAAGCATAGAGTACAACCCTGTCAAGTAGTCTCAAAGTGGATGCACTTCCACAGCAGCAGTCATTACATCATCCTCATCACCATTGATCATCATGCAATAATAAAAAAAAAATATCTCTGATTCAGTAGCCCCCGTTGCTCTGGTCTCATGGTGACCTCAGGTTCGGTTTCCCCCTACACTTCTGTGCCTGTGGTGAGTTTGTGTCAAAGCCTTTGGGGTTGGAGGTTTGCAGGGGACAATCGTTGGAGGGACGTTGTGGTGATTGCCACCTCAGGTGGGTGACTCACTCAGTCTGGCTCCGCAACTGAGCTAATACTGTCGTTAGTAGGGGCTTAGTATATGGTGTCCTGCATATGTTAGCTCAGAACAGGCACCACTGAACACCACCAAAGTGACCCAGCAGCAGTGCAGGGCCCCTCTGGCTGGTGGCCCCATGGCGGCCTGATATTGATGAGCCCCATGTGGACTCCTGACCCTGAGGATGAGAGATAACGAATCTGGGTATGGCTGTGGCGGGGAGATTGAAATGAGCGGCGTGGGAACAGCAGCATGGGGACATCACAGAAGACAAGGCAGCAAACAGAAAAAAAATAAAAAATCACAAAAAGAAGTTAGCTTAACCCTCTTAGTCCCGAACCAGGGTTTGCTGGGATTTACACACAGTAGATTTCCATCACGCTGTGACCATCACTAATTGATACCATATGCGGAAGCTCTATCAGGCATGAGGTACAAAGCTTGCTGAGAGTCTGGAAGTAATTACAGCTGCTGGTATGTACTTAGAAGGAGGAAAAGGTGAGCGAGTATGTGTGCCTGACCTGATTTCGTGATGGAATGTGAAATCTAGGGGCAGTTTGTGTTCAGAGAATCTAAATGCAAGGGGTTAAGATCAGACATAGATTTTGCTAAACGAGTGAGGTCAATTGTATCACTGACATCAAAAAAGACTTTCAGATGGCTTGTGTTTAAAGATTCTAAAATTAATTAAAACAGTCTTGCTATCACACCTCCTTTTTCAGATACCCTTGAATGGGAAATGAATAAGCCAATATTTGACATATGCCATGCAAATCTACCAAAAAGCGATTCACCTAATATCCTTGCCAGCTAAGTAAATTCGCACACTGAAAATCACTATTCAGTCCACTGAAGAGTATACACAGATGGATCAAAACTTGATAATGAACATTTAGGAGCAGCTTTTGTTACACCAGCCCTTCACATTGAGAAAAGATATCATATTACTATTATTCTTTATAGCAGAGCTCTTTGCAATACTAATGGCTCTGAATTATCTTGTTTTATTACCTCAGAAATATTTTTTAATTGCACTATGTGTTAATTCTAAATGTGAGTTGTATGTGCTAAATTCCCTAAAGCAAAATACTCAACTAGAAATAATTACTGAGATCAAACTTGTTGTTCATCTATTGTCCCTGAAAGGCATTGGTGTTACTTTCTGTTGGGTGCCTTCTTATTGTGGGATCATTACTAATGAATGGGTCTATAGAGCTGCGTGACCAGGAGCATGCAATGTTGAAGGATCACTTTTAGTTAATATCCCATTCACCTCCGAGAGGGTTATGAATTTTTAAAGCATATTCCCTACGATAAGGCAATTAAAAGATTAAAAACTTCTAATAGTTATTACTCTCAAAATTGCATCAGTACGATGGATGTACTAAATACTAAACCCCTCTACGCAAAGCCATCTATGTCTGTTTCCAGGCAAATCTCAAGTTTAGTCTATAGATTTCATCTAAATGCCATTCATACAAAATACTGCGAGAACATACTATGCATGTGTGGAAAACAAACTAGTGTTAGACATCTGGTTGTCTATTAAATTGAAAGACCTGTTCCTTTTAGAAAGATCTGTAAGGCTTAAAAGCATCCTAAACAATGTTATACTTCTTTGCAGGATTTCTAAATGTCTGCTACATAGCACAGTCGGTATCTTCCTGTGATTGATCATTTTGTTTTAAAGGCAATTCTTTACGACCTGTTCTGTATACATCTCCAATTGCTTTTGTCCCCCCACCTCCACCCCACCTTTGCGCACATTATCTATATTTTTATTGTAAATGTATTCACAGTCCAAATTTTTCTGCATGTTATATTTCCTAGTGTTAGTTTATTGCAAAGCTCTAGTTTACTTTTATTTTTCACTTTGTAGATTTTTGAAAAGTTTTCTTGATTTTTTTCTCTTATAGTCGAACACCATACTAAAAGCTGAGGGGAGGGGGGGGTGTTCCTTTGGTTCTCTGTAGTACTTTGTAGCTTAGGCCATTAAATTGTAACACACAACACACACACGCACACGCACACAAACACCTTAGAAATCTGTTCTGACTGGCTGCTTTCAAATGAGGAATAGGTCAACAGTGCAATTATGGGCTTATAATTCATCATAGTATCATACCTGGATGCATAAAATTTTATATCTCACATTCTTTATTCAAAATGTTAGGTTGACACATTTGTGTGATTTGGGGAGGGGGGACTGTCCGGACAGCCTAGTGGTTTGAGCCACAACCAAGACACCCATTCAAGGGGATCATTTCCCCTAAAAGGTAAAAGGTAAGGTACAGGCGTCCCACAAACCTAGGCGGTCATAGGGGAGTGAGGCATCAGAGACCTCTGCTTCTCTAGGAGCCAGCATATTGAGGGTGGCACCCATCTCCACTCCCTCACTGCTTAACCTTCCCTGACCCTAAAGAGGGCAGGTACCCACTTACAGCTGGGTGAACTGGGGGGGACTGTACTGAAGCCAAGGTGCGCAAACGGTCACCCATCCAACTGGTAACCACACTCAATGCTACTTAACTTGACTGGGGGAAAGCGAGCACTCTGACCACTGAACTTTCCCGCCCCCTGAATTCCCCTAGAATTTATAAATCAGTATGGACTCCACTCCCCCAAAAGTTCTTCAGATGATAAAATAAACCAAGGTCCCATGTTCAAATGCATGCAGAACATCTGACACACACTTAAAATCAAACCCATCCTGCCTTTTGGAAGAGCAGGCCATTTTGTGTGCCAGTGTGAATAAATGACAAAATTTAAGAAACACATGTGCACACACACCCGTGTCACGTTTAAAATGTGGTTACTTTAATGGTGGGCAAAACAGCTTGCATATGCAAAATCTCACCATAGGTGAATGTTGGAGCTCTAGCCAAGGAACAGAAAAAAAAGCAAAAAAACCCCAGACATACTCAAAAATACAAAAACAAATGAACAAGTCTTGGCAAATTATTACGCCTTCTTCTATCATGTCAAATCATTTTTTCTTCTAAAAAACATACTTCGCTTTATTTTTCAAAATATTATTGTGCTTTTTCTTCTTCTCTTATTCCTTAGCTAGAGCTCTGATGTTTACCAGTGGTAAGACTTTGGTGTATGCGGATGTTTGCCCACCATTAAGGTAGCCATAGCCGCTGCAGTAGTCTAGTGGTTAGGGCGTTGGACTCGTAATCTAAAGGTTGCGGGTTCGATCCCAGCTTTCGGCTATGGCGTTGTGCCCTTGGAAAAGGCACTTTACGGCTATTTTCTCACCCCACCCAGGTGTAAAAGGGGTACCAACCTTGTGCTGGGGGTTAATCCTGCGATAGACTGGCGTCCTATCCAGGGGGGAGTCTATGACTCTCAGTCGCTTAACGCCACAGAAACCGGGATAAGCACCGGCCTGATGAGCCTTAAGGCTCGGGACAGACTTTAAACTTTTTTTTTTTAAGGTAGCCATATTCTGACTTTGGGGATTGTGTCTAAACATGTCACCAGTGTGCATGTATTTATTTTTTAAATGTTGTCATCCGTTCCTACAAGCATGCAATGGCCTACTGTCCTATTCACAAATTTGTCAACATAGCGACAAAACCATGGTCACAAAATGTATGATTAGAGGGTGCATAAAAGCCCAGTATGCTATCCTTTGTTGCCGACACACAAACACTGCCTATTTTCCCCTGGACTCCGTTGAATTAAAAACCAATAAAAAACAAACAATTTCTACATTTCCTGTCCAAGTATTTAACACATAACACAATCATTCTATTAGGGGAAACTTCCCGTTTGATTCTTCCTCTCCCTCTGTGTGTGTGTGTGTGTGTGTGTGTGTGTGTGTGTGTGTGTGTGTGTGTGTGTGTGTGTGTGTGTGTGTGTGTTGTGTGTTGTGTATTGTGTGTGTGTGTGTGTGTGTGTGTGTGTGTGTGGTGCGTGCGTGCGTGCGTGCGTGCGTGCGTGCGTGCGTGCGTGCGTGCGTGCGTGCGTGCGTGCGTGCGTGCGTGCGTGCGTGTTCACTCTTGTATTGAAAGACTATTCACTAGTAGTGATATTAGAGGGAACCTATGGACTAACAGGAAAAATAGAAGAAAGCACGAAGGAAAGAGAGGCTGGTTAACAGCTTGACATTAAACCATGAGTGTAACATATAAAATAAATATAACAGGGAACCTAAGGAAATACAAAATCTGGGCTATGTACAAGGGATTTAGAGATATCCACAAAAAAAATACTTTCATCTAACAGAAAAGTGTCTAAATTTTCTTCAGAATAATTTTTCTTTAAAAAAAAAAAAAGGATTTTGGTAAAAAAAATAAAAACACACAGCTTCTTACAATACAATGACCACTGCTGCAGTGAAAACTGTTCACTATAAAAAAAATACTTCGACATTTTTGCAAAGTGTTGTTTTAAAAGCATTTAGCCTCATTTTGCAGGAAATGGAGGTATAATCAGTCTTGCATAGAATATCAAAGAATACAATATTTCTTCTATTAGAATTTCATCATTAGTGAAACTTAGAGCTCTACCCAAAAAATAAAACAAAAAGCCCAGGAAACACGATTCATTGGAGCTGTCATTTCTAGGGCTGTGTGAGAGTAAATGGGGATTTTTGGTTTGGCTGCATTTTTTTTTTTCTGTCTTCTTTTTTTTGTTTTGTTTGATAACATTGTGTGACAGAAAGCAGGTTTTCTTTTGTTCTTTTTTGTTTTGTTTGTTTGTTTGATAAAATCATGTCACAAAAAGCAGTTGTGTTTTGCTCATCTCATTCTTTATGTGAGAGGGTAAGTGGGTGTTTTTTTTTTTTTAATTATTTCATCAAAAGGTGGGGAAGTCACATAGAAAAATTCCCAAGGGCGATGTACTGACCTTGACTGGTTTCGCTCATCCTGACCAAGAACGATCCCACCTGCGCCTCTGCTGATTTCAGTGCTCGTTCGGCTTCTTTCCGTGTCATTTGGCCAAAGTACCAGCTGTTGAACAATACAAGAAAAAAAATTATAAAATGAGAATTAAGTCGGTGAAAATAGATACCTGTGTGTGTGTGTGTGTGTGTGTGTGTGTGTGTGTGTGTGTGTGTGTGTGTGTGTGTGTGTGTGTGTGTGTGAAGAGAGAGAGGAGAGAGAGAGAGAGAGAGAGAGAGAGAGAGAGAGAGAGAGAGAGAGAGAGAGAGAGAGAGAGAGAGAGAGAGAGAGAGAGAGTGTGTGTGTGTGTGTGTGTGTGTGTGAGTGTGAGTGAGTGAGTGTGTGTGTGTGTGTGTGTGTGTGTGTGTTGTGTGTGTGTGTGTGTGTGTGTGTGTGTGTGTGTGTGTGTTGTATTTGTGGGGGGGGGGGAGAGGGCTAAATATGCATCAGCTTTTCAACTTTCAATTTTGAATAGGACTTGGTGCATGCATTTTATTCAAGATTTTTCTTTGAAGCCCTCTAGGCAAATTGATAGAAAATATCAAATTACATATTGCCTGATTCATTTACTCATATATATATATGGACAGAATTATGTGTGCCTTGAATAAATGAAGAGAGAGAGAGAGAGAGAGAGAGAGAGAGAGAGAGAGGAGAGAGAGAGAGAGAGAGAGAGAGAGAGAGAGAGAGAGAGAGAGAGAGAGAGAGAGGGGGGGGGAGAGGAAGAGAGGGGGAGGAGGAGGAGGGAGAAAGACAGGAGAGGGAATGTGAGAAAGAGAGTAAAAGAGAAAGAGAAGAGGGGGAGGTAGTGCAAAGAGAGAGAGAGGAGAGAGAGAGAGAGAGAGAGAGAGAGAGAGAGAGAGAGAGAGAGAGAGAGAGGGGTGGGGGAGAGGAAGAGAGGGGGAGGAGGAGGAGGGAGAAAGACAGGAGAGGGAATGTGAGAAAGAGAGTAAAAGAGAAAGAGAAGAGGGGGAGGTAGTGCAAAGAGAGAGAGAGAGAGAGAGAGAGAGAGGAGAGAGAGAAGAGAGAGAGAGAGAGAGAGAGAGAGAGAGAGAGAGAGAGAGAGAGAGAGAGAGAGAGAGAGAGAGGTTTCTTTTTCGATCTAATTTTCATAACTACACAGACAGGAGGGAGACGACAACAAGACAAGAAACAAAGCAGAAATAAAGAAAGGGATGGACAACAATTCCTAGCTCACAATTTCCAGAAGGTGGGGGGGATGCTATTTATACTGACAGGCCCCTGCATCCCGGGACACGGGGGGATAAAACACTGTAATCCAAACCATGACTAATCATGGACAATCACAAAAAATTCACCCCCCGTCCCTCCATCCCCCTCCTTTAAAAAAACAACAACAACAACAACAACCCAACCTTCTTCTTTGTAAAACGCCTTAGACAAACAAACTACTGTTGTCTGTACATATGAGCTAAAACACATTAAAAGGTCTACATTTACCTTGTAGGGCATTTTTTGCTTATGTGCCTGACAACAAAAAGTTGCTGTCTGAGATCGTGTGACAAAAAAGATGAAGCTAAGGTAAGGTTAGGGGGTTTTATTTGTTGTGTTTTTTGTTTTGTTTTGCAAACCTCTCCCCTCCCCCCCCCCAAAAAAAAAAAACCACCCAAAAAACCAACAAAAAACAACACCCTGACGAAAACTCAGCCGCCGCTGTAGTCTAGTGGTTAGGGCGTTGGACTCCTAATCTAAAGGTTGCGGGTTCGATCCCAGCTTTCGGCTATGGTGTTGTGTCCTTGGAAAAGGCACTTTATAGCTATTTTCTCACCCCACCCAGGTGTAAAAGGGGTACCAACCTTGTGTTGGGGGTTAACCCTGCGATAGACTGGCGTCCTATCCAGGGGGGCGGGAGTCTATGACTCTCAGTCGCTTAACGCCACAGAAACCGGGATAAGCACCGGCCTGATGAGCCTTAGGCTCGGGACAGACTTTAACTAACTTTAAATTTACCTGTAGGGCATTTTTGCTCATGTGCCAGACAACAAAAAAGTTGCTGTCTGAGAGCGTGTGACAAAGAAGATGGAAGGTAAGGGTAGGGTTGTTGTTTTTTTGTTGGGTTTCTTTTTTAAAACAAACCTCTCCCCTCCCCCCCCCCCCAAAAAAAAAAGAAAACAAAACCAAAAAAAACCCAACAAAAAACCCCAAAACACCCTGAGGAAAACTCACTCCTGAGACTCCAGCGTGTTTTCCAGGGCGACGTAGTTTCCAGGCACGTAGCCCTCGCGGCCGTCAGAGTGCTTGGCCAGCCACCAGGACTCGTCGGACGTGTCGTCCAACAGCTCCATGAAGTCGCCCTTGTTAAAGCTCAGGTCCCCCGACATCTGCGATTCGTAGTCGTACAGCGCCCGCAGCATGCGCTTTCCACCTGTCGCCACAAAGAGTCACACATGAGTTGTGTGTGTACATTCGAATTTGTTAAAAACTGTAAATTGTTGTTGACTGTGTGTTGTGTAGGTCGAATGCAAGCGCTTTGATTTGTTTTTACAAGATATAGCGCTATACAAATTCCATATCTTATTATTATTATGATTTGATTTGATTTGATTGATTTGATTTATTCTTTTATATCGAGGATAATGGAATAAGCTCTCATGTGCTTTTTTTTCATCCAGTCCCCGTGTGTATGCAGTTTTGTCAATCTTGTCATCTGTTCCCATCGGCACACAATGGCCTACTCTTGCGAAAAGCGGTGCATGCATCAGTGGTCTAGAGGGTTTAATAAGCCTGCTTGGAAAAGTGAACAGTTATGGAGTTGTTTTTATATCCTGAGGTTTTGTTTGTTGTTATTGTTTGTTCTTTTGTTGGTGTTGTTTTTTTTCTTGTTCCTCAGCTACAACTTCAAGGTTTACCAATGGAGAATTTTGCGTATGCAACCGTTTTTGTCCACCATAAAGGTAGCTGCATTCTCACCTTGGGGATGTTATATGCTGGGTATGTTTGTGTTTCTGTAACTCACTGAAATGTTACATAAATGACGGGATCTTTTAACATGCGTATTTAATCTTCTGCATGTGTATATATACACAGGGAATTAAAGCACTGGCAGGTCTGCACTTGGAAGTTGACCTCGCTGCCGAGATTCAAACCCATGACTTCATAGACCCATGGGATTGAAGTCAAATGGTCTTAACCACATGGCTACGAACTATAGTGTCCGTTGGATCAGTGATCTAGAGGTAATGTGCCTGCTTAGAAAGTGAGAAGTCATGGGTGTGATCCCTATCCCAATCATACACATACATTGATACAGGCAGGACAATTACAAAAAAATTTTAAACATAAAAAGATAGTAGCTTCGCTCTTGCAACAAGGCACACACACACAGACTCCTCTGGGAGAGCATCCTGTGTATTTCAAACTCACAGAATTCTGCCAGGACTGAAAGTCAGTGGCACACAATACACTATGATATAACTCATCCCCAAAGACGGAATACAGCTACCTTAATGGTGGGGCAAAAATGGTCGTAAACGCAAAAATCTCACCAGTGGTGAACCTCAGAGCTCTAGCTGAGGAAGAGGGGGAAAAAAAAAGAAACGTGAAAAATAATGGACTGAATTTTTCACAGCTAGTATAAGTATTCCTCCATCCTGTGAGTCTATGAAGATTTAGAGTTCGAATCTCAGTAGTGGTGCTTGTTGTCCTAAAAGTTAAAGTCTGTCCCGAGCCTAAGGCTCATCAGGCCGGTGCTTATCCCGGTTTCTGTGGCGTTAAGCGACTGAGAGTCATAGACTCCCCCCTGGAGAGGACGCAACACAAAATTGGTACCCCTTTTACACCTGGGTGGGGTGAGAAAATAGCCGTAAAGTACCTTTTCCAAGGGCACAACGCCATAGCCGAAAGCTGTGATCGAACCCGCAACCTTTAGATTACGAGTCCAACGCCCTAACAACTAGACTACAGCGGCGACTATGTTGTCCTAAGGGTGGGAATTTTTATGATCACTCAGGTCAACTTTTTGGGCAGATCTGTCAGTGCCTTCATTTTCTTTGAGTACATTTTACTTGCAGATGATCAAATATGCACATTAAAGATCCCATAATTCATATAAGTATTTTGGTAGGTTACATAAACACAAACATACCCAGCATGCACATAGAGATGGATGGGCTCCACCAGCTTCAAAAAAAATTTTCAAAACAAAATCTACAGTATCATGAGTATTTGATTTTCTATTTTCAACTTCATGTAACTAATCCCACATTTGAAAAACATCCTATGCCTTTTTTTATGGGGGGAGGGGGTATGCATGTGCTGATGTGTTCTTTTGCTTTTTGCGCACTTAATCTATTCACTATCTCCTGGTAATTATACCAATGACCCGAAAGACAAACTCAATTATTCCCTCATTTCTGAAACCGCTTTAATTAAAGTTGGGGGAAACAGATACAATTATATATTTATAGGATAATGGGTGTAAAAAGAAGATACAGGAAGAGAGAAGAGTTGAATAACACGGGTTACGTTCACGTGACAGGCACAAACCCGAGGGCGTTACTCCGACTCTATTATAAGTAGCTGCACTTAGCTCTTGTACCAGGATGTTTTTCCGAGAGGAAGTGTGGAGCACAGACCCTGTCACATGTTCGAAACAAGTTTCATCCCAACGCTATTCACCATCATCACAATCACAGATTCAGCGATTGTCCAAACATGTTGGGGTGATTGTGGGGTTTTGGGGGTGTGTTTTTTTTTTTATTAGGCTTTTTTTTTTTTTTGTTGCATTTTGTATACATTGTTATAGTTGATTTGGGTTTTTTGGTTGACTGGGGTGGGGGTGGCATTGGGGAAATGGACGGGGGGGGGGCAAAAATGACAACCCATAACAAATTTTACAGTTCAGAGTTTTCCTTGTTGGGGGGGGGGGGGGGGGGGGGGGGTGGTAGGTGGAGGTGTTCTGGGTTGGTTGGGTTTTTTTTTTGGGGGGGTTGGTTTGTTTAGGGGGGTTGTTGAGTTTGGGGGGTGCTTTTTTTTCTTATTTTATCATTATCTCCTGTCTGTGTGTGTCTATACTGAATACTATTCCTTAAATTAATGGGTTTTTAAGGAGGGTTTTTTTTTTTTCAATACAAATTTGCCACAGACATTTTTCTTGTTACAGAAAAGGTTTTTTTGTGTGCACCAAAAACATGCTGCTGCACATGGATCCTTAAATCACTGTCTCCTCTGAAAGACTGGAACCTGCGTCACTACTCACAAACTGGTGGTGGTTGTGGAAGAGGGGGTTGGGGGGGGGATGAGGTGAGAGAGGGGGGTGGGGGGGATCCACCAGCATCTGTGGGATTTGAACCTGAGACCTATCACTCCCTAGATGGATTTTTCTTCACCACTGGGGCACCACTGCAGATTTTTCAACAAGCTTTTCTCCACTCCTCGTGTCCTCAGCTTTCCATAGCAAGTTGTTTTACTCAAGGCCAGTCCACTCTCTGATGTTGTCTTCCCATCGTTTTCTCTGTCTGCCTCTTTGTTTCCCTCCTTGTACTTGCTCCTGTAGGACAGTCTTGGCCAGTCCAGAGGTTTGTGTGATATGCCTGTATCACTTCAGTTTGATGTTGCTTTTTTTTTCACTGAAGTCAGTAATGTGGCACAGGAATATGGAATTCACTTCCTCGTTGGTTATGTGATCACTGTAAAGGTTCTAAGAAGTTTGCAAAAGTATCTCATTTCCACTGCCTGTATCCTTCTTTCAATGTCTACTGTTATGGTCCACTAACTTTCACATGCATAAAAAAGAATTATTGGTATGACCAGGGAAAGCATCAGTCTGCTCTTGAAGCTGAAAGTGATGTTCTTGTCGTTATGGATTACTTTTAGTCTGGTCACTGCAGCTGTGGTCTGAGCTATCTCAGTATCTGGAAAAGTACTTCAGAAATATCACATCCCTGAAAACATTACATCCCTGAAGTCGAAATACAGCTTCCTTAATTGTGAGTAAAAAATTGCTTTACATAAAATGCTTAAACTATGAGTAAAAAATTGTCAGTATGCAAAATCCACCATTGGTGAATCAGTTGGAGATTAGCCAAAGCGGGCAAAAACTAAAAAACCCCAATAAAATATAAATATTATCATAAAACTACTGATCCAAGAGAGACTAAAAATGTCACAAAGATTATAGATGTCACAAACGCAAAACAGAATGAGAAAGACTTTATGGGATACCAAACGAATGTAGAATTTGTCAAATGTGTGATACGGATGAGACTGGCAGTGAGTTTCATTTCGTGTTTTCACGCATGTTTTCAAAGATGTACAACGACAGCTCCCCATCAACGGCTGGTTCTTGGGGTGGAACAAACCATACCATACCATAATACCATATTGTTTACGGATAGCCTAGTGGTCAAAACATTGTGCTGGCAATTTGAAGGCCCAGGTTCGAGTCCGGTCGAGGAGATTTTTCTCCTGGAGTTAACATCAGTGCTGACTCCACTCTCCCCAGAAGTCCTTCCGATGAGACTTTAAACCGAGGCCCCGTGTGCGAACGCACGCAGAACATCTTGCGCACACGTTAAGTCCTGTTCCGCTTTTCATAAGAGTAGGCCATCGTGTGCCGGTGGGAACAGATGACACTCCATTATCCTCGATATAAAAGAGTAAATCAAAATCAAATCAAATTACAGCCTGACACAAAAGCCATATCAGGGCTTTCACCTCATTCAATTTTGGTGGCTCCAGCAACTTGCAACTTCAGGTTAAAAATTAACACCTCCTAGGTAATACTTTAAAATACATAACACCATCCATCTGAAAGATGAAAAAAAATTATTAAATAACACAAAATCATTTTATTCCTTAAGGCTGATAAACCAGGCTGTGTTGAGGATGCCAGCCATTCTGCTTAATCTATCATACCCAGATTACAAAAAAAAAATGTAAAAAAGGATAACAAACCTGTTAAAGTACAAAAAATATACATAAAAAGTGCCACATGGGCAAATACCACTGCAGAATGGACATCCTGTGCCCATCCCATTGTTTAAGTATCACTACCTGGTCACCAGAAAAAGAAAAAAAAACACTGGCAAAATGTCATAAATTGAAAACAGTATTGTTTGAAAGATTTCCTGAAAAAAGGCAGGAGAGTGGACTGGGAAGGCAAAAAAATAAGCAAGAGAGATGATAAAAAAAATGTAAGGAGAAAGACAGAAACAAATAGAGAGACAGAAAAGTGGAAATTTCTTGCACAGAATTTCCAGAAGGGTGGGGATGCTATTTATACTGAAAGAGCCCCTGGTATTCCCATAGGGGAGGGGTGGAACATAGTGAATGTTGATGTAGGTGTCTCTGATGAGATCGGGATCAGTGCTGTGAGGGTGATAGCAGTAGAACATCATAGAAGATGAGGCCTCAAAATATCCAAACAAAGAAATGAAGACACAAAAACAACGACAAAAACAAACCCCCCCAAAAAAATCAACAAAACAGAGTAGTTACTCTTTGGGAAATCTGGTGGTTCTCCATCCAATAAATGAAAACATCCCCAAAGTCCAAATGTGGACTAAAACCGCAGACATGGGCTGCTTGAATTCGAAGTCGAAGAAAGACCCGACGTTTGTCGATCTGAACAGCACAGGAAAGAGGAAGATTCCAGCAGCAGTCAGAACAGAGGGCGACGGAAAAAAACGACTACCAGAAAGACCCTACAGAAAGACCTTAGTGGGGGGCAAAAAATGATCCCATATGCAAAAATCTCACCAAAGGTGAATTTCAGAGCTTTAGCCATAAAAATAACAACAGCAAAAATGAATACTAAGAGCTAAGTTGGCTGGTTGACAGCAAACAGACAGGCCTAAAACTCAACAAAACCCTGAGAAAGGGTGAACAGAGAGAGGAATGGAGGGTACTGGTTGTCAAGTCTTCGGGAGTGCCCCCATGGTCGCCAGACTACGGGATGGATACATAGATAGAAGACCTCAGCACTTGACATTGGTGCCTCGGGCCAAAAGTTGTGTCAGTTATTGATGTCAGCTACATGCCAAGGCCTACATTATAACGTTGAATATTATGTTGTCAAATGTTAAGTTGAGATTGCCTTCAGCCATGACAAGCTCTCAACCTAACAACCTGCACCCTCCTGTAAAGGGAGAACAAAATCAATATGGCAAGGTCCTTGAAAAAGAGTCATGCACACAAACTTCTTATCCAGCAATGTATGTGCAATCACACAGCAACTCCCAAGTGGGATGAGTGAGAGAGTGCATGTTCTGGGTGACCTTCCTGGGCGTCAAGCTCAGGAACACCCAACTACAATGCCACAAAAAGTTGGTATCATAGAAGAGGGCAAGACAGGAAGATTTCGCTTGTTGTAAAACAGTTTCTTCCATTTCCCAATCCTGCCCACCAGCCCCCCCCCCCCCCCCCCCCCCCCCCCCCCCAACTCTGCCTCCCCCTTACCCCAACCTTTATCCCCATGATTCTTCAACTCACTTGCCGCCGGTGCATTGTCGGCCTCGTTGCGGGTAGGGCTCAGGTTGGTGGGGTCTTTCTGGTAGTCGTTTTTTCCGTCGCCCTCTGTTCTGACTGCTGCTGGAATCTTCCTCTTTCCCTGTGCTGTTCAGATCGACAAACGTCGGGTCTTTCTTCGACTTCGAATTCAAGCAGCCCATGTCTGCGGTTTTAGACAGTCACTTGTATTATGTTCTGGTTTTAGAGAGTGAACTGTTTGGTTTGGAGTTTTTTGTTGTTTGGTTTTTTTTCCAACTGGTTGTGTTGAATGATTAGGGTTTGTGTGTGGTGAAACAGAGATTTAACACACAGTTTTTAACACACAAACTGCTGCGAACACTTGACAGTGTGAGGGTGTGTTGCCAGTTCCAGACGCTGCGAAGACAAGGCAGGTCTGGGGGGTTCGAGAACGTCTGCCTTCACAAAGCTGCAGACACGTTTCTCTGCTCGCTCTCGTCCATGCTGGGTGCTGTCCTCATTCTGAAACATAATCCATCAGTCCATTTTGAGTTATTTCTTAATTTATTATGTAACATGATCAGTCTATTTTGAGTTATTTCTGATTTATTATGTAACATGATCAGTCCATTTTGAGTTATTTCTGATTTATTATGTAACATGATCAGTCCATTTTGAGTTATTTCTGATTTATTATGTAACATGATCAGTCCATTTTGAGTTATTTCTGATTTATTATGTAACATGATCAGTCCATTTTGAGTTATTTCTGATTTATTATGTAACATGATCAGTCCATTTTGAGTTATTTCTGATTTATTATGTAACATGATCAGTCCATTTTGAGTTATTTCTTAGTTTATTATCTAACATGATCAGTCCATTTTGAGTTATTTCTTATTTTATTATCTATGTCCTCCTCCTTCTTCTTCCAACGCTAAGAGACACAGCAACTATTGTTTACCTGTCATGTGAACGAATATGCATTAAGCTACCATTTAGCACCTGACAAGTCAAGCTCAGCGCATCTGAACCTGACTGTACATGATCAGCTAACTCAGTGACGTGTTAATTCTTATAATGAGATAACATTTCTCTAAAACAAGTTCTTTGCATAACAAACCTGTATTCTCCTACAAAGGAGCAAGAAAAAAATCCTATGAAGATGGATGACGGCTGTCTATGTGGCACTTGCATAACAAACCTGCGCTCTCCAATAAAGGAGATTGAAAAAAAACCAAACCTCTGAAGATAGATAGTGGCTGCATATGACTGTGGGACAATATTAAAAAACAACAAACAAAAAACAGCCCTACATGCAAACTTTTTGTTCAGTGAGTGTTTTTGATCTCACAGTGATTCCCAGGTGTGATGAGTGAGGCAAGAGTGCATTAAATTCTAAATGACCATTCCCTCCCACCCCCCCACCCCCCAGATTTTTTCCACAAATATTTCGGAAAGTAGGCTAGTTGTCTGGGTTTTTTTTTCTGAACACAGTAATACATCATCACCTATGCTCCAACGATTGTATATTCTGATTAACTTTTTAAAACACATAACATCCCCGCAGTCAGAATGCGGCTACCTAAATGGTGGGTAAAAACAGTCACATATACATGCACAATCTCACAGCATTGGCGTACCTCAAATTCATCAGTACATCCACTTCCCTGGAACTTGGAAGTCTTTTGGGTGAGACTATAAACCAAGGCACAGAGTACAAACACTTGCAGAACACCTTGTGCACACTTTAAAACCTGCACTGCCTTTATGAAGAGTAGGCCATACTTGGTGGTAAGAACGGACAATCAAAAAATATATCTAAAGAAAACCCACACCAAAAACTGCATACATGGAGACTAATGTCATGTTTCCAAGACACCAGGCGTCCCCAAAGTAGGAATGTGGCTATCTTAATGGTAAGCAGAAATCCTTACAATGGAAAAATCTTACCATTGGTGAACCTCACAGCATTACCGGTATATACCCCCACCAACTCAACTCAAATGTCTCCATTGCTGCTGTTGTCAGTAAGGGCTCCAATCAATGCCACCTGGGTTTCACCATCTTTATCTGTTTCTGCCGAGTTCAATCACCTCCCATAGCTCTCCAAGACCACTGATTTTTCCGTGTATGTTGACAATGTAGGATGTTGGTGGTCTGCCTCTTTTTATTTATCTTATTTATTTATTTATTTATTTATTTTTATACCACTTTAAGTCACAGCAGATTTCTCTGTGTGAAATTCGGACTGCTCTCCCAGGGAGAGCATGTCGTCACAAGTGCAGTGCTTACCCATTTTTTTTTTTTTTCTTGTCTGCAACTGCATTTGTTTCCCTATCAGAGTGGCTTTTTCTACAGAATTTTGCCAGGGACAACCCCCTAGTTGCCATGGGTTCTTTTACGTGCACTAAATAATGATGTGTAACACACGGGACCTCAGTTTATTGTCTCATCCGAAAAACTAGCACCCAGACTACCACTCATGGTCTAATGAATGGAGGAAAAGTTTTCGGCCCAAACAGGATGCCAACCACGGCACACTCTGACCCAGACTTTTCGCTTTCTAGGCAATGCGTGTTACTTCCTAGACCACTGATCTCAGTGATGATGGCAAAATAGGATGCTGGTGATCTGCCTGTTTTCCTTCTGCTCTCAAACCTTCCCCCCCCCCCCCCCTTCCCTCTCTCTCTCTCTGTGTGCTGAGTTCTATGATCTCCTGTAGTAGCCCTACCCGACCACTGCTTTCAGAAAAGTTGAAAATGCAGACTGCAGCACAGGTTAGGGAAGGAGAGAAAAAAAAAATGTAGTCGATCAACTGTGCACGGCTTATCGAACATCCATCCAGCACTTGAGCCGTTACTCCCGTGTTAGTGAATCAGGGCCAGCGCTGATCATTGTGAAATGAAGTAATGAGAAACAGGAAGAAAAATCCCCAAACAGGACCCTGCATGAACACTTAACACTCAGCCGCTCTGTGTAATTTGTTAGAGGCAGCCACGAAAAACAGTTCTATAAATGATGTGTGGGAAAAAGGAAGCAGATGCTGAATACAATGAGAACTTGTATGTTGCTCTCCCTCTCTCTCTCTTCGGATGAGACTTTAAACCGAGGCCCCGTGTGCGAACGCACGCAGAATATCTTGCGCACACGTTAAATCCTGTTCCGCTTTTCGTAAGAGTAGGCCATCGTGTGCCGGTGGGAACAGATGACAATATTACAAAACTGCATACACACGGGGACTGGATGAAAAAAGCACATGATTGCTTATTCTGTTATCCTCGATATAAAAGAATAAATAAATAAATAAATAAATCTCTCTCTGTCCAGTCTGCCGCTGTTGTCTGTTTGCCTGTCTGTCTGAGCTCTCTCTCTTTCTCTCTCTGTCTGTCTGTCTGTCTGTCTGTCTGTCTCTCTCTCTCTCTCTCTCTCTCTCTCTCTCTCTCTCTCGTCTCTCTCTTCTCTCTCTCTCTCTCTCTGTCCGTCTGTCTGTTTATCTGTGTTTGCCTGCCCATATCTCTGTCTGTTTGTCTGAGCTTTCTTACTCTCTGGGTGTCTGTGTGTGTCTATAGATCTGTGTCTGCCTGCCTTTATTTCCGCCTGTCTGTGTTTTCCTGCCTGTATTTCTGCATGCTTGTGTATGCCTGCCTGTATCTCTGTCTGTCTGTCTGTCTGTCTGTCTGAGCTCTCTTTTTCTGTCTGTCTCTAAGTTGATTTGTTCAGTTGTTTGTTCTCTTTCAGTTTCTCTTCCCACCCCTCTCTCTATCATCTCTTTAATATTGCCCATCAACATTTTTACAGAATGTCATCGATACCCTGAAATCATGAAAGACTGTCAAATGCAGTTACAACACTCTTTGTTTTTTTTGTTTAGTTTCCTGTAGAAACAATGAATGCTATAGTCAACAACTGTATAAAAGTGTATTCAGAGATGGCTTCTGTAGCAACTTCCTTCTCGAAACTTGGTCTCAAATGGCTATCTTTGTTTTTATCTGTTTCCTTCTCTCTTTTTTTTTGTGTGTGTTTGTTTACTTCTTTTGTTGTTTTAAGTTGTTCACACCAAAGACTGATGAGCTGGGCCTGACTTGTAATGGCAATGCAATGCATTTGTGCTTAAATGAGGGACAACTGTAGATGCTGTTTGATAGCATTCAAAGAAGATGAGGTATAAGTAGAGTTTGTTGTTTGGGCTTTTAAAAAAAAAAAAATATATTTTTTATTTTTTTTTTTTTTACTGCTGATAGCAAAATGATTAGATGATGGTCAACACATTTGCAATGAATCAGACAATAACTTTTATTAAAGGATAGTGTGTAAAATAAATAATGGAAGGATATGTCTGTAATGTGTATAATACACATGTACACACAGAGATAAGAATATAATACATGTATGTATTCAAGTATTCTTACTCAAGTTACTGGCATCTGTGTATGCACGTGTACACACGTACATGTGCATGCATGCACGCGCACGCACGCACGCACGCACGCACGCACGCACACACACACACACACACACACACACACACACACACACACACACACATCTGTATTCAGAGATGGATTTTTCTATAAAAGAATAAAATAAAATAAAATAAAATAAAATAAAATAAAATAAACACACACACACACCAAAATAAAACACATAGATCAAGTATCAGCAGCAGAACTATAATAACTTGACAAGCAGCAATAAAAATCCACACCCTCACTACATACTAGACTACTACATGTTTCTCGAGCAGCAAGGCAAAAGACGAGCCAACACGCAAAACACAAATTTTGTCCATATATATATATTATATATATATATATATATATATATATATATATATATATATATATATAATATATATAATACATACATATATATAGATAGATAGATAGATAGATAGATAGATAGATAGAAATAGATAGATAGATAGATAGATAGATAGATAGATAGATAAGATAGATATACTATATATATATTATATATATATATATACACAATCCACAATTGGGGGAGGAGGGGGCCGGGGAGGGATAGTCTAGTAGTTAGACTAGAGCATATCACTTGCAATTTGACAGCCCAGGATTAAGCCTGGTGGAATTTTTCCCCTGGAGTTAACTTAAATACTGACTCCATTCCCCTAAAGTCATTTGAATAACATTACAAATCAATACCCTATGTTCAAATGCATGCAAAACATCTAGCACACACGTTAAAACCTGTTCTGAATGTTGGAAGAGTACACCAGTCATGCCATTAAGAACAGATGATGAATATATATATATATAATATATATATATATATAATATATATATATATATATATATATATATATATATATATATATATATATATATATCTTTAAAAAAACAACAAAAAAACATGTGCACACTGGTGTCATGTTCAGTCATCATCCCTGAAGTCAGAATGTGGCTACTTTAATAGTGGGCAAAAACTGTTGCACACTCAAAAATGTCACCATTGGTGGACTTCACTTGGCGCACTAACCAAGGAATAGAGAAAAAAAAAAGAAGAAAAAAGATTCCCCCCCCCCTCTCCCGAAACAATCCACAATTTAAAAAGACAGTGTAATGAGCCTAAATTAAATGTTCTTGCTTTTTACCCTGACTTGTTTTAATCAAAGTACAAAAACAAGCATGGTGGAGAAAAAAATCCTATCCACAGCATTTCAAACAGAAAACAGTGAAAACACTGTCTCTATAGTATAAGGAAAAAAAGTTAAGCTGATTACAGACTTAGCCCAAGTGATATAATCTTGACTGAGCCTGAGTGATAGACTCAACCTGAGACCAGTGTCCTTGTTTAATACTGGCTCATATCAACTGCTAAAATCTTGAATATAACCAATGAAGAAGTGATGGTGGCTGTGGTGAATTTAAATTTGTGGCTTCTACTATATATATATGATGGTAAAAATCATGGGGCGTTAGAAAATCATTCAGAACTTGTCTGTCATGACTTTTTAATGCAGTGAATTGACAATGACCAGATTCTGGTTTTTTGTGTGTTCTTTTACAATATTTCTTTTAAAATTCATAAGAGAGAGAGAGAGAGAGAGAGAGAGAGAGAGAGAAGAGAGAGAGAGAGAGAGAGAGAGAGAGAAGAGAGAGAGAGAGGAGAGAGAGAGATAGAGAGAGAGAGAGAGAGAGAGAGAGAGAGAGAGAGAGAGAGAGAGAGAGAGAGACAGACAGACAGACAGACAGTCAGACAGACAGACAGACAGACAGACAGACAGAGACAGAGAGACAGAGACAGACAGAGACAGACAGAGACAGACAGAAACAGAGACAGTCAGGCACACAGATACACAGAGTAAGAGACAGAGAGAGACAGAGAGAGACTCTTCCCCCCCCCCTTTCCCTCCCCCTTCCCTTAATTTCTCAAGTAATCATTCCCACAAGGCACTGAAACCTTCATACACTTTGCCTTCTTCAATCAACAATCTGCTGTTCTTCTTCAAGCATACATACACAGACTGCATACTGCACCCGTTTATACCATCCATACCATCAACCATAGCTAGCCTACTCTTCAGATCTATACAAGATGAATTGGTAATATTCCCGAAGTCAGAATGCTACTACCTTAATTAATGGGAACAGATGACAATATTTACAAAAACTGCATACACACGGGGACCGATGAAAAAAAGCACATGTTGCTTATTCTGTTATCCTCGATATAAAAGAATAAATAAATAAATAAATAAATAAAATGGTAGGCAAAAACAGTCACATACGCAATTATGTCATCATGGCATTTAGTGAACCCAGAAGCTCTAGCTGAGGAACAAAACAGAAAAAGAAAAATGGATGATAACTATGTGCATGCTTTGAAATTGATGTTATGTGCAGTTACACACTGGGCATTGGTTTATATATATATATTTTTTTAAGTACAGATGTTCTCATAAACTTTGTGGTTGCTGGGAAGCAAGGTATCAGAGACCTCATCTTCTTTTGGGCCAGCATATTGAGGGCGGCGCCCATCTCCTCTCCCTTGCTGCTTTACCTTCCCTGACCCTAAAGAAGAAAGGTACCTATTTACAGCTGGGTGAACTGGGGAATGTGCTGAAACCAAGGCGCTTTAACAGTCACCCATCTACTAGGTAACCATATTCAATGCTGCGTTAACCTTAGCTTGGAGAGAGCAAGTGCTCTGACCACTGAGCTATCCTATCCCCTGGCTATATAGTTTAGTGTAGGCTCTTACAAAGGGCTTGTAGGGAAATGGAGTCAGAACTAGTGTTATTCAACTTATTGCTTACTTTAAAGGGAAAATCCCCTTCAATGAATAGTTTAGTACAACTTGAGTCTATAGTTTGAGAGAACTATTTATCATAAGCCCACTATTCTTTCCATAAAGCTAAAATATTCTATACCAATGACAGTGACACTGAGCATTTTTCTAATTGATAAGATTCATTGTCTGAGAATAACAATAAGTACTCCCACTATTATCTCTGGTCTGTTCGATTCAGAAATTTGGAGGGAGGGGGAAGAGTTCTGGTTGATGGGTCTTGACAGATGAGAGGGAGTGTTGTGGACTTCTATACATGTACTATATATGGTTGACTATTGTGATCAATGAAATCCAACTTAGTACTTAGTTTGGGAGGGTGGGGGGCAGGGGCTGCTTAAGTTTTCTTTATGTACATTCATGTTTCTTCTTGTTTTATAACAGTTTTATTTAATAGAGGACAATTAAATATTGAATTGAAAAGAATTGAATTAGATTTCTATATAATAGTACAGAATAAGGAAAATTATTCGATCAATAAATATGTTCATTAAATTTGTTCTAATCTGATTATTTGCATGCAAACAGGGACTGGATTTTTTTTTTAAAAATGCCCTCAATATCAAATATATAATATACTATAAATAAAACAAGAATGAATACATTTGTTTGCCCTTAGCATCAGCTGGCAATATCAGCATAAAAGAACATAATCAAAGAAAACATGAACTGAAAAGAATCAGGCTGAAAGGTGATGCCTATAAATTTTATATGTTTTTAGATTTTCATTTTCCTTTCATGTGAAGCTTCCATGTGCCAGTTTTTCATGCTGCATTGTAATGTATAATGTTTGTATACATTCATGGTGGCTTGAGATTGTATATGAAATATAATGTTGAGCTTGTGTCCCATGATAAATGAAACATTTTGTTTAACTGTTTGATAAAATTTACTGCACCATCACATCCCTCAACTGTTTATACAGGCAGATACAACAGATGATCATCAGCTAATACAGTAATAGTATTTTACAATCTTTCTAAATCAAAACAACAGATTTAGAATATTGGTTTCAAGCAGCAGTGCTGAGTAATTCATACTGTAAACAAATCCTGTTATATAATTTCGATTTAACTCTCGAATGAAAAAAATAAACACAAGATCTACACACAGGGTGGTCACACATACGAGCTCTACTTTCACTTTGACGTATAGTTATGACGCCTTTCTAATTCAGTTTTCCACACAAGCACGACACCACCTTGGCAAGAACACAAGCATCTTAACTCCAAATCTTTTGTCTCGGAAACTCTTCTGCACATAGAACAGAAAGCAAACAACTCTGAACTGTTTCAGCTCCCGCCCCTGCAGGAGATACATCACTTGTCGAACTAACGAACAAGGAAGTTAATCATTCATTTTTGGTAGTCAGAAAAACTTTCAATTCCTCGATCCTCAAGACCTCGAATATCTTTTCTGTCTTTGCGGTGAAAACATAGATAGAATAAATTTGAAAACTGTGTTAGAAACTCACCTTTTGATCCTGTCTTTTCTTCTTTCTTACAGGCTGGATCTCCACTAGCCTAGCAGACAATTGGCCGACACGCCACCAGACGACAAGATGAGCACTCGCGACCAGGAAGTTATGCCACTGTCCAATGGGAAATTTCCAAAACCTTAAGTGTTTCTAACTTATTAGTGGATCAGGTTTCAAATTGGATTTAGAGATTGCTTTTAAACTCGTTAAATAAAAAATCAATAAAAAGCTCGCTCTTTATTGTTACTCAGTCCAAAAATTAAAAGTTTTAGTTAGTGAAAAAGGCATGGTTATTTTTCTGAATGAAAATTTTGTATGATCATAGTTCCTGAAACAGACTTTGGACTAGGGTTGTGAAAATGTGCGTGTGATGAGCAGCAGACAGCTTGAATATAGACCTACAGGCCTAACAGGAATGTAAGCTATAAACGCGGAAGTTCAGGGTCCGAAGTTGAGAGGGGCAGTCTCGTCCTCGCATTTTCTTACAAAACTTAAGTGAGAGAACACGTCATTTTCTCTCGAGCAGTAGGATACTAGATCACCGACACAAGACAACGGACTTTCTCTAAATATTTTCACAGGTCTACACACACACGCCCACCCACCCACCGACCCGCACACGCACGCACGCATGAATCAGTGGTCTAAAGACACTACATTTAATATATAGAAAACAGGAGGTTTCGGGTTCGATCCCTATTTGAAACCGAATGTGCTCTCCTACCCACTTAACCTTGGGTGGAGGTCTGGGTGCTAGTATTTCAGACAAGACGATATTGGTGGAGGGGGGAGGGGAACCACCCTGTTAGGGAAACAAAAACATGCTATGTAGACGGGAACTTTTATTTTATTTTATTCTTTTATATCGAGGATTATGGGATAAGCACTCTTGTGATTTTTTTCACATACAGTCCCCGTGTGTATACAGTTTTGTAAATGTCATCTGTTCCGACTGGCACACGATGGCCTACTCTTACGAAAAGCGAAACAGGATTAAACTAGTGCACAAGATGTTCTGCGTGCGTTCACACACGGGACCTCGGTTTATCGTCCCATCCGAAGGACTTTGGGGGAGAGTGGAGTGAGCATTGATGTTAACTCCAGGAGAAAAATCTCCTTCAAGGAGAAGGAGGGGGGGGGGGTGCTGTTCTTGTGGTGACGTGATCTTCCCGGTGAGAGCAGCCCCAATATCACGCAGAGAAATCCAGGGATTGAAAGCGGCATACACTCCACTAGTGTGCGCTGCACTGCACTGCACTGCACACCACATCCCACTACACTACACTACATCAACACCACACCACACCACATCACACTACACTACACTACATTACACCACACCACACCACACCACATCACATCACACTACACTACACTACACTACATTTCCTACACTACACTACATTGCACTACACTACACCACAACCACACCACACCACATCACACTACACTACATTACATTACACTACACCACACCACATCACACACACTACACTACACTACACTACACTACACTACACTACACCACATCACACTACACTACACTACACTACACTACATACATACACACACACACCACACCACACACACTACACACACCACACCACACCACACACCACACTACACTACACTACACTACACTACACTACACTACACTACACTACACACACTACACACACACTACACTACATTACACTACACTACAATGCAATGCAAACTACCGGGGCATGGACAGTTGCGCGCGCCAACACACACAGACACACACACTAACACGACACAACACAACACTGACACTACACTTAACTTACACTACACTACATGACAATGCAATACCTCACCGGGACTGATGAAAAGCACAATGCATCATCCGACAAAACAACCAACACACACACACACACACAACACACACACAACACACACACAACACACACACACACACACACACACACACACACCACTGATACGCCCACATACAAGGCACACACACCGCGCGCGCGCGCCCACACACCACACCACCACACACACACACACACACACACACACACACACACACACACACCACACACACACACACACACGTCGTCTGGGAACAGATGACATTTACAAAACTGCATACACACGGGGACTGGATGTAGAAAAGTACAAGAGTGCTTATCCCATTATCCTTGATATAAAAGAATAAAATAAAATAAAATACACGCGCGCGCGCGCGCGCGCGCGCACGCACGCACGCACGCGCACACACACACACGTGGGATGCTAGGGATATCAATGTAAATAGCATCCCCACCCTCTGAAAATAGTATGCTAGGAATTCCCTCTTTTCTACTCCTCTCTTTGTTTCTGTCTTGTTCCGTTTCGTCCTGTCGTCTCGTACTTGTTTGCTTTCTGCCTTCTTGGTCCAATATCCAGCTTTTTTTTTTTTTTTTTCCAGAAGGACTTAAAAGATGGCATTTCTCCTCCCACATTGAGGTCGGATGTGCTGGGACTGACGTGTCAGGCGCTTAACAGCGCGCAATGTGTTTTCCCTCATATGACAGACAACAGTAGTTGTTTTTAATGATTTATTTTTTTATTTTATTCTTGTACATCGGGATAAAGGAACAAGCACTCATGTGCTTTTTTTCTTTTTTTTTACCTCCAGTCCCGTGTGTAGGCAGTTTGTAAATCTTGTCATTTGTAGTTACTGTCTGAGCGTTCAAAGAAGATGATGTCTTTAATGTTTAGACTTGTGATTATGAAACGACAGGCAATACTACCTTTTACAACAACAACAGACTTTATTTTTCAGTAACGGATTTTCCAGAATTCACACAGGGTTTTGAGTAGGGCAATCCTGTACTACCTGGTAAGTATTACATTCTCATCCCCAAAAAAAACACCCACAACCCCCCCCCCCCCCCCCCCCCCCCCAACAACAACACAAAAAAAACAGCAAAAAACAAACCATGCCTGATGTCCTTAAGTGGTAATCGTCATTAAATGGACAGGTTCAACGGCGATTAGAATCTCCCTCCCTCGGCCTAGAAACTTCATGTGAAAACTGACCTTTCCCCCTTTCCTTCACTAGGTGGGCCACCAAAGTGCAGACTGCATAGCGCAAGACAAAGGATTCCAAATCTGACAGTTTCTATTGTGTCCGGAAGCGTGAGAATCAGGT
>CM060322.1:29100287-29102787 GCA_030674155.1 Stramonita haemastoma
CTTTTACTGCCCCACAACTACCGTGCTGGAAAAAGCCAAACATCTTGAGGAGTCCTGCTATCAAAACTAGACAGGTCCAACATCACTCCTCCCTGGTGACCAAAAAAGGCAGTTGCATTACGAATGACCGTTATCCGTGTTGCTGCAGCAGTCGTCGAAGAAGTTCTTGAGGGATTCAAAGGTGGGTCTGTCAGCAGGGGCGCGCTGCCAGCACATCCGCATGATGTCGTAGACAGAGTCAGGGAACTCCCTCCCTTCCACAACAGGCTTGGGCATTCGGTAACCTCCGTTCACCGCCTTCAGCACTTCGGCGTTGGCGAAACCTGCACAGCACAACAAGTGGAGTGTCACTATGCGGGTGATGGGTAGCCTAGAGGTTAGTTAGAGCGTTGCACTCGCGATTTGACGGGATAGCCAGGGTTCGAGCCACCACTGAGGTATCCGTTCAGGGGGATTTTTCCCCTTGGGGTTAACAACAGTTACTGACTGACACCGCTCCCCTGAAAGTCCTTCGGATGAGACTATCGGCCAAAGCCCCGTGTGCGAATACATGCAGAACATCTTGCGTACACGTTAAAACCCGTTCTGCCTTTTTGGGGAAGAGTAGGTCATTCAAGCCGTAAGAAGGGATGACTAAAATATATGTTTAAAAAACACATGCACACTGGTGTCGTGCTTAGACATCATCCCTGAGGTCAAAATGTGGCATGCGTGTATGCATTTTAAATAATTTATTCTTTCATATCGAGGAATAATGGAATATGAACTCATGTGCTTTTTTACACCCAGTCCCGTGTGTATGCAGTTTTTTGTAAATCTTGTGATCTGTTCCCACCGGCACACAATGACCTACTCTCACGAAAAGCGGAACAGGATTTAACGTGGGCGCAAGATTTTCTGCATGTGTGTGGGGGGGGGGGGGGGAGGGGGGGGGGCTGTAACACGTGATTAAATATACACTGAATAAGAAGACTGTGTGTATGTTATCAACTACTTCGCCACATATGTGGCCATCTCCCACTTCAGAGGATTTTTTTCTCCCCTACTTTAAAGGAGCTGCAAGGTTATAATACTACCAGTTTTATCACGGCTACAAACAAAATCACAACATAATTCACAGCGTAACAAACATTTTGATGTCGGCCTAGGCACTTAAATGTAAAGGTAAAAGGTGATGGTGTCCCCATAACCTATACGGTCGATGGGGAGCGAGGTGTCAGAAACTCCAGCTTCTCCAGGGGGTCAGCATATTGAGGGCGCGCCCATCTCCTCTCCCTCGCTGCTTTACCTTCCCTGACCCTAAAGAAGGTAGGTACCTATTGACAGCTGGGTGAACTGAGGGGAATATACTGAAGCCAAGGCACAAAACGGTTGCCCATCTACTTTGGGAACCCACTGAACGCTGCTTAACCTTAGCTTGGGGTAGGCGAGTGACTCTGACCACACCAACAATTGACAAAGCTTTTTGGGTTGAGCGCTACAATCTCACACGAATTTTCGCTTGAGATGAGTGATGAGACACAGCACACAAATCCAGCCTCACTCAATGAAGAATACTTCATTTAACGCACCCTTTCCTTTTACCTAGTCCAAGTATGGCCAGTTCCTGCTATGAAAAACACCAGCCGGGCCCCATCTGGACTGGGATGAGATGGACTTAATCATCCGCTGAGAGGAGCTGAAAGTGGGGGATCGAAGTGACTGCTGCGAGCCGATAATTATTCTGAATAATCCCTCTCCTAAGAGTGTGAATCTGAGGAACGCCCAAGAAGGAGAAGAAGGAAGGAGAAGGACATGCATTAGACTGACCTGGGTAAGGCTCACGGCCGAGGGTGAAAGAGCTCGTAGAGTAGGACCCCGAAGGACCAGACATCAGACTGCACACTGAACTCTCGGCGAAGGCCGGCTTCTGGGGCCGTCCACTTGATGGGCAGTTTGCCGCCTGCAGGCAATGGTTAGACAGTCACAGTGAGGATGACATGTACATCATGTACATACTTATGCATGTAGGCATGTACGTTTTTCGTAAGAGTGGCCATCGGTGGTGTGCCGGTGGAAACAGATGACATTTACAAAACTACATACACACGGGGTCTGGATGTAAAAAAAAGCGCAAAAGTGCTTATCCCATTATCCTCGATATAAAAGAAAATAATTTTAAAAACCCAGGCAGGCAAGTATGCACATGCGTGCACACACGGGCACAAACACGCACAGACACAAAGGCACACACAGACACCAGACACACACACACACACACACACACACACACACACGCACGACGCGCGCGCGCACCACACACACACACACACACACACACACACACACACACACACACACACACACACACACACACACACACACACACACTCTCACACACACACAGAGGCATGACTTACATAATCATACTACGTCCGTGTACGCTTTCATTCGGGTTCGCGAACACACACCAGTGAGAGAGAGAGAGAAAGATTTGATTTATTTTTTCTTTTATATCGAG
>CM060322.1:29110287-29115287 GCA_030674155.1 Stramonita haemastoma
AGAGGTGTCATGTTTAGACACCATCCCTGAAGTCGGAAATGTAGCTACCTAAATGGTGGGGAAAATAAAGGGGAGGGGGGGGAGGGAACGTTGTGCACGCAAAATCCTCACCATTGATGAACTTTTGAGTTCTACCAGAGGAATAAAAAAAAAATCCCCAAAAAACCCAAAGCTTGTTACAAGAAGGAAGCTGGCTGAACACTAAGCTTTACAGCACAATGATAAATAATGTCCTGCACTGACTGTGAGGGGACAGCTAGCTAGACCCGCTACTAATGACAGGAAAGACGACTTCAGCCGCTACCTCTCCGTGTAGAGTTTTCCTGTTCTCTCACAGCCCCGCATTTTCCCTGCACTGTCTCAGTGGCAAAGGTCACCCCCCGCAGAACGCCCACATCTCTTTCACGACACATTCTACATCCCTTCTTTTTAGCTTCAACGGTTCTAAAAGCTACACACCACTTATTTACTTTTGGCCACTTTTCTTCCTGTTATAAAAAAATTATCACTCTTGAATTCATACGCACATACTAAGGCATCCTCAGGAATTAAAAAAATAAATAAATAAAATAACACCCCTGTTTGTGAAAGACTAGCCTATGACTCAAAAACTCATTATGATTCTGCACAGATTTGTTTGTTTTTTGTATTTTGTACACTTTTGGAAGGTTTTAAAATCTCAACACAACAACAACAAAAATCAGCAAACCCTGTACCCCTTAGTCCTTAGTCGTCTGCTTGCCTTCTAACCACAATTATGCATAAAAAATCATTTCCAACTTTATTCTACACCTAACCCCTCATACTCACTCCTAAACCTCCACCGTACTCCTCCCTTAAACCTCCTCCCCCCCTCCCTACACATCTACACATCCTCCCACTATACTCCTCTCTCCCTCTAAACTTCCTCCTTTCACCTCCCACCGTAAGTACTCCTCTCTCCTTCTAAACCTCCTCCCCCTTCCGTGTAGCTACCCCCCCCCCCCCCCCCACCCCAACCTCCCTCCCACGTTTTCTACCCCATATAATTGCCCCCACCCCTCATAAGCCCTCCCTCATCTACCCTCAGCTTACTCATGAACCTCCTCCTCCCTCCCAAGACATACTCCCCCTCCCTCTTAAACCTTCCCCCCCCCCCCATAAACCTCACCCCCTTCCCCACACCAACCTCCTTCAGACTCCTTCCCCAAAGCTATTCTCTCCCATGATAGAATTATGACAGGCGTTTTGCTCTTTTTTTTTGTTTTCATTTTAGAGCATGATTTTCGCAAGTACATGAAAGGGACACAACTGCTGAATAGGATGTAGGCACGACAAGCAAGGAAAGACAACAGTAAAACTCCCACTGAAATTCGAACCCATGGCACCAAGGACATACAGACCACAAGTCCGTTGTTTTATCCAACAGGCCACAGTGCCCTGACTCTCGAAATTTGAAATATTATTTTCTGAATTCTGGCTGAGAAGCATGTGGAAGAATAGATAATACATATGTTGCTGTATCGTGTTCTATTACACTGTAATGTTTTCAAAAATGTTGTTTTTCTTATTTTTTGTTTGTTTGTTTAATTTTCTTTTTGGCTGTGTTTCCGGCCATATTAACATTTTTCGTAGGTTTCCTTAAATTAACGGAAAAAAGCGAAGATCTACGAACTCTGAATTTTTATTGGAGTATTGGTAAGTTGTTCAATTGATGGGGAAAATGTGGAAACTGTATTCCCTTCCTTCATTTTCGTTATGTATGTATATTTGACCACATTAAAAAAAATTTGATATTGTGTGATAGTGTGTGTGTGTGGTGTGGTATGCGCATGCGTGCTTGTGTGTGTATGTGAAAGAGAGGGAGGGAGGGAGGGAGGGAGAGAGAGAGAGAGAGAGAGAGAGAGAGAGAGAGAGAGAGAGAGAGAGAGAGAGAGAGAGAGAGAGAGAGAGAGAGAGAGAGATTATGAATGAATGAATGAATGAATGAATGAATGAATGAATGAATGAATGAATGAATGAATGAATGAATGAGGTTTTATTTTTCCCTACTGCCTTTTCCCCCTTTTTCTTTCTTTTTGAATCGGTCTCGCCTTGAAAGACAAGTCTTCATGAGGTCCGTTATCTTGGTTCCAAAAGTTAATAATTGTTTTTAACTAACCAGTCAAGTTAACCAGCGTCAAGCGTGGTTACCAGTTGGATGGGTGACCGTTTGCACGCCTTGGCTTCAGTACAGTCCCCCCAGTTCACCCAGCTGTAAATGGGTACCTGCCCTTTTGAGGGTCAGGGAAGGTAAAGCAGCGAGGGAGAGGAAATGGGCACCGCGCTCGATATGCTGGCCCCTAGAGAAGCTAAGGTCTCTAACGCCTGACTCACCTACGGCCACAAAGGCTGTGAGACGCCTTTACCTTTACCTTTCACCTACATTCCGCATGAGTTTCTGGCGTGTTTTTTTTTTTTTAATGATAAAGTGTTCGTGATGGTAACAACACAAACAACAACGACAACAACAACAACGACAACAACAACAACGACAACAACAACAACAATGACGACAACAACAACAACAGCAACAACAACAGTGCTGACAATTATCTACTCACCGATGGTGCACACGTGGAAGCCCTTGCCCCCCAGGCATCTGGCCAGTCCAAAGTCCGCCACTTTGACGTCGTGGTTCTCTCCCACCAGGATGTTGGCCGCTCGCAGGTCTCGGTGCACCAGTCCCCGAGACTCCAGATACTGCATGCCTTCTGCTACCTGTCACACATCACACACCTACCTGTGTGACTGCGGGTGCTGCATATATAAAATAATTATACAGTAGCCTACCTGCTGGAGTTAACAACATCAGTGCTGACTCTACTCTTGCCCCAAGTCCTTCCAATGAGACTGTAAACCGAGGCCCCGTGCGCGAACGCACGCAGAACATCTTGCGCACACACGTGAAATCCTGTTCCGCTTTTCGTAAGAGTAAGCCATTGTGTGCCGGTGGGAAAAGATGACAAGATTTACAAAAAAAGTGCATACACATGGGGACTAAATGTGAAAAACAACAACAACAACAACAAAAACCATGCGTGTTCATTCCATTATCCTAGATATGAAACAACCGAGACGCCAGTTCGAGGGGATTTTTTTTCCTCCTGGAGTTGACATCAGTACTGACTCCACTCCTCCTGAAAGTCCTTCTGTTGAGACTGTAAACCGAGATCCCGAGTGCGAACACATGCAGAACGTCTTGGGGACACGTTAAAACCCAGTCTGCATTATGAAGAGTAGGCCATTTTAACGGTAAGAACGGACGACAAAAAAATTAGGCCTACAAAAAGAGTATGCATACGTTTTGTGTTTAGACATCACGCCCGAAGTTGGAATGCTGCTACCTTGACGGTCGGTAAATGGTAGGTAAAGGTAAAGGTGTCCCATAACCTATGTGGTCGTAGGGAAGCGAGGCGTCAGAGACCTCAGCTTCTCCAGGGGCCAGCATATTGATGGCGGCGCTCATCTCCTCTCCCTCGCTGCTTTACCTTCCCTGACCCTAAAGAGGGCAGGTACCCATTTACAGTTGGGTAAATTGGGGGACTGTACTGAAGCCAAGGCGCGCAAACGGTCACCCATCTACTTGGTAACCACGCTCGATGCTGCTGTAACCTTGGCTTTGGGAAAGCGAGTGCTCTGACCACTGAGCTATCCCGAACATGGGCAAAACCTGACCATTAGAAAACTTCAGAGCTCTAGCCGAGGAAGGAAAACGAAGTCTTCTTTTACCTATAACGACATGCACCGTATGTGGATTAGTAACCTCACCCCCCCCCCTGACCCCCCCCCTACACCCTCCCCCCCCCCCCCACACACACACACTCACTACACCACACACACTAACACACACACTCACCTGAGCCGCAATCTTCATCAAGGTGGAGGTGGGGAGCCGGTTCTTGGTCTGAGCTTTGCGGAGGACGGTGAGGAGGGATCCCGAGGGCATGAGCTCCATGACGATCCACACGGGGGATCGCAGCGAGCACACGGCCAGCAGACGGACTAGTCTGGGGTGCCTCAGGCCTTTCATCACCTCCACCTCCCTCTGCCACTCCTGGGCTGACGAGGCCTTGCCCTCTTGAGGATTTTCACAGCCACCTCCTGCCTTCCTTTCAGTTTGCCTGCGTGCAATCATTTATAATGTATGATATTGTATGATATGGATTGTGATGATGATACAAAACAAGATAATGATGATGATTATGATACTAATGCTAATGCGACGAAATAGATGATGATGATGATGATGATGATGATGATAATATGATGATATAATAATAATAATAAAATAATAAAATAATAAAATAATAATGATGTGATGAGATATATGAATAATATAATAATAATAATATGATGATGATGATGATGATGATGATGAATGAAATGATGAACAATGATAATAATAATAATAATGATGATATAATGATGATGATGATGATGATGATATGATGATAATAATAATGATATATATAAATATGTGATAAATGAAGAGAGAAGAAGAAAAAAGAAGAAGAAGAAGAAGAAGAAGAAGAAGAAGAAGAAGAAGAAGAAGAAGAAGAAGAAGAAAACAACAACAACAACAACAACAACAAACAACAAAGATAAACGCCCAAAACTACAAAGACGACCAGAAAAACACCCTATAGACCCTCTCTCTCTCCTCTCATGGACACACCTACCTACCTCTCCACACCTGGGCAAAGTGACCAGAGCCCAGTAAGGACTGCAGCTGGATGGCTGACCTGTCCATCTCCAGCCCCTGACCCACGCCGTCTGCCCGGCGTCTGCGGGGGGGCGTGGACAGGAGTCAGTCAGCTTGGTGCCCTGTTCTTTGATGTCCTTCTCTGCAGGGTGGAACACAAGTGTTGTTAGCGCATTTGGGGGGTTTACTGTAGAGGTGGTTGTGGTGGTGGTGGTGGTGGTGGGGTGATGGTGGTGGTGGTGGTGTTGATGGGTGGTGGTGGTGGTGGGTGTTGATG
>CM060322.1:29117787-29120287 GCA_030674155.1 Stramonita haemastoma
GAAGAGAAGACAAGAGAAGACAAGAGAAGAGGATTTGATTTGATTTGATTTACTCTTTTATATTGAGGATAATGGGATAAGCACTCTTGTGCTTTTTTACATCCAGTCCCCGTGTGCATTCAGTTTTGTAAATATTGTCATCTGTTCCCACCGGCACACGATGGCCTACTCTTGCGACAAGCGGAACAGGATTTAACGTGTGCGCAAGGTGTTCTGCGTGCGTTCGCACACGGGGCCTCGGTTTAAATTCTCATCCGAAGGATTTTTAGGGAGAGTGGAGTCAGCACTGATGTTAACTCCAGGAGAAAAAATCTCCTCGACCGGACTCGAACCCTGGTCTTCAAATTGCCAGCGCAATGTTCTGACCACTAGGCTATCCGTCCATTCAGGAGAGGAGAGGAGAGGAGAGGAGAGAAGAGAGGAGAGGAGAGGAGAGGAGAGGAGAGGAGAGGAGAGGAGAGGAGAAGAGAAGAGAAGAGAGGAGAGGAGAGGAGAGGAGAGGAGAGGAGAGGAGAGAGAAGAGAGAAGAGAGGAGAGAGAGAGAGAAGAGAAGAGAAGAGAAGAGAAGAGAAGAGAAGAGAAGAGAAGAGAAGAGAAGAGAAGAGAAAAGATATAAAAAAAGAAAAAAAAAGAAGAGAAGAAGGCAAGAAGACAGAAAGATCCACCACCCAACAATCTCCTACTACAACTCTGAACTCACTTCTGGGCAGCAGGGGCATTGTCCAGCGTGACAAAGTTGCGGGGTAGGTAGCCTCTCTTACCAGTGGTCAGATGCTTCGCTAGCCACCAGTCCAGCTCCGCTCTGAAACAAGCCGTCCGTCCAGTCAGCCTCTGTGTGGTGGTCTTCCGTTTTACGTCTTTTTACCAATAGTGATATTATAGACAAAATGTTGAGTGCATGGGTACATGTATGCGTGTGTTCAAATGTTTACATGCATGTAAATATGGATCGTACATGCACTCAAGAACATGTATACGTGTGTTCAAATGTTTTAAAGTTAAGTTAAAGTCTGTCCCGAGCCTAAGGCTCATCAGGCCGGTGCTTATCCCGGTTTCTGTGGCGTTAAGCGACTGAGAGTCATAGACTCCCCACTGGATAGGACGCCAGTCTATCGCAGGGTTAACCCCCAACGCAAGGTTGGTACCCCTTTTACACCTGGGTGGGGTGAGAAAATAGCCGTAAAGTGCCTTTTCCAAGGGCACAACACCATAGCCGAAAGCTGGGATCGAACCCGCAACCTTTAGATTACGAGTCCAACGACCTAACCACTAGACTACCGCGGCGGCGTTCAAATGCTTACATGCAGGTAAACGTGGATCGTACATGCACTCAAGCACATGATTAATGTCTATAGATGTATAATATGTAAGTATACGTGACGAGGTCTTAACTATTAGACTCGGTGTGTGTTTCCGGTTAAGTTGGGTTAAGTTGCATTGGGTTGTGTTGTGGTTGTGGTGTGATGTGTTGTGGTGTGGGTGTGGTTTTTGGTGTGGTGTTGGTGTGGTGTGATGTGGTTATGTTGTGTTGGAAAGTGGTGTGGTTGTGGTTGGTGTGGTGAGTGGGGTGTGTTGTGGTGGGTTGGGTTGTAGTGTGTGTATGTAGGTTGTGGTGTGTGGTATGTGTGTAGTTAGGGTTAGTGTAGTTGAGATGTAGTGTAGTGTAGTGTAGTGTAGTGTAGTGTAGTGTAGTGTAGTGTAGTGTAGTGTAGGTAGTGTAGTGTAGTGTAGTGTATGTAGTGTAGTGTAGTGTAGTGTAGTGTAGTGTAGTGTAGTGTAGTGTAATGTGTGTAGTGTAGTGTAGGTAGGTGGGGTGGGTGGGTGGGGTTGGGTGTGGGGTGTGTGTGGTGGTGTAGTGTAGTGTGGTGTGGTGTGGTGTGGTGGGTGTAGGTGTGGGTAGTGGGTGGGGTGGGGGGTGTGTGAGGTGTGTAGTGTGTGGTGTGGGTAATGTGATGTGTGGGTGTGGTGTGGTGTGGTGTGGTGGTTGGGGTGTGGTGTGGTATTCTATCGCATTGTGGTTCGCGCCACGCACGCACGCACAGCACGCACCACACGCAAGCACACACACACACACACACACACACACACACACACACACACACACACACACACACAACACACAAGATAAGAGAAGAGAAGAAAGGAGAGGATGGAGAAGAGAGAGAGAGAGAAGAGAGAGACGAAAAGAGAGAGAAGAAGAGAGAAGACAGAGACAGAGCATCAGAAGACAGACATACGATAGAGACATGACAGAGAGATGAACAGAAGACAGACCAAACAGACAAGACAAACAACAGATCCGACAAATAAGCAGACGATAACAATACAACACAAAAGAGAGCTAACCAGACAGACAGACAGACGATAGACAGACAAGACAGACAGACAGACTACAGATGCAGACAAAAGCAGATTATACGTGGAGCAGACGTCGACTCATCTCCGATCTCCCTTCTTGAAAGAAAAGATCATCGTTATTGACACCTTGAAAGTCGTACAA
>CM060322.1:29125287-29135287 GCA_030674155.1 Stramonita haemastoma
ACACACACACAGACACACAGGGAGACAGAGACACACACAGAGAGACACACAGAGAGACAGAGACAGACAGAGAGAGAGACAGAGAGGGAGAGAGACAGACACAGAGAGACACAGAGAGAGATAGACTGTCAACTCATACCCTACTGTCACAAGGAACCAACCTCGAAAATTGAGACTTCTTTTTTTTTTCTTTTCACTTATCGGCTGGAGTTTCAGAATTCACCGATGGTGAGACTTTTGCGTAGGCGTCCGTCCTTACCCTACCATTAAGGTTGCCCCATTATGACTTCGGAGATACAGTTGGGAACTGAATCCATCACTGTGTCAGACAAGTCAGAAAGTATCGCCCAGATTTTTTTTCCAATTTTCAAATGTCGAAGGTTCTTTTCACATGAACAAGTCCTTACGCACACGGGTCCGACTGGTTTAAAGTCTTCTCCGAAAAGAGTTTGACATTCAGTTTGATTTCCTGTCAAATTCGGAAGAAAGGGCCAGACTGGGAATCAAACCCAGAACTTTACGGTTTGTTAATTTAAGCAAGACGTCAAGGTCTAAACCGTCCTGTCACTTTCCTTCTTGGTGTTTTATTTAAAGTGACTTGAAGTGTGAAAGAAAATATCAAAATATGGGTAGCAGCGGATTTTGTTATGGTGTAAATATCCTTTTTGTTCCAAATTCAGATTAGTTTTGTTTGTTTGTTTGGTTGGTTGGTTTTCTTTCATTTTTTTTTTCTTTTTGACTTGGCTACAAAATTGTAACAAAGATAGTCGATAATGTTAGTTAAGACAAGAAGCAAATATTAAAAAAAAAACAAAAAAAACCGCGAACATTTGCAAACAAACAAAATAAAACCTAAACACACACACACACACACACACACACACACACACACACACACACACACACACACACACACACACAACTACAATACAATACGATATAATTTATACGACAGAATGTAATACAATGATTTAAGATAACATCCATCATATAATATGATATGATATGATACGATATGTGACATTACATATTTTATGAGAGAGGAGACACACACAAAGACAAAGACATACAGACAGACAGACAGAAGACAAACAGTGAAGAGAGTGAGAGAGAGAGAATTAGAGAGAGAGAGAGAGAGGGAGAGGAGAGAGAGAAGGAGAGAGAGAGAGAGAGAGAGAGAGAGAGAGGAGAGAGAGAGAGAGAGAGAGAGAGAGAGAAAACACACACACTATACCCCCCCCCCTCACACACCACACCACTATCCCCCCTCATCCCCCCCCAACCCCCCACACCACAACTCAAAATGTTCTTACCCGAAAAATGTTGGCAGGAAAGAAATCTAGCAGAAACATCCAAACTCTTGCAGAGGAAACCATAGACAATGTTACCGACACGAAGGCAAGAAAACACTAGCACACACTAAGAAACACACACTAACACACCTTAGAGAAATGTACTGCTATATTGCTATGACCTCCTTATCACCGCACACCACTTTCAACTCTTGTGTGGCGTCTTTAATCAAATAGGAATATTATATCAGAACTACTCAACTAGTCAGTCACTCCTGTTTCTACATGAAGGGCTCGCTATTCTTAGACTATGAGCGAATACTTGTGTGTATGTGTGTGGTGGGGGGGGGGGGGGAGGGGGGGTTGTGTGTGTGTGGGGGGGGGGCAGGGGGGTTGTATGTGTGTGTGTGTGTGTGTGTGTGTGTGTGTGTGTGTGTGTGGTGTGTGTGTGTGTGTGTGTGTGTGTGTGTGTGTGTCTAGTGTGTGTGTGTGTGTGTGTGTGTGTGTGTGTGTGTGTGTGTGTGTGTGTGTGTGTGTGTGTGTGTGTGTGTTCTGGTGATATAGTGTTCTGATGTGTGTGTGTGTGTGTGTGTGTGTGTGTGTGTGTGTTGTGTTGTGTTTAGTGTGTGTGTGTGTGTGTGTGTGTGTGTGTGTGTGTGTGTGTGTGTGTGTGTGTGTGTGTGTGTGTTCTGGTGTATGTGTGTTCTGATGTGTGTGTGTGTGTGTGTGTGTGTGTGTGTGTGTGTGTGTGTGTGTGTGTGTGGTGTGTGTTGTGTTCTGGTGTGTGTGGTGTGTGTGTGTGTGTGTGTGTGTGTGTGTGTGTGTGTGTGTGTGTGTGTGTGTTGCGTGTGTTGTGTGATGTGTGTGTGGTTGTGTGTGTGTGTGGTGTGTGGGTGTGCGGCGCACGCGCGCGCGCGTGTGTGTGTAGCTCAAAAACAAAGCCACAGTCAAATTTTCATTTCCAGATGGTACACAATGTGTTCATGTGTGTGTGTGTGTATGTATGTGTGTGTGTGTGTGTGTGTGTGTGTGTGTGTGTGTGTGTGTGTGTGTTGTGTTGTGTTGTGTTGTGTTGTGTTGTGTTGTGTTGTGTTGTGTTGTGTTGTGTTTGGTGTGTGTTTGTTCTGGTGTGTGTTGTATTTTTGTGTATGTGTGCGTGCGCGCGTGCATGCATGCGCGGTGTGCATGCACGCGCACGCGCGCGTGCGTGCATGCGTGCGTGCGTGCGTGTGTGTATGTGTGTGTATGTCTTTTCTTCAAGTGGTGATCTTAACTAGGTATACGGGTTTTCCGCTATTACTTGCGGCACTTGATTTTTTTTCTCTCTCAACCCTCCTCACCCCCCCCTCCTCCTCCCGGCCATGCTCTCTCTCTCCTCTCTCCTCCTCTCTCTCTCTCTCTCTCCTCTCTCTTCTCTTCTTTGTCCTGCTTCTCATTCATCAATCATCATGATCTTCCTTTTCCTGAATCAGACTTTAACATTCTATGTACTCTGTGTATTCTGCTGTGTTGAACTTGTATGTTCCTACTGGGTTGGACATATTGATTTATTTAATTGCAGTTCTCCCCTCCATAGGTAAAACCCTTTTCCTATTCACTGTATAACTTGACAGATGGTGGGATGATGTTTCAGTTGTTTATTCATCTGTTCTCTTGTTGCTCTTACCTATTAACCTTTCTTCTTCATATCAATCTTTTTGTGACTTCTGATTTTTGTCTTCTGACGGTGCATTTTTTACCTTATCTTATAAGTGCCTTATTCTTGTGTGTGTTGGTTTGCGTAAAGCTTATTGTTTAGTATCTTTCACTTGATGTATCCTAAAAGGCGGTGATGTAAAAGCACAAATGTTTCTTTATCCTCGAAAAATCTTGCTTCTGCTTGCGTTGCTCTCTCTCTCTTCCTCTCTCTCTCTGTCTATCTATCTATCTCTCTGTATAGACTTCTCTCTTGAGTCTGTGTCCGTCTCGTTTGCGTATCACTGTAAAGTCAAGTCAAAGTAATTTTTTGATGGTAAAAGATTCAGTTTCACAATGTTTTTCATCCCGACTCTCACTCTCTGTGTCTATCAGTGCTTGTCTAATCCAGATCTCATGCATATGCAGATTTGTAATTTTGAATTTTGTCACAGAGAGAGAGAGAGAGAAGAGAGAGAGAGAGAGAGAAGAGACGAGAAGAGAGAGAAGAGAGAAGACAGACAGACAGACAGGACAGACAGACAGACAGACAGACAGACAGACAGACGACAGAGACAGAAGAAAGACAGAGGGAGAGACAGAGAGACAGAGTGATGCATACAGACGGAGAGAGAGACAGACAGAGACAGGCAGGTAGAGCAAGACGGAACTCGAGACCAAAAAAAAATAGATATCGTGACAGAGACAGAGAAACAGGCAGACAGACAGACAGACAAGGAGAGAGAAAGAAACACAAGTCAGAGACAAATACACAGAGGAAGAGATCTAGACAGGTAGGAAGACAGACAGACGCTAAGACAGAGTGAGACAGAAGAGAAAGCAGGTAAACAGACAGACACAGAAAGAGACAGAGACCGAGATTGATAGGTGAGCAAGACAGAGCAGAAGAGAGCTATACAAGCAGAGAGATAGACAGAGAGAGAGGGTGGAGGGAGAGAGAGAGGAGAGAGAGAGAGAGAGAGAGAGAGATGAGAGAGAGAGAGAGAGAGGAGAGAGAGAGAGAGAGAGAGGAGAGAGAGAGAGAGATTTGATATCTTATATCGAGGATAAGGGAAGAGAAGAACCTTTATCTTTATTTTTCAGGTCAGAGTTAAGATGTACAGAAAGTGTACTTACATACTTATTTGTTTCATCCGGCCCTTAAAGAGAAGATTGGGAGAGTGAGAGAGAGAGAGAGAGAGAGAGAGAGAGAGAGAGAGAGAGAGAGAGAGAGAGAGAGAGAGAGAGAGAGAGAGAGAGAGAGAGAGAGAGAGAGCAAACAGAGAGAGCAAAGACAGAGACAGACAGAGAGACACAGAGACAGAGAGAGACAGACAGAGAGAGAGACGAGAGACAGACACAGACAGAAGAGAGAAAAGAACAGAAGACAGACTGACAGAGAACAGACAGACAGTGACACTCAGAGCTCTAGAGAAATGGGGTCAGGGACGATATCAATGGACCTGTTTATGTTTACCTACCAGTTCAACAACAGCCTTCTTGAATAAAGCCTCTGCACAGAGAGCAATCTATAATGATATGCAACGTCGTCATAGGACTTTCCGCGGGGCGTTCCCCAGTTGAACATTGTGAGCGTCACTCTTGAGTACAAAATGACTCGACACCAAACCTGGGATTTACCGTCTGACTGTAAATACACTCTGAATCATAAGGTGGCCTATATGTTGTTATTGTTGTTTTCTTTTTTTTTTTATGTTGTTTTCATTTCATGTTGTTTACAACCCCACCAACCACCAAGGCCATATTACAGCTGTCACCTTATTCAATTTCCGTAGCTCAAGTACAACATTTACCTCAAGTTAAAAACCAAACAAAAAATTACCTCAAGTTCAACTTCAACACCATCCAATCCCTTCAAGCTTCCAACACAGACAATCTGGAAAGAAAACAGAACATGTTTAAAAGACAAAATACTGAACTATTAATTTTATTATTAAGGCCAATAAAACCAGGCCGTGCCGAGGATGCCAGCCATTCCGCTAATTCATCATCCCCATCTTACAAAAACATGTTTTAAAACATATCGGGATACATACCTGAAGACAAAGTGAATAAATCAGGATAGAATGGATCAGTCATTGAAGAGCCAATACCATCAACAACAGTGAAAAAAGCAACGCTAAGCTTAAGTGGACTCACCAAGCAACGTCACACGATCAACGGAGCTTTGGGCCAAGACAGTCACAAGGAACAGTCAAAGCCTAGGGAGACCGAAAGAGGCGACAAGGAAACGTGGGAAGAGAAAGATGAGGAAGGTGGACATGGGCCTTGGGGAACGACCCATTGCCTACGGTAAGGCGGAGGACAGTGAGGAGTTTGGAGAGAGTGGTTGCAGAATGTTCAGTTGTGCCCCCCACGGTCCACGGGACTACGGGACAGGTGAAGGTGATGGTGAAGATAATGGATACTTTAATGTACAAATAAACAAAACAAAACCCCATAGGGAAACTGTCATATATGGGCAAATAATGCTGCAGAATGGATATCCTGTGCCTATCCCGTGTTTACAACATCACTACTTGGTCACCAGAGCAAAACAATACTGGTAAAATGTTTAAATAATGTCTTTTATTATGAAAACAAAAGAACATTTCAAAGATTTGTTTGAAAAAAAAGGCAAAAGAATGGGCTGGGAAAGCCAGAAATACGCAAAGAGAGATGATAGAAAAGTAAGGAAAAAAAGAGAAAGAAACAAAAAGAGCGATAAAAAAGAAGAAATTTTCAGCACAGAATTCCCAGAAGATGGGAGATGCTATTTGTAATGAAAGAGCTCCCCGGCATCCGCACGAGTTTTTGATTTAATTTTTTAAGGTTTTTATTTTTTATTTATTTAAAAGAACCACGCCGTATATACTGCCATACTCCGGCTTGTGTGGATTTTTTTTTCTGAAATCGTGAGTGTAGGTTGTAATGGCAAGAGCTTATTAGGGATGAAGACATTGTTCCCAACTTAACATTCCAAGAGACCTACTTTGGAAGGGGTGGGGGTGGGGGGTCTTCTTGCTGCCTCATCCTCTTTGTCGTTACTGTCTTCTTGTTCCCACACCGCTCATTCCACTCTCTCCACCTGACTCAACCACACAGGTCCAGGCTCATCCTCAAGGTCAGAAGTCCAGGGAGCTTTTCAAAGTGAAGATGTCACCGTGGGTCACCAGCCAGAGAGGCCCTGCACTGCTGCTGTTCTGGGCTACCATATTATATCAAGGCACATCTTGATCTACAAAGCCCCGCACTGTCGACAATGCAAGCTTAGTCGTGGAGCCAGACTGTGTAAGACACTCAGTGACTCACCCAAGTTGGTGATCACCAAAACGTTCATCTAATGATCTTCTCCCATGAATCTCTGACCTAAAAGGCTTTAAAACTAACTCCCATAGCACAAATGTATGGACCAAACGAAACTTAGGTCACCATGCGACCAGAGCAACCGCGCACCCAATCAGAGTCTTTGTCTTTTATTGATGATAACTAATATATGATGAGGATGATGTAATGATGCTGATAAGTAGTTATGTAATTTGACAGGGCTGAATTCTACGCTTTATATCACAATATAAAGTGGAGGATGTAAGCGTCGCCTGCACAAGTAACCGTATTTCTGGTCGTACAGCTGCTTTTCCGTTGACGAAAATCGAACTGAGTCAAAGTCATCGATAGCATGACGAGTCCGTGTGCAACCAGCAACACTTGCGCACAGTTAATCCGTTCGCTTCGGAAGGCAGCATCGTTCGTGAGGGAACAAATTAGACACGACACTGCAGTGTTACAGGTATTTGAACAAGACACTAATCGCATTATGAGTGGATGAAGCTCAACAGTGTGGCCCCAGTCTTGCCAATTGAACCCACAGCAACCTCACTCTGGGTAGGAGCTAGCCAGGGGTCTGAAAAAAACCTATGACTCTCAAAGGATTCGAACCCACAATCTTCCAGCCAGGAACGCAAGGTGCTAACCACTTCGCCAAAACAGCTAACCCATAACATTTCAATAGGCCTATAGGTTTTGACACTTGGCTTACCCTCAATAACTGACAAAGCTTTGTGGACCTGGTCTATGCCATAGAACTGACTCAGTAGGTTAAATTAATTCCCCAACAACTTCCATTCAAAACTTCCTCCGAAATTTCAAAACGCTAAACCCTTCACCACTTCAACTGTGTGTATGAATGCGTGATCGAGGTGCCTTATGCATTCGTCTGTCTTTTAAATAAGCCTCAGATTTTTTTGGGGGGGTGGGGGCGCAAACAACTTTATACCCTCCCTCCCCCTCCCCACCAGTCCCTTGTGGGTTTCCCTGTGACACCTACCCTCTCTTCTTCACCCTATCCTGTTTGAAAAAGCTGTTGACATATACATAATAACATGTGTCATGTCAGCCGCACTTTGCTTCGTTGAAAGAGTATTATTTGACTTTTTTTTAGACCTTAAAATAGAATTGAAGTCAAGACTAGTGCGTTGCATGTATTATTTTACTTCCTGGAAGTTCGGTCACGAAAAAGTCAGGATTGGCCCTCCATTTTTTTCTTGAAAATTAAAACTAATTTTGTTGTATACGTTTAGTTGAGGTGTGTGTGTGTGTGTGTGTGTGTGTGTGTGTGTGTGTGTGTGTGTGTGTGTGTGTGTGTGTGTGTGTGTGTGTGTACACATAACAATAATAACAAACATGGTTTATCAAGTTTTTGCAGGCTGTCTGATCCATATGAACAGGAGCTGTGCATATATTATTTAATATTATATGATATATGGTGAGCAATTAGGTTCCATGTGTGACAACAGACTTTCAGTGCAGCATAAACATTCAAACATTTTATAAAACGTTTACCGTTTCAGACAACGAAGCATAAAAATTCTTAGCTATAGCCATGGGGACAGGATTAGGTTTTTATTTTATTTTTAAATTCCAAGGCTAGAGCTCTAAGGTTTACCAATGGTGAGATTTTTGTGTGTGTGCGACCGTCTTTTACCCATTATTAAGGTAGACGTGCATTCTGACTTCGTGGATGTAGGCTTATGCTGGGTATGTTCGTGTTTCCGTAACCCCCTAATGCTGACATGAATTACAGGATCTTTAACCTGCATACATATTTGCTATCTCGTGAATGTGTTGTATGAAGGGAAAATAACTTTGATTAAGGGGCCAGTATCGCCTAGCAAGGGAACAATTTTTACGTGGTTTTTGTTTGTTTGTTTGTTTTGTTTTGTTTCTGGGCAATGAGACATCAGATTCTGTTGAAATTGTGTCAAAGTGTGCAGAAATAATGTGGCATTCCCACAAAAGTCTAAAGTACTATTTAGTATTTTGATCATATTTACCAATGATTTATCTCAATTTTAAAAAAACATTTTAATTCTGCGTACCCCTGATACTTCCTATCTTTAAAACACACCCTCTCTCTCTCTCACCCTAATTAAACTACATATTTGATAAATTCAGGACAGTGTTCGATGTGGTTGAACTGGATCTTGTTCTATATAAACTTGTGTGTAGAGGAAACATCTTTGTGGCCTGAGTTTTCTCCTGTCTAACTGTGCGGTTATGTGTGCTTGAAAGCACTTGCATGCTGAGAAAAGAAATGCTAACTTCACTACTGAATTGATGGCTTTCAAATTTCTCTGTGCTACTGTCATGTAAAAAAAACTTCAAATGGTCCAATGTTCATAGCTATTGAATAATATATATAATATATATATATATATATTATATATATATATATAATATATATATATATATGTGTGTGTGTGTGTGTGTGTGTGTGTGTGTGTGTGTGTGTGTGTGTGTGTGTGTGTGTGTGTGTGTTATTTTGAAGTAAATAAAAAAAAATTGGTAAACCAAAAAATGCAACATTTTGCAAATATGAAGCAAAACTTTGAGAAAACAATGCACAAAAAAGGCACTACAAACATTTTCTGTACAGTTTTAAAACTTTACTACTGGTCGGGGTCTCGAGGTTATATACCTGCCTAGAAAGCGAAAAGTCCGGGTCGGAGTGTGCGGTGGTTCAAATCCCGTTTGGGCCTAAAACTTTTCCCCTATCCATTAGACCAAGAGTGGTAGTCTGAGTGCTAGTCTTTCGGGTGAGACGATAAACCGAGGTCCCATGTGTTACGCATCAAAAGCGCACGTAAAAGAAACCAGGCAACAAGAGCATTGCCCCTGGCAAATTTCTGTAGAAAAATGCCACTCGGACAGGGAAACAAATACAGTTGCACAGGAAAATGAAAAAAAAGATGGGTGGCGCTGCACTGTGGCGATGGGCTCTCCCCGGGTAGAGCAACCCGAATTTCACGCAGAGAAATCCCCTGTGACATGAAGTGGTATAAACAATTTTTTTTTTAATGCTACTGCAAAAAACCAAAAACCAGTACCACAGCCATGCCCCTACCCTATCACACCCCCTCCCCTTTCCACCGGTCAATTTCTCACTTCAAGTGGCACACAGTTGATATCGTGAGGCTCAAAATCCTCAGATCGCTATCAAAAACACTGTCTTCACCACCACTGTCAAAGGCGTCATAATTCATTTGTAAAAAAGTGTTGTTGCTTTTTCAGCAGTGACACTCTGATGTACCAATGTCGTACTTCAAGCATGTGATAGGCTCAACAACAACAACAAACACACCCAAAACACACTCCGTTCAAAAATATCCGAATAAGCTGTAAACAATGTATCGCCAACGTAGTGGCTAAAGCCGACTAGCTAAAATGACCAAGTGAGAACTGTGTAGATCTAAGTGGACTGTACATGGGAGATAACTGCATGATACAGATTAATCCTACCAAAGGTAGATGAGGTTAAAAAAAATATGGGTGAAAAAAAACAACCGTTGTCTAGTGTTGAAACAGTGTAATTTTCTGTGAAAATCAACACACATAAATTACAATTATTTTGTACTCACATAAAAAGTGTTAGAGGCCACCAGCCTCATACCGGAATCCTTTTCTGCCTGATTTCTCCTCAAACGTCTTTTCAGTCTTCTTCTTTCTGGCTTCTTTTGTGGCTGTTCAGCCTGTTT
>CM060322.1:29140287-29150287 GCA_030674155.1 Stramonita haemastoma
TGACAACATCATCTCAAAACTTTGCACCAAAAAAAACATTACTTTTTTTCTGATAAAAAAACCCCTAAAAACATTTAAGTGCCTAGATCCATTAGATAGGTGTCGTTATACATGAAGCATTGTCATTATTTCTAAACAAAAAGTTTGAAAAACAACAAAAACATTGGGGAAAAAAAGTTGTTAGCATGCATTTTAAGAAATGTTCTTATCCATTTCTTTTCAGCGTAATGAGAGCGAAATTGATTATTGCATGACATGGACATCTTCCCTTTCTCCTTGAATATTTTTTCTTACTCATCATTATTCCCCTCTGCAATCACTCTGACCTTCATCACTAATGAGATTTTGGCAAAATATGTGACTGCATCAATCCCATTAAGGTAGCCACCTTCCATCTTCAGGGATACATGAACTTGACACCTGGCAGAGAACATCCTTTAAGACACATTATAAAGTATTGAGCAAACCCTTCCCAACCAAAAGAAAGCGTTTTTGCATCCAACCAAAATCAGTTGCAATGTTTTGCCAGGCTCCCTCCCTCCATCCATCTTCAAAAATGATATGTCTAATAATTAAAACTGGATCCGTGACAAACTTTCACGAAAGATGATGCCACAAGAAAAACCTTGCGAGTAATGGAATGAATGATGTGCTATGCCTGAAACCCATTGTACAAGAAGGAAGGTAGCAGGATGGTTAAGACATTCACCTGCCTAACGAGTACACTGTGTGTTTCTGGGTTCAATACCTGGCCTTGCCCTTCCCTCCAAGTTTGATGAGAGAATCAAACTGAATGTCAAAGTCCTTCGAATGAACTATAAACCCCGAGCCCTGTGTGTGAGTATACGCAGAACACTGTGCACACCTTAACACCCCATTTCATCTTTTGGAAGAGTAGGTCATTTTGTGCTGGTAGGAACGGATGACGAAATCTTTAAAAAATGTATGCACAGAAGTGTCCTGTTTAGACACCACCCCAGAAGTTGAAATACAGCCACCTAAATGGTAGAAAAAAAAACAGTTGCATACGCAAAAATCTCACCATTGGAGGGGAGATGGGATTGCATAGTGGTCAGAACATTGCGCTGGCAATTTGACGACCCGAGTTCGATTCCCGGTCGAGGGGATTTTTCCCCTGGAGTTAACATCAGTGCTGACTCCACTCTCCCCAAAAGTCTTCTGGATGAGACTGTAAACCGAGGCCCTGTGTGCGAACGCACACAGAACATCTTGTGCACACTTAAATCTTGTTCCGCTTTTGTAAGAGTAGGCCATCATGTGCCGGTGGGAACAGATGACAATATTTACAAAACTGCATACACACGGGACTGGATGAAAAAAAGCACATGAGTGCTTATTCCATTATCCTCAATATAAAAGAATAAAATAAAATTAAAATAAATTAATTAAAAAAACCTCAGAGCTCTAGTCGAGGAATGGGAAGGGAAAATACCCCCAATAAAACATACTCGTACAACTCTTCTCCTTTTGCCTGGCCTGCATTCTTCCTTCATCTCTTGAGTGAGGACAACAGGAGACCAGCTCACTACTGCCAGTCCCCACCATTTCTTTTCTTTTTTTTTATGCTATACCAAGACAACCTCAGTATCAGAGAAAACAACAACAACAACAAAAAACAACAACAACAAAATCCCAACATAGCCATTCAAAAAGGGGGTTGTGAAACAGTCTTGTTGATGTGTTCGGAAAATTTACCATAAGAATTGTATTCACAAACATCTGATATGTACATTTACACTGATACAACCATTTTTGATATATATATATATATATATATATTCTATGTTTTAAATGGTAAAATTGGTAAAGAAACTTGATATGTACATTCATGCTGTTATAACTCTGATGCTGAATAATAGACTGGTTAGTCGAAAAAAAAAACTTGCTTGACGCAAAATCGACATCATCATAATACATTCACAGATAGAAATCCTCTCTCTTTGTGAACATGCATTAACTTGAAACAGGTAACGGAATGTGCATCCGCATAATCCCACATACACAATAATGATTGCCGCAACACATTTAAAGGAATTAATGAATAAAATGATAACTCTTGTGTCTTGATATACAGTGCATATGTGTATTGAATGCATAGTTACATATGACGTGTGGATAATACGTATATATATCTACACAACTCTTGGAAGGAAAATAATAATAACATTCTGATATGTAAATATAAACCCTTAATAGCGGATTAATTGATCAGCACCACCCCACCCCCATGTTTTCTTCCCTAATCCTAAAAAACAAAACAAAAAAACCCCAAAATGAGAAAAGAAAGCATGTCCACTTTACAAGAGTAAAATGCATTACCAACCACAAAAAAAAACAACTATATAAATCTCCTATGACAGTGGCATTTACTGATTTACCTGAAATCAAAGATTTACAAAATAACTTCAAAAGATCAATATCAAATGTAAAACAACAAAAAAAACCACAAACAAAAGTGCATGCAACTCACTTCTAGGTAACACTGTTTATCACAAATCTAAACACCAATCTAAAAAGAACCCTAAAAGAATAAATACAAAAGCAAAAACAAAAAAAAATCTAAAAGAAAAAATTCTAAAAACCAATCAATATTTGCCAGGATATATCATTAAGCAGTTGTGACAAAGCATCTTCAAAGTGAATCTAATTGACAGTATTACATGTAAAAACTTGCATGAAAAACGTACTCCTTTCCAAATTCTTCACACACACACACACACACACACACACACACACACACAACCACACACACACACACACACACACACACCACACTCTCTCTCACACACACCACATGATTTGATATCAATTTTCTGTACAAATGAACACCAGTCTATTCAGTGTAGAGACACCACCACAACAACGACAAAACATCTTTCTCTCAAAAATCCATCATATAATCAGGACAGCAGAAATCCTACAACAATCTACCCACAGAGAAAAAAAACAACACACTTCACCCCCCCCCCCCCCCCCCCCCACAGAAAATGGACCTGATACAATCCTGGAACAAGAGCCAGCAGACATGTCAAAAAACCACCCCTCCAAGGCACGGCGCATTGGAAAAAGGCCACAAGAGAGACGGAGAAAGAGATGGACAAACTTCTTTATTGCCAAATGAACCTGCGAGAGAAAAGTTTGGCCATAATCTACAGACACCAGAAAAAAAAAGACGGAGCTGATGTTGTGCCAAATGAACAAGGAAAAGAAAGAGATGGACAGACATTGTGCCAAATGAAAATGGGAAAAAGAAAGATGGACAGACATTGTGCCAAATGAACAAGGAAAGAGATGGACAGACATCGTGCCAAATGAACGAAGGAAAAGGAAGAATGGACAGACAAAATGTCAAATGAACATGGGAAAAAGAAAGAGATGGACAGACATCATGCCAAATGAAGGAAGGAAAAAGAAAGAGTTGGGCAGACATTATGCCAAATAAACAGAGGTAAGATATTACATAGACATACAACACAGCTAAATGAACACAATAAAAAAAAAAAGAAGAGAGAGAGAGAGAGGGGAGAAGGACAAACATGGAAAAGAGAGGTGGACAGACGATGTGTCAAACGAACCTGTGAAAGAAACAGAGATGAACATATACAAGATTGTATTCGACAGGAGTGGCAGTGACAGAAATGAGAAAAAGCAGTTAATGGCAGAGAAAAAACCCACCACCACAGGGAAGAAAAAAGAAATTGAGAAAAATAACAGAATTAACGCTCAGAGGATGGCTGTCCGCTATAGCGGATCAGTGTAAAGCAACAGTTTTGGACGGCTGTCCGCTATAGCGGATTTGCTGTTTGCGATTTTTCATGCGGCAGCCACATTAATACTATGACTAGTGCAGCTAAACATAGCTTCCTGGGCCTGTCCAGGGTCAAATGCAGCGTGTTTTTGGGTGATTCCATGTGTTCCAAACTCTTTGTTCCCGGTTGCAAAAAGTAGTCAGCACGGAGTAGTAGTGACACAGTACAAAATTCATAGTATTTTCTTCATGCTAAGTCAAAGCTGAAATATTACAGTGGAGCTTCAATCTTTTGATATATACTAACCCAGCATGTCGTTCATAAATTCAGAAAATTTAATTATGTTACTATGAGTTTTGTATTTTTTTATGGTTTTTTTTTTCCTAACCATTACAAATGGGCCATCTGTGGGGAAAAGCAAGGGAGAGAACTGGCCGTCCCGAGTGAGTTAAAAACCAAAATTACCCTGTGGGGATGCCTGAGCCCTGCCAGTCTAAAAAAAAAAAAATCCACACCTTCTGAAAATTCTGTGCTAGGAATTCCCTCTTTTCTATCCATCTCTTTGTTTCTGCCTTCTTCCTTTTCTTCCTGTCAACAAACTCATTACATATTTTCTGCCTTTTTTGTCCATTCTCCTGCCTTTCTTTTCCAGAAACACTTCAAAAAGAAAACAACTCTCTCCCACGCTGAAGTCGGATACGCTAGGCCTGAATTGTAAGTCAGGCGCTAAACAGCAGTACAGCTTATTTTTGCTAATAGGACAGACAATAGCAGTTGCATTCTGAGCGTTCAGTGAACAAGATGGAGAAGAAGAAGGAGAAGTACAAGAAGGAGACATACATAAACAAAAGCCAAATGGGTTTTAAAAAAACAAAAAAAACCAAAAGAAAACAACAACAGAAAAATAAAAGTAAACCCCCAAAAAGTCCAAATAACACCGCAAACCGAAAACTCCAGAAGACAAAACCTCAAGCACAGCAACTCACAATTCTTTCAGAATCAATTCCAAACTTGTCAAGACCTCAGAACCCCCCCCCCCCCCCCAACCCCCCTCCCCCACCTCCCCTCCAATTCACAATTCGGAGCAATGCTGCAAGACCTGACTGCAAGCGTAGGCAAAACCAGCAAATCTACATCCTCACAATTAAATCAACCATGGACTATGGCCATGAACATGAAAGAAAACAGAGGAAGGAGGTGGTGGGTGGAGGGGGGTAGGAGGGTGAAAGGAGGGTTGGGGGGGGGGGAGGAGAAGGGGAGAGAGAAAAAGCAATCAAGCAAACCAGTAAGCAAACATAACAGCTGCCTGGAGGGCGAAAGTTTGGTTGTTGTTTTTTTTTTTTTTTAATGTACCATTTTTTTTCCTTCAGTTCTCTTCACACAACTCTTGCCATCAAATCAACCTCTGATCACTGTTTATTATTACCTATTGGATTATTAGCAAGCAACCTGGTAACTACTCTGGTGAAAAAAAAGAAAATGAACCCAAAAATTGTATTTTCTGTGGGTAATACATTAAGCATAACATGATTATCTTTACACCCAGCCCTCAAAACAAAACAATGAAGAAAAAAAAAAGGAGAACAAAATAAGGAGAGAAAAAAAAACAAAAACAACCCAACCCAGAAACAACACTGAAAAAAACAGCATCTACCCTCCAAAAGTAGCACACAACCGAAAATCACAACCAAGTACAATAAAATGTATGTGTGATATGTAATCAAATCAAGCCAGGATGAAAATTAGTTTGTGTTCATTTCTTAAATTGCAATAAGTAAACCTGATTTTCTAAAAAATAAACAACAACAAAAATTCAGGGAATCAGCATGAAGTGGCGGCAAGATACACTGTGAACATAATCAATTCAAAAATAGGGATCATAGACTGACACTACCTTTTCAGACAAATATCACACACACACACAACACACACACAACACACACACACACACACACACACACACACACACACACACACACACACACACACACACACACACACACACACGAAACACAATCCCAACTTTTTAGTTCATTCCTTACTGCTCAACAAACACATTGCATTCCTGGCAAGTAATACAGAAACCTTTTCCAAAAAAAATATGTTCATATAGATACTACAACAAAATATTCAAACTTTAATAAAAAATAAAAATAAAAATAAAAAAAAGAATAATTAAAAAAAAAAAAACACAACATCCGTATAGATACTCCAAAAAAGCTTCTAATGTTGAATTCTTTCTTTAAGCACAGATGAAAAAAAAGGTGTCATAAAATGACTTCAGCCATGCTTTTTTAAGATAAATTGCAAATCTCACTCACTGTATCAAGTTTTGCAATGTTCTGGAAGACAAAAAAATACTGTTTTTTTGGATGATGCGTGCTTGAAGCACAATGCCCCATCCCCACCCCCCACTAAACCACATCAAATATCGTTAAGAATGCTGATGAGAACTGTGTAGCAACCAGGTATATTACAACAAAAAAGAATTTTTAACAAATTTTTTTTTTTTAAGTTCTTGTCTTTTTTTTTAAAAACGCTGATAAGTAAGTACACATGATGGAATGATTTGTCCTTTTATCCAACATCCATGAATGTACACAGACTATGAGACAACACAACCAATGCAAACTAAAGGAAAATAAATGATGTCAAACAACTCGACTGTTTCCATCGCCATTGTTGTCGGTAGGAGTTTCATGCAATGCCACGAGATGTACCACATGTTTGTGGGTTGTTGTTTTTTTTATAAACCTTGAAAACTTAACAAAAAGCCAGCAGCTAACTTTACAGCTATGGAAGAGAAATAATAATAATAATAAATTAACTGAAGGTTGGGGAGGGGGGGGGGAAGAAGGATGGAATAATTAATAATATCTTAACATATCTAAACTAATATAAAAGATGGATGGCGAAGTCGATTATTAAACAAGTCAAGAACACTAAATTCAAATCTTTCAAAACAGCTTCTTTGTGTTCCATGGTTAGAACTCTGATATTCACAAATAGTGACATTCTGGACATGCAACTGTTTTTAACCTACCATTAATGTAGCCGCATTCCGACTTTGAGGACAAGGCAACTTCAAGCAAGTGCTATTTATGATCAAACATATGCTATGTCATAAGTATCACCGACATGTAAGATAGTGCCTTGGTGTGTGTGTGTGTGTGTGTGTGTGTGTGTGTGTGTGTGAGTGTGAGTGTGAGCGTGTGTGAGTGAGTGAGTGAGTGAGTGAGTGAGTGAGTGAGTGAGTGAGTGGGTGAGTGAGTGAGAGTATGTGTGTGTGTGTGTGTGTGTGTGTGTGTGTGTGTGGTGTGTGTGTGTGTGTGTGTGTGTGTGTGTGTGTATGTGTGTGTGTGTGTGTGTGTGTGTGTGTGTGTGTGTGTGTGTGTGTGTGTGTGTGTGTGTTTGTGAGCTCTTTGGGCAGAATTAAGTTTCGAGTTTATCATTTCTTCCAGCTACATACATGTTCTTTTCTGTGCAAGAGTAACCATGCAGATTGTACATAATTACTTTCAATCAAAGAATATCACAACATATTCTTTTTTATAGCCAACAGCATGTTTCCACCTCAACACCTCTTATTTTCCACACCAAAATATACAGTGCATGGTACACGTGCCAGCACTTAGCGTATGAACTATAGATGGCAGATCTGTATCTTTCTCTACCAGTTGAAAGCATACTCCATCCAGTATTACCTCTTGCTTTTCTGTACAGGATGTACATGCATACTTCACACAACAGCATTTACTCTGCGAGTTGACAAAGAAGTAGATGACCACACAACAATCACAGAAAACAACCGTGGAATGTGACACATATCAACCATTGGCCTGCCAATACAGTCAGCACATTAAACCAGTCCAGCCTGAATTTGCACACAACCATTTTTGCCAAAATATGAAGCGTATCTTCAACACACAATTGTTTTTTTGTAAGATAGAAAACATATCCTGGACACACAACCGTTTTCGTAAAATATGAAACATATTTTGGACACATAACCATTTTCATAAAATATGAAACATATTTTGGATACATAACCATTTTCATAAAATATGAAACATATTGTGGACACACAACCATTTCCATAAAATATGAAACATATTCTGGACATAAAACCATTTCCATAAGATATGAAACATTTTCATGACACAACCATTTCCGTAAGATATGAAACAATCCTCCACACTCAAAACCATTTCCATAAAATACGAAACATCATCATCACCACCATCATCTTACCACATCAGAGAATGTACACAGTCAAGACTGTCAAAAAAACACAAACTGTGACCACCACACTGACGAACGAACACACACACACACGCACGAACCACAACCTGTCTCAGTCATCGGGGCCCTGGTAGTTGGGCTCGATGTTGATAAAATAGTCGTCAAAAAAGCTGTGCAGGTAGGCGAAGGTGGGGCGCTGCTCGGCGGTACGGTGCCAGCACTTGCCCATGATTTCGTAGAAAGAATCGGAGCAGCCGGCCCCACCTGTGGGTCTGGCCATGCGGTACCCTTTGTCCACTTTGGCCAGCACTTCTGAGCCACCCATGCCTGAAATAAATACCAAGCATTCGTAAGACGCTGTCGTGGAGGATTTGGGGGGGGGGGGGGGGGGGGGGGTTCGTTCCTTGGCTAGAGCTAGGAGGTCCACTGACTGTTTCCCCCCACCCCTCTGACTTTGGGGATGGAGGGGGTTTTTGGTTCTTTATAGCTGTTTTTGGCTTGTTTTTAGTTCCTTGGCTAGAGCTCCAAGGTTCACCAATGGTGAAATATTTGCGTATGCAACCGTTTTTGCCCACCACGAAGGTAGCTGCATTCTGACTTTGGGATGGATGGTGTCTAAACACAACACCTGTGTGCATGCTTTCTCAAAAAAAATTGTCATCTTTTCCTACCGGCATGAAATGGCATACTCTTTCTAAAGGTGGAACAGGTTTTAAACATGCGTGCGGGATGTTCTGCATGCATTCGCACACATAGTCTTGGTTTAGTCTCATCCGAAGGACTTCAACATTCAGTTCGATTTTCTCATCAAACTAGGAAGAAAAAGCAAGGCTGGGAATCAAAACCAGAACATAATTAATCTTTTATACATCTTTTCGCAATTTTTATTTTAGTTGACCCCCCCTACACACACACACAGAGGTATACCAGAGATTTAGTGTAACTTGCTACCTGGGGATTTTAAAACTATTTGCACAATCTCAACAAGATTAACGTCTCTGCAAACAAAACAAAAGTAATGACTTACAATCTGCAAAAGGAGAAGGAAGGTGGCAAGATGGTTAAGACGTTCGCCTGCCAATATGTAAACTGTGAGCTTCTGGGTTTGTACCCAGCCTCGCCCTTTCTTCCCAGTTTGACGAAAAAATTTAACTGAATGTCAAAGTCCTTCGGATGAGACTATAAACTGAGGCCCCGTGTGCAAATGCAGGCAGAACATCTTGCGCACACGTTAAAACCCCTTTCCACCTTTCGAAAGAGCAGGCCATCATGTGCCGGTAGGAGCAGATGACAAAATAATTAAAGAAAACCCAGCATGCACACAGGTGTCGTGTTTAGACACCATCCCTGAGGGGAAAAAAAAATAATGGGTAGGCGCTGCACTTGTGGCAATGCACTCTTCCGGGGAGAGCAGCCCGAATTTCATGCAGAGAAATCTGCTGTGACATAAAGTGGTATAAAATAAAAAATAAAATATAAAAATAAAAATACAGTACTTTTTTTTTTTTTTAAAGTGTGTGCATATGTATGTGTGTGTGTGACCTGTGTGTGTGTGACTTGTGTGTGTGTGTGTTTAACTTGTGTGTGTGTGCGCGAGTATGCGTGTGTGTGTGTGTGTGTGTGTGTGTGTGTGTGTGTGTGTGTGTGTGTGTGTGTGTGTGTGTGTGTGTGTGTGTGTGTGTGTGTGTGTGTGTGTGTCTGTCTGTGTGTCTGTGTGACCTGTGTGTGAGATGTGTGTATGTGTGTGGTGTAAACTAAAGATATATGGTGTGATACACTGTGATGTCTTGTGGTGTGGCATATCAGAGCACACACAACATGCCACAGCACAGCTAAGGATGTCATCCTGTTCATTTCTATATATCTATAAAACAGCATAACCTCCCAACAGCAAGTGCGCACACCTGTCCACCCACGCACATCTGCACCAGTGCACACACCTGTATGAACACACACACACACTCTCCAAAACCTCCTCACCTGGATAG
>CM060322.1:29152787-29175287 GCA_030674155.1 Stramonita haemastoma
GTGTGTGTGTGTGTGTGTATGTGTGTGTGTGTTATTTCTTATTTATTTTATTCTTATATATCGAGGATAATGGAATAAGCACTCTTGTGCTTTTTTACATCCAGTCCCCATGTGTATGCAATTTTGTAAATCTTATCTCTTCCCACCGGCACACAATGGCCTACTCTTCCAAAAAGCAGGACAGGATTTAACGTGTGCACAAGATGTTCTGCATGTGTTTGCACAAGGGGCCTTGGTTTATAGTCTCGTCTGAAGGACTTTTTGGGGAGAGTTGAGTCTGCACTGATGATAACTCCAGGGGATAATATCCCCCTGAATGGGATTCGAACCCGGACTGTTAGATTGAGAGCAGCAGTTTCTAACCACAAGGCTATCCCGTCCCATGTCGTGTGAGTGTGTGAGCAGGGAGGATTTTTGTTTTCTTTTATATCGAGGATGATAGAGTAAGCACTCATTTGCTTTTTTACATCCAGTCCCAGTGTGTATGCAGGGAGGGATGGAGAGAGGGGAAGAGGGAGAAAGAGAAAGGGGAGGTAGAGAAAGGCAGAGAGAGAGAGAAAGAGAGAAGGAGAGAGAGAGAGAGAGAGGAGAGAGAGAGAGAGGAGAGAGAGAAAAGAGAGACAGACAGACAGACAGACAGACAGACAGACAGACAGACAGACAGACAGACAGACAGACAGACAGACAGAGAGAACATATGCATATGTGCATATTCAAGCACATCCATGACAGCGCACACACGCAAGCATGTATGCACCACCACAAGCACACACATCCACCCAACTTTTTACAACAACCCTGTGAAGAACACCTGTGAGTGAGAGAGTGAAAAAAAAGGTGCACACTCACTCTCTGTGGCCTCATAGATGTTCTCCTCCTGCAGGATTCTGGCCAGGCCGAAGTCGGCCACTTTGACGTCGTGGTGCTCCCCACCAGAATGTTGGCCGCACGCAGGTCACGGTGAACAAAGTTCTGAGTCTCCAGGTAAGCCATGGCCTCAGCAATCTGCCACAAAAACACAAAAAGTGTGTACATCATGATAAAGATTGATTTTGATTTATTTGAAACTGCATACACACGGGGACTGGATGTAAAAAAGCACACGAGTGCTTATTCCGTTATACAAAAGAAAAAGAAAGACATTTATAGTTTTGCTTACTTCTCTTCTCTCTCTCTCTCTCTCTCTATCTCTGTATTCCCTTACTGGCATAGTGCCTGGCCCTCTCCTGTGCTTGCAACTCTGCAGGTCTGCCTGCTGGCCTCACCAACACGTTACGACTTCAAACTGCACAAGATGCATGCTGGATATGTTTGTATTTCTGTTACCCACTGGATACTGACATGAATTACATGATCTTTAACATGCATATCTAATTTTCTACATGTATATAAATCAAGGAAACCAAGGAACTGGCAGGACTGCACTTTATAATGACCTGCAAAACCATAAGAAAATCCCAACCCTAAATTTACCACACACTGCAAATGTTATTCAAACCCGCGACATCATAAAAACCCACAGGATTGAAGTCAAACAATTCTAACAACTCAGCTACTTCAGCAATCATTACAGCTCTTTGTGCATACAATGACAACCACCACCACCAAACCCCCAGCAGTCAGTTTCCCCCACTTTCTGCTGCTATCCATTCCATCCCAGCTGGTGCTGATTATAGCGGAAACTGACTGGTAAAAGGAAAGGGTGTGAGAATTTTAGTACTGGGCCCTGAACCCTAGACTTAACTATGCTGGATTTGCATGCAGTGAACCGCATCTTATCTTTCAACTCTCCATACTCTTTTCGTAAGAGTAGGCCATTGTGTACCAGTGGGGACGGATGACAAGATTTACAAAAACTGCATACACACGGGGACTGGATTAAAAAAACAACACATGAGCACTTATTCCATTATCCTCAATATAAAAAAAAATAAAACAAAATAATAAAACCACAAGCCCCAACACAAACGAACCCCAAACTCTCCTTCCCCCCATCTTTCGGATGAGACTGTAAACCGAGGCCCCGTGTGTGAACGAACGCACGCAGAACATCTTGCGCAGAAGTTAAATCCTGTTCCGCTTTTCGTAAGAGTAGGCCATTGTGTGCCGGTGAGGAACGGATGACAAGATTGACAAAAACTGCATACACACAGGGACTGGATCCAAAAAAAAAAAGCACACGAGTGCTCATTCCATTATCCTCGATATAAAAGAATAAAGAAAAGAAGAAAAAATTGGACTGAATGAAAAAAAGCACATGAGTGCTTATTCCGTTATCCTCAAAATATAATAACAAAAAACAAACAAAAAACCACAAAAAACTACGAACCCCAACAACACAAACCCCCACCCCTCCCTCCCCCACACCCCCCTCCCCCACCCACCCCACCCCCCCACAACCTCTCCCCCCCTTCATACCTGCGCGGCCATCCACAATGATGGGGAACTTGACCACGCGGCCCTCGTCCTTGCGCAGGTAGTCGAGGAGGGCCCCGTTGACCATGAGCTCCGTGATGATCCAGATGGGCTCCACCGAGGAGCAGACGGCCAGCAGCTGCACCAGCTTGCGGTGCCTCAGCTGGTGCATGATGCGCGCCTCTTCCAGGAAGGCTTCCGGGGACATGGTGCCCGTCTTCAGCGTCTTCACCGCGATGTCGATCACGTTCCTCAGCTTGCCTGTGTGTGTTTACAAGGCAGACATGAAAATAACATTAAAAATTTTTAAAAGATAGCGCTGTTCATGTAGGGACATGCTCTGTCCACTCCAACCCCACCCAACCCAACCCAAGACCAGACCCACCTTTCCACACCTCCCCGAAGCAGCCAGCCTCCAGTTTGTTGCTGAGCTTAACCCACAACCCAACCCAACCCAATACAACACAACCAAACCAAACCCACTCCAACCCACTCCAACCCAACAAGACAACCCAAGACCCACCTTTCCACACCTCCCCAAAGCAGCCAGCCCCCAGTTTGTTGTTGAGCTTAACCCAACCCAACCCACCCCACCCCACCCTAACTCAACACACTCCAACCCAACACACTCCAACCCAACACACCCCACCCCACCCCACCCCACCCCACCCCAAGACCAGACCCACCTTTCCAGACCTCCCCGAAGCAGCCAGCCCCCAGTTTGTTGTTGAGTTTCACGCACTCTCTGGCCACCTCCAGTTCCCTGAACTGCACCACAGGGCGGATCCTGGGACACGCCACTGTCAGACGTGTGCACAGACCGTCAGCCACATCTGCAACACACACATCACACACAGAGAGTTTATAGGTGGGTGGGGTAGAGAAAGACTGTCAGAAAAAAAAAAACACAAGAGAGATGACAGAATTGCAGAGAGAGACATAGAATTTATGCACACACAAATACATCCTCCTCCCACACACACACACCCACACAAGCAAGCACACACAAGCACGCACACACACCACACATGCATGCACGCAGCGCACGCGCACGCGCACACACACACACACACACACACACACACACACACACAACACAAACACAGAGTTTATAGGTGGGTGGGACAGAGAAAGAGGAAGACTTGACAGATAAAAAACCACTGAGAGACAAGAGAATCAGAGATATATATCTACAGAATCTAGGCACACACAAATACACCCTTCCTCACACACACACACACATGCACACACGCGCATGCACGCACGCACGCATCACACACACACACACCACACACACACACACACACACACCACACACACACACACATACACACAAAAACAACACTCCCCCAACACACTACCCCCCCTCCACACCTCACACACACACACATGAACACACACACACACATGACACACACACACACATGAAACACACACACACACACACCAACACACATGAACACACACACACACACACACACACACACACACACACACAACACACACACACACACACACACACAACACACTCCCCAACACACAACACTCCCCAACACACAACACTCCCCCAACACACTACCCCCCCCTCCACACCTCACACACACACACATGAGCACACTCCACACACACACACAGAAACACACACACACACACCCCTCCCACACACACACACTCCTCTCCCCCCCCCACCAACACAACACACAAACACTCCCCCCCCCCCCCCCCCAATACTCCCCACCCTCCCCCAACACACACCCCAACAAACACACAGATAGCTAAACTTACTGGAATAATGGTCGATGACCTCGAAGATGGAATTGAAGGTTCGTTTAGGGCTGATGTAGTACCCCCCATTGTCCATCTTCCTCACCCTGTAGTGCTTCACGCACGGCTCCCCTGACACCTTGTCAGCATCCCGCACTGACAACACGTACGACGATTTGTCTGAAAACAAGACGGGAACAAGCCGTTTTGTCAGTTTGTGATGTAGCCATAGAAACGACTAGTCCTCCCCCGTGGGGATGCTGGGAACCTGTCAGTATAAACAGCATCCCCACTTTCTGAAAACAAGACGGGAACAGGCAGTTTAGTCATTATGTGATGGCAGCCAAGACAGCAGACATTGAAAGAAGGATACTGGCAATGGAGATGAGATGCTTTCGCAAACTCCTGGCATTTCATACAGAGATCACATCGCTAATGAAGAAGTGAAAACTAGAATAAAGAATGCCATCGGTCCATATGAAGAGCTTGTAACTACAGTGAAAAAACGCAAGCTAAAGTGGTACGGGCACGTCACACGAACATCTGGACTGGCCAAGACAGTCTTACAGGGCACAGTAAGGGAGGGAGACAAAAGAGGCAGACAGAGGAAATGATGGGAAGACAGCATCAGAGAGTGGACAGGCCTTGGGTGGAACGACCTGCTGACGGAGGGCGGAGGACCGTGAGGAGTGGAGGAAGCTGGTTTCAAAATCTTCAGTTGTGCCCCCAGGGTCCGTGGGACTATGGGACAGGTGAAGGTGAATTGTAGCCATAGAAATGACTGTTTCCCCACAGGGATGTTGTGGGCCTGTCAGTATAAATAGTATCCCCACTTTCTGAAAAAAATTCTGTGCTAGGAATTCACTCTTTTCTAGCCCTCTTTCTGCCTTGTTCCTTTTCTTTCTGTCACCACTTCCTTCTTGTCTATTTTCTGCCTTCTTGGTCCATTCTCCTGCTTTTTCTTTCAAAAAAGACACACACAAAAAAAATCTTCTCTCTCATGCCAAAGTTGGATGTGCTGGGCCTGACTTGTCAGGCGCTTAACTGCAGCACTATACATTTTCGCTCATATGGCAAACAACAATAGTTGCTGTCTGAGTGTTCGACAAAGAATAATAAGAAACAACTGAAGATTACTGAGAAATGATTTTAAAAATTTCAGCATTCTAGCTTCAAGACAACGCACTTGCTTTGCTTTTTCTTTCTGCAGTTGAATCAAACCTCCCCTAGGGAAGCGGGATAGCTTAGTGGTTTGAACATTGCACTCATGATCTGACAGCCAAGATTCAAACCATCACATACGCGCCTGTTTTGGAGCACTTTACCCTGGAGTTAACATCAGTATATGACTACCACTCCCCCAAAAGTGCTTTAGATGACATTATAAGCCATGGCTCCATGTGTAAACACATGCAGAACATCTTGCGCATATGTTAAAAACCTGTTCCAACTTTCGGAAGAGTAGGCCATTTTGTTCTGGCAGGTACAGATGACAAATCTTTTTTTTTTTTTAAACGCATACACACTAGTGTCCTGTTTAGACATTGATCCCAAAGTCAGAATGAGGCTACCTTGATGGTTGGTAAAAACAGTCACACAACTACGCAAAATCTCACCATTGGTTCACCTCGGAGCTCAAGCCGAGGAACAAAAAAAAAATTAAATAAAAACAACACACAGCTGCTTGTTTTTTCCACCTGCAGTAGAATCAAATTTCACACGATTACTTCTATGAGTTATGGAAGATACCTAACAATGTTCCCAAAAAAATCTATCAATTAACAGAATTTGGCTAAAAGAATAGTGTGAATCTACCTAAAAAAAATTATGACGAGAGAGAGAGAGCAGAGACAGAGAAGAGAAGACAAGAGAGAGAGAGAGAGAGAGAGAGAGAGACAGACAGAGAAGACAGACAGACAGACAGGCAGAGAAAAAGACAGAGCAAAAGAGAAGAGACACAGAGATAGAGAGAAAGAGAAACAACACACACCCACATACACCACCACACACGCCACGCAAGCACAGATCGCATGACGCACAGAGACAGCAAACACACACACACACAACACACAACACCCACCACACACCACACACAAAACAGAGGCAAAAAGATTCTGCTATTATCAATATGAAGACTGTCATGCAATTTTTTATGAACAGCCTTTTCTTTTTTGCCAGACAACTTTCCCTATTCTGCCATGAAGGCATCCACATTCTGTCTTCAAGAAGCTAGAAGATCAACAATGTATCATCACACTGACCTTGTGACTCTCGAACAAGGAAGGTTCCCACATTGTTTCCAGGCAGTAGGAGCATCTTGTCCGATTCTTGCGGTCAAAATCAAACCACCAACTGTCCACAAGAGGAACGTCATATCAGTTAAGGACTTTAGAGAGAGAAAGAGAGAGAGAGGGGAGGGGGGGGATGGTGTAGTGTGTGTGTGTTGTATTTGTGTTGTGTGTGATGTGTTGTCCTCTGTTGTGTGTGTGTGTGTGTGTCTGTGTGTCTTGTTTTGTAATAGACTCTTTAAACAAACTACAACACACACACACACACTCACACTCACACACAACACACACCACACACACACACACACACACACACACACACACACACCACCACCACACACACACACACACACACTCACCACTCTCACCTCACTCACACTCACTCACTCATCATCCGTATGCGCATCCTCTCTTCTCTCTCTTATCTGACTGTGAAAAGACACTAAATGAAATTACAACCACTCTACTTAGCGGAAGAGCATGAAAAACAGAAAAAACTAAACCCAAATGTTAATAAAAACAAACAAAAAACTCCACCCCCCCTCCCATAAAACCCCTGCATAATGTTAGCATAACATTAAAAAACATTGAGGTTATCAGTAACAAGTATACACACACACACCACACACACACACACACACACACAAACCACAACAACACCACACACACACACACCACACCAACACACACACACACACACACACACACACACACACACACACCACACCACACACCACACACACACACACACACACACACACACACACACACAACACACACACACACACACACACACACACACACACACACACACACATACACACACACACCACACACCCACACCACACACACCACACAACACACAGAAATAATCCCCCAAACCCCCCCCCAAACTCACTCCTGGGCCTGTGGAGAGTTATCGTCAGTGCAGACATAGTTGCTGGGTATGTAGCCCTTCTGGCCTGTCTTCAAGTGCGTGGCCACCCACCAGTCACAGTTTTGTCTGAAAAATCACAAGAAAAAACCCCATCCATTTTACTTTTTGAGTTCAGGAGGCAGGATAGCATAGTGGTTAGAGCACTGAACTTGTGAACTGATGGTCGTGGGTTTGAGCCAAAACAGAGATGCCGTTCCTGTATACTATACTATATATAGAGTATATAAGTATATATATAGAGTATACTATAATTATTACCCACCTGCAGTTTACATCAGTACCAACTCTACTCTGTGAAATTCCTTCAGGTGAGACAAAGTCACAATACACCCTAACTCTTGTGTACGAACACGTGCAAAACATCGTAAGTGCTAGGTTGAAACTGCTCCACTTTTTTGAAAAAGTAGACTTATTGCATGCAGGTAGGAACAGAAGATGACAATTTTTTAAAATGCATGCGCACTGTTGTCATGTTTGGTCATCATAATCTCCAAAACTGGAATGCAGGTACCTTCGAGGTGGGCAAAGGGTTCCATGTATTATAGACAAAATATCACCCTTTGTGAACCTCAGAGATCTGGCCAAGGAATGAAGAAGAAAAAATCCCCACCTCTGTAGTTCAGAAGCTCCATAGTGGGGATGTCAGGGGCCTGTTAGTACAAATAGCATCCCTACCTTCCAGACATTCTGTGCTAAGAATCCCATCTATTCTGTCCCTTGTTTCTGCCTCGTTCTTTTTCTTCCTGTCGTCTCCTTTTTGTTTATTTTTGGCCTTCTTGGTCTACTCTCCTGCCTTTTGTTTTATCAGAAAGACAAAATATAACAATTCTGTCACGTGTCAAAGTTGGAATATATGCTAGCACTCAATGGCAGCTATTTTTGCTCATAGGACAAATAACAATAGTTACTGTCTGAGCATTTGCTGAAGAAGAAGAAAGAAGAAGAAGAAAGAAAAGAAGAAGAAGAAGAAGAAGAAGAAGAAGAAGAAGAACAAGGAAGAGGAGGAGGAGGAGGAGGAGGAGGAGGAGGAGGAGGAGGAGGAGGAGGAGAGAGAAGAGAAAAAAAGAAGAAAAGTATGATAATGATCCCACTTACGACTCTTCATCCCACCTCCATACGGTCTCCTTTCTTGAAAGACAGGTCATCGTCATTGATGCCTTCAAAGTCATACAACGCTCGAACAACCACTGCAGCTGAAACAACAACAAAAAAACCCAGTAAATATTGTCAAATATTAAAACAATGAGAAATCTTCCTTGTCATCATCATTGCTATTGTTATATTTTTTTTACTGAACATCAGCCTTGGGGCCTCAATTCAAAACAAAAGTGGGAGATGGGGGAGTGGACGTGCATTATTTATATATATGTATGATAAAACAACAAATATGTACAAAATTTCAAAATAAAGCAAAAATACACATTTGACCCAACTCTTCTTTTACACTTAAGGCATGAGAGAGAGAGAGGCAGAGACAGAGACAGACAGGCAGGGAAACAGACAGATAAGACAGACAGAAAGACAGAAAGAGAGACAGCAATCCCCATCCCTCTAACCTCCACCCAAAAAGAAATCTTGAGACGAGACTATCCCTTAGATTGATGAAATACTGAGGACTTAGAAATTCTGCCAACTTTCAAATGGCCATGCAAAAAACAGAGACTAAACTTTTCCTCTCTCTCCACTCACTCCCACACACACACACACTCCCCTGAGCATGAACGCAAACCTATACTCAACCTCTCTTTCACAAACACACTGTGTGTGTGAGTACACATGAGCGTGCGTGCATGTGCACGCATGCACGCATGCACGTACGCACGCACCACCACACACACCACACACACACACACACACACACACACACACACACACACACACACACACACACACACACACACACACACACACTGTGTACACTAATCACATCACTCAGTCATAGATTCTCACTCCTCTGTCCTCACTCACTCGCACTAACACCACAGTCACAGACACACACACAGACACACACAGACACACACAGACACACACAGACACACACACAAACACACACACACAGTGTGACACAGTGCACACACACACACACACCCTACCTACCCCACACACTCACACTCCCTTCTCACTACCCCTACACCCCCCCCCACTCCCACACACAGATCATACACACACATCAAATAACCTTGACAAACATTACCACCTCTGCCTCAAAGAATGTTGTGGGGGGAAAACAGTGACAGGGGCAGTGTGAACACATGTACACAAGTATGTGATGACCCTGCAGCTATAGGCTGGGGATGCCTCATTGATATCTGACACACTTTTACCTTTTTTTTTTTTGGGGGGGGGAGGGGGGGGAGCAAGGATGAAGGGGGTGGTTGGGATGCAGTGGGGTCGAATGCCAGCGAGTAGTGGCACCTGAATTTCTTGCATGTGCACATCATGAACATGTATAAACATGTAGTGCACGTGCATGCACGCATACACACGCATACACACACACACACACACACACATACATACATCCACACACAGCCTCTCTCTCTCTCTCTCTCTCTCTCTCTCTCTCTCTCTCTCTCTCTCTCTCTCTCTCTCTCTCTCTCTCTCTCTCTCTCTTTGCTTAGCGTTCACAAAAGAGCCATTAAAATTGTCATTAACAAGTCATCTTCTCTAACAGACTTTGACTAATTAGTATAAACAAGCAAATATACTTCCCCTCCCAGCCAAGTTAATATACAATAACGGCATTCTCATGTATAAAATACCCCATGGTAAGACTCCACATTCTCTTAGGAATATGTTTACTTATAATAGTTATCGACATTCGCACAAAATAAATGTTCCTTTCACAACAATTAATCTTTATAAGTCTAGCCTTATGTACTCTGGAGGATGGCTATGGCATAATATTCCAGAGCTCCTAAAATGTGAATCTAATTTTTCGAGATTTAAAACCAGCATGTTTAATTACTTAATGAATCTCTCTGATTTGACATTCCTTTCTCCAAACATGTATTGAACACAAACATGTATTGAACTGATCTATTATCAACACTATTATTGTCACTCAGCATGTATCTTGCCGTTTGTCATAGTCGTTGTTCATATCATTATCATCATCATCACCATCATCATCCTCAACACCATCATCCTCATTAGCGTCTTTTTTGTCATCCTCATTGTAGTTTGCGTTATCATAATTATCATCATCATCATTGTTCTTGTTATTATGAATATGATTATTTACATGACTAGATGGTCAGATGCTTTTTTAATTTTTTTAAAATAGAAATGTTAATATTTGCAAAATTATGCTCTCTGTCTCTCTCTGTCTCTCTCTCCCTCCTTCCCTATACTCTCCTGTCTGGTATTTAAATTTGTATTCCTAACATATTCTTTGTTTTGATTTTTTTTCCCGTATTCTTTAAAAAAAAGAAATTGTTTGTTGTTTGGTTGAGAGGTTTTTTGTTGGTTATTTGTGTTCTTTTATGCCCAGAGGGCTGGTTGTGAAAAAGCATGTTTGCTTATGCCATTACCCTCTTTAAATAAAATTTATTCAATTCAATTCTCTTCTCTAGTCTCTCTCTGCCTCTCTTTGCTGTCTCTGTGTATCTGTCAACAGGTCTATGTTTGTCTGTCTGTGTGTGTGTGTCTGTGTGTGTGTGTCTGTCTGTGTGTCTGTCACTCACTCACTCACACAGACACAGACACACAGACACAGACACAGACACAACACACCACACACACACACACCACAACACACACACACACACACACACAACAGTACACACAGACTCACACCATCTACTATCACTGTAGGTGAACAGATGCTTGCTTTTGAATTAAGGAACCAACACTCACACACTATCTCTCTATCCTTTTTTGTAGTCCACTCCCTCCCCAAACACACACACATACACACACACCACACTCACACACACACACACACACACACACACACTCACACACACACACACACTCACACACACACACTCACACACACACACACACTCACACACACACACACACACACACACAACATACACAACTACATACACACACTTATGTGCGCGTGTGCGCACACACACACACACACACACACACACACACACACACTTACTTATGTGCGCGTTGCGCCACACACACACACACACTTATGTGCACGTGCGCCACACACACACACACACACACACTTATGTGCGCGTGCGCACACACACACCACACACACACACAATAACACAAACACACAAAGACATGTACACATACTCCCCCTCTCCTTCCCCTGATCCCCTTTACAACCCCCCCCCCCACACACACACACACACTCTTCCCTCCAACTCTTCCCCCTCCCCCACCCCCTTCTCCACTACACATACACACACAGGGACACTATCCACAAAGGTAACAAGTCCTGTCAGATACTGTCACCCATCCTCAAAGCATGACGTGCGAAAAATATGCGTATTAGTCTTATTACCTGTGTGTGTAGTCCGGAAGACTATTAATTACCAATGGTACGGATCCTCCATGACAAGGTTTTCTTTGGAGGATGGGGAAAGTGTTAGTGAAACCTCTAAGTCTACGTCACTAAGTAGTGGATACTTTAAGTTCAACCCTTTCTTTCTTCTTCTTTCATTTTTTCTTTCTTTCTTTTCACTGCCTCTCTCTCTGAAGCTATCTCTCTCAATCTTGTCTGTCTGTCTGCCCGACTCTCTTCTCTCTCTCTCTCTCTCTCTCTCTCTCCTCTCTCTCTCTCTCTCTCTCTCCTCTCTCTCTCTCTCTCTCTCTCCTGTGCTCTGCATTTGTCAATTTTTCATGTTTGCTCTGTCTGGTCTCTCTTCACCCCACCCCCCCCCCCCCCCCCCATTCAACCCTGAGGGCTGAATGTGAAAAAGTAACTGATGATTATTATATATTCTTGAAATGATTACCCTCTTTTATAAAATCCAATCATTCCCTCAAAAATGAATTCTTTCTCTATATCATACTATCGCTTGTTCAAGCAAACTTGTGCTGCGCATAATAGTTCACACACACACACACACACACACACACACACACACACACACACACACACACACACACACACACACACACACACACACACCACCTGTACATACATTCATTACCTCCATACAACCAGTGAATCACATTACACACACACACATGCACACACCCACACACACATACACACACACAAACACACATATAGTATACAGTATACACACAACCACTCCCCCCATACACGCCCCCCCCCCCCCTCCACACACACACACACACAAACACATACCACTTCCTCTACAAAATACACACATCACTCCCCCAGACACACACACCACTCCCCCAAATACACACATCACTCCCCCAGACACACACACCACTCCCCCAAATACACACATCACTCCCCCAAATACACACACATCACCCCCAAACCCCCCAAACAAATACAACCATCCTAAAACAAAAAAAAATTTGAACTAAAAAAGAAGAAGATGATGCGCCAAAAAAAGGCACAACCAGAACATCCTCACCTCCCCCCCCCCCCCCCCCCCCCCCCCCACACACACACACAAAAACACCTCAGCGACAAGCGAGCGGTTTCTTACCTTTCTTTGGGGGCGGGGTGGGCAGGGGTCGAATCCCAGTGTTGCCCAGGTCAACCTCCACGCCCTGGGGGCTTATGATGGCAGGTGAAGATACATTGGGGTTACCGTTGACCACTGCCTGCGAGGGAGGCGACTTGTGCAGTCCATCCGAGCTCCGTTTTTTGTCATCGGTATCCAAGCAGTTTCCCATTCTGTGTGTCTATGTGTGTGTGTGTGTGTGTTTTTGGTGTTATTGTTGTTGTTGTTGTTCTTGTTGTTGTTGCTGTTGCAGCACCTGGAAAATAGTGAAGAAGGTTTGGAGTGAGAGGATGAGAAGTTATGATGGAAAGATAGTAGTAAGTGTGGTTGATGGGGTGTTAGTGGTTAGTGTGTGATAATGTTGTGATGTGGTTGAGTTTGCAAATTATGTTACTTTACATGTGTGTGCATGCGTGTGTGTGTAAAACTTTCACACACAGTGTTACACAGTGACACACACACACACACACACACACACACACACACACACACACACACACACACACACACACACACACGAGCAAAAGGTGACATCAGTGCCTCTTAGGATTAGAAAATGTATAAGATGTAATATTTCAGTGATAAGTTCTTGTCTTACTTTTGACCCGGAGTTTTTAAGGGATTGGAGCACTGATTTTGAATCAACACATTAACACCACCTTCACAATGGACCTAGGAAAATCAAGTAAATAATTTAAGGCCATCAGAATGGCTGTCAGCTCTGCTGTGAAAATTGAGTGATTTTTCCCAATGTGGTACAGTTTTTCAACCTGTAATGAAGGAATGATGAAAGCTGCACCTCCTTCAATACCATTCAGTAGAGACCCATCTGTGTATATTTGAAGATGTGATGAGTACTTGTTTATAATATGTTCTTTCACATACACGCTAAGAATATTACTTCTGTTTTCTTTTTTATATATGGTGCATTCCAAATCAAATTGAGCCCTTTGAAGCTCCCATGACGGACAAGGAGATAATATTAAGGTATAAGCTGTTGCACTTCTCTGGGATTAACTCCTGACCTTTCAAAAAGACCATTTGTGAAGGTGCTGATTGTGGTGAGTGAACGGATGTTGTTTACGAGACAGAGACATTGATCTCGTGCTCTTAATTTTCTAAAAAGTTCTGATTGGTTGTTCAGGGTTTAATGTTCACTTTTGGTGTTTTTACTTACTTTTTGTTTCTACCATTAGTTAAAAGTTCTACAAGTTTGTTTGTTGTTTTTTTAATATCACTTATGTGAACAGACATTAAACTGAAGAACAACACACACACACACACACACACACACACACACACACACACACACACACACACACACACACACACACACACACACACACTACAAAAAGAAAAAGAGGGAAAACAGGAGTAAAAAACATTGAGACTCTGAGACAGACAGAGACAGACAGACAGACAGACAGACAGACAGACAGCGAGAAATTTATTATTTAAAAAAATGACAAGAAAAAAACCCCAAGTAAATTCATAATGATTCAAAAAAAGAAAGAGGAAAAAAATCATAAATAATACTGTATATAATATCAACCCAAACAAACAACAAACTAAACAAAAAAGGAACAAAACAAATAAAAAGAAAAATCATTGAAACGGCAAGAAGGAAGTTGAAAAGCTTCAATAGGTTTGAAGAGAGTCTACTCAGGCTGAGGTAGCCTGAAAAATCTCCCATCCTCCCTTCCAAAAAAAAAAAAAAAAACCCACGAAACTCGACAGGCTGAGACCTGATACCCTTACACCATCCGCAGTCACAGGCTGAGACCTGATATCCATCCGCAGTCACTGAATCCTACTTCCTCATGCACCCAGCTGTCTGTCTGATAATACTCATACCAGACAACAATGACACGCAGCAAGTGAGTCAGTGTGTGACCTTTGTTTTGTATTAAAAACCACTTTCAGTCACAGCAGATTTCTCTGCATGAAATTTGGGCTGCTCTCCCTGGGAAGAGGTCACTACAAGAATTCACACATGCACACACATACGCATGCGCCATGCACACACGCACACACACCACACACACAACCACACACACACAGTCACACACACACAACACACACACACACACAGTCACACACACACAGAGTCTCACACACACACACATCACACACACACACATCACACACACACACACACACACACACACACACACACACCACCACACACACATACACACACACACACACACACACACACACTTGAACTGAATTCAATTCAATTCGATTCAATTCAACTGAATACCACTTTCAGTTATTTCTAGATTTCTCTAGCGTGAAATTGGGGCTGCTCTCCCTGGGGAGAGCATATCACCGCAAGAGCAGTGCCATTCCATTTTTTTGTTTTTCTTGTCTAGTATATAATATTATATGCATGTGTACTAGGAAAATTTCTTTACATTTTTTGTTTTTCTTGTCTAGTATATTATATGTGTACTAGGAAAATTTCTTTACATTTTTTGTTTTTCTTGTCTAGTATATAATATTATATATACATGTATGTGTACTAGGAAAATTTCTTTACATTTTTTGTTTTTCTTGTCTAGTATATATTATATATGTGTACTAGGAAAATTTCTTTCCTTCGTCTTTCTATCTACATGTGCTGTTTGTATACCGTGTTACTGTATTTTAACATCTTGGTGTGTTAGCTTAGAATATTTTGCACTTTTGTCACTATCACACTGTTATTTTTGTTTCTCCTTCTATTTCCTAGTGGAGCTAGAGGTTCACCCAATGGTGAGAATTTTGCGAATCACGTTATGCAGCCATTTTTGCTGGCAACCTTTTGATTATGTAGCCGACATTATGACTTGGCATTCTTTACATTTTTGCCCTGGCAACTACAAGGGTCAAAATTCTAGAATGGTTTGGTCACCACATTGTGGAAGGACACCTCATTAAAACTATCTGTACAAGTTTAATTTTCACACTTAACACTGGAGGTGCTGTTATGCTTGTGTGTTCCACGGCTGTCCCCATTCGGGTTGAGTGTACATTTGAATTGTTAAAACTGTAAATTGTTGTTGATTGACTTGGTGTTTATGTAGAGTCAAATGCAACGCTTTGTATTTGTTTTACAAGATATAGCGCTATACAAATTCATTACATTATTATTTTAACTTAGTTATTTCTGCAACACTGCCAACTGGGATCACACTTCGGAAAATGTGAGCAAAACTTGTTCTCTGAAGACAACATTACTATTAATGTATTAAATTAGAATTAGCTGTGTAACATAAGTCAAATACTACAGTAGCTGACTGTGAACCTCTAAATCACATCAACATGTCTGGTAACAAAAACCATCATGTCTTTCCATAACTTTGCATAGAAAAGAGGGGAAAAATCAATTTAAAAAATGTCTTTCACATTAAAACCATATAAAGAAAAGAGTTCTTGAAAAGCAAACTACCACTGGCCAGTAAAAGACATACACAAAAAAGCATTACTACAGAAAACAAAAGAACCAAAACTGAATCCGCAATGAAATCTATCCTATCACATTAACACTATAACAGCCAGAGGAAGACAACAGCTTAGGCAGCTGGAATGTCAGGGTGTTAACTGTACTCTAAGGCAAAGCTTTACACCTCAACAGGTTCATAGAAACCCAATACGTCAAGGACGCTACCTGTATACAATCACAGATAACTCGGGCTTTGTTTTTGAACAATGAGAGACCAGGCCACTGTATTACAATCAGTTGATCTCTTTCTGATGTCATCTTATAACACTGATAGATAGATCTACTATGTACACTGACTGGCGATGAATGATAACAACAGGCTATAGTCTGGCGAGACTTGAGAAACAAGTGCTACATACTACACAAGTCAATGAACTCTGAGCTAGACGATTTGTGTTGACAATTCTCAACCTGATGACATAACTCATGTCTGATCACACAAAATGAATGGTCCTCACTAAAACAATTTCCTCTATCACTACCAATCACTGAAAGCTTTGATCAATTGTGTTTGTGTTGGTTCCGTTTGTTTGCTTGTTTGTTTCATTTATTTATTCGAATGAATTACTTTTTTAATCATTCAGTATTTGTTTGTTATTATATATATCTTTGACAATCATTTTTGGGTCTTATGTGAAGAACTTGTCATGACTGAAGACAATCTCAACATAACAGTTTACAACATAAACATTTTCAGGTAGGCTTAGCACTGAGCTTCCATCAAGATCTGACAAAGCCTTTGGCCTGGCCCAGAACATGGGGCTTAACATGTGTGAAAGATGTTCTATATGAATGCATTCCTACACAGGACTTCAGTCTTCACTGTCTTCAGTTTATACTATAGTCTCTTCCAAAGGACATTATTCAAGGGAGTGGAGTCAGTACCAATGTTAACTCCATGGGGAAATAGAACTTGAACACACACCTCAGAGATTGGAACAGCAAGATCTTTGGTTGTAAATTTTCCTTGTTGTGGTGATCATAATCTCTAAATGCTGTCACCTGTATCAACTTTTTACTCAAAAGAAAAAAAATATTGTAGCGTCACAAGCCACAGCCTAGAAGAAATATACTGGTTCACAGATCAGGCCTTATGAGTCACTCTACTGACTCTAGCCTACAGAACACATTGTGTGTGCATTTAATCTGACACTCTTTTGGTGCAATACATGTATACATGGTATACAATTAGAAGAAAAGATTGTATGTTCAATGCAGGCATTCTACTGAAGAGAGCTTGTGGGTTCTTTTCTTGCTATTCTTAAGATTTGACAAAAATGTACTTTTATTGCCTTGTTGATAACAAGCAATGCTTGATCAATTATGATGGGACTTTTTGAAAAGAAAAAAAGAGGGTATTTCATGCTGGTATAATATACATACTGTACTGACAGTGATCACACAGTGAAAAAGTCTCTGAGACCTCTTTTCTTTTAATGTATTCATTAAAATGAATTATATTCCATTATTTGACCTGTGGTATTGACAATAATCTCTGACATATACAGCATGTGTGGTTAGCATATTTTGGTATGATTGATGGGTTGTGAATGATTAATAATTATAAATTTGTTAATGCTAATGTATTTCTACTACACTCTGAGTCTGACACATCAATATGTGACATGACAATTGACATGTAATCAAGTTTGACATGTAATATTACATTCACAACATACTATCTTATCTAGCAGGATCACAACACAAAACAATGCAATAAGCTTTTTCCAGAACAAATATGGAAAAAATACGGAAGGTGCACAGGTCTGAAATATAAACACTCACTCTCCAAAGTAACTTTCAGTAAGTCGGAATGTGGTTACCTTCTTGGTAAGCAAAAACAAGTCGGAATGTGGTTACCTTCTTGGTAAGCAAAAACAATCGGAATGTGGTTACCTTCTTGGTAAGCAATAACAAGTGGAATGTGGTTACTTCTTGGTAAGCAAAAACAATCGGAATGTGGTTACCTTCTTGGAAGCAAAAACAAGTCGAATGTGGTTACCTTCTTGTAGCAAAAACAAGTCGGAATGTGGTTTTCTCTTGGTAAGCAAAAACAAGTCGGAATGTGTTACTTCGTAAACAAAACAATGGAATGTGGTTACAGTCTGTAATGCAAAAACAAGTGGAATGTGGTTACCTTCTTGGTAAGCAAAAACAAGTCGGAATGTGGTTACCTTCTTGGTAAGCAAAAACAATTGCATGATTAATTAATATAAAATCTCACCATGGTGAACCTCAGAGCTCTTGTGAAGGAAAGGAGGAAAAGATGGAATAACGTTCGACACATCTGTGTTTTGGTTTTTTTAATGGTTTTCATGACCCTTTAAATATTTCTTGCCCTGATGTTCTCCTACAGTCATACTGCATAATAACTTTGGGCTTATGTTGTACTTGCCTCAGTCTAGTGTATTGTGCTAAACTAATATTAGTAATATAAAATTTTCCCAAGTGCTGAGAATACAATGAAAGCAAAGGACTGAGTCAGTTACTGAGTTAGTGTCTCCTCCTGCTATTCAGCGTTCTGTCAATTCTTGGAGTCTCGCCCCTGACTATGTTCTTTACAAGCACTTTCAAAAACATTTGTGACTTGAGAAGTACTTAACTTTAGCTAATGTTCCCAGACACCTGGTAGCCAAAGACCACTGTGGTGTAGGCAAACCCACTCACAAACCGGCGACAAAGGAGTAACTGTCAGTTTGCTTTTTGGATCATAGAACATTTCATAAGCACTCGGCTTCTCTTTTATGTGAATGAGTGAGTGAGTGAGTGAAGAGAGGAGAGAGAGAGAGAAAAGAAGAGAATGGAGATGAGAGAGAGAGAGAGAAAGAGAGAGAGAGAGAGAGAGAGCAGAGAAGAGACAGAGAGAGAGAGAGAGATCTCAAGGGATCATCATCATGATGTCAGCTTTTCCTATAGACTGCTGGGGGCTTTTTCAGACACCACAAATGGCAATCAACACAGCAAAAGCTGTTTGTGTTATGGTGTATAATACATACTTAGAAGTTATTGGAATCACTATTCAGTGAAATGTCATTTATTCTTTTATCATTAATTAATATTCTTTAACTTGAGGGATTATGAAATATGGAATTTATTTATAATAAGCACTAAGGTGCTTTTTTTACATCTATTCCCTGTGGCATGTGTATGCGGTTTGGTAGATTTTTTCATCCATTCCCAATGGACAGAAAATGAGAAATAGCCCACTCTTCTCAGTGAAAGGCAGAGCAAGTTTTAATGTGTGCGCAAGATGTTTTGCATGCATTCACACACATGACCTCAGTTTATAGTCTCATCTGAATAACATCAAGAAAAAAAATCGCCTTGACTGGACATCTCAGTGGTGGCTTAAAGTAAACCTCGGTTGGAACTTGGGTTGTCAAATTGCAAGTGCAATGCTGTAATAACCTGGTTACCCAGTAAGACAGAAAAAAACCCAGCTAATCGTACTATATCGAATCAAACTAAACTAGACAAGAGTGATGAAATCACCTATAGACCACACTAGACTATATACTATAGATAAAACTTGGAACCAGCAGCATTCTACCTGGTCAGAGGCAGCCAGGCATGTGTGATGACTAGTGATGTTGAATTTCAACTTCAGTTATAAAAATAATTTGCATAAATTATTATGGTGATAAATCAAACCAACCAGTACCATCCCTATCCCCTACTACCTTCACTTATCCCATAGTCTAGTACAGTACTACTACTGTAGTAGAATTAGTAGACTGGGCACCACTGAAGATTTTGCAACCAGCTTCCTCCACTTCCCCTACTACTACTGAGTACTACTACTGAGTATACTACTAGTACTACAAAGTACTACCATTACTTCTTTAACATTCCTTCCCCTCTTGGCTCCACTAATTTTTTTTTTTTTTTTTTAACTCTGGTTAATTAAAAATGTAAAAACTGCAGGAAGATTTATTTCAAGGATGCTGATTTTTTAAGAAGGTATTAACACCACAGACTTAATAGTAAACTAACTATTCACACACACACAGTGACACACTAGTCACACACAACACACACACACACACACACACACACACACACACACACACCACACACATGACACAACACACAGAGTCACACCACACACACAACACACACACACACACACACACACACCACACACACACACAGTGTCTACATACACACACACACACCACACTGACACACACACACAGCACATACACAACACACACAAACATACACACACACACACAACACACACACACAGAGTGTCATACATAAACACACACAAGTGCCACACAGTGACACACACGCACACACAGTGTCACATACACATACACACACACGAGTCACGCACACAGAGTCACACACACACACACACACAACACACACACAGAGTCACATACACACAGAGTCACACACACACACACACACAGACACACACACACACACACACACACACACACACACAACGCAACACACACACACATCCTATCTGATGACCTGGGTTTGATTCCCATTCAAGGGATTTTTCCCCTAGAGTTAACATCAGCGCAGACTCTACTCTCCCCAAATCGGAAAATGTCTTTCGGATGAAAACTAAAACCAAGGCCTTGTGTGCAAACACAAGAGAACATCTTGCACGTGTACACATTAAATCCTATTCCACTTTTTGAAAGAGTAGGCCATTATGTGCCAATGGGAATGGATGACAAAATTGAAAAAACTGCATACACACGGGGACTGGATGTAAAAAAAGCACACAAGTATTTATTCCATTATCCTCAATATAAAAGAATGAAATAAATAAAACACACGGTGACACAACACACACCCAAGCACTTTGAAAGAGTGAAACTGAAACGTGAGAAAGCAAAGCAAAACAAAAAAAAAAAAAAAGTTTTTATAAAAAATTATTCAGCTAAGGTAAATAAAGTAAACAACTGTAATGTAAAGCAGTTTTATATTAAGTTGTAAAGTTATAAATTTTATACTAGACTATTTCAGTATTAGGAATGTTCAAAATTATAGTAACATGCATGTGTGATCAATTCATTTGTTGAATTCAATTTTAATAATTTGTCTTTGAAAGAGAGCTGTTCTGTTACACTGACCAGTGACAATGTAAAATGTGATATATAAATTAGTGGGTGTCTCACTGTCTCAGTCTGTCACTGTGTTTTTATGGTAGTTTTCACTGCTGTATCATATATGCTGTAATTGCCCAGGCATAGCGGGATGAACACTTCAGATGACAACTTGTCAGTCACTGATTCAGTGACAGTGCTTCTGGGCCAAGGTCACGATGAATTTGGTGAGGTCCTGACCGGCTGAAATCTGATTCAGCAGCTCTCTATCATAGAAAAGTACCCTGGGATGTTGATCAATTGATACAATCACAACATCGGTCTGTACAATGATCTTGCTTTAGTTCGATAGCCACATCATCTATAATAGAGATCTATCTAATACATTTTAAATCACAGCATATAAATTTGTGTGTGAAATTTGCATCAAATTGCTCTCCCCAGGGAGCATGTTGCCACTAAAGCAGTGCCACCCATTATTGTTTTTGTTTTTTGTTGTTGTTTTTTTTGGGGGAGGGGGGGGGGGGCTGTTCCTTATCAGAGTGATTTTTTCTACAGAACTTTGCATGCCATGGACAACTATAGGCCTTGTTGCTGTAGGTTCTTTTACTTGCACAGAATGTGTGTTGTACAGACTGTCACATATTACTGTCTTATCAGTATGCCTTCAACGTACTCTTAAAAAAGTGCATGCTTTAAATTTAAATTGGAACTGGAACCTAGGAGAAAAGTATGAATCACATCATAATATATTGCGCTTTGATTTGTGTGCTCTACAAGATTCAGCGCTATATAAATCCCATATATTATTATTGTTATTATTATATATGTACTTAAAAATAATACATGTAATTTGTTGTATAATTAATATTTTGAAAACTTACACTTTTTACAGTGCATTGTCAGTTTCTTTGTGATC
>CM060322.1:29180287-29182787 GCA_030674155.1 Stramonita haemastoma
AAAGAAAGAAAGATTTAAAAAATATATTCTGTTGTTTTTAACAGGCCCCCTGATCGCTGATGTCCTGACAGTCAAGCGCATTGAAGGATGATCACGACTTTAAATAGATTGAACATTTGGTACACACACGCTTCTTGTCCAAGTCATCGTTTTCATTGCGAAAATAGCCGTTTTCGTGATGTAAATGACTGATCAGAACCTTTGATAACTAGGCCTATCATTACTCTGCCAGTCGAGATGTTAGCCTACAACTGTGGATTCTGGCCCCAAATAATACAACTAGTTCCTGCCACATGGTGTAACAGTGGTGAAAATATTGAAAGTGCGTTTGGACTGATTTACCCAAGGGGGTGTTTCTGAGTGCCCTTTTCTACAAACAGGTATTTGAGGACAGTTCGTTATTTATCTTGAAACAGTAGTAGGTGGTGCTGCGTCGTCAGATCTGGATCTGTTGCAAGTTTTTCTGTGAATTTCTGTGGCAGTTCCGACTTTCGTTCTTTCTCTATACCAGCATTAGTCACATTTGACTGAAAGTCACAGTTATACTTATAGTGTGTGTGTGTGTGTGTGTGTGTGTGTGTGTGTGTGTGTGTGTGTGTGTGTGTGTGTGTGTGGTGGACAGTATCATTTAGTGTTTGATACACTAAAGGATACATTATACAGTCCACTAGTAACACACACAGTACACACAGTGACACACACACAGTGAACACACACACAACACACACACACACACACACACACACACACAACAAACACACACACATATACATTGTGTGCGGTGGGAACAGATACAATATTTACAAAATGCATACACACGGGGACCGGATGAAAAAAGCACATGATTGCTTATTCTGTTATCCTCGATATAAAAGAAAAATAAATAATAAATAATAAAAAATATACACACCACACACACACACATACACATTCACACACACACTCATCACACACACACACACACACACACACACACACACACACACACACACACACACACACACACTTACTTCATAGTCCAACATTTCACACCTAATCTTGTGAATAAAATTAAAATAAAAAGAACAGAAAACAGATTAACATTTTGTTCAGCCCTGACATCTTCCATGTCAGCCTACTATTTCAGTTTCAGTGGTCACAGGAACACAGTCTGGAAAGACTTCAGTTAAGAACAAAATCAGTCATCTTGGTTGTGTGTGCAACTGTTTTTGTTTTTGGTCTCTTGGGGTAGAAGTAGGGGATTGAGGGTTACTAAATCTATTTGATAAGATAATGAGTGCTAGGTGGTTCATGATGTTTCTGATGAAGTTGTACCCCTTGAATGCTTCCAGAGTTTTGCCTCCAATTGTATTTATTTATTTTATTTATTTATTCTGTTTATATCGAGGATAACAGAATAAGCAATCATGTGCTTTTTTTCATCTGGTCCCCGTGTGTATGCAGTTTTTGTAAATATTGTCATCTGTTCCCACCGGCACACGATGGCCTACTCTTACGAAAAGCGGAACAGGATTTAACATGTGCGCAAGATGTTCTGCGTGCGTTTGCACAGGGGCCTCGGTTTAAAGTCTCATCCGAAGGACTTTTGGGGAGAGTGGAGTCAGCACTGATGTTAACTCCAGGAAGAAAATTTCCTCGACCGGACTCGAACCCGGGTCTTCAAATTGCCAGCGCAATGTTCTGACCACTACGCTTTATGAAGTTTGTTATTAATTCATCCACAGAATCATAATTTGCCAAAGCCAGGTCTTTATAAATTATAGATCTTTAGTGAGTAATGTGTTAATAATAATTTTAAGAGTACATTATAAAATATCTATAGTTCTCAACCAGTGAATCACTGAATGTGTTCTGTGACTGACTGTCTGTCAGACACCTGCAGGAGTGTGTTGTGTTGTTTGTGTTTGTGACTCTGACAGTAACACCTATTTTTTCTGTAAGCTTAGAATGCATAGTACTCCCAACATTACAAGATGGGACTTTAAGTTTAATCTTGAATTAAAAAAGAATTACAAATTTTTATGCAAAGGAAACACTACAGTTATATATTAATATAGTATGATTGTATAAATTAATAAAATTTTAAGATGATAATTATTTTATAATGAATAGAATATGGCCATTTGCACTTCATGAAAATAAACTGTTTCGATATAATCATCATCTGTCAGATGAAATTCCCTTACAAACAAGTGTAATTTTAAAATAGTAAATACTGTCCTGATACAGATCTAGTATAACTATAAGTGATAGTTCCTGTTAAGTGTCAGATAATTTAAACAAACAATTCTGTTGAACATCCTGAAATGCCCCCTTAAAGTGATGAAAAATGAATTAATACTAACCTAAAACCACAATTCATGACTTTCTCTTTTGCAGAAGATTCCAGCAATTAAATCATCATGCCAGCAGATTCGTCTCAAGGCTCTGAGGTTTGTGACATAGAGGACATCGTGTCCAAGGACGATGTGGGAGTAGCAGACCGCGTCAACAGCAAGAC
>CM060322.1:29187787-29204428 GCA_030674155.1 Stramonita haemastoma
CCCACTCCATCCCACTCCACTCCACCCACCACACCCACCCCACCCACCACACTCCACTCCACTTTTTCCAATCCACTCCACCCCCTCACTCACTCCACTCCACTCACACTCCACCCCACCCACTTCACTCCACTCTGCTCCGCTCCATCCACTCCACTCACTCCACTCAGCACTGCACCACACCACACTACACCACACTTTAAATCTGGTTTGACTGAATGTGCAACATGTATTAAGTTCAGCTGTGTGTGTGTGTGTGTGTGTGTGTGCGTGTGTGCATGTGCTGCGTGTGCATGCGCGCATACGTGTGTGTGCGTGCGTGCGCACGCATGTGTGTGCATGCGTGCGTGTGCATGCATGGTGTTATATGAGTTATGTTGCACTTATTGTATTTATGTACGTGTGCACATGCATCACATTCACCTGTATCTTCATCCATGTGCGTGGGTACATGACGTGTGTGTGTGTGTGTGTGTGTGTGTGTGTGTGTTTGCGTGCATGCCTGCGTGCGTGCTGTGCGCACATGTGTGTGTGTGTACAGAGGGGGTGGTGGAGATCTGGCTGACCTCGGAGGACCTGGGAGCCTACGGTCACGACATCGGGGTCAGCCTGCCGGAGCTGCTGTGGCAGCTGGTGGAGGTCATCCCCAAAGGGGCTCGCATGAGGCTGGGCATGACCAACCCCCCCTACATCCTGGAGCATCTGCAGGTAGGCCTCATGGCTGGCTGCCTCTCCCCCACAGTTAAAGTTAAAGTTAAAGTCTGTCCCGAGCCTAAGGCTCATTAGGCCGGTGCTTAACCCGGTTTCTGTAGCGTTAAGCGACTGAGAGTCATAGACTCCCCCCTGGATAGGACGCCAGTCTATGCAGGGTTAACCCCCAACACAAGGTTGGTACCCCTTTTACACCTGGGTGGGGTGAGAAAATAGCCGTAAAGTGCCTTTTCCAAGGGCACAACACCATTGCCGAAAGCTGGGATCGAACCTGTAACCTTACGATTACGAGTCCAACGCCCTAACCACTAGACTACAGTGGCGGCTTCTCCCCCACAGAAGGGACTGAAATTGTGTTGGGTTTCTTTTTTTGTAGGCATCTGGAGAAATTTAACGCTTTTGGGTCGGGGGTGGGTGGTAGGTAGTGTGTGCATAGAGAAAGGATGGCTCGTTTGTTGTCTGTGTGTGTGTGTTAAAGACTTTGTTTGGTACGTACAAAGAGGAAAATGACAAATGAACTGAATTAAGATTGGGATAGCAGGAATGTTATAGTGTTACCAGAAAAAGGATAAAACACCTTCATTCTGTTTTTAACATCCCTCCCCTCCTCCTTTCCACTCATCGCTCTTTTGAACTCCTCTTGAATCCTCATTACCTCCCTCACCCTACCCCCATTCCCTGCAAATTGGTCACTTTCATTCCTGTTACCATTCTCGGACTATACCTTTTGAAAAAAAAAGTATACTTTTTACATAAAAAAAATTGTCAAAAGGAGCTTTTCATTGGAAATTTAGAAAAGAAGCCTTTGCATAGCAAATGTTAAAAAAAAAAAAGAAACCCTCCCCCCTCCCCCCCAAGGATTTTAGTTAGAAACCAGGTGAAACATTTTTCAAACTCTGTCAATTAAAACATGGACAACTGTGCTTTTGCAGTAGAGTCATTTTGCTATGAAACAGCTTTTCAGTTGCTATGGGCTTGGCACAAAGTTTTCTTATGGGGGATTTTAAAGTTGAAAAGCTGTTAAAATGTAAAAATTGTTAAGTATGTTCTGAAAACATCTTAAACAGTTAACAGCATATTGCTGTTGCTTTTTTAAATAGCAATAACCATGCCTCAGTTATCAGGATTTTAAGTGAAAAACTGTCAAAATTGTTAAAATTGTTAAGTTTGTTCAGAAACATTTTAAATGGTTAACAGCATGTTGTTGTCCTTTTTTTTTTTAAATAGCAATTAACCATGGTAGTTAAATCTCATCGGCTATGAACTAAATAAATTAAAAGTTAAAAAAAAATTTTGTTCCAATCTCCTGATTTTAGTTTGCTTAAGCAAGAAGTCTAATGATCCAAAACCCCTTTCTTTTTTTCTCCCAAACCATTTTTAACCATTCTTTTATGAACATTAAAAATGCCTGCGATTCGTTTGCATACAAAAGAGGTTTACAAATACATGTGCCTCTGCCAACAGGAGATGGCCAAAATCCTGAACCATCCCCGAGTGTACTCCTTTCTTCACGTGCCTGTGCAGTCAGCCTCGATAGCGTTCTGATGGACATGCGCCGCGAGTACTGCTGTGCCGACTTCAAAACACGTGGACCAGACTTCCTCAAAGAAAGGTAAACTGAAACCAGATGTGCACACAGATTTTCAGTGAAGAGATTTGGTTTTTTTTTTAATGCTGTATCATGTAAAATAAAACTGAAGTTGTAGCTGAATGGTTAAGACCGTTAAGTTTCAGTCCATGGGTCTATGAAGTGCTAGGTTTTGAGTCTTGGGGACGGTGTCTGAAGGATTAAGAGTGGGGATTTTTACAGTTCCTCGGCTTGAGCTCGAGGTTCACCAGTGGTGAGATTTTGTGTAAATGTTCGTTTTTGCCCACCATTAAGGTATCTGCATGATGACTTTGGGGGTGATGTCTAAACACGATACCAGTGTGCATGCATTTTAAAAAACATTGTCATTCAATTTCCCACCAGCACACAATTGGTCTACTGTTTCCGAAAAGTGTTACAGGTTTTAGCATGTGCACAAGATGCTTTGTGTGTGTTTGCGCATGGGGCCTTGGTTTATAGTCTCAACCAAAGGACTTTTGGGGTAGTGGAGCCAGCACTGATGTTAACTCCAGGGGAAAAAATCCCCTTGAACGGGTGTTTTGGTCAGAGCCCAAACCTGGGATCGATCCTGGGCTGTCAGATTGCGAGTGCAACGCTCTAACCATCAGGCTATCTCATCCCCCAGCTGTTTATGAGTGACAGTTTTTATTAATTAATTAATTAATTAATTACTGAAATAATTTTATTTTTTTATATCGAGGATAATGGGGTAAGCGCTCTTGTGCTTTTTTACATCCAGTCTCCTCGACCGGACTTGAACCCAGGTCATCAAATTGCCAGCGCAATGTTCTGACCGCTAGGCTAACCATCCCCTAAGTGAGAAAGTTTACAGGAACCAAACTTGAGCTGATAGAGGATGTCAATGCAAGAAATCTTGATTTATACTTTGTTTTTGGATATTTGAATATGACATATTGATCAGATTGTTTTGTGTGTTTTTAAGATGTTTTGTTGTTTTCTTTCTTCCTCAGAGTACCTGATCTACGATAGCGACAGACATTATCTGCGGCTTTCCAACAGAAACAGATGAAGTGAGTACATTCTCCAGAACCTGTCAGGGGATTTTTGAACTGTTGATAGGGTAAAAAAAGGTAAAGGTGTCTCATAACCTGTGTGGTCATATGGCAGCGAGGCATCAGAGACCTCAGCTTCTCTAGGGGCTGGCATATTGAGGGCGGCCCCATCTCCTCTCCCTCACTGCTTTACCTTCCCTGACCCTAAAGAGGGCAGGTACCCATTTACAGCTGGGTGAACTGAGGGACTGTACTGAAGTCAAGGCGTGCAAACGGTTACCCATCCAACTGGTAACCATGCTTGATGCTGCTTAAATTTGATTTGGGGAAAGTGAGTGCTCTGACCACTTAGCGATCCCGCCCCCCTTGAGGGGGTTGATACTGAATGCAATAAGTTGTGAAAGTGAGAGGATGACCAGCAGTGATACTGTAAGAAAAATGCATAGGGTATTTACCCACAGAAGCAGTCTGTTGTATCATTTGATGGCACCTGGCTCTCTTTCATTCTCTTCTTCCCATTATCTATAATAATAATAATGATAATAAACTTTGGTAATTTTTGTTGTGCTGAATCTTGTAAGCAAAGAAATCAAAGTACTTACACAATCTTGAGGGATGGTGATTTTACCCAGTTTCTGAAGGACTTTGCAGTAGAAATGCTTTATTGATAGTGGTTTTGTCTATTTTCTGAACAAATTTGACATGGAAGTGGTATATAGTTAGTGTGGTATCTTTCATTTTTATGAAGGACTTTTTGGGTTGTTTTTCATTCTTCGCTAGAGCTCAAATATTGAATGATGGTGAGATTTTGTGATTGCAACTATTTACCCATCATTAAAATAGCCTTATTCCAACTTTGAGATGATGTAAAAAAATATGACATCAGTGTGCATGCAAAAAAAAAAATGTATCCATTCCTACCTGCTTGCGATGGCCTACTCTTCCAAGAAGGCAAACAGATTTTAATAAATGTGTACAAAATGCTCTGCATGCATTTACAATGGGGCCTCGATTTATAGCCTCATCTGAGCAACTTTGTGGGGAAGTGGAGCTTGCACTGATGTTAACTCCAGGGGAATAATCACTTCTAAAAGGTGTCTCAGTGGTGGCTTAAACTGTGCCATCGGATCGTGAGCTCAATGCTCTAAAACAAGACTATCCTCCCTCTCTAAAGGATTTTTTCTCCTGTTCCTTGGCTAGAGCTCTGAGGTTCACCAATGTGAATTTTGTGTATGCAACCATTTTTACCCACCATTTAGGTAGCTGCATTCAGATTATGGGTATTAAAGATTTTTTTTTTTTCTTTATTGAATAACAGGCTATTGCTGTCTGTCATATGAGCTGAAAATACATTGTCGCTGCTGTTAAGGCCTGACAAGTCTGGCCCAGCCATCTTGAGTTCATTGATGGAAAAATTGTTGTCTTTTAAAGTCTTTTAGGGAAAAAAGGCAGGAGAGATGGACCAAGAAGACAGGAAATAGAGACAAAAATGGTGACTGAGAAAAAAGGAAGAAGAGCAGAAAAAAGAGAGCGATAGAAACAAAAAGGAAGTTTCTAGCACAGATAATTTCCAGAAGGTGGAGATGCTATTCATTACTGACAAGCTCCTAACTCTCCTGGGGAGGATTCTGAAACAGAATGTTGATGATGGTTTTAAATTAATTTTTTATGCATTTATTCGTTTGTGTTGTTTGTAAGACTTGGAGAGGAAATTTGCACTCTGACATATCCATGGAAAGTGGAGATTGCAATTGCCATTACATGAAAGTTTGCGTTAACATTTCCTCCTCGCAGGGCTATGATTTTAACAGAAATTTATTTATTCTTTTGTGTGAGCGTGTGGTCTTGTTTTGAGCAGGACTTTGAGATGACCATGGAGCTGGTTCGGCAGTACCAGTTCCCCAGCCTGTTCATCAACCAGTTCTTCCCCCGCCCGGGTACCCCTGCCGCCAGAATGCCTCGCATCCCTCCACCCCAGGTATGTATGTCTGGTGTTTATTTGGTGGTGTCGCTTCTGGTGTGTGTGTGGAGGTATACATGTGTGCATTCATGCATGGGAAGTGTTTTATAGTATCCGTCAATACTGTTCTTGATTTTTACTTCTGTTTCTCTGGGTTGGAGTTTTTTTTCATCTATGGTGTATGGTTCAAGGTGGGTGGTTTTGTGTGTGTGTGTGTGTGTGTGTGTGTGTGTGTGTGTGTGTGTGTGTGTGTGTGTGTGTGTGTGTGTGTTTGGGGGTGGGGGGTATTATTTGTGGGTGTGTGTGTGGGTGGGTGGGTGGGTGAATGCTTGTGTATGTGTTGTGTAGTGGGTGGTTGTGTTGTAAGGGTAGGGGTGGTGGTGTGTGGGTGGGTGGGTGGATGAATGCTTATGTGTGTGTGTGTGTGTGTGTGTAGTGGGTGTGGGTGTTGAGGGGGGGGGAGATGGGTGATGTGGTGTGTGGTGTGTGTGTGTGTAGCTGGAATGCAGCTACCTAATTGGTAGGGGGTGGGTGTGGAATGGTTGCATGCACAAAAATTTAACCATTTGTGAGTCTTGGAGCTCAAGCTGAGGAACGTTAAAAAGTATGATATATAGTTATAATATATTTTATCTAAGATATCTGTATATATCTGTCTGGTACCGCATTTCTCCTCTCCATATCTATCTGTTGCTGTCTTTGTCTATCTGTCTGTTTCTTTTTTATTTGGTTTTTTGTTGTTTTTTGTTTGATAAGGAGGAAAAAAATGTAGTTTGTTGATGGTGATGTTTCAGGTGAAACAACGTACGAAACAGATTTCGGAGCTGTTTCAGTCCTACTACCCATACACTCATAAGGTAAGATACGTTGTTATCATTTCTGTGTTATGGACCCAGAAGGGGTGTATGTGTGTGTGTGTGTGTGTGTGTGTGTGTGTGTGTGTGTGTGTGCGTGTGTGTTGTGTGTGTGTGTTATTTATTTAATTTATTTCTATTTATTTATTCTTCTATTTTGAGGATAATGATGTGTGTGCATGTGTGTGTGTGTGTGTGTGTGTGTGCGTGCGTGCGTGCCTGTGTACGCATGTACGTGCGTGCGTATGTGTGTGTATACAATATACATATATATGTGTGTGCATGCATGATTATGTGGTGCCTCATTGTGTGCGCGTGTGTGTGGTGTGAGTACTTTAGATCAAGTACCATATTGACAAAATAGTTTTTCTTGTTTGCATGCATATGTATCTCTTTGCCTGTGAGAGCAAGATTTTTTTTCACTTAAGAAGTTTGCTGAGGACAATCCTCTTGTTGCCATGGGTTCTTTTATGTTTGTTAAATCTATTATGCTTGTGGGATATTGATTTATCACCTCATCCGGAAGCTTAGCAACCAGACCACCACGTGGGGTTTAGTGGGTGGGGGGAGGGAAGGTGAGAGAGAGAGGGTCAGGGGTGGGGGGGGGGAGGGGAGTTATAGACTGAATTTTTTGTTTCGTGTTTTAGGTCAATTGTGAGATTTTTGCATATGCAGCCTCCATTTATGTAGCTGCATTTGTTTTTTTGGTATATTTTTTGTCATTTGTTCTTACTGGCATGAATAGCAGGGGAGTGGAATCAGTACTGATGTTAACTCCAGGGGAAAATTCCCATTGTACAGGCATCCCAGTAGTGCGTGTGTGCCTATGTGAGAGTAGTGGATGTGTCGTGCTTGCATGGTTGTGAGTGTGTGTATGTGTGTGTGCGTGCGTGTGTATGGTGTATGTGTGTGTTGGGTTGTGGTGTGTGTCAGAGTGTATGTGTGTGTGTGTGTGTGTGTTGTGTGTGTGTGTGTGTGTGTGTATGAGTGTATGAGTGTGTGTGTGTGTGTGTGTTCCTCCATGCCCCAAGAGGGGTCAAAGGCGAATTAATTCTTGAAATCTTTGTGTGTGTGGCATGTGGGGATGCTGCATGTGTGCGTGTATGTGTGTGTGTTCTGATGTTAAACTCACACAGGGTTGTGCCAGCATTGCGCATGCTGTGTTATTATCAGGATAATGCTGCTGCTGCTGATGATGAGGGCAATAATGATGATGGTGGTGGTGGTGATGATGATGATGATGATGATGATGATGATGATGATGATGGTGATGGTGATGATGATGATGATGATGATGATGGTGGTGGTGTTTGTGGTAATGATGATGGTGATACTGCTGCTGCTGCTGCTGATGCTGCTGATAATGCTGCTGCTGCTGATGATGATAATGATGCTGATGAACTTTGAATGCTGACACCTCCTGTGACAGATGGGAGCACGGCAGCAGGTGCTGGTGACGGAAATCTCTCACGACAAGCAGTATTTCGTCGCTCACAACAAGAGTTATGACCAGGTCAGTGGTTCCCCCCTGTTGGATGTTTTGTCATGGTAATAAGTCATGTTTTTATGATTGTGACAATGAGAAGGAGATATCTACTAGTGTTATGACAATGGCAGGAGCAGTAGCCACAACGATAATGATGATAACTGATAGTAATATTGATGATGATGATAATGATGAAAGTTATAGCAACAACAATAATAATAATAATGATGATGATGATAATGATAATATTTATGATAATAGTTTTGATACTACTAACTACTACTACTACTACTACTACTACTACTACTACTACTACTACTACTACTACTGTTGATAACAAGCGAAATTTGTATATCTCTGAATCTTGTAAAGCAAACAAATCAAAGTTCACATCTGTGCAACCATTCACAAAAGATTACCAGATTTTAATGCATGCATGCACGGTCGCGCACGCGCACACACACACACACACACACACACACACACACACACACACACAACACACACACACACACACAAACACAAACACACAGAGCTGGTAATGATGATGATGATGATGATGATAATTATGATGATAACAACAATAACAATATAATGACAATAATATATCAGTGATGACTACTGCTACTACTATACTACTACTACTCCTACTACTACTACTATTACTACTACTTATGACAATAATAATGATGATGATGATAATAATAGTTGAAAAGAATGATGATAGTGATGACACTACAGCAACAACTACAACTGCTGCTGCTGCTGAAAAGAAGAAAAAAAAGAGGAAGATGAAAGAAAAAGAGATAACAATAGATATCAATATACATCCTTATCACTGTTTACCTAAAAAGTCACTTTTATGTAAAACATGCGTGTGTGTATATGTGTGTGTGCGTGTGTATGGGCATGCATGCGTGTGTGTGTGCATATGTGTATGTGTGTGTTTGTATGTGTGTATGTGTGTGTGTGCACGTGTGTGTGTGTGTGTGTGTGTGTGCACGTGTGTGTGTGTGTGTGCGTGCATGCATGCGTGCATGCGTACATGCATGTGTGTGTGTGTGTGAAGGTGCTGGTGCCGAAAGACGAGGACCTGATGGGGAAGATGGTGGAGGTGGAGATAGTGGAGACAGGCAAGCATTACCTGAAGGGCCGACTGCTGTCCTCCACTGCTGACGCCCTTCGTCCTGAAACTGTCCCCCCTCCACTCCTGAAGGGACAGGTGTCCGGCCTGCCTGAGGTAATCATCAATATTTGTATATATACAATATATATATATATATCTATATCTATATCTGTATTATATATAAAGTAAAGGTAAAGGTGTCCCATAACCTAGGCAGTCATAGGGGAGCAAGGCGTCAGAGACCTCGGCTTCTCTAGGGGTCAGCACATTGAGGGCAGCACAAATCTCCTCTCCCTCGCTGCTTTACCTTCCCTGACCTTAAAGAGGGCAGTACCCATTCACAGCTAGGTGAACTGGGGGGATTGTACTGAAGCCAAAGCGTGCAAACGGTCACCCATCCAACCGGTAACCACGCTCGACGCTGCTGAACATGACTTGGGGAAATGAGCACTCTGTATATATATATCTGTATGTATGTATGTCTGTCTGTCTGTCTATGTTTCTGTCTGTCTGTCTTCTGTCTGTCTGTCTGTCTGTCTGTCTGTCTGTCTGTCTGTCTGTCTGTCTGTTCTGTCTGTCTGTCTATCTATCTATCTATCTATCTATCTATCTATCTATCTATCTATCTATCTATCTATCTATCTATCTATCTATCTATATCTATATATAAAACAACCGTACCCCCCAACAAACAAAATTATAACCTTTTTTCTTTGTTGCTGATGCCTCATCGTCTGGATGGTCTCATTGGAAAGAGACAGCCCTTTGGATGAGACTGTAAACAGACATCATCAGAGAGGAGCCGAGCCTCCTCAGCCAGAGAAGTGTAGTGGTGCTGCAATAGATCCCTTCCCACTATGGCACAGGGGGCAACAAAGAGGCAGACCACCTGTTCAAGGCAGCCAGCCCACCCAGTGTCCTACAGTGAGGCAAGGACAGTCCTGAGAAACAGCTTCAATAAAGCGTGGCACCAGTACCTGGACATCAGGCCAGAAGATGAAAAAGACAGCATTCTTGAGCCAGATGGTGCTGCTCAAGTCACAATCTTTAGACAGAACATGACACTGGCAGCTTATATCTCATCCACATTGCAAAAAAATATTCCTTCCTGACCAGTGCCCCTGTGGCACAGGCCCACAACCCTCCTCCCCTATCCTGCAGCCCTGTTCTACTTTCAACACTGAGACACCAGACATGGTCCAGTCCAGTAGAGCTCCAGGAAAAACTCTGGGGACCAACAGGGTTCCTGCAATAGACTGCAGACTCCACCATCCAGACTGGACTAAAAATTTAGCCTGACCAGGGAACGCAGAAGAAAAAGAAGATGAAGATGAACAGAGATCCGGTGTCTGAATACATGCAAAGGTTTTTGAGCTTATGTTAAAATCTCTTCTACTTTTCGTAGAATATTAAGCCATCCATTTTGAAAAAAAAAAAGGCCATCCATGGTTGATGGTATGGATGACATGAACACACCCAGCATGCGTTCTACTTCATTTTTCTTGTCCATTATATTTTATATTTAACTTCTTTTTTTTTCTTCTTTATTTACACAGTGTGTGGAAAATAAATCTGCATCTTGTATTCCACATTGACGTGAAGAATCATGATGTACAGATTTTATTTTATTTTAAGCTTATAACTTACAATCATAGGTTAGAAAACTTTACATTTCTTTTCCAATGTGCAATGTCTGCATGTGTTTCATGTCTGATAATTTATGTTTTTTGTTCTTTTTTTTATATTGTTTTCAGACAGCACAGTCGGACCAGAGCAAGGGACAGATGTCCTGGTTCATGATGACAGGGTTGATATTTCTGTGCATTGCCATCGCCTGGAGAGCTTACACCATCTTCATGAGTGCGAAGATAGCAATATTTAGAATAAAATTTCTGTTGTTCTCTCCCCAGACGTGCTCTCTATTTCCTTTTTGGCAAGATTTTTAATGCTAGTAAAGTTACGAGGATTTGTAAAAGCGTCACAGAACAATTTTTGCGGTGTCAAATTGTCTTTCAGTTTGACAGCGAATCGGTTTATGTGTATGTGTGTTTTTTATATTTCAGTTATGAAATTGTTAGAATATGTGTTAGCAGCCACTTTTAGATTAATTGAAAGGTTTCACTGAAGTTAGCGTGCGGCTACCTTAGTGGTTGGGTGAAAAGGATGCACATGTAAAATCTTTCTGTTGGTGAACCTCAGAGCTCTAGCTGAGGAACGAAAAAAGAAAAAGATTGAAAGGTTGGGATGTAAGGATATGGGTCAGTACTTTGTATATTTTTAATATTCTGATTTTAGTCTAAAAGTGTGTGTGTATGCATACATGTTTGTGCATATGTGTGTGTGTTTTGTGTGTGTGTGTGCACATGCATGTTTGTGCATATTTGTGTGTGAGTGTGTGAGTGGAGTGAGTGAGTGAGTGAGTGTGAGTGCATGTGAGTGAGTGAGTGAGTGAGTGGTGTGTGTGTGTGTGTGTGTGTGTGTGTGTGTGTGTGGTGTGTGTGTGTGTGTGTGTGTGTGTGTGTGTGTGTTTGATTTTATGTCTGTACACTTAATGTGATATTAGACACGGGGGGGGGGGGGGGGGATGTGTTGATGAGATGAGGGCTGCAAAGTAAGGAGATGTGTGTTGGTATTGAAAAAATGTGTGTATCGAAGTACTGATTTCATACAATACAAACAATAAGTAGCAAAAACGAGGCAGAGAAAAACAAAAAGAACAAAACCTCAGAACAACTAAAAACTATGCCAAAAGCAGAACCTGAACATTTGCGAATTAATGTGATATGAAAGCTGTGGCAAAAGACACAAGGTCATATTTTATAAAAATAAAGTTACTGGAGACTGCATGAGAGATAACCCTATCTCGCACAATAACTTTGGATTCGTAAGAACCTCATGCAGAGACGTGTTTTGGAATGCTGGTAGGAACTTTTAAAAATTTGACAGTTGTGCAAAGTATAATTGCACACACATACACACACACACAAGCATGGACGCACGCGCGTACACACACACACACACACACACACACACACACACACACACACACACACACACACACACACACACACACAACACACACTTACACACACACACACACACACACACACACACACACACACACACACACACACACACACACACACACACACACACACACTTACACACACATACACAGGGTTTGTCTGGTAGTCAGGGTTTTCAGTTAATGAGAATTTTAAATACCTGAGAGAGAGAGAAGAGAGAGAGAGAGAGAGAGAGAGAGAGAGAGAGAGAGAGAGAGAGAGAGAGAATGAATTACAAACAGAAAAAGACAATGACACATTCTTGAAACTCCAAAAACTCCAGGAAAATGGAGATTTCTTTCAGTGTGAGTAATGTTTCACTGAAAGCATGGGCATTTACATAAACACTGGATTTTTTTTTATGTGTGTGTGTTGTGTTAATGTTCTTTATTCCAAAATGTCAAAGAAAAAAAAGAAAGAAAAGCTGAATAAAAGAATGGGAAAAAAAGCGTTTGTTTGATTTTCTTTCTGTCTTGCATGGTGTACATTAGACGATGGAGAACAGTACAACAGGACTTATGTATGAAGGCATTTTAACCCTTACACTGCTTGGTCTGTGGTACACCCATGATGCGACAAACTTGATAATCACCAATCTCATGTTTATGCAGTGAAATCATCAGGGCTTGTTATTAATTTGCATATTTGCATTATTTATTATATGCTCTTTTTTTTTAAGGCAGCAAAGATCTTTTATTTATATATATATAAAAGGCAAAAAGAATGTATATATGTATATACATATATACATATATATGTATGTATGTGTGTATTCGAACCCATGACTTGATGGACCCATGGGACTGGGGTCAAACTGTCCAACCAATTCTTCTTTTAGTGTGTCCATTAGACAAAGAGATGTAGAGATATCGATAGTTGCAACCAAAAAGAGGGGGGTGGGATAGCCTTGTGGTTAGAGCATTGCGCTAATGATCTGACTGTCTGGGAGCAAGATATGGCCGAGGCAACCATTTGAAGGGATTTTTTTCCCCTGGAGTTAACATCAGTGCCAGTTCCAATCCCCTGAAAGTCCTTCGGATGAGACTATAAACTGAGGTCCCATGTGCCAATGCACACAGTACATGTTGTGCACCCATTAAAACCCGTTCTGCCTTTTATAAGAGTAGGCCACTGAGTGGTAGTAGGAATGGATGAAATTTTTAAAAAACAAAAATAAACTCTAAAACATATGCACACTGGTTCTGTGTCAAGTTTAGACATCATCCCTGAAGGTGGAATGTAGTGACCTTAATGGTGGGCTAAAACAGTTGCATATGCAAGATCTTACCATTGGTGAACCTCAGAGCTCTAGCTGAGGAATGAACCCCTCCTTGCCCCCCCCCCTCCCCCAAAAAACAACAACTCACAAATACCCCCCCCCCCCCCAACAGAAAGCAGACCGAAAAAAAAACCCTAACAACCCCCCCCCCCCCCCCAAACAAACCCAACAACAACAACAAAAACCCAAAACAAAAAAGAAAATTTGAAAAAAAAAGAAGTAAACTGTTGAGAGCTGAACAGCAGGAGATCTTCATTCTCTTCTACTGCTGCAGTGTGTGTATATGTGTGTGTGTGTGTGTGTGTGTGTGTGTGTGTGTGTGTGTGTGTGTGTGTGTGTGTGTGTGTGTGTAGATTTATATGTTCTTTTCATTCATTCAATCATTCATTCATTCATTCATTCATTCATTCATTCATTCATTCATGTGTTCACTCTCTCTCTCTCTCTCTCTCTCTCTCTCTCTCTCTCTCTCTCTCTCTCTCTCTCTCTCTCTCTCTCTCTCTCTCTCTGTGTCTGTCTGTCTGTCTGTCTGTCTCTGTCTCTCTCTCAGTCTCTGTCTCTGTCTGCCTGTCTGTCTGTCTGTCTGTCTGTCTGTCTGTCTGTCTCTCTCTCTCTCTCTCTCTCTCTCTCTCTCTCTCTCTCTCTCTCTCTCTCTCTCTCTCTCTCTCTCTCTCTCTCTCTCTCTCCTCTCTCTCTCTCTTTTGTTTACCAATGGTGAGATTTTGTGCATGTGACCTATTGCCCACCACTGAGGTGACCACATTCTAACTTGAGGATGATGTCTAATAACATAATACCAGTTTGTGTAGATTAAAACAAAAATAATAATCACTTCCTACCACCACACAGTGGCCTACTCTTCTAAAAGGTGGAGCAGGATTTTAATGCATGTGCAAGATGATGTGCATGCTTTTACACTCAAATGTTTGGTTAGAGTCTCATTCGAAGACTTTTGGAGGAGTTTAGTCCATATTAGTGTTAACTACATGGAAAAATCTCAAATGGGTGTTATTGAGAAGAGAAGGCTATTGTGTGCTTATGGGAACAGATGATAACAATTTCAAAACCGCCTGTAGATTGTCACTGTATGTAAAAAAAATAATAAAAAAGCTCATTCATTATCCTTGAAATAAAAGTATTAAACAAAAACAAACAAAAAAATGCAGTTTTTCTTTACACACACACACACACACACACACACACACACACACACACACACACTCGCTCTGTGAGATTGTAACATTTGGGGGGATTGTGTTGCCCTTATTGTTTTGACGCTAAAGGGATACGCTACCAGTGCTAAGTAGGTCAAGAAAAAGGGGAAAATTATTATGTGTAATGATTTCTGTAGGCTTAATGGGTTTGTGACAAGAGATTACAGGATACATGAAGCATCGAGGTAAAACAAAAGATTTTAATCCTTAAATTTAATGAGTATAACAAACCTTAGTGACAGAAAACAGGTAAAAAAGAATTCTTCGAAGAAATAAGTAATGATATCTCCCTGAAAGCAAGGGACATCACTGGCTTGACACACACCTCTACGCTAGGAAGACTGTCGTCTGCACGCGGAGAGGACAACGCAACAGCAGACGACAAAACGGGCTTCCCAAGAGGGACATTCAAACAAGAGCATCGATCAACTTCACCGCGTTGGATCGCAGGGCGGCTGAGATTCGAAACAAACATCTTCTTTTCGTCTTTAAAATGACTGTGATACAGGTATAGATCCCTGTCTCCCTTTGACATTCAGCGGTCGAAAGGGACTCGGTAGTCATGAAGGTACTTGCGCAAATAACATGCCAGTTTCGTGGGCGTTGTGGTGTCTGCTGATGTCAAAGCCGTCAGCTCTTGTATTTTTTTTTTCTTTACACAACACATGTCTCACTCAGAAACCCTGGAGGTGAAATTTCAAAACAAAGTTGGAAACTTGGAGAACATTGTGTGTAAGAACAGTTGTATAATAGAACTTCAAAACAGAAATTGAAGCCCCTACTTTCGAATTCCAAACAGAATTTGATCTTGGTATGATCTAATCAGAATGCTGAAAAAAAGCCATTTGAAAACAGTGCAAATGAGGAGAGGCAGATAATAATTCAGGTATTGACTTTTTATTGTTGAGAAATCAAATCAAAAGTATAACCTGTGTTTGTAATTGAAAATAATCATATGAAATCAAAAGCTGCCAATAGTTGAAATATAGTTAACAATATAGGATTTTATTTTAGAGCAAATATTAAATATCATGATGTGTTATTTTTGATAACAGTGCCTTAAAAAAAGTTTTAGATTCCACACTTTTAAAAAATCTGGACTCTGAGACAGTGCCAGCATTATGGCTTCAGCAACAGTGAGAGTTTGTCAGATGTGTGTGAGATTGAATGCCCTGTTTCCATTGAAACAGTTGACACGTACTTTCCATGCATCCAGTCTACCTCTCCTTCATAAACATACATGGCTTCCACATGATCAGGTAAGTATTTTTTCTCCAATATTTTTATGATTACTTGGCCCTGAATCAGCTTGTCTGTCTCGATGTCAGCAAACCTCTCTTTGTCTTTTTTTTTTTAGTAGACCACTTACACCTTCCCTCTCTCACACATATTTGTATTTTGTACCACTTTATGTCACAGCAGATTTCTCTGTGTGAAATTCGGGCTGCTCTCCCCGGGGAGAGAGCGTCGCCACATGTGCAGCGCCTACCCATTTTTTTTCTTTTTCCTGCATGCAACTGTATTTGTTTCCCTATCACAGGACCTCGGTTTATCGTCTCATCTGAAAGACTAGTGCCTAGACCACCACTCAGGGTCTAATGGATGGGGAAAAAGTTTTGGGTCCAAACGGGGTATGAACTACCACACACTCCGACCTGGACTTTTTGCTTTCTAGGCAAGGCGCGTTACCACCTAGACCACCGATTCACATAGAGTGATCAATGTGTGTTATATGGGATACATCCTTCCACAGACCTTGTTTTTTTGGGAGATATTCCTCATTGACCAAATCACTTAAGTGTGGACTGAAATCTGAATAAAACTAAAAGAAGAAGGAACTGTGGATTGATACTTTGATGCATGTATTTTATTTCACAAGATTTAACACTTTATAGAAATCGATATTATTATCAATATTGTTGTCAACATAAATAATGATGATAACAGATAATAAGTATGGTAACAATGACAATTTTTGTTGTTGTTTAAGGATTCAAAATTAAGCAAAATGATCGTTATGCTTGCACATCATATTTATGTTTTGAGCCACTGAGCACATGCACCGACTCACACAGGCATGTAGGCATAAGCATGCTTATAAAGAGGCAACCATGTCTTGCAGTTTCGCTGTATGTAATGAATAAAGCAGATTGTATTTTGTTTTGTTTTTTAAAAAAGAGAAATTCCTGTCATTTTTTTTTTTCAATTTCTTTATGTTTTTCTTTTGTGGTTTAGTGTATATTTTGTTTGTTTGATAATTTGCCATTATATATTCAGTCTTTTCATGTGGTCAGCTGTTTTTCTCCCTTTCCTAAATTTTGCTT
>CM060322.1:29204528-29209528 GCA_030674155.1 Stramonita haemastoma
TCTGTCTGTTTCGTTTTGTTTTTTTTTTGGTTTTTTTTTTGGGTTTTTTTTTGGTTTGGAAAGGGAAAAAAAAATTAGTTGTTGATGATGTTTCCGGTGAAACAACGTACAAAAACAGATACCAGCGGTTTCGGGTCCAAATTTAACCCAAACACTAAATAAGGTAAAAAGCGTTTTTTATCATTTCTGTTTTAGGGAACCCCAAAGGGTTTGCGTGGTTTGGTGTTGTGGGGGGTGTGGGTGGGGTGTGTTTTGGGGTGCTTGTGCGTGCGTGCGTGTTAAAATTGAATTGTGTGCAGGTGTGGGGCATGAAAGGAATTTTTGGGGTCCCTTTCTATTGCACTGTGGGGTGTGATGTTTTTGATCAAAAATCAAAATAAACAAAACAGTTTTTCTTTTTTGCATCATAGTATTTTTTTTCCCTTTAGGGGAAGATTTTTTTTTCACTTAAAAAATTTTTGCTGGGACAATCCCTCTTGCCAGGGGTTTTTTTATGTTTGTTAAATCTATTTGTTTTGGGGGTTTAAAAATTTACCCACCCCATCCGGAAGCTTAGAAACCAAACCACCACTTTGGGTTTTAAGTGGATGGGGGGGGGGAAGGGAGAGAGAGGGGCCCGGGGGGGGGGGGGGGGGGGGGGGGGGGGGGGGGGGGGGGGGGGGGGGGGGGAGGGGGGGGGGGGGGGGGGGGGGGGGGGGGGGGGGGGGGGGGGGGGGGGGGGGCGGGGGGGGGGGGGGGGGGGGGGGGGGGGGGGGGGGGAAATATTAAGACGGGAATTTTTTTTGTTTCGTGTTTTGGGGTAAATTTGGTAATTTTTTGCATACCCACCTCCTTTATTTTTTAGCTGCATTTTTTTTTTTGGTAAAATTTTTTGCCATTTTTTTCAAACGGGCATGAAAAGCAGGGGGGAGAATCATACGGGATTTTAACCCTCCGGGGAAATTTTTCCCCCTTTGTACGGGGGCATCCCAGTAGTGCTGTTCCTATGTGAAGCCCAAAAATTTCAATCAATCAATCAAATTTTTTTTTTCCCCAAGGGAAATTTTGAGTAACATCGTTTTGTTTTTTCCCCATAAAGGCCATCAAATCTAAAGAAAAAAAAAAAAAATTAAAAAAACAAAAAACAAAAATCAAATCAAAAAAAAACCCAAAACAAAAAACCAACAAAAACAAACCCAGAAAACCCTTTTAGTGAGTGTGTGCGCCCCCTTGCAGGCTGATGGGGTGTATGTGTTGTGGCTGGGGTTTTGTTTTATGTAGGGTGTGTGTGTGTGTTGTGTGTGTGTGTGTGAGTGTGTGTGTGTGTGTGTGTGTGGTGGGGGTTGTGTATGAGTGTGTGTTGTGGTGCTTTCCTCCATGCCCCAAAAGGGGTCAAAGGCGAGTTAATTTTTTCTTAAAATTTTTGGTGTGGGGTGGAAATGGGGGATGCTCCCTTGCATTTTGTTTTTGGGGTTCTATTTAAAAACCCCACCGGGTTTGTCCCGGGCATTGGCATCGTGTTTATTACCCGTTTAAAAGCTGTTTGCTGCGGCTGTTTGCTGCTGCGGGCTAAATGAGGCAAAAATTGATGAGGGAAGGGGTGGTGGTGATAAGATAATGAGTTTGGGGTGTGGGGGTTTTTGTGGTAATGATGAGGGTGATACTGCTGTTTAAATGCGCTGAAAATTTGCTGCTGCTGTTTGATGAAAAAGGATGCTGAGGACCTTTTGGAATCCACACCTCCTGGGGACAAGGGACACCCCAGCAGGTGTTTGGTGAGGGGAAATCTTTTCACGACAAGAAGTTTTTTCGCCCGCTCACCAAACCAAGATTACGACCAGGCAGGTCCCCCCTTTTGGGAGGTTGTTTCATGGAAAAAAGTCTTTGTTTTTTGTTTGTGACAATGAGAGGAGATATCTACTAGTTTTTAAACAATGGAAAGGAGCAGTAGCCAAAACGATAATGTTGAAAAACTGATATAATATTGGATTGAGGGAAAATGATGATATTTAAATAGCAACAAAAACAATAATAATAATAATGATGATGTTGTTTAATAATGAAAAATTAATGATAATAGAAAAGATACAAACTATACTAACTGCTACTACTACAAACTCCCAACTATTTACTACACACAAACTAAAACTACAAACTACTATACCTACTACAAAACCTACAAACTACTTTTGATAAAAAACAAAATTTTTATATCCTGAATCTTGTAAAGAAAACCAATCAAAGTTCACATCTTGCAACCATTCTTAAAAGTTTACCAAATTTTAATGAAATGAAACACGCTCGCGCCCGCCGCCCCAACACCCCCCAACACACCCCCACACACACACAAAAAAACACCACACACACACACACACACACACACCCCACACACACACACAAAACAAAAACACACAGACGTTTAAGGGATATGATGATGATGAAAAATTATGAGATAACAACAAAAACAATTTAAGACAATAATTTTATCATGATGACTCCCGCAATTTATTATACAACTACTACCCTACTACTACTACTACAATTACTACACTTAGACAATAAAAAATGATATGATGAAAATAATATTTAAAAAAAGAATGATGATAGTGATAAACACTACAGCAACAACTCCCAACTGCTGTTTGCTGCGAAAAAAAAAAAAAAAGAGGAAAAAAAGAAAAAGAGAAAACCAATAGATATCAAAATACATCCTTATCACTGTTTCCCCTAAAAAGCTTTTTTAAATGAAAAACCCATCCCGGGTGTGTAAAGGGGTGTGCTTTTTGGGGGCATGCATGCGTGGGGTGTGGCATATTTATTTGTGTGTTTTGTATGTGGGGAAATTTTGGGGGTTGTGCACGTGGGGTGTGTGTGTGTGTGGGGCACTGTGTGTGTGTGTGTGGCGTGCATCATGCGTGCATGCTACATGCATGTGTGTTGTGTGTGAAGGGCTGGTGCCAAAAGACGGGACCTAAAGGGAAATGGGGAGGGGGAAGATAGGGGAGACGGGAAAGCATTACCTGAAGGGCCGACTGCTTCCTCCACGCGACCCCCTTTGGGCCCTAAAACGTCCCCCCCCCCCACTCCTAAAGGGACGGGTTTCCCGGGCCCTCCGGGGAAATCAAAATATTTGTATATATAAAATAAATAAATAATATATCATACTATATTTTAAAAATTTAAAAAAGTAAAGGAAAGGTGTCCCAAAACCCCTGGGCCTTTCATAAGGGAGCAACGTCAAGACCTCGGCTTCTCGGGGGTCAGCACATTGAGGCAGCAAAAAACTCCTCTCCCTTTCGCTCTTTCCCTTCCCCTAACCTTTAAAAAGAGGGCAGGAAACCCATTCACAGCGGGGTGAACGGGGGGAATTGTACTGAACCCAAAACGTGAAAAAGGGTCACCCACCCAACCGAAAACCCACGCTCGACGCTCCCGGAACTTACTTGGGGGAAAGAGCACTCGAAATATATAATCTTATTATTCGTTTTCCCTTTCGCATGTCTGCCCTGTCGTCTGTCTGCCGTCTTTTCGGTCTGTCGGTCTGTCGGGCTGTTTTCCCTGTCTGCCCGTCGGGTTCGTCTTCTGTCGGGCCTGCCCCTGTCTGTCTATCTATCTATCTATCTATCATCTATCTATCATCTATCTATCTATCTATCTATATTTTATATAAAAAACCAAACCGACCCCCCCAAACAAACAAAATTATAACATTTTTCTTTGTTCCCTAAATCCCCTCACGCGGATGGCTCATTGGAAAAGACACCCTTTGGATGAACTGGAAACAACTTTCATCAAGAAAGCCGAGCCTCCCAGCCAAGAATTTGGTAGGGTCCCTGCAATAATCCCTTCCCACTAGGCACGGGGGAAAACAAAGGGGCAGACCACCTTTAAAGGGGCAGCCAGCCCCCCAGGGTCCTACAGGGGACAAGGACTTTCCTAGAAACATTTCCCAATAAAGCGTGGCACCAGTAAAGGGACATCACCAGAAGATGAAAAAACGCATTTTTTGACCCAAGATGGTGCGCTCAAGCCCACCATTTTTAACAGAAAAAGACCCCGGGCAGTTTTAATATCAACCACATTGCAAAAAAATTTTCCCTTTCCTGCCCAAAGGCCCCTGGGGCACGGGCCCAAAAACCCCCCTTTCCCCCCCCCCCTTGCACCCTGTTCAAATTTTTAAACACTGAGACCCCCAAGACGGGTCCAGCCCAGAAAGGGCTCCGGGAAAAAACTCGGGACCAACGGGGTTCCTGAAATAGACTGCGACTCCACCACCAGACGGACTAAAAATTTAGCCTGACCGGGGAAAGAAAGAAGAAAAAGGGGGTTGAAGGATAAACAAACCCGGGTTTTCTGAATACATGCAAATTTTTTGACTTATTAAAATCTTTTAAAACTTTTCGTAAATTTTTGGGCCATCCTTTTTTAAAAAAAAAAAAAGGGCCATCCATGTTGAGGGTAGGATACAAAACACACCCAGCAGGGCGTTCTATTTAAATTTTTCTTGCCATTATATTTTTTATTTTAAATTCTTTTTTTTTTTTTTATTTACACAGTGTGTGGGAAAAAAAATCAGCATCTTGTATTCCACATTGACGTGAAGAAACATGAAAGTACAATTTTTTTATTTTAAGCTTAAAAACTTACAACATAGGTTAAAAACTTACTTTCTTTTCCCAAATTTTAATGTCCCGCATGTGTTTTTAAAGTATATAATTTAAATTTTTTTGTTCTTTTTTTTAATAATTTTTTTCAACAGCACAGTCGGGAAAACCCAAACAAACAGAATTCCCGGGTTTATGAAAGACAGGGGTTTAAATTTTCGTGCATCGCCATCCCCCTGGGAAGCTTACCCAAACTTCATGATGCAAGATAGCGGGTATTTTTAAAAAAAATTTGTTGTTTTTTCCCCCCAAAGGTGGGCCCCTGTTTTCCTTTTTTTTGGGAAATTTTTTTAAAGCTAGTGAAATTATGGGGATTCCCTTTAAAACCAAAAGAACAAAGTTTCCCGGGGTCAAAAA
>CM060322.1:29214528-29229528 GCA_030674155.1 Stramonita haemastoma
TTTACATCCAGTCCCCGTGCGTATGCAAATTTGTAAATGTCACCTGTTCCCATTTATTATCTGTTCCCATATATCATCATTTGATTATGTTTTGAGCCACTGAGCACATGCGCTGACTCACACAAGCATGTAGGCATAAGCACACTTATAAAGAGGCAACAATATCTTGCAGTTATGCTGTATGTATTGTAATGAATAAAGCAGATTATGTTTTTGATTTTTAAAAAAAAGAGAGAAATTCCTGTCTTAATTTTTTTTTTCAATTTCTGTATGTTTTTCTGTCCTGTCTTAGTGTGTATTTTATGTGTTTGATAATTTGTCATTAAATATATTCAGTCTTTTCATGTGGTAGGCTCTTTTTCTTCCTTTCCTAAATTTTGCTTAAATCTTAATCATAAAATAGTATCTTGAGCCAATGAGGAATTGGTTGATAAGGTAACAAGTCCATTCTCTCTCTCTCTCTCTCTCTCTCTCTCTCTCTCTCTCTCTCTCTCTCTCTCTCTCTCTCTCTCTCTCTCTCTCTCTCTCTATATATAATTGTTTTTTTTAAATCATAAATCTCTTTCCAATGTCAGCTTTTGAAACATGTTTGAGCAGAGACCTTATCTTTGACCAGGATGAGTGTGTATTAGAGGTTCTAGTGGTAATCCACACTGTACCTTGAGTAGTACCTTACAGCAAGATATTTTTCAAATTCAGAAGTGTTGATTGTATTCTTGAGAATATTTGATGTACTTGCTTGGGGCTTATCAAAGTTGCTATATATAGAAAGATGATAGTAGAAAGAGGGAAAATTATCCTCAAAATATTAAATTGCATAAAAACCACAATTTTTATAAAATATATATGAATCTATAGAAGATTATGATAGGGTCAGGTTGTATGGAAAGGATGCAAGGGAGGTCATAAGGTTTGTATCCAGCCAAGCGGTCAGTCTTAGCTAGATAATGACCCAAACCTTGCCACACACTTGTGGTGCTGGCACAGGCAAGAGAAGTTGAAGAAAACGCCCACTTTTTTTTGTATAAATGCCGTCATCAAGTTTTAAATGATTTTTTTGAAATTCCAAAATGATTTGTCATCAGGATCAGGATTTGAGGCACTGTTCCAATACAACTTGGCTGATTTGGTTTTTTATGCCCCATGTGTTTCTATTCTTTTTCTATCTTCATTGAATTTTTTTTTTCTATGTTGGTCTGGTCGTTGACTAGCTCAGTCTCTTAATCAAAGTCATACATGTATAATTTCTGTCAGTACTTTTTTTTTTTTGTCTTTGAGGTTCTTGAAGGTATTCATGTAATATTATTTCTTAGTCAGTACCATTGATTGGTTGCTTTATTGCTAAATGTAAACTTTCTTGTCCTTGTCCTAAAATGTTCTTGAAATAATTACCCTCTTGGCGCTGTTTCTTGTTGTGTTTTTCTTTGAATATACAAAAAATTGTTCCCTAGTCAGATCATCAAACCCATTAAATATCTTGTGTAAATGTCTGTATCAGATCATCTCTCACTCTTCTTGCCTTCAGTGATGGTAGTCGTAGGTATCTCAATTTTTCTTGATATGAATAGTCTTTTATTTTAGAAGTCATTTTTGTTGCTCTTGTATGAATTCTTTCTAGGGCCAGCGACTGTCTTATTAGTCTTATTATTGGGTGCCATACCTTGTTCCCATGTTCCAGAATAGGTCTCACCATTGTTTTATACAGTCATAAAAAGGTAGTCTAGTCTAGAAAGGTAAATGCTCTCTCTATTATTCCAGTCATTTGATTGGTTTTGTTTACACTTTTGATCACGTTTGTCAAACGATAACCTTTTGTCAAATGTGACGCCTAGATTCACTTCACATTTCATAAAAACTTGTACAATCATTTTTCACTTGTTATATTCGCTTTTATATATTATATTTAAAACTTGTTATATTCGCTTTTGCCAAAGTACAAGGTAGAACTTTTTAGAAATAACTAGTTCTGGCTATTAAGTGTGTTATATGCATAACATATTACATAAGCAATCTAAAGCGAAACTGGTGAAGAGCTATGTCATCAGATAGCTAGGTTCTCGCTTGTTTGTATTACAAGGGAACTTTCCTGTGATGTAAACTCACATTCCTGGTATTGAAGCATTTTCATCATGCATACTGAAAGTCAGTCAGTCTGTCTGTCTGTCCCTCTCTCTGAGTCTCCCCCCCCTCCTCTCTCTCTCTATTTGTTGTTGTTGGCTTTTTTAGGGGGGGGGGTGTTTTTTTTTGATAGTCCCTTATTGGGCAAGGGCCGATGAGAAAAAGTATACATGTATGTGAATGCTTATAAATCTGTCACCCTTGAAAAATATAGATTAATCATTCATTCATTCATTATTTCATCATTTGCCCCTCACCTGTGCAAACACACACACACACACACACACACACCACACACACACACACACACACACACACCACACACCACACACACACACACACACACACACACACACACACACACACACACACACAATTGTACTCATAAAATATATAGAAAATAAGTTGGACGGATTCAAGGTATTTACACATTTTGTGCATCAAGTCAGCATGATAAAATTTCTGTCAACAGTTCATTCATTTATTTGGTACATGTCATTTTGACATTTTCAGGTTCCCAACAAATTTGTTACAATGTATCGAGACATACATGGCCTACACTCTACGATGAAGAGGCAGCAAGAGAATTTGTTTTGCTTTGAGCCAAGATGAACGAGATCGTCTGCTCAATGAGCTACACAAGTTCTCTGGAGCAAAGACCAGTGGTAAGTTATTTTTGTTTTCTTACTTTCATTGAAAAGCTAAAAACAGATGTTTCTTTGTGCGCTCTCAAACTTTGTCTTACTTTTTGCATGTGCTTTTTCTTTTTTTCCTTCTGAATGATATTCTGTTCATGGGTGAAGTTTCAGGAACAATTGTTGCTTGTTTTTGTTTTGGTAGTTATTTGCTTCTAAGACATAACTGTAAAGAACTATCAGAAAGTAAAACAGACACCCACCTTTAAAAACAAAACCAAAACAAAAATCAACAACAAAAACTGACCCCCCCCCCCCCCATTACCAACCAACAAACAACCAACTGATCAACATATAGTATATATATATATATATATATATATATATATATATATATTTATATATATATATATATATATATATATATATAAATATATGCACATACATACATATAATTATATATACATACATATAATTATATATTATATATATATATATATATATATAATATATATATATATATATATATATATATACACATAATTAATATATATCTATATCTCTATATCTATATCTATATATCTCTCTCTCTATATATATCTATCTATATCTATCTATATCTATCTATCTATCTATCTATCTATCTATCTATCTATCTATCTATCTATCTATCTATCTAATCTATATCTATATCTATCTATCTGTCTCTCTCTCTCTCTCTATATATATATACATGATGTATATTGTTCTTTGTTTTTTAAATTTTTGTTTTGTTTTGTTTTTTTGTTTTTGTTTGTTTGTTTTTCTAAAAAAGAAGGTTGGCAATTGAAACAAATGAAAACTTGTAGAGAGCATCGTATTTCTCATCAATTTGAGATGGTGATAGATCACTAGTGAGTTTCAACAGAAACTGAGTTTCAGCAGAAACTGATCATATTGGAGAAAGAAGAGTAAACGTGTCACCAAAAAGAGATAAAAAGTTCTGATACTTCGCCTCAGATTTAAAACATTTTTGTTTTTTTTGTAATGTAAAATGTGTGTTTTGTGTGTGTGTGTGTGTGTGTGTGTGTGTGTGCACCCATGTCGTGTGTGGTGTGTGCATGTGTGCGTGTGCAAGAAGTAGTAGCAACTCTTAAAAAGTGGTAAGAGACATCATAGCTTTCCTATGCTAACAGCTGTTATAAGAGAGGCATTGAGACAGTGAAGTTGAGTTCAGCTGAGTAATTAATAACAGGGTAACATAACCATCTCTTGAAAGGAGGTAACAGATTGAAGGCAGCTAGTTCTTTGTTTCTGCAAGAAGCATTTGAAAGACAGTTTGGCTATCTTGTTCAAAAAGCATTTAGGAAAAGCAGAAGGTTTTGCTATCCCAAGAGGACAACAAATTTGAGGCTATCCTTTCCTGCAAAAAAAGAAGAGAAAAGCCATAGTGAAAGGGCTGCATTGCTGTCTGTTGCAAGACAGCAGGATGAAATAGAAAACAAACAAACCCCAAAACAACTCCTTTTTGGAAGATAAAAATGTTGAAAACTATTTTGTTTTTCTTTTGGCAAGGTGGTAATTTTATTTAATTTATTTATTCATTCATGTATCCATTTCTGATTTATCTCTTTATCTATTTGTTTATCTTATCTTATCAATGAATTTAATGTGTCTATCCATCGGACCATCTTACTGTCTGTCTGTATATCTATCGATCTATTGATCTATCAATCTATTGATCTATCGATCTATCTATCTATCTATCTTTCTGTCTATCTATCTATCTATCTATCTATCTATCTATCTATCTATCTATCTATCTATCTATCTATCTATCTATCTATCTATCTATCTATGTCTGCCTGTCTGTCTGTCTATCTATTTATCTCTGTCTGTCAATCTGTTTTTTATCTCTGTCTGTCTGTCTGTCTGTCTGTCTGTATTCATTTGGTTCAACATGAAACAGAAATTGCACACAGTTCAAGACACAGAATACACATACGCTTGCTTGTACACAAACTTTTCAAAATGTGCACGCAAATGGCAGTGAAATGAAATGTAGATTGTACTGAAAAGCACACAAAGAACTTTGTATTAACAGCAGGGTGAAATCAGTTTTGCTGACATTGATGGTTGTGATGTGATTCAATATTTTCCAGCCAGAGTTTCAGAACTCGCCGTAAATTCCTCCTCTGCTGGTAAGCTGACTCTGTTGATTCATGTATGCTAGCCACTCACACACATGCCACTTGTAACAGGTGTTCTGTGAATGACACTATTTTTTGTGAGTCCTGAATGGTTTATTGGGTACACCAGAGTCTGATGTCAAAACTACTGTAACACATGCTTTCATTCCTTGTATTTCATTGCGTTTAATATGATTGTACTGCTGTTATGGGCCAGGGTAGATGATCGGTCATAGCTGCTGATACTGTTTGGCTGAAGAGATAGTTGATAGATAGAATGAGGTGTGGGTGTGTGTTTGTGTAGGTGTGTAGGTATTGGTGCTTTTACTAAAAACATTTGTATGCTTAGTCTCACTCATTAATCTGGAAAATATCTAAACAAAGAATATAACATCTGTGTCCTTTGTTATTTGATTTATTTATTTAATTTTTTTCATTCCTTGGTCAGAGCTCCGAGGTTCACGAATGGTGAAATTTTTGCGTATGCAACTGTTTTTTTCCCCCCTACCATTAAGGTAGCCGTATTCAAGGGTACATTTGGGATTGAACTTTCCATTTTTGTCAGGACAGTTGTGAAGTATATATATATCTCTGCTCTCTCTAATTTTCAACTGTCATGGGTTCTTTTGATGTGCACAAATCTGGCAATGCATGGGTCCGTCTGATTTAGAGTCTCCTCGGAAAGACTTTGACACTCAGTTTTTCCTGTCAAACTGGAAAGAAAGGGCAAGGCTGGGAATTGAACCCAGATGCTCACAGTGTACCTGTTGGGCAGGTAGACATGTAAACCGTCCTGCCACCTTCCTTCTTATTATCTTTTGTTATGAATTTGAATGCTGTAGTGTAGTGAGGGGGCATTCATTTATAATTGTATTAGTTTCAGTAACAGTTAAACATGTTTTTTTCCTTTGAAAGTGGATTTTGATGTGACTGTTTGCTGCTGTGGGTTCTGACAGACAAAGATATATATGTGTATATATATAAAGATAAAGATACGTATATACATATAATATATATATATATATATATATATATATATATATATATATATATATATATATATATATAATATATATATATATATATGTATATATATATATGTATACATACATATATATAATATATATAATATATATATATATATATATATATATATATATAATCTGTGTGTGTGTGTGTGTGTGTGTGTGTGTGTGTGTGTGTGTGTGTGTGTGTGTGTGTGTGTGTTTGCAGAATCTCAATTAATCTTGTTTCTTGAAAGAGGAATATAAATCATAGGTAGATTTTGTATCAACTGATTTCGTTATTCACTGTGATTCCACTTGCCTTGTCTTTCATGGTGTGAACACTCCCACATTGTTGATTCACATACATGTTTGCATAATTGTAAGATATCTATCTATCTATCTATCTATCTATCTATCTATCTATCTATCTATCTATCTATCTATCTATCTACTACTATCTATCTCTATCTATCTGTCTGTCTGTCTGTCTGTCTGTCTGTCTGTCTTCTGTCTGTCTGTCTCTCTGTGTCAATCTATCTATCTATCTATCTATCTATCTATCTATCTATCTATCTATCTATCTATCTATCTATCTATCTATCTATCTATCTATCTATCTATCTGTCTGTCTGTCTGTCTGTCTGTCTGTCTGTCTTGTCTGTATCAATCTATCTATCTATCTATCTTTCTATCTATCTATAGATCTATATTATGTACGTAGATATGTGTGCATGTATATGCATTTGTGTCCATTTTCATAAGGTAATAATGTAACACGTATACAAAGAAGACTTCTGACTTGTGTATTCTAACTCTGTCTTTTGCAAAGCTGGCACATGTTAAGAAGAAAGTTACATATCACACACACACACACACACACACACACACACACACACACACACACACACACACACACACACACACACACAAACATGTGCACACTCATGCACGCACACATGCACACACACACACAACACACACACACAACACACCACACACACACGCACGCGCGCCACACACACACACACACACACACACACACACACACACACACACACACACCACACACACACACACACACACACACACACACACACAAATAAACATGCATGGTCACACAAATGGACATAGTATGTTTGTACATGCACCTCCCCTCACACACACACACACACACACACACACACACACACACACACACACACACACACACACACACACACACACACACACACACCACAACACACACACACACGGAGAGAGAGAGAGAGAGAGAGAGAGAGAGAGAGAGAGAGAGAGAGAGAGAGAGAGAGAGAGAGAGAGACAGACAGACAGACAGACAGACAGACAGACAGACAGACAGACAGACAGACAAGACAGACAGACAGACAGACAGACAGACAGAAGTACAGAAATTGGGCGGTGATGACGGTGGGGGAGAGAGGGGTGGTGGTGGTGGAAGAGACAGAGAGAGACTGGCTGAGAGACAGCATACCTGCTTACTCACAAACTGGCTAGGGGTGGGGGGTGGGGGGGGGGGGGAGGAGCTCACCAAAAGACGAGATCTAAAAAGACACCTTCTCCCCCCCTCACTCTCCCCCCTCCATAACCTCACTAACTAAACCTGCTGTATAGTATGCCAACCACTCACTGTTAGCCTAAGTGTAGAGCAGTCTTAAGCCTGCCAGGAAGCACATGTAATCGGTTTCCTTGGCATTGTTGTCTGCTGTGCTAGATTGATTTTGGTGGGAGGGAAATGGAGATTTGGGATGCTTACTAGTAGGCCTACATCACTCTGTATTGAACGGAAAGAGGACAAATCGGCCGGTGCTTTGTCCCAGTGTGCTCAGTGATCATTACTTTTAAAAGGAAAAAAAAGGAAGAAAGAAAGTTAGCTGTTAGCTCACAGTGTACGTACGAGTCTATGATGATACCAGGACCTTTCACATGAGCCATAATATTTTTTTTATTTTTATTTTATAAATACCATTTTAAGTCGCGGCAGATTTCTCTGTGTGAAATTCAGGTTGCTCTCCCGAGGAGAGCGCCCATTATATATATATTATTATACTATATATATATATATATTAATATATATATATTTATATATATATATATATAATATATATATATATAATATATATATATAAGAGAGAGAGAGAGAGAGAGAGAGAGAGAGAGAGAGAGAGAGAGAGAGAGGAGAGAGAGAGAGAGATAGAAAACAGGTTCCACTAATTGGTTGGTTCGATTGTAAAAAAAAAGTCACAACGGAATTATCTTATCCAGGGATGTCACTTACTTTCTGTATCTTTAAACATAGCGTAGACTATTGTCAGTCACATTGCTTTTTACGTGTCTACACATTATTGGTCCTTAAGCTTTTGTGTCACAATACTCTTGAATTTCAAGAAACCTATCCAATATTCTGCTGGAATAAACGTAGCCTATATTTGTTATATATCACTTTATGTCACAGCAGATTTCTCTGCGTGAAATTCGGGCTGCTCTCCCCGGGAGAGCGCGTCGCCACAAGTGCAGCGCCTACCCATTATTTTTTTCTTTTTCCTGTCTGCAGCTGTATTTGTTTCCCTATCAGAGTGGCTTTTTTTCTAAGAATTTTGCCAGGGACAGCCCTCTTGTTGCCGTGGGTTCTTTTACGTGCGCTAAATAATGATGTGAAACACACAGGACTACGGTTTATCGTCTCATCCGAAAGACTAGCGCCCAGACCACCACTCATGGTCAGATGGATGGGGAAAAAATTTTGGGCCTAAACGGGATTCGAACCATCGTACACTCCGACCCGACTTTTCGCTTTCTATCAGGCGCGTTACATCTAGACCACCGATTCACCAAGGGCCTACGTGCTTGCGTGCACACACATACATGCAAAGGGGGAATGACTATATGAGCACCCATTCACAAGCACACATAATGAAAATGTTCAACGTTAAAAACACACACACGAATGTCTTTGTGTATACACCTGTGCAAAAAATTTGTGTGCATACATGTCCGTACCCACCAACACATCTGTGGCTTCTAAAATATTTGTGTAACAAAAAGACCACACAAAACAACTACTTTACAGAAGTAAAAAACGTTGGATTGCGGATGTAAGATATATTTCGTGAAGGAACTTTTCAAAATGTCAAAACTTCCCAATTTTTTTTTGTTACAGTGTCAGCTCCTGAGTAAACTATCCGCAAAGAGTTCTTGTGGTCATTTGCTATACTTGACAGAGAAACCGCGCAGAGAAATGCTTCTTTTGAAAAAAAGAAAGAAATATTATTACATTGACAGGAGTGAATCGCAATCCTTTGTTCTACCAAAGGTTTTCATCGATAACAAATTTATAGTATTGAAAAAAGGGGGAAAAAATCATGCTTGAAAGATAAAGCCACAGATGGAATAAGTATAAGAGAATGCAGAACTACAAAATGCAATGTATAATACTTGTGTGCTTTGTGTTTGGGAATGCAAAGGCGGCAAGTGAAATCGTTTTTCTTTTATGCGTAAGAACTAATGACTTGTCAAACCTAGCTGAATGATTTGTTGAAAGGATTTCTTTCTTCTTTTTTGTTGTCGGTGTGTGTGGTGTGTGTGTGTGTGTGTGTGTGTGTGTGTGTGTGTGGTGTGTGTGTTGTGTGTGCGTGCGTGCGTGCGTGCGTGCGTGCGTGCGTGCGCGCGCGCGCGTGTGTGTGTCTGTGGCATTTCCTGAGGCAAGATTTTCCCTATTTTCCCAAATTTCCCTGGACCCCTCTTCCCTTGGGACTGCATGATCATGCGAATAAATGCATACCAGTAGAGGAAAAACAAGTACAGGCAACCATGGACAACTCCATCGCTATAAACATGATTGAAGGATTAAACAAAAAGATTAAAGCCTTTAGAATAAAAAAGACATTCTGGTGACAGCAGTTGGAAATGTTGTTGTAAGAACATTGCTATTCCTTTTTTTTCTGTCTGTCTGTCTGTCTGTCTGTCTGTCTGTCTGTCTTTTCTGTCCTCTGTCTGTTCTGTCTTTCATCTTCTTTTCTCCCCCGCACAACACAAATTCATAATCTGTTGTGTATGTGAATCTGTCTTTACACACACACACAGGCACGCACGCACGCACACACACATGCACACACACATCACAACAAAACACACGCACACAACATACACAACACGCACCACACACACACACACACACACACACACACACACACACACACACACACATACATGCACACACACACAACACAACACACACACACACACACACACAACACACACACACACACACACACACACACACACAACACACACACACACAACACACACACACACACAACACAACACACACACACACACACACACACACACACACACACACACACACACACACACACACACACACCACACAGAAGTCTTATGTACACGTAACATCATCATAAATCTCCTTCCTCTCTCACAAAAAAAAAAGAGAAAAAAAGGCAAAATCCATAACACACAAGTTGTTATGACAGTAGGACTAAAATACGCTGCCAGTAACAACAAGCTGTGAAACATAGCCACCTACACTCTGCAATTGGAGACAGGCAACACCAACAAAAAACAAAAAAGAAAAACAACAAAAAGCAAACAAAAACAACAACAACAACAAAACAAAACCTTAGAAAAAGATGTGAGATATGATCGGCATTGCCTGTTCTTTTGTGTTGTCGTTGTTTTCACTTTTTGTTTTTATGTCGCCAGTTGTTTGTTTGTTTGTCGTTATTGATGTTGCCTGAACAATGGGGGTTTTAGCTGTGCTGCTGGTTGTGTTATTACAGGTTTGATATGTTTTGATGGGAAACGTTTTTATTTATTTAATCATGGATTTGTTCGGTTTGCTTTCATTTTGTTAGTTTTGTTTTACACCCTTCCTCCCCCAAACCATCACTCCCTCTTACCACTGTTTTGTTTCTGCCTTTCTCTCGCTTTTTTTTTATGTGTGTGTGTGTGTGTGTCCTGTTTGTATGTCTCTATCTGTACTGTGTTTGTCGCTATCTGTCTGTATGTCTGTCTCTGTTTCCGTCTGTCTGTATCTCTTGTCTCTGTATCCTTGTTTCTCTTTTTTTACATCCAGTCCCCGTGTGTATGCAGTTTTGCCAGTTTTGTCATCCATTCGCACCGGCACACAATGGCCTTCACTTCCGAAAAGCGGAGCGGATTTTAACGCGCGCATAAGATGTTATGCGTGCACAGGACCTTGGTATAGAGTCTCATCCGAAGGACTTTTGGGGAGTGGAGTCGGCACTGATGTTTACTCCGTGTGTGTGCTTGCATGCGCGCGCGCGCGCGCGCGTGTGTGAGTATGTGCGCGCGCGTGTGTGAGTATGTGCGCGCGCGTGCATGTGTGCGCGCGTGGGTGCGTACATGCGTGGGCATGCACATCCGCTCATGCGTGCATGCGTTTATTAGCTACCTCTCGCGTACCTATGCCATATGGTATTTCTCATTGCGCCCAGGTGATAAGCCTTGTTCCATTTTAAAGCATCATCTTAAGTACAAACCATTAAAAAAAATATGTCGAAGGACTGCAGGTTAGCACCAACTTTGAAATAAAAGAGAAAAAACAACAAGGAAGAGAAGAAGAAGAAGGAGAAGACGAAGAACAAGAAAAAAGAAAAAGAAAAGAAAGTGGTGGGGGAGGAAGAGGAAGGACAAGAGGAGTCAAGTAAAAAAAAAACTTTAATCATCCCATGAAGGGCAGTTCCAATACTGACAGAAAAAGTAGTAGTAGTAGTAGTAGTAGTAGTAGTAGTAGTAGTAGTAGTAGTAGTAGTAGTAGTAGTAGTTTGAAGTAGTAGTGGTGGTGGTGTGGTGGTGGTGGTGGTGGTGGTGGTGGTGGTAGTAGTGGTGGTGTAGTAGTAGTAGTAGTAGTAGTAGTAGTAGTAGTAGTAGTAGTAGTAGTAGTAGTAGTGGTCGAGAAGAAGAAGAAGGAGAAAGAAGAAGAAGAAGAAGAAGAAGAAGAAGAAGAAGAAGATGATGATGATGATGATGATGATGATGATGATGATGAAAACGAAGGGGAAAAAAAGAAGAGGGAGAAGCTGAGGAAGAAAAAGAAAAGGAAGAAGATAAGAAAAGAAAAACAAGAAGTAGAAGAAGAACAAGATGATCAGTGGTATAGAGATAATGCGCCTGCGTAGATAGCGAAAAGTCCGGGTCGGAAGTGTGCGGTGGTTTGATCCCCGTTTGGGCCCGAAACTTTTCCCCCGTCCATTAGACCATAAACAGAGGTCCCGTGTCTTACACAGAATTATTTAGCGCATGTAAAAGAACCCACGGCAACAAGAGGGTTGTCCCTGGCAAAATTCTGTAGAAAAAAGCCACTCGGATAGGGAAACAAATACAGTTGCAGACAGGAAAAAAATAATGGGTGGTGCTGGCTGTTGTGGCGACGCGCTCTCCCTGGGGAGAGCAGCCCGAATTTCACGCAGAGAAATGTGAAGTGGTATAGATATGATAAAAAGTAACAGAAGAAGAAAGGAAAAGGAAGAAGGAGAAGTGGCGGCGGCGGCGGCGGCGGCAGTATAGTAGTATAGTAGTAGTAGTAGTAGTAGTAGTAGTAGTTAGTAGTAGTAGTAGTAGTAGTATAGCAGCAACAGCAGCAGTAGAAGAAGAAGATTCCTCTGTAACGAGACGTAGGGGGAAACACGAAGACACTGAAAACGGAGTGGACTGGGCCAAGAATAGAAACTATCCCATTTCCTGATTATCTATCTGCTGAGTCTGTTACTTGCTTTATCGGTCTGCTAAGTTCTCTGGCTGTTTTATCAGCCTACAGGATGTTTTCTGTTTGTTTGTGTATCTGGTTATTACTGTGAGGTGTTATTATCAATCCGTTTGCTGTTTTATCAGTCTGATAAGTCATCCGGCTGTTTTATCAATATGTGGGCCGTTTTCTGTTTGTGTATTTTCTTATCAATGTGAGCTGTATTGTCTATCCGTTGGCTGTTTTTATATGTCTGCAGGAGATTTCTTTTCTTTCTTTCTTTTTTTTTAAAAAAATTATTTAAAATCAGTCTATTGACTGTTTACATTTCATTTTTATTAAGTCTATTGCCTGTTTGACCAATCTGTCGGTTGTTTTATTAGTTTGATTATTTGATCAATTTGTTTGATGTTTTTAAAAAGAATCGGCATATTGATGGTTTTATCATTTTGTCAGCAGTTTTTTTTTTACTCAATTTTTTGGCAATTTATGTTTATTTCAAAATGGAATTGTTTTCTGTTTGTATGACTCTGTTGGTTTTTTATCAGTCTGCTGGTTGTTTCGTCAATCTGTGTGTTGTGTGTGTGTGTGTGTGTGTCTGTGTGTCTGTGTGTCTGTGTCTGTGTGTCTTTGTGTTGGTTGTTTTATGTCTTTTGACATTTTTAAAATCAGTTTTTTGGCAAACCTTTTTAATTTTTTGTATATTAAGTTTTGTTTTATGAGTCTGTTTTATTAGTCGGCCGATTGTTGTTTTTATCTCCTATCTGTTCTTATAAATCTGTTGGCATTTTTTTTTCAATTTTGGGGGTGCTTTTTATCAATTATATTTTCTGTTTTTGTCAGTCTGTTGTCTTCTTATGGACACAACTTCCGTACATTAAGCTGTCGTGTGCTCAATGTGTGTTGTCAGGTTTGTTATTGCCGTCCTCTATATCGTTAGTATCTTCATTGTTGTTGTCTGGAAACTGCATTAGGTTACACTTGATTGGAAAAAAGGAGGGCGGGGGGATATTTCGTCAATTTGCTTGGGTTGGGCGTTAGAGGGAAGCTTTTCATTGATTTGTTCTGCTCCTGTTCTGTTCAGTTTCGATTTTCATTCCTCCCTCATTTTCCTTTTCTAACTGTTGGTTTCTGCCTGACTCTGTTTCTATCTCTGTCTCACTGTCTCTGTCTCTGTATCTGTCTGTCTGTCTGTCTGTCTGTCTGTGTCTCTGTATCTGTCTGTCTGTTTGTCTGTTTTGTCTGTCTGTCTGTCTGTCTGTCTCTCCTTCCACTCTCCCCACTTTCTCCCCCCTCTCTGTCTCTGTGTCTGTCTCTGTCTCTTTCTGTCTGTCTCTGTCTCTGTCTGTCTGTCTCTCTGTCTCTGTCTCTGTCTGTCTGTCTCTCACTCTCTCTGTCTGTCTGGTAGCTTGCCTGTCTGCCAATCTACCTGTCCGTTTGTCTCTTTCCTCCTCCCTCCCTTTCTCTCTTTATCCATCGGGTTTCACAAAATCAAGCAAATAAAAACATCTGTAAAATGGTATAATGTTTCCTTCTGTAGGTTCGTTTGTTTTGGATTTTTGTAGTAGTTTTTTTTTTGGTTTGTTTCTCGAATCACACGTCCATCAAAGTAAAACGATTTCAATTCAATTCAGTTCAATTCAAATACTTTATCATCCCACAAACAGAGAGAAAAATCTCGTTTGTTTGAGCAGCCCAGTTCTGCTCGAATCTCAGCAGTGGCATGTAAGATCAAGGGCCACTGTCGCCCACGTCAGTTTTAAGTGCAGACCTGCTATGACCGCCCTGTCCTCGATCCTTTGATACATGTATGCGCGCTCACGATATCAAAATATATGGAACAGACAAGATGAGACGCCGTGATTTGCCCATAAGCCTTCGGCAGACTGAGGGAAACGTGAGCTCACCGATTATGACATCCATTATGACACAGCCATCAGCAAATTGATGCGGTGTTGGCCTGTGCAAAGGAGGCTGAGGAGGATGAAGAGGAGGAGGAGAAGGAGGAAGAGGCGGAGGAGGAGTAGGAGGAGATGAAGGAGGATGAGGATGAGGTAATGAAGGAGGAAGAGGAGGTGTGGAGGAGGAGAATGAAGAGATGAAGGAGGAGGAGAAGATGGTGGAGGAAGAAAAGAAGAAGAATGGGGAGGAGGGGAAGGGGAGAGAAGACGGAGTAGGAGATGAATGAGACGAAGAAGATGAAGAAAGAAGGAAAGAAAGAAGGAAGAAAAACAAGCAGTAGTACGTAGAAGAACAAAAAGAAGTATAAGTAGAAGATGAAGAACGAGGAGGAGGAGGAGAAACAACAACAACGACAACAAAGAAAA
>CM060322.1:29237028-29242028 GCA_030674155.1 Stramonita haemastoma
AATGTCTAAAGCGCTAGCCACTGTGGCAAGATGGGTGGCGAAAGCATGCGAACTTCTTATTGATTTTTTCAGTGCATGCGTCGTCCATTACCAAATTACTTCAGTTTTTTTTCTTCTTCTCTCTTTTTTCCCCCTCTTGCCCTCACTTTTATTCTCCCATTCATCTCCCCTTTCCTTGTTCTTCCCTTTCTTGTCTTACCGCCCTTCTTTACCTTCTTTCTTTGTCATTCCTGTCTTATTTCCTGTGTTCCTGACTTTTGATGTCTACCCCTTGCTGGCGAGCTTTGTGGTAAACACTGCGAGATGAACCACGTGGCCAAAGGAGCTGACAGACAGGCCTCCCCAAACCCCACGGCTGGGATGGTCAGGGCAAAAATGGATCCCCAACGGATAGGCTAATTCATCAATGTAGATGCGCATCTCAAGCAGAGGTGTTCCGAATGGGTCCTGTTCTGTCTCCTAAACGGATCGCTTGCATCTTTCAGCCAATCAACACTCAGTTTTAAGCTTCTGGTCACATTGTATACCAGTGTGCCTTGTGTGTGTGGTTTATTTATTTTATTCTTTTATATCGAGGATAATGGAATGAGCACTCATGTGCTGTTTTACACCCAGTCCCCGTGTGTATGCAGTTTTTGTAAATCGTGTTATCAGTTCCCACCGGCACACGTTGGCCTACTCTTACGAAAAGCGGAACAGGATTTAACGTGTGCGCAAGATGTTCTGCGTGCGTTCGCACCGAAGGACTTTTGGGGGGAGTGGAGTCAGCACTGATGTTAACTCCAGAGTAAAAATCCCCTCGACCGGGAATCGAACCCGGGTCGTCAAATTGCGAGCGTAATGTTCTGACACTAGGCTGTCCCGACCCCCAATTGTGATTGAAGCCTCGAGGCACGCAGCGAGCTTTTGCTTTGGACACCTTTCAGACATTGCGTCCTTTTCACACTGAGAGGTTGGAACGAACACGTTTTGAACGGTCTACATGTATGAATTGAACCGTAAGGTTGAAAAAAGATAGCGTACCCGCTTCTTCAGTTAGTATGACTGGTATGCAGACGATACTGTACACATGGAACTTAACTGTTTTGCTAGGTCCATGGCTTCTATGATGATAATGAAATCAACCTTGATGATAATGAAATCAGCCCTGATGATAATGAAATCAGCCCTGATGATAATGAAATCAGCCCTGATGATAATGAAATCAGCCCTGATGATAATGAAATCATTCCTGTTGAAAATGAAACCGGCCCTGATGATAATGAAATCAGTCCTGGTGCCCACTCTCTTTCGGATACACCAGTCTGTGGAATCAAAGGTACCCTGCCTCTTCTCAGGTCTGTTGAAAGTGACAAAGGGTCTGGCAGTCATTGATCAAAGATGGTGAAACAACAGGCAGGATATTGGAACTGAATTCTGCGTGTCTTTCTGTCTCTTTGTCTGTCCGTCTGTCTTCTGTATGATTTTGTCTACTTGCACATTTCCCCCTCCTGCTCTTTTGTTTATGTGTTTTCACTTATTGCGATATATCATTCGCATTGATATTTTGGGAACTCTGTCTCTTTCTCTCCCTCTTTTTCTGACTCTGGCTGTCTGTTTGTGCCTGTCTTTCTCTCTCTGTTTCTGTCTATCTTTTGTCTCCCTGTCTTTGTCTCTGTCTCACTGTCTCAGTCTGTCTCTCTGTCTGTTCCTCCCCTTTACCCCCCCTCTCCTTTACCTCCCCCCCCCTATTTCTCTCTTTCCCCCTCTCTGTGGTTAATCTGATTCTGTTGTTGTAGCTATTACATCCTTGTTCAGTGGCGGGTGTTCTGATGTTCAGTATACAGTGATATGTCTTTGTTACACACCAGTCATCAAAGCTACCTGGTGTGTACTATTAGTTGCAGCAGCAGCTATTTGGGCAAAGATGAACCAAGAATGGACATCGTGACTTCAAGAATTCTGAAAGTGCACTACAGACAGACAGGCAGGCAGGCAGGCAGACACACATTCAGACACACATACAGACACACATCTTGCGCACACGTTAAACCCTGTTCCGCTTTTCGTAAGAGTAGGCCATTGTGTGCCGCTGGGAACAGATGACAATATTTACAAAACTGCATACACACGGGGGCTGGATGAAAAAAACAACACATGAATGCTTATTCCATTATCCTCGATATAAAAGAATTTAAATCACACACATACACACAGACACACCCACAGACAGACAGACAGACAGACAGACAGACAGACAGACAGACGACAGACACACACACACACACACACACACACACACACACACACACACACACACACACACACACACACACACACACGAGCGCGTGCGCGCGCGCGCACACACACACACACGCACGCAAGCACACAACACGCGCTTGCCTCTTCTTGGTGTAGTGTTTATTCACTAGGAGGTGATTTAGACAGGCAAAATTGTGGAATGATGATGGATTTCATCGGAAAGCGTTGAACATTTGTTTGATAGCTATTTGCGATTTACAACAAACATTTAAAAAAAAAATGAAAATTGGGGGTGGGGGTGGGTGCAGGCATCAGAAAAGAAAATTCGTTCATAGTTAGTAAAATATTCTGTACCAGTTTTCTTTTTTCTGTATAAATTCGCCTTTGGAAACCAAAGCAAGCAAACAGCCACAAGATTATCAAACAGTGATTTTATTTTGGGAATTTGTACCATTGACGAAAGTTTGAAGAAGTTCTTTCTATGTTGACGGATGCAGGAAAGGAACCGCTCTCTTTGGAATACACTGTGGTATACTGTTGACAAGCTTCCGTCTTTGAAGGGAGGGTTTTTTTTGTTAGTCTTTTCATTTCTATTTTTATTTGGTGTTTTGTTTTATAAAAGAAAAAAAACCTCAGTCTGAGTGCAAGTGATGTGTTTATTATTTTTGTTATTTTTGTTTAAATTTTTTATATAAAAGAACACAACTAACTAAAGCGGTCGCGTGAACAAACAACACCGTTACAGCAACAACGATCTCAGATCTTTTTTCGCTTAAGGACAAAATCAAACAGTTTCCCTTTCCATCAAAGTGGCAAGAGGAGAGCCGAGTGCGAGAGAGAGAGAGAGAGAGAGAGAGAGAGAGAGAGAGAGAGAGAGAGAGAGAGAGAGAGAGAGAGAGGAGAGAGAGAGAGAGAGAACACAGATAGAAGGGTGAGAAGGAAGGTGTCTTTGGCAGTTCTCAGTTTTGTAAAGAGAGAGAGAGAGAGAGAGAGAGAGAGAGAGAGAGAGAGAGAGAGAGAGAGAGAGAGAGAGAGACAGACAGACAGACAGACAGACAGACAGACAGACAGACAGACAGACAGACAGAGACAGACAGACAGACAGACAGACAGACAGACAGAGACAGACAGACAGACAGACAGAGACAGAACACAGACAGAAGGGTGAGAAAGAGGGTGTCTTTGGCAGTTCTCAGCTTGGAAGGGATGCGAGGGGAAGATCGATGCTGCAAACCCCGATGGGTTTGGGGCTGGGGGGGCCTTAGGGGATCAGCGTCACAGTGTGACAGTCTCTTGTCTGGCTGAGCAGCTGACAGGCTGACAGAGTGACAGGCTGACACGAGAGGCTGACAGGGGACAACCTCAGTCGGTGTGGGCTTTGCTGTGCTGTGCTGGTCTGTCTTCAGAAGCCATGGGCCATTTACCATGCTTGGCAGGCAGTGCGGAAAGGGGGTTTTGGAGATAGTTCGGGGTAGACCTTGTTTTTATTGTTGTTGTTGAAGAAAATAGGTAGAAGGAAGGAAAGAAGGAAGGAAGAGGAAGGAAGGAAGGGAAAGAAAGCAAGAAAGAAAGAAAGAAGAGAGAAGAGAGAGAGAGAGAGAGAGAGAGAGAGAGAGAGAGAGAGAGAGAGAGAGAGAGAGAGAGAGAGAGAGAATCATGAATGAATAATCTTTATTTTTCAAGGGTAACAGAGTAAGCATTTACATACTTTTTTTTCATCCAGCCCTTGTCCTGATTAGGGAATAAAAAAAAAGAAAGAGAGACACACACACACGCACGCACGCAGGCACACACACACACGCACGCACGCTCGCACGCACACACACACACACACACACACACACACACACACACACACACACACACACACACACACACGCACAGGGAGACAGATACTTAAAAAAATATTTCTCCCTTGATGCTTACAAACTGTATGTGTCTCATTGTTTATGACTACAACCACAGGGGTGCCGGTCTGATTGTCTGGAATCCATGTTTTCCCTAATCATCCTCTGTTCTCACCGTCTGCTTCACACTAGTAACAGGGATCTTGTGGCCGGATCCCACTGTGGGATCGTCAGAATGTGTCTCTCGCCCCCCCCTCCCCCTTACCTGATGTGATTGTGAAGGGAGGGTCTTACTTTTTGTGTTGATCATGACTGGTTTTGAGGTTCTTCTCTCTCTCTCTCTCTCTCTCTCTCTCTTCTCTCTCTCTCCTCTCTCTCTCTCTCTCTCTCTCTCTCTCTCTCTCTCTTCCTCTCTCCTCTCTCTCTCTCTCCTCTCTCTTCTTCTTCTCTTCTCTCTTCGTCGTCCGTGCGTTGTCTCTGTCGTGTTGCGTCGCGTGCGTCTGCGTGCGGCGTTGCGTGCGTGCGTGCGTGCGTGCTGTGTGTTGTGTGTGTGTGCGCGCGCGCTTTATCTGTCAGTCTGTCAGTGCGTCTATCCGTCCCGTCTGCCTGTCTGACTATCGCTGTCTCTGTTTCTGTCTCTGTTTCTGTCTCGCTCTCATGATATAAAGTGTTAAGTTTTGGTTGTTTTTTTTTCATTGTCCCCTCCCCTCCTCCCGCTCAGTAGTGGTTAGATTCTGATTGTGGGGTTGGCTATGTGTTTCTTTGTTACAGCTGTCTGTATTTTCCCCGTGTATTATCATCATTATTCATGCTAAGCTTTTTTGTCAGCAATCCCTGTCGTGTAGAGGCCAATGGCCTTTTTATGTGTACAGCTTTCCAGAGTTCAGAGTTTTTCTCTCTCTGTCTCTCTCT
>CM060322.1:29247028-29259528 GCA_030674155.1 Stramonita haemastoma
AACTCATTATACTTTTTTTTCTCTTTCCTCTTTTGTTTTGTATCGTGATGTTTTGAATAAAAAGTGTGTCATTATTTTTCTTCTGTTTTTTTTTTTGAGTTGAAGTCAAACACTTTTATCTACAGATATTTTTTTTCACTAAAAGCATTATTATCGCAGATTACATTTTCTAATAGGAGCAGATATTGAAAGAAGGATACAGGCAATGGAAGTGAGATGTTTTCGCACATTTCTTGGTATTTCGTACAAAGATCTCATAAATAACGAGGAAGTGAAAACCAGTCAGTACAGAGAAAACGTTGGGAAGACATTATCAGAGAGAGAGAGAGAGAGAGACAGAGACGGATGGAGACAGACAGACAGACAGACCAGAGAGACTGCCCGTACCATTGAGTTTGCGGGTTTTTTTCCACTGAAAAAAGTAGCTTGTGTCAGATTTTAGGTTGGGGGGGGGGGGGGGGTCCACTGAAAAAAAGGTTATCAGATTTTAGTTACGTGTTTTCTCTGGAACAAAAGAGAAAGCTTGTGTTTGACTTAAGTTTGATTTCTTTTTTTCCTCGGCTAGAGTTCTCTATAGCACTCGGTGGTCTACTCTTCCGAAAGTTTGGAATTATACTCTGCTTAAAGCCGAAAATTCGATGAATTTGTTTCTAATTATCCTACTGTTTTCGAAACATTTTAGACTGGCTCGAAAAGTTGACAAGTAAAGAAGAATTATTTAACTAATAAACAGAGACATATGCTATAGCTGAGTGTTTAAGACCGTTTAACTTTATTCCCTTGGATCTATGAAGTCCTGGGTTCGAATCTCGGCGGCGGTATTGGTGAATTTAGGGTGGGAATTTTTACAATCTTTCAGGTCAACTTCAAGTGCAGACCTGCTATTGCTTAATTTTCTTTAATGTATACACATGCTAGAAGATCAAATTCCTCGCTCACGCACTATCATTAAGATCCCGTAATTCATGTCAGCATTCGACGGGTTGCAGAAACGCAAACTTGCCCAGCATGCAATCTGTGCAATGATCCCGTAATTCACGTCAGCATTCGACGGGTTGCAGAAACGCAAACTTGCCCAGCATGCAATCTGTACAATAAAATGAGTTGGTCTGAAATCGGACTGTGTCGGCTTGGCTGAGGCCAATGGGCAGACCTCCTGCAAAAAATGACAAGCACAGGAGAAAAACAGTCACTGCACTCCTCACCCTGTAGGGGAAATGCAGAGAAGAGGAAGGAGAAGAAGGAAAACACTCAGAAAACTGGAAAAGGACGAGCGAAATGCGATGACATCTCCAAAAAAATGATATGACGTGTGTTGGTCACAAACACGAACAAAATGAAGCGACACAGAAAGAAATCGGGTTTGCAATGAATAGGGGAAATTTCTATTTTGTCGCGGCAAGAACTCATCCCGGAAGAGTGAAGAGTTTGATTGTCACACGGAATTGATGTTTAACGTATCCAAATAAATGCCAGGATGGTTCTGAATAAGTTGTGATTGTGAACAAGAAGTGGGTTTTTTCCCTCTCTTTAAAGGGTGGGAAAACTGGTATTGTGCATTCCAACCAGAATTCTCTTTATTTTGCTGTGAAGAAAAAAGACAGCCCTGCCCGCTCTCTCTCTCTTCTCTCTCTCTCTCTCTCTCTCTCTCTCTCTCTCTCTCTCTCTCTCTCTCTCTTCTCTCTCTCTCTCTCCTCTCTCTCTCTCTCTCTCTTTCTCTCTCTCTCTCTCTGTCTCTCTCTCTCTCTCTCGTCTCTGTCTCTGTCTCTTCTCTCTGTCTCTGTCTCTCTCTCTCTTGTGTCTCTCTCTCTCTGTGTGTCTCTCTCTCCTCCCCCCTCTCTCACCCTCCCCCCTCCATGTGCACACAAAGCGCGCACACACACACACCACGCACGCACGCACGCACGCTTGCGCGCGCGCGCACACACACACACACACACACACACACACCACACACACACACACACACACACCACACCTCTTAACAATTAGGGCAAAGAGAAGTTTAGTTACTTTTTATTTTTCATGTAATCAGACTGTAGAATGATTGGATCAGAAGTTGGTTACCCCCCCCCCCCCCCCCCCCCTTGATTACTGTTATCAAATATTGTGTTAAAACGAACAAACATTCACCAAACTAAACAAACGGACACTGTCCGTGATGATGTCCGAGACTAATTCGGAATGAATCAAGATTCCATCAACACAGCAGAAGTCTTTTCCAAATCCAAATTTGACCCCTGACTACAGAATCAGCTACCTTAGTTACTATAGATTAAACAAAAAAGGCAAACACAGATATTTAAACTACTCAGTCCCGTACAAAAAAAATGACCCAAACAACAACAAAAACAAACAAACAAACAAAACGAAATAAAACTACAACAATACAACACTACCAACCTTCAGTAATGCTGAACTTAAAAGACATGTTCTCTCCAGAGAACGAAAAAAAAAAAGAGGAAAGGAAGGAATACAAATTGTATTTTCACAGTCGGGGTTTTCCCTTTTGGAAGAAAATGGATGTGTTTGTTCTTTTCCTCCCAGAAGAGAGTTAGGGCACAAGGCACTAGTAATTGCTTCATGCTGTTTTATGTTTCATTGTCTCTCCGCCACTGCTGCTGTAAGGTTGGGAGCTTGCTTGTGTGTGTGTGTGTGTGTGGGGGGGGGGGGGGGGGGGTAGATAGGAGATAGGTATTGTGTCTTGTCTTGTCTGTCTGTCTGTCTTAGTGTGAAGTAGTTTTTCTATGTTTGTCCGTCGTGTTCGACGATGACCTCTAAATCAGCAGAGGAGGCAGCTGCTGTTTCGGAAATTGGGCAAAATTTGATTATAGTCAGTGTTGGTAGATGTTCTCCAAAGGCCAGCTAGTCCCCAGGGCTGCAGCATTTAGTAGACTGTGCAAGGTCAAGCCTGCTAGTTAGAGAGTCAAAGTCGATCACTGAATACTGAGCTGTGAAGTGGAATTTCATGAGTGGAAAAGAAAGCCACTGATCATACAGCCTCTCACTTTGCTGTTGCCCCCCCAGTGTCAATGGTTAAATCAAGAGCTGTGATAAAGCCCAGGCGCTGAAGGCAAAGTGAAGAAGTAGTAGTAGTTTTTAAAGTAACGTCCAAGAAGGAAGGTGGCAGGACGGTTAAGACGATCGCCTTCCTACAAGTAAAACCGCGAGGTTCTGGCGTCAATTCTCACCCTTGCCCTTTCTTCCCAGGTATGACAAGAAAATTGAACACATGTCAGTATGACCATAAACTGAGGCCATGTGTACGAATGCTTGCAGGACATTTTGTGCACACGTTAAAACCCGTTCCTCCTTTCGGAAGAGTAGGCCATTTCGTTCCAGTAGGAACGGATGACATTTTAAAATTTTAAATAAAACTCATGCACAGAGGTTTGGTGTTTAGACACCATCCCGAAGTCGGAATGCGGTTACCAAAGTGGGTGGTGTGGTGGTGGGGGGGGGGGGATCGGTTGCATATGTAAAAATATCACCATCTGTCTGTCTGTATTTTATCTATTCATCTTCATGCATACACATACAAGTTACACACACGCACACACACACACACACACATATATATATATATATATATATATATATATATATATTATATATATATATATATATATATATATATATATATATATATATATGTGTGTGTGTGTGTATATATAATATATATATATATATATATATATATATATATATATATATATATATATATATATATATATATATATATATATACATACACACATACAAAAAATGTGTAGTATCACTAATGCATGTATGTGCATGCTACAGTATCTATGTGTGTGTTTTTGTGTGCTCGCGTGCGTGTGCAGAGAGAATAAGAATCCACCTCCACCATGTTGATCCAAGGAAACAGACGATTCCCAGAACGTGCCTCCCCTGTAGCCACAAGCTGTCACGAGAGAGGAAGAAGAGAGAGAGAGAGAGAGAGAGAGAGAGGGAGAGAGAGAGAGAGAGAGAGAGAGGAGGGGGGGGGAGAGAGAAAAGAGAGAGAGAGAGAGAGGGGGGGGGGGGGGGGGGGGAAAGGAGAGAGAGAGAGAGGGGGGGGGGGAGAGAAAGGAAGAGAGTTATGAGAGAATGGGGGAAAAAGAGAGAGGTGTGTAGTGAGACGTCTCTCTCTCTCCCCTTTTTCCCAGAACCGCCCCGGACCCGGCCCCAAAGCCACCCCCCCATACACCACCCCCGCCGCACGGAACCACCCCCCGCACGACGCCCCCCCACCCCCCTGAGTCCCCTTTCCCTCTTCTTGTTTGGGGACTTTCTCTCTCTCCACCCCCCCACGCCACGCCGCACCCCCACACGCACCCCCCCCCCCAAAACCCCCCCCCACCCCCCCCCCCCCCACAAACCCCCTCCCTGGGGAGGGTTTGCATTGGGTCGAACAGGCCTCGCAATTTACGACCTGAGTTTAACTCCGTTCGGAGGGGTTTTCCCCCTGGGGCAAAACCGTCTCTCTACTCTCCAAAGTCTTTCGGTGGATTAAACCACCCCTTGGCAAACCCCGCTAGAACATCTTGCGCACATTTTAAATCTTTTTCCACTTTTTTAGGGGGGCCCCTTTTCCGGGGGGAAAGAGCTTTTCCTGGGAAAAGGGGACATTTAAAAAAAAAAACCATAACCCCAAAATAATTAAAAAAAAAAAAAAAAAAAAGGGGGGAAAAAAAAAACCCAAAATGGATTACAAATTAAAAAAAAATTAATTTCCCAAAAAAGGGAATTTTTAAAAACCATAAAAAAACCATTTGGAATTTTTATGAAATTAAAACACAAAATTTTATCCTTTTATTTTTTAACATTTTATGTAACCCCCCAACAAAAAACAAAACCCCAACAAACCAAACCCAAAAAACCAAAAAAAACCCCGGGACACCCCACGGACCCACAACCCCAAAAATTTTTTTTTTTAATTTAAAAGGGTTAAAACAAGGGGAAAAGAAAAGAAAAAAAAAACAAAACGACCCCCTCCCCCCCAACCCAAAACGCACCCGCACACCTCCCACCACACAAACCCCCCCCAAAAAAACCCCCCCACCCACAAAGACCCAAAACCCCCCAAACAAACCCCCAAAAAACCCAAACAAAACCACCCACCACCCCCCCCTGGAAAACACGCAAACCACCACGCACCCCAATTGCACCCTGGGAAGCAAAAAACGGCCGTGGGGGAAAGCACGGGGGTTGCCCGGAGTTAGCCCGCAAAAAAAACAAAAAAAGAAAAGAGAAAAAAACCCTTGGCTTAAAGAATTTTACACTTTGGAAAAAAGGGGGGGGAAAGAAAAAAAGAAAAAAGGAAGAGGAAAAAAGAAAGGGGAAAGTGGGGAAAGGGGAGGAGAACGAAAAAGGAAAGGGAAAAAAGAAAAAGGAAAAGGGGAGATAAGTGAATGGGGAGGGTTTTTTGGGAAAAAAAAAAAAAGGGGGAAAAATAAACCCCACCCCCACCCAAAAACCCCCCCCACCACACACACACACACCACACACCAAAACACAAAAAACACAAACCCACCCCCACACCCCACCCAAACCCCACAACACACAACAACCCCCAAAACCACCACCAAACCCCCACACAAAAAAACACCCCAAAACCCAAAGGAAAATTTTTTTTTTACAAGAGTTTTTTCAGAGAAAGCTTTTTGAACACCACGGGGGAAAAAACTTTTTTTTCAAACCAAACCTGCAAAAGTTTTTTGGAAATGCACAAGCCGCCACCTTTCATTTTAAAAAGAAGTTTTTTACTTTTTAAATTTTCCGGGGGGAAAAAAAAAAAAAAAACCCCAAAAATAAAAATTAAAAAAAGGGTTATTTTATGAAAAAAAATTTTTTATTATTTTTTTATTATTTTTTTTATTTTTTTTTTAAATTTTACTTTTTTTCCTCCCCCAAATTTCAAATCCCCTAAAATTTTTAACTAAGGGAAGAGGAAAGGGAGAGGGTGTTTAAAAGGGGGTATAGTTTGGAGAAAATTTGGGGTGGGGAGATAGGGTTTGGTGGTTGGGGAAAAGGGGGGGTGGGGGGGGGGGATTTCGTGTTTTGGGGGTTGTTGTTTTTGTGGAAGTTTGGTTGTTTTGTTTTTTTCGTTTTTTTTCGGGGTCTTTTCTTCCCTTTTCTCTTCTCTCTTTCTCTCTCCTTTTTCTTTTCTCTCTTCTCTTTTCCCCTTTCCCTTTGTTTTCCCCCCTTTTTTTTTTTTAATTTTTGCCCTTTTAAAAATTAAAAGGGGCCCCAAAAAACCAAAATTTTTTCCGGTTTTAAAAAAAACTCGGGGTTTTTTTCCCCCCCGAAAAAAACTCCCAAAAAGGGGTTTTTAAAACCTTTTTAAAAAAAAAAATTGGAAAGACTGAAGCTTTTTACAGTTTACAGCTAGTTATCTCCCGAGAGAAAAAAAACAAAACAAAGCAAACCCAACAACCTCAAAGTAAGTAAACAATGGTCTGCCCATTTTATTGAAATATTAATTTAATTGTTGTTATTATTATCATCATTATTTTTGTTATTATTTTCATCGTCATGGTCATCGTCGTTGTCGTCGTCGTCATCACCATCAATATCATCATCATCATCATCATCATCATCAGCATCAGCAGCAGCAGCAGCAGCAGCAGCAGTGCAGTAGTAGTAGTAGTATTAGTAGTAGTAGTAGTAGTAGTAGTAGTAGTAGTAGAAGTTAGTAGTAGTATAGTAGTAGTAGTAGTTGTAGTAGTAGTAGTAGTAGTAGTGGTGGTGGTGGTGCTGGTGCTGGTGGTGATAGTAGTTAGTAGTAGTAGTGAGTAGTAGTAGTAGTAGTAGTAGTGGTGGTGATAGTAGTAGTAGTAGTAGTAGTAGTAGTAGTAGTGTCGTTGTTGTTGTCGTCGTCGTCATCATCATCATCATCATCGTCGTCGTCGTCGTCGTCGTCGTCTCATCATCATCATCATCATCATCATCATCATCATCATCATCATCATCATTGTTCGTAGCACCCAACGAACTGTTGGGTCTGTTCATTGAACGTTTTTTTGCCATTGAACTTTAAAGGAGGGATTACCACCAAAGAATAGGGGGATTTTCAAAGCAAAGGACTTTCACCTATGGTTTAAAGATAAACTAGCTTTTGAAAAATAAAAATTGTGAATTACCTCAAACCTTTTTGAAGATAAAAGACTTAGCCTTTTTAAATTGAAACGTTGCATTTTTTAAAATCCATATTCTTGGATAATATTATATTTTACAATACGCTTTGTGCTAGTTATTGTGCCTGTATGTATGGTATTATTTGGAGTGACAGTGATTTATTTTTTTTATCCATGGCACTGTGTTATATATTTTACAATAGGCTTTGTGCTCGGTACTGTGCCTGCACCGTGGTATTTGGAGTCAAAATGATTTATGTATTTGCTTTGCCAGTGTAAAATCGATACTGTTTGCCTTGGAGATGGCGTTACAATACTGTATTGCACACGAGCACACACACACACAACACACACACACACACACACACACACACACACACACACACACACACACACACACACACACACACACACACACACACACACACACACACACACACACACAATACACACACACCCACCACACCACACCACACACCACACCACACCACACCACGCCAAATGCCCGCACGCGCGCACACACGCCACACCACACCACACCACACCACACCACACCACACCAAATGCACGCACGCGCGCACACTCTTTTTGATATAGATATATTTGTATCTTGTATTGTCTCACCGACTTCATTTCTTTTCTTTTTTCTTTTTCTTTCTTTTTCTTTCTTTCTTTCTTTCTTTCTTTTTCTTTCTTTCTTTCTTTCTTTCTTTCTCTTCTCTCTCTCTCTCTCTCTCTCTCTCTCTCCTCTCTCTCTCTCTCTCTCTCTCTCTCTCTCTCTCTCTCTCTCTCTCTCTCTCTCTCATCCTCTCTCTCCTCTCTCTCCACACACGCCACACCACACCACACCACACCACACCACACCACACCACACCACACCACACCACACCACACCAAATGCACGCACGCGCGCACACACTTTTTGATATAGATATATATGTATCTTGTATTGTCTCACCGACTTCCATTTTCTTTTCCCTTTCTTTCTTTCTTTCTTTTCCCTTTCTTTCTTTCTTTCTTTCTTTCTTTCTTCTTCTTTTCTTCTTCTTTCTGTCTGTCTGTCTGTCTGTCTGTCTGTCTGTCTGTCTGTCTGTCTGTCTGTCTGTCTGTCTGTCTGTCTGTCTGTCTGTCTGTCTGTCTGTCTGTCTGTCTGTCTGTCTGTCCTCTCTCTCTCTCTCTCTCTCTCTCTCTCTCTCTCTCTCTCTCTCTCTCTCCCTCCCTCCCTCCCTTCCTTCCCTCCATCCTTCCTTCCTTCCTTCCTTCCTTCCTTCTTCCTTCCTTTCTTTCTTTCTTTCTTTCTTTTCTTTCTTTCTTTCTTTCTTTCTTTCTTTCTTTCTTTTTTCTTTTCTTCTTTCTTTCTTTCTTTCTTTCTTTTTTCTTTTCTTTTCTTTCTTTCTTTCTTTTTTCTTTCTTTCTTTCTTTCTTTCTTTTCTTTTTCTTTCTTTCTTTTTTCTTGTTCTTTCTTTCTTTCTTTTCTTTTCTTTCTTTCTTTCTTTCTTTCTTTCTTTCTTTCTTTCTTTTTAAAATGACTCCCCAACTTGTCATCCTAGCTCGGCTATTCTCCGTCACATGCAAACAGGATCTATTGTATTTCAGCGCCAGAAATGCACCGAGAGCTATGAATCACCGCTTCGTCTCTTTGCGGTGACCAGCCTAGAGAGACCCTGCCATTCCGCTGGGTCCATTCGGCACTGTTTTGTGATGTTGGGGCTTTGATTTTAATGTATACACACGACATTTTTTGTTTGAAAGAAAGTCTGGAAAACAATTTTTTTTGCAGAAGCCACGTTTTTGTTCGAAAGTGATTTCTATCCGAAATTTGTTTTGTTTTGGTTTTTTTTTTTTTTTTATAAATGTCCTGTATCACTCTCTCAGTGGGGGAAAAATTGATTGATTTTTCCCAAAACTTTCAGTGATGCTGAGGACATTCTGAACCGTAAAGGTGCTCATCTTATAACAAATATAAAAGCATCACCAGTTAGTAGACTTTTGTAGTTTGATGGTAAAGCTGTTAGCTATTGTTGCTTTCGTATATTATTGTTGTTATCATTATTTTTGTTATTATTATTATTATTATTATTATTATTATTAGTAGTAGTAGTAGTAGTAGTAGTAGTGTAGTAGTGGTAGTAGTAGTAGTAGTAAGTAGTAGTAGTAGTAGTAGTAGTAGTGTTATTACTATTACTATTATTACTACTTAATATACTGTTATTACTATTATTACTACTATTATTATTATTTACCCCATCTGCACCTTCGTGAAAAGATGTTAAATAAAAGATTAATTCATTCATGTACGCAGACACCATTGTCTAAGCCTCTTGTGACGACAGTTTTGTCCCCTGCCCCCCTCCTCCCCCTGTTCCTCGGCTAGATCGCCGAAGTTTGCCAAATTTTGTGATTTTGCGTATGCGACCACTTTTACCCACCATGAAGGTGGGCGTATTCCGACTTCGGGCGGTATTAGTCTATTGCAGAACCAGAGTAAGTAATTTACCTCGGAGTGTGCGCTTTCCAACTACGGGAACGGTGTTAATCGTATTATTGCAGAGTTAGTTTGAGTAAGTAATTTACCTGAGCAGATGCGGGACCTTGTGTGTTCTTCCCAAAGGGCTTTTTACATCTGCCGACACATTAACTCACTAGAGGCTGGAGTATAAATGGAGTATAAATGCGGAAATCGATACCTTTAACTACTTTCTATGGAGACATCAGGGTTATCCCATTGTGTGGCTGTGTTGCCTTTCTTGACTGGAAATGTAGCATGTGTCATGTGGACTTCTTTTTCCCCCTGAAAATTCAGTTTCGAGATTCAGTTATTCCACTTAATATACAGTGTAATAGAATCAAATAAGAGCCATGAGTTCCTATGCAAACGAAAAAATATATAAACGTTGACATGCAGCCTTGAGATTTAGTTAGTATTCATTTACTTTACATACAGGATTATAACATGGATTTGGAGTCACTAGATTCTGTGCTCACAGAAAATGTAAACGTTGACACCTAATGTCGATATATAGTTACCAGTCATTTCACTGTACATATAGCAACATAGAACTAAATCCACTTTACATATAGTAGGCCTATAAGAGAATCATCTGAAGAATAATGAGATTCTTCTTCGTCGTCGTCCAACGTTCAGACAGCAACTATTGTTGTCTGTCATATGAGCGAAAACGCGTTTCCGCTGCCATTAAGCATCTAGGAAATTAGGCCCAGCGCATCCAACTTCGGTGTGGGCGAGCATTGTTTTAATGTTTTAAGTCTTTCTGAATAAAGACACGAGAATGGACCAAGAAGGCAGAAAACAGACAAGAGGAAGGTGACAGGGAGAAAGGGAACAATGCAGAAACAAAGAGAGGGATAGTAAAGAGGGAACTAATTCCTAGCACAGAATTTCCAGAAGGTGGGGATGCTGTTTATTCTGACAGGCCCCTGGCCTCCCTACAGGGGAATTCAATGCAAGCATAACACATTTGCATTGTAGAGGAGCTATAAGTTCCACCCCCCAACCCCCCAACCCCCCCCCAAAACAACAACAAAAAACCCAAAAAAACGGAAAAACAAAATCTAACAAAATCAAACATAAACAAGACAAAACAACACCATCCAAAACCAGACGAACAAGCATAGCATCCTTACTCTCTTTTCCCTCTTGCAGCGTGCGTGACCTTCTCACTAGCCGTCGCCGTGTGAACGGGAGCAGCCTTCAAAATGTCAGACTCCTCAAAAAAGAATACAAACGAGAGGTTCCCCCCCCCCCCCCCCCCCCCTACCTTAGTTGCTACAGCTACTGAGACGTTCGGTTCCTGCCATTTTTTTCTTCTTCTTAAAGACTGGCTCTTTCGGTAACAAGAGTTGCGCTAAAAAAGTTAATCAAGAATTCTCCCAGTGTAGGTGTTGTTACCCCAACTCGCTTCATCTTCTGTACATAGATCCTGAAGAAAAAAACAGAAAAGACCCGGCACCTAGTTCACGGTTAATTTGCTAAGTAATTGATGTCTTCCTCTTTTTATCATTTTTTTTTTCGTTCCTTGGTTAGAGCTCCAAGGTTCACCAATGGTGAAATTTTTTGCTTATGCTACCGTTTTTGCCCACCATCAAGGTAGCCGCGTTCCGACTTCGGGCAGCTAAGGAACACCCACCCCCTCCCCGCCGGACAAAACAGTAACTACCCCATCCCCCCAAGTGCCCCCCTCCCCCCACACTCTCTCTCTCTCTTTCTCGATCTGTTTGTCTGTCTGTCTGTTTACCCCCCCCCCCCCCCCCCCCCCCACACGCGCGCGCGCACACACACACACACACGTTAAAACCCCGTTCCGCCTTTCGGAAGAATAGGCCATCGTGTGCCGGTAGGGGCGGATGACAAAATTATATAAAACCAGCATGCACACAGGTGTCGTGGTTAGACACCATCCCCGAGGAAAAATTGGTGGGGGGGGGGGGGGGGGGGGGGTGTATACGGCAACATTCTGGTGGCTCCTGCGACGGTACTGGAACCATTTGTATCGGTCATTGCCTTTCCAATTGATCATTCCAGTGGCGTGGAGAGGGAGGGTCTGCTGCATGGGTAACAGTTAGCCCTCCATACTTACTTACCCAGCTTTGCGCTCTAAAGACTAGAGCGCAACTCCATTAGTCTTCCGAGACTGATGGGTGCCTATACTATTACGTGTGGAGGATCAAATTTAATTAACGTTAAAGACCCCGTAAATCATGTCAGCGTTCGGTGGGTGAAGGTAACACGAGTATACCCAGCATACATCCCCGAAGTCGGAATGCGCGCGACTTCCTTCGCGGTCGCCAAAATACTGTCGCATATGCAAAAATTCATCATTGGTGAACCTCAGAAATCTAGCCGAGGAGCGAGAAAAAAAGAGAGAAGAAAATAACAATAAAGCCGACCCCTAACGATGTTAAATTGAGATGGGGAATGCCCAACCAACAGCATCAACAAGAAGCCTCATACGTGCGGTTATTTTGGCTTTAAAATAAAACAACCGTGGACGGTTGGCATGATGGTGATAGTGATGGCGCGGTTACAAGTTAAGATAATGATGACACGAACGTAGAGTGACAGGGGCCCATAATCAGGAGGAGAGAGAGAGAGAGAGAGAGAGAGAGAGAGAGAGAGAGAGAGAGAGAGAGAGAGAGAGAGAGAGAGAGAGAGTCCTGAGGGAGGGAGAGGCTTAGCCCGAGGGCCGTTGGCTTTATTGCTGCTGTCAGTGCGGCTACCCTTATCTTCCTCACAAGGCTATCAACCGCCGTTAGACACCCACGCTTCCTGCCAAGTATCTGTGTGTGTGTGTGTGCGTGTGTGTGTGTGTGTGTGTGTGTGTGTGTGTGTGTGTGTGTGTG
>CM060322.1:29279528-29292028 GCA_030674155.1 Stramonita haemastoma
CCTTCCACCTGTCTCCACCTCCCTTTTCATTTATTCGCGCGCGCGCACCGCCACACACCCACACACACACCACACCACCCACCACCACCCACCACACACTCCCCCACACCACCACCCGCCGCACGCACGCACCACCGCACCGCACGCACGCAAGCACACAACACACACCACGCACACACGCATGCACGCGCGCACACAAACACACTGACAGACAGACAGACAGACACATACACACACACACATACAACACACACACACACACACACACCACACACACACACCACACACACACACACACACACACACACACACACACACACACACACACACACACACACCGGTGTGTTTATTTATTCACAGTCTGTTTTCTTCTGTTGTCGCAGATCAGGCAGTTTCCTTTTCCGTCTTCCTGATTCCGTCGTTTGTTTTTGTTTTGTTTGTCTCTGGGTCTGTGACTCTCTCTGTCTCTTGTATCTGTCTGTCATCTGTCAGTCTGTTTGTCTGTCTGTCTGTCGTCGTCCAGTCCAGTCGTCATTTGTCTGTCTGTCTGTCTGTCTTCTGTCTGTCTCCTCCCTCCCTCCTCTCCCTCTCCCTCCTTCCCTCCCTCCATCTCCTCTCTCCTCTCTCTCTCCTTCCCTCCCTCCCTCCTCTCCTCTCTCCTCCTCTCTCTCTCTCTCTCTCTCTCTCTCTCTCTCTCTCTCTCTCTCTCTCCTCTCCTCCTTACCCCCTCCCCACCCTCTCTCTCTCTAACAACAAGATCATCACATCGATTTTTTCCTGGTCAGAATTTCCGGAGATTTCACGGCCATTTTTTCACCCTCAGAAACAAAATGGTGGCTGGAGGGGAGGGGTGTGTTGCTGTAGGGCATGTCCCTGTGTTTATTTATTCTGTTCATTCCCCTCTGCTCTCTCTCCTCTCTCTCTCTCTCTCTCTCTCTCTCTCTCTCTCTCTCTCTCTCTCTCTCTCTCTCTCTCTCTCTCTCTCTCTCTCCTCTCTCTCTCTGTGTCTGTTGTTGTTGTCGTGTTGTTGTCTGTCTGTGTGTCTGTCTGTCTGTGTGTGTGTGTGTGTGTGTGTGTGTGTGTGTGTGTGTGTGTGTGTGTGTGTGTGTGTGTGATGTGTGGTGTGTGTTTTCAATACCATTTTAAGCCTCTTGACAAATTTTGTTATTAGACGTACGAAAATAGAAGCAGTAGGGGTGGGGATGGGGTGGTGGTGGTGGTGGTGGTCTTTATCAAGGTTTTGGGAGTGGATGCCCACAATAATATATTGAATATCGGTGGACAGGTAAATGGAAATCAACTGAATGACTTACAATGAATGCTAGAATATGCAACTCTGGAATAATACTTATGTACAAAAAGAACAATACAAAAACTCATTTGTAACAAGATCGAATAAGTGAACAGTAAAAAGACCCCCCCCCCAAAAAAAAAAAAGAAAAAGAAAAAAAGAGACAAAAACAAAACAACAAACAAACAAAACAAAACAAAAAACCAACATATGTCCAACAGCAAGAAACACAAGGAAAAAAATTCCGCGAAAAGAGAATTTCTGTCCGTTATAATCATAATAAAGAACCAACTAGACTATGCAATAACGATTTGGAAAAAAATACATCAATAAAGAATCACTGAAGATTGCAGATGACGTTGATGAGGTAAGAATAGGTATGTGATCTTTTAGCAAGTGGCATATTAATACATTATCAGCAGTGATACTGTGACCACATATACAAAAAACATGTCCAACATAATTCAAAATATTTAAATGTCAATTTTAGAGTCCTTAATAACAATCTGTGTTATGCGGCAACAATCAGTTTCTTGTTTTTTTTAACACAAGACTCATTGTACCATTTCTTCACATACATTTAAACAACAGACTGTCTTTTTCTCACAATGGAATAACGTTTGTTGTGGTTTTTTAACGGTCTGATAGCATTCTTACAGTGACATGAAGTTCCAAATTTGTAATATCTATTATACAGTTTACTCCTTTTCCTCTCTCTAAAATATCTATTTTTTCATTATAATGTATACCGGAGAGAGATGGAATCCAACAAAAAGTTAGACCTGAGCCCTTTTAGAGAGGAATGGATTAATCCGTGTGTGTGTATGTGTGTGTGTGTGTGTGTGTGTGTGTGTGTGTGTGGTGTGTGTGCGCGCGCGCGCGCGTGCGCGCGCGTGCGTGCGTGCGTGCGTGTGTGTATGCAGTGTTTGTAATAGTACTAGTAGTAGGAGGAGGAGGAGGACGAGCAGTAGCAGCAGCAGCAGTAGCAATATAAAATCGTAGTTGTAGCAGCTGCAGCAGCAGCAATAGTAGTTGTAGCAGTAGTAAAGTAGCAGTAGTAGTAGTAATGATGGTAGTAGTAGTAGTGATGGTGGTGGTCGTACAGTAGTAGTAGTAATAGCAGCCGCAGCAGTAGAAGAAGAAGACAAAGTAGTAGTAGTAGTAGTAGTAGTAGTAGTAGTAGTAGTAGTAGTAGTAGTAGTAGTAGTAGTAGTAGTAGTAGTAGACAGCAGCAGCAGCAGCAGCAGCAGCAGCAGCAGCAGCAGTAGCAGCAGTAGCAGCAGTAGCAGTAGCAGTATAAATGAGGTTTTCAGGTTTATGACCTGCCACATATAGTAAAGCACAGCACAGCACAGCACAGCACAGCACAGCACAGCACAGCACAGCACAGCACACGCGCGCGCGTGTGCGTGAGAGAGAGAGAGAGAGAGAGAGAGAGAGAGAGAGAGAGAGAGAGAGAGAGAGAGAGAGAGAGAGAGATGATTTGATTGATTTATTCTTTTATATCGAGGATAATGGGATAAGCACTCTTTTGCTTTTTTACATCCAGTCCCCGTGTGTATGCAGTTTGTAAATGTCATCTGTTCCCACCGGCACACGATGGCTTACTCTTACGAAAAGCGGAACAGGATTTAACATGTGTGCAAGATGTTCTGTGTGCGTTCGCACACGGGGCCTCGGTTTAAAGTCTCATCCGAAGGACTTTTGCAGAGACAGAGACAGACAGACAGACAGACAGACAGAGTCTTTCTGCCTTCTCTTTTATTCTCTGTCCATCTCTTTCTCTTTCTATGTCTGTCTCTGTCTCTCTCTTCCTGTTTGTCTATCTCTGTCTCTCTCCCCCTCTCTTTCTCCTCCATTCTCTCTGTTTCTGTCTCTCTCTGTGTCTGTCTCAGTCTGGTTTTCTATCGACTTATCTCTCTCACTTTCTGTCTCTCTCTGTCTCTGTCCCTCATTCTGTCTCTCCCTCTCTCTGTCTCTCTCTGTCTTTCCTGCCCCTCTTCTCTCTGTGTCTTTCTGTCTCACTCTCTTTCCCTCTCTTTGTCTCTGTCCTGGTCTGTCTCTTTTCCTCTATGTTTGTCTCTCTACCCCCACCCCCCACTTCTCTCTATGTCTCTCTATCTCCCTATCTTTGTCTCTCTGCCTGTCTCTCTTTCTCTCTCTCTGTCTCTCTCTGTCTCTCTCTTTCTCTCCTACCCATCCCCTCTCTCTGTGCTATCCACCGTCACTACACTCATCCCACACGGCCACCTGCACCCCTCATCATTACCCCCACACTACCCCTTATTACCCCACTACCCCTCATTACACCAGACGGTGGGAATAGATGACATTTACAAAACTGCATACACACGGGGACTGGGTGTAAAAAGCACGAGTGCTTATTCCGTTATCCTCTCTATATAAGAACAAAATGAAAAAAATATAAAAAACCCACTGCCCCTCGTGACCCCAAAGTACCCCTCATTACCCCACAGTACCCCTCGTTACCCCAATTACCCTACAGTATCACACACTACCCCTCATTACCCCACAGTACCCTTGATTACCCCTCATTACCCACACGACCCCTCATTACCCCTAACTACCCCAAAACTACCCCTCATGACCCCACGTATCCCTCATTACCCAACAGCACCCCTCATTACCCCCACACTACCCCTCATTACCTACCCACACTACCCCTCATTACCTACCCACACACTACCCCTCATTACCCCACACACTACCCCTCATTACCCCCCACAGTACCCCTCATTACCTACCCACACTACCCCTTATTACCCCACACACTACCCCTCATTACCTACACACACTACCCCTCTTTACCCCACAGTACCCCTCATTACCTACCCACACTACCCCTCATTACCCCACAGTATCCCTTATTACCTACCCACACTACCCCTCATTACCACACAGTACCCCTCATTGCCACACAGTACCCTTCATTACCCCACATTACTTTTCATTACCCACAGCAGCCTTCATTACCCCACAGTACCCTTATTACCTCACACTACCCCTCATTACCCACCCACTCTGCCCCTCATTACCACACAGTACACTATCTGTGCCCTGTATACTGATACATATCACACACGCACACACACTGTGGCCCCCTAAGCCTATGTACACACAGACGGAAAGAAAAGGGCCGACAGAGGAGAAATCAATACTTACTCACTGTGAATAGGCCTAAGCAGGTCCCATGATGACTTGCTTCGACTGCAGAGGGATAGAGAGAGAGAGAGAAGAGAGAGAGAGAGAGAGAGAGAGAGAGAGAGAAGAGAGAGAGAGAGAGAGAGAGAGAGAGAGAGAGGGAGAGAGAGAGAGAGAGAGACATACATACATACATACATACATACATACATACATACATACATACATACATACACATACACACACACACACACACACACACACACACACACACACACACACACACACACACACACACACACACGTGCGCGCGCGCGCGCAGACAATACAGACAGACAGACGGACAGACAGACACTTTCGTTTTTAGACAGAGAAATAACTTGCAAAGGCATGATAACTAAACAACGAATTTATCCCATGAGAAATTGTCTGGAATATAATTATCTTTAAGGAAAAGTTATCAAGTACACACCACACACACACACACACACACACACACACACACACACACACACACACACACACACAACACACACACACACACACACAACACACGCAAGCACGCACACATACACACATGCACACATACACATGCACACAACACATGCACACACACACACACTACACACACACACACACACACACACACACCACACCACACACACACACGCGCGCGCGCACGCACACACGCCGCGAACACACGCACGATGCACGCACACCATTGTGTGCCAAGGGAACGGATGACAACATTTACAAAACTTCATACACACGGGGACTAGGTCTAAAAAAGCACATCAGTGCTTATTCCATTATCCTCGAAATAAAGAGTAAAATAAATAAAAATAAACTCTCTCTCTCTCTCTCAATCTCTCTCTCTCTCATATCTCTCTCTCTCTCTCTCTCTCTCTCTCTCTCTCTCTCTCTCTCTCTCTCTCTCTCTCTCTCTCTCTCTCTCTCTCTCTCTCTCTCTCTCTCTTTCTTTCCCTCCCTCCCTCCCTCCCTCCCTCCCTCTCTTTACAATTTGATGGGGCAGATGATAGTGGACGCCTGTCTCATTAGTTCCTTACCTAATTCTTAACATACAGTACAATTGAAGGGAACCATGTACATGGGGGTGGGGGGGGGGGGGAAGCGTTGGTCAGGTTGACATTGAACAGAATTACAAGGTGGTGGTGGTGGGGGTGGTGGGGGGTGTGTGTGTTGTGTGTATGGGAGAGAGAGAGAGAGAGAGAGAGAGAGAGAGAGAGAGGAGAGAGAGAGAGAGAGAGAGAGAGAGAGAGAGAGAGAGGTCAGACAGACAGACAGACAGACAGACAGACAGACACACACACACACACACACACACACACACACACACACACACACACACACACACACACACACACACACACACACACCACAGAGGGAATGAGAGATAGTGGGGGGGGGGGGGCAGGAGATGGAGGACATTACCTGAGTGGTCTACAGGTAACACACCTGTACTGTGCAGAAAGCGTGAAGTCGTGGGTTCAGTCCCTGTTTGAACCTGGACTGTTCCTCTCATCTACTAGACCTTGAGTGGTGGTCTACATGCTGCTTTTTTTTTGGATGAGACGATAAACCGAGTTCCTGTGTGTCAAACACATTTAGCGCATGTAAAAGAACCCACAGCGACAAGAGAATTATCCTTGACAAAAATTCTGTCGAAAGAAGCCACTCTGATACGGAAACAGAATAACACTGTAACAGACAGGAAGAAAAAAAGAACCTGGTGGTGTTCTCATGTGCTACCGTGCTCTCCCTGGGAAGAGCGGCCCGAATAAATCTGCTGTCGGCTGAAAACGTTGCGCAATACTGTACAATAAAACACAATACAGTACAGTATATAGACCAGAATACAGAACAGTCCAGTGCATTAAATCCTACCCATGCAATATCTCCAAGTAGGCTTATGTTGGGGGTTCAAATCTTTGTAGGTTCCTCTGGTATATCTAGAGCTGATTTTTTGAGGGACGTCTTGACAGTTTTTTAAACAGATTATTTTACAATTTACAGATTTTTGTATGCATACACCTGTCTTGGTGTGTATAGGACAAAGGCATATTTGCTGTATGTTTGGCAGTGGAAAATGCATGTGCCAGCATATCTTTCATGCGTATGCTCCTACGCACACGAGGAAACACAACATACATGTTAAAGAAGACCCCATATTGCATATCACAACCTGGAAGTTTCGAAAACTGAGACTTTGCCAAAGTGGTGATGCATAGCATGCACAATGCATATAAAGTGCGCCATCGGTCCTAACATGGGATTGACACTGGGAGTCGCAAGTCTCCATCATCTTGAAGCTTGATGTATGAGGAAAAAGACTGGGAGGAAATTGGGAGGGGAAAAGGGCGAGTTTGTCAAACTCAGCACCACACAGCCAAGCCACCATAGGTCAAGTTGAGGAATGTTCGTGACAGTTTAGGGTGAGGAGGGGGGGAGGGGAGGGGGAAGGTGGGAGTAGAGTGGAGGTTAGGAGGGGTTGATGAGGATTTTGGTTGTTTGGGTTTTTTTTACTTTTATATCGAGGGTAATGGGATAAGCAGCCGCCGCTGTAGTCTAGTGGTTAGGGCGTTGGACTCGTAATCTAAAGGTTGCGGGTTCAATCCCAGCTTTCGGCTATGGCGTTGTGCCCTTGGAAAAGGCACTTTACAGCTATTTTCTCATCCCACCCAGGTGTAAAAGGGGTACCAACTTGTGTTGGGGGTTAACCCTGTGATAGACTGGCGTCCTATCCAGGGGAGAGTCTATGACTCTCAGTCGCTTAACGCCACAGAAACCGGATAAGCACCGGCCTGATGAGCCTTAGGCTCGGGACAGACTTTTTTTTTTTTATGGGATAAGCACTCATGTTCTTTTTTCATACAGTCCTTGTGTGTATGCAGGTGTGTTAATATTGTCATCTGTTTCCACTGGCACACGATGGCCTACTCTTACGAAAAGCGGAACAGGATTTAACGTGTGCGCAAGATGTTCTACGTGCGTTTGCACACGGGGCCTCGGTTTACAGTCTCATCCGGAAGACTTTTGGTCGTACTTCTGTAGGATGGAGTATGCAGTCTTATTCTATGAGAACACTATTGTTCAGCCAAAAAAGCTGTGCCAGTTACTGATGTCGCAAAGTGCCAAAGCCGGCATTACAACATTGTTTTGTTGTAAAATGTTATCTTGAGATTGTCTTCATCCGTGACATGTAAAAGACCTTCGGATGAGACTTTTAACTGAAGCCTTGTCGAAGCACGCAGAACGTCTTGCACACTCGTTAAAAACCCGTTCCGCCTTTTGGAAGAGCAGGTGCCATTTCGTGCCGGTAGGACGAATGACAAAAAAAACCCACATGCACGCAGGTGTCGTGTTTAGACACCATCTCGAAGTCGGAATGCGGCTACCTAAATGGTTAGGGGCAAAGAAAACGGTCGCATACGCAAAGATCTTACCATTGGTAAACCAAGGAGCTCTAGCCGAGGAACGAGCATCTTGTAGCTGACCTGCTCTGCAAATCTCATCTCTCACTGTCTTTGGTCGGGAATGAGCTCGTGTTGTCGCGCAGCTCCATGCCACGTTAATGTGGGTGTTCTCTGGTGGGGACATGGGGACAGGGTGGGCAAAGTCACAAGCTGGGTGAACAGGGCAGGGCACAGGACGACCAGCGCGATAACAGAACCAGTTCTCGGCACTCCTCCGCCAAGGGTGTTCGCAGCAACTAGATTGGTCATGAGCTGCTCTGAATTTCGGAATGTGTCGCTGAAGACAGCAGGGCAGACCTCCTGCAGAGTGACGAGAGAAGACCAGACACTATCGCATTCTACCCAGTAGGGAATGCAGAAGACGAGGAGGAGAGGAAGAAGAAGAAGAAGGAAGAGAAGAAGAAGAAGAGGAAGGAGGAGAGGAGGAGGAGGAAGAGGAGAGGAGAGGAAGAAGAAGAAGAAGATGATGATGATGAGATGAGTGATGATGATGAAAGAAGAGAGAGAAGAAGAGAAAAAGAGGACAAAGAAGGAGAAGAGAAGAAGGAAAAAGAAAGGCTGAAGCTGATTGGAAAATAACTGTACTCCCAGCATGAGTTTATTATTGTATTGTCCTGATACTGCAGTAAGTCACACAAGATTTATCTGCGCGAAAATTCAAGCAGCTCTTCCCGGAGAGAGCGCGTCACCACAAGCGCAGCATCACCATTAAAAAAAAACAAACCATGTCTGCATTGCATTTTTTCCCATAAGAATGGCTTTTTTCTGCAGAATTTTTGTCAGGAACAATTCTTTTGTTGCTGAGTTCTCCTACCTGCGCAAGAAGAACATATCGGTTTATTTGTCTCACCCGAAAGTCTAGCAACCAGACCAACATTCAAGGTCGAGTGGATGGCGGGAAAAGTTTGGGCGCAAATGGGGACTAAAGGTTCGTTGGTTAGCTTACATGAAGAACATAAGTTTATAATTTTTTTTGTACTTAATGCTGCTGTTTTTTCTGCTTGTGTTGCAGTGTGTCTTCATCAAGCCCTCCCCTTCATCGGCTTTGGCTTTTGGACAACTTTCTCATGATCGTGGCCGTGAGTATCAATCATCGGATTATTGCTTAGATTAATGAAGAATCTATCCCATAGTCGGAATATGGCTGCCTTAATGATGGGTTAAAACGGTCGCATAATTCGAGGGGTGCCAGCCAAGGGTACTAGCTTCGGTGCAGGCAGTTTTGAGAAAACTGCCTTTGAAATATTGGACCATTGAAACTAATAGTTAACGAACCAAACATGAACTGATATTCCTGATACAAATTCACGATTATGTTTCAATTGCAGGAGAGAGAGAGAGAGAGAGAGAGAGAGAGAGAGGAAGAGAGAGAGAGAGAGAGAGAGAGAGAGAGAGAGAGAGGAGAGCTAGTGGTTTGCAGTAGTTGTTTAATTTGTAAAAATAAAATAGTTTATTTGGTGTTTGGTAGACCCCCTTTGGTGGCTTCTCCAACCCTTTGTATTTGGTCCTCTTTTCATGTGCCGATAGCCAAACACAGAGCCCACTTGCCGCCAGCGGCTCATGTTTCATTCCAGCATGCCAGTGCCTCATGCGACCAGCCTAGTAGCCACTGGCTGACCGCTGAGAATCTTATTTTCTATCTATTTATCTTCTCTCTATTCTATATATTCTTATTTCTTTCTTTTATCTCATGTTACTCATATTATTATCTCTCTCTCTATATATAATCATAATATAATAATAATAATAATATATAATAATTATAATATGCATGTATATATAATGAATGCACACTCGTGTCGTGTTTAGACATCATCCCCGAAGTCGGAGTGTGGCTACTTTAATGGTGAGGCAAAAATAGTTTCATAATATCTGCAAAATCTCACCATTGGTGAACATCGGAAATCTAGCTGAGGATCAACCCCCCAAAAAACAACAACAAAAACACCCCCCCCCAAAAAAAAAAAAACACCAAAAAACAAAAAAACACCAACAAAATACAAAACCCCAACAAATGTCTACTTAGTTAGAGCTGCACAAACGATCTTTGCACGATTTTTTGTGCTTATAAGTAGGTCATGCTTTTCCCGAACCTCTGCTGTGCAAATAGCTCAAGACAAAAACAATTCGCATGTAAGCCTTTAAGTTTAAAAATGGAAAGTACTGGTTTGAAAAGCGGTCTGTATTTGCCAGTCAGCAAGTATAAGAGGTTTACGCTTTGATTTCAGTCTTTTTTGCTGTGTGTGTGGGTGTGTGTTGTGTGTGTGTGTGTGTGTGTGTGTGTGTGTGGTGTGTGTGTGTGTGTGTGGTGTGTGTGTGTGTGTGTGTGTGTGTGTGTGTGTGTGTGGTGTGGCCTTCTGTGTGTGTGTGTGGTGTGTGGTTGTGGCGTTGTGCGCGCGTGCGCGCGTGCTTTTTATTTCGGGGATAATAGAAGAAGCAGTTATGTCGGGCTTTTTACATCCAGTCCCCGTGTGTATGAGTATTTTGTCATCCGTTTCCACCGGCACACAATGGCTTACTCTTCCGAAAAGTGAAACGGATTTTAACGTGTGCGCAAGATGTTCTGCCTGCGTTTGCATATATATATATATATATATATCTGTGTGTGTGTGTGTGTGTGTGTGTGTGTGTGTGTGTACGTGCGTGTGTGCATACGTGCATGTGTGTATGTGTGCGCGCGTGCATGTACGTAGAAAGAGATATTCTGCGCAAGCACTCAAGCACGCTTTAAGGTGTGGAGGCTTTTAAGTGCTTTATACACAATAAATTCCCACATTCTTACCACAATATATACACCAAGTTACAGCAGATGTCTCTGCCTAAACTTGGGCTACTCTCCCTTTGGTAGAGCGCGTCGCCACAAAAGCAGCACCACCCATTTAAACGACAACGAAACTTTTTTTCCCCTGCATATGTATTTGTTTCCCACTCTAAGAGAGTGGCTTTTCGTTCTACACAACTATGCCAGGGAACACTGTACTATCAAATCTCATCATTGTTTAACGACGGAGCTCTATTTATTTATTTATTTATTTATTTATTTATTTATTTATTTATTTATTTATTTATTTATTTATTTATTCATTTATTTATTTATTCTTTTATATCGAGGATAACAGAATAAGCAATCATGTGCCTTTTTTCATCCGGTCCCCGTGTGTATGTGATTTTTGTAAATATTGTCATCTGTTCCCACCGGCACACGATGGCCTACTCTTACGAAAAGCGGAACAGGATTTAACGTGTGTGCAAGATTTGTTCTGCGTGCTTTCTCACACGGGCTTCGGTTTAAAGTCTCATCCGAAGGACTTTTGGGAGAGTGGAGTCAGTACTGATGTCAACTCCAGGAGAAAAATTTCCCCCGATCGGACTCGAACCGTGTCGTCAAATTGCCAGCGCAATGTTTCAGACCACTAGTCTATCCGTCCCCCAAGAACACACACAACACAACATCCAGTAAAGAAAGGGACGGAAGGGGGGGGGGTACACTTAAAAGATAGGGGGAAACATATATCACACACTTATCCATTCTACTCCCCGAAGTCGGAATGCGGCTACCTTCATGTTGGGCAAAAAAAAAAAAAAAAATGTCGCATACGCAAAAACCTCACTACTGGTGAACTTCGGAACTCGAGCCAAGGAACGAAAGAAGAAAATCTACTTATAAAACTGACGCAACCCGATTCGATCTTGTGAACAAAGTCGCTACTTAACTTGCCAAAACAACTTTACCATGCCTAGCTAAAAAGATCGGCCGGCTCAAACAACCAGTCGTCTGTCTAAATTGGCCTGTCAGCAAGTGTAAGAGGTTTATGCTTTGATTGCAGCTCGTTTTGCCTGGGTTGGTGTGTGTGTGTGTGTGTGTGTATTTGGTGTGTGTGTGTGTGTGTGTGTTTGTGTGTGTGTGTGTGTGTGTGTGTGTGGTGTGTGTGTGCGCGTGGTGTGTGTATTTGTGTGTGTGTGTGTGTGTGTGGTGTGTGTGTGTGTGTGTGTGTGTTGTGTGTACTCTCATAGAAGTATAATAAAACGCTGTGTGTGTGTGTGTGTGTGCGGTGTGTGTGTGTGTGTGCGTGTGTGTGTGGTGTGTGTGTGTGTGTGATGTGTGTGTGTGTGTGTGGTGTGCACTCTCATAGAAGTATAATCAAACGCTGTGTGTGTGTGAATTGTGTGTGTGTGTGTGTGTGCGTGGGCGCGCGCGCGCGCATGTACACACGCATGCCTACGCTAAGCTCGCTTGATGATATATACATATATTTTTCATGGAACTATAAGCGAACAACTAACAAACTTTATTGTCTTTTTCCCCTTCTTTTCCCTTTCTTTCTTTCTTTCTTTCTTTCTTTCTGTTTCCCCCTTCTTTTCTTTCTACACAGACTGACATCACTATATTGAATCGCTGTATTTGTCTGTGCACAGGGAGAGTACATCGATGTTACCCTGGGAGCCGCTTTTGGCATTTCCACTATGGCAGGTACAGTATCTGGGTATTTTTTGTGTGTGATTTTGGTTTTATTTTATAAAGGAAAAAAAACGGTTAGCGAAAATGGTGTCAG
>CM060322.1:29302028-29322028 GCA_030674155.1 Stramonita haemastoma
TTCCTTTTTTTCTTCCAAATTAGTTGTCATATTAATTTTTTTTTCCATATTGTTCAAATGGTTCACTGTTTTTTTGTTAGAATTGTATTGATTTTTCAACAACAAAAAATACTGAAAATAGAAATATTGATTTTTTATTTTTTGATTATGGAAAATGTATTATCGTCCAAACACTACGAAATCGGGAATTGTTGCACTAAAACAATGTTGTGATATATTTGACTTTTGTTGCTGTTTTTTCTGTTGTTGTTAATAGCAGTAGTGTGATTAGTTTCTTAGTTATATGCAGTTTGTATTTTGATGCAAGTTTCAGTTTTTGAAAAAAAAAAAAATGCAACAGTTTTTTTCGTTGTTGAGGCTTTTTGATTGCACTGCTAACTTATGTGATTATACACACGCATTGGGGTTGGGGTTTTGGGGTTTTTTTTTGCTTTTTACCTTATTTTCTGTTGAATTTGAGAAAGCATGTAATGTGTGGTTTTTGGGGGTGGGCTTTTTAGTTTTTTTTTGTGGATCAGTGTATTAGCAAGTATCTGACTTCACTCTATCCAGGTCAGCTCTGCAAGTGTTTGAACGAGTTTAGGATGTGCAAAGCTTGCAGTGATTGTACACATGCATTCTTACTTACTTACGTGTGTTGACAGAAGGCACAAGCATTTATGCATGTGTGCGTGCGTAATGTTTGTATGCATGCAACGCTTATGTGTTTGTGACGGTTCATGTGTTACACACGCACATGCACAAGCATGTGTATGTTCACATGCAAGGATGCATGCATTCAGGCAGGCAATCATGTATGCACAACTCATTCAAACATGCACATACACATGCATGCACACATGCACGTGGGCGTGTGAGAGTGTACACACACATACACACACACAGACACAAACATACACACACCACACCACACCACACCACACCACAACACACACACACACATACACACACACAACACACACACACATACACACACACCACACCACCACCACACCACACACACACACCACACCACACCACACCACACCACACCACACACACCACACTCAGACTAGTTACCCTGTTTACCATAAATCTGACACTTCCATTTGGATGTTTATACCACCACCACCACCCAATGATCATGTGTGAACCCTGAAGTCATAATCACATGGACATTGCTGGGAAGGCAGGTATAGATAAAAGTCAGCATGCATTGCCCTGTCCGTTTTTTCCAGACCTTTCAAGCATTCACTGTGTTGTGCCTTGTCTCAGCCACTCGTCCACTTTGTGCCCTGTTGCTCTGTTCGATTCCCGCCTCCCTATCCCCTCCCCCTCCACTCCCCCACTACACCCCTCCAGCCCTCCCTCTTCCCCACCTACCCTGCCCCCCCCCCCCCCCCCTTGCACGGGTTGTTATTTCCAATTATCCTCCTCTGAACAGAGTTCAAAGCTTTTCAATGCAAGGTTAATCCTTATAATGTCATTCCACGATAGTTGTAGTATATATATATATATATATATTTTTTTTTTTCAGTGTAGAAAATGTTGACAGACATTGCCAGTTTTGAGTAGTGAAAAAACACAAACAACCAGTGTATCCTTGCAGATTTTAGTGTTGTCATGATTTTCATCTTTCACACATAGATCAAAAGTCCATCCACCATTCGTTTTTGTTGTGTTTTTTTAACGATTTGGTAAACTATGACTGGTAGAATGGACGTCAAAACATACCCAGCATGCAGCCTGCTAGTTGGAGAGGGTTGGGCTCCTCCAGGTTCAAGTTGCTTCCCACCCCCCAACCCCCCATGACAAACTGGTTGATTCAAGCAATGCTTGTAACAACTCCTTAGAAGTGAAGTCATTTTCATTAAGTGTCAATTTCTGTCTTGCATTGGCTTCAAAGATGCCTCTCTCTGTACTTGTTTTTCTTACTCTCAGTGGTATGGAAAAATGGTTTAATTGGACCCAGATTGTACTACACTTATGCAGCTGGGTAGACAGTGGGAAACTTAGTACACTTGAAGAAGGGCAATTCATCATTTTTTTTTCCTTCTCTTTATTTGAGTCTGTTTTTCGTTTCATTACATTACAAACATTGTATAATATGTGGCCTTGTCAAAAGGTTTATTTTTTATTTTTCAATTCTCCTGCTACAAAGACTGGGAGTATATTTTTGAAAACTAAAATCAAAGAGAAATTTAGCTCACTGATTTGCTGTGACTTGAGGATTTTAAAGTAGAATTCAGTTTTCTAAATTCTTAGATTGATGAATAAGTGCATACTAAGAATGTGGCAAGCAGTTTTTTTTATATTTTGATTGTTTAACTGTTGTTTAGGGGTTCTATTGCCAATAAAAGCTGTCTAGTTGTATGAGCAATTTTTATTTTCTCAATCTGACATTTTTAGAGAAAGATTGCCGAATTTTAAACATGCAAGATGATTGAAGAGCAAGATAGGAGAGTTTCACATTGCAGTTTCCCCTTTTTTTTGAAATTGCTCTTTTTACAGATTAAAAAGCATGATATGAGGTGAGGTAGCCAGATGGTTACACGTTGAGTTCTGATGGTGTAGGACTAAGCCACGACTTAAGACATCTTTTCCAGGGGATTTTTCCTCTGTACCGACTCCACTCCCCAGAAAGTTCTTTGGTTGAGACTATAGATTGAAGTCCCATTTACACATGCAAGCAGAACATCTTGCACACATGTTTAAGCCTGTTCCATGTTTTGGAAGAGTAGGTCATTGCGTGCCGGTAGGAATGGAAGACAAAAATATATTTTTTTAAAAACTGCATGCACACTGGTGTTGTATTTAGACATTATCCCCCCAAAGTGAGATGGAGCTACTATGTTGGGTAAAAATGGTATGCATACACAAAATCTCACCATTGGCAAACCCTGGAGCTCTAGCAGAAGAACTGGATAAAGGGTATGATTTGTTTTTTGAAGACAACATGCGTCTTTGCACGCTCCATTCCCTGTGCATGCTATGGTTGTATCTGTAAGAAGACATTTGCACATGCAAGTTGTTGTTTTTTCAGCATCAATCTTCACCAAGATTTTGTTTAAAATTTTGCAAAACCAAGTTTTCAGATAACTGATGATTTGATAAGACTCCGCAGTGTGTGAATCAATTATAATAATATAAACATGGAATTTATACGCATACTGAAAAACAATCAAGCGCTTGCATTGACTATACATCACACAAGCATATACAATCTAGTCCGCAATTCGAACACACTCACCACGCAAGCATGGCAGTAATATTCACGAATCAAAACAGTTTCAAAAGATTGGTGGGAATAGAGTGTCGTGCAGTGTCATATATTGCTGTGTAATTTTCACTAGGAGAATTTGTAGCCGAGTGGTTTTGGTTTTGTGTGAGAATTCAGGGTATGTTAAGGGTCATGGTAGTCGACTTTTTTTTTACAAATCAAAACAGTCTCCAAAAGGCGAAAGGACAGTTTTGTGCTGTGACTAATATGGTTGTGTGCTGTTACTAGATTTAAGAATTCCATATCTGGGTGGTTTGGTGTTGTGTGAGAGCTCAGAATGTGCCCAGGGGTAGGTTGACTTGGCAAGGAGCCTTGGCTGTTGCTTGTTGCTTTGTGTGTATGTCTGTGTTGTTTTGGGTTTGTTGTAAACATGTCCCTTTTTTCCCACGCTTTCTGCAATAACCTTTTACGGGGTACCAAGGTGACATCACTTATCACTTGATTTTGTTAACGACATGACATGAATGATGAATGTATCTGGCTAATCTATAAACACACACGCACGCACGCACGCGCGCGTGCGCGCGCGCACGCACGCACGCGCGCGCGCGCGCACACACACACACACACACACACACACACACACACACACACACACACACACACACACACACACACACACACACACACGAGCATGCTCATCAGTGTTACAACTACATACAGGCTTGACCATCCAATGCAATCGTACACTGGTAATAACCATGACGTGAATTTTAGAAAAAAATATCTGTAAAACCTTCTAACCCCCCCCCCCCCCCCCCCCCCCCCAAATCGGTTTTTCTTTTTATCTTTTTTTTTTTTTGCTGCCTCATCTTCTGGGATGTCCTTGTCCCACTGTTCCCACGCCGCTCATTCCCATCTCTCCATCCCCAGGCGTACCCAGACTCTTCATGTTACATCCCTAGGGTCAGAAACTCACAGAAATCTATCCTTTGGATGAGACTATAAACCGAGGCCCCGTGTGCGAACGCGCGCAGAACATCTTGCGCACACGTTAAATCCTGTTCCGCTTTTCGGAAGAGTAAGCCATCGTGTGCCGGTGGGAACAGATGACACGATTTACAAAAACTGCACACACACGGGGACTGGATTTTAAAAAAAGCACATGAGTGCTTATTCCATTATCCTTGATGTAAAAGAATAAAATAAAAAATAAAAATATCAATTTTGGCTGCCGCGGCAGGGCCACCAGCCACATCGACCCTACACTGTCGCTGAGTCCCTCGTATTCCCCTGTTTTTTTTCTTTCTTTCCAACCCATGATTATAAGAATAACAGGTATAAACGGTCGCATACGCAGCTTGGAAGATGTGGGGTTAGCAGGTGTGGGATATCTTGCATGCACCCAGAAACATCCTAAGAAACTATTACCTGTCAATTGTCTCCATCGCTGCTGTGGGCAGTAGGAGCTCCGCATAAAGCAACAAGAATTCACCATCTTCCTTTAAGAAGCTATAACTATCCCATTTGTGCGTTGTGTTTATTTGGTTAGGGGGGTGGGGGGGGGGGGGGGGGGGGGGGGGGTTATGTCATCCCCCCCCCCCCCCCTTGTTTATTTTATTATTGTTGATTTTTTTTCTGGCTTTGCTTTTTTTTCCTTTGAACAAACCAATGATGCCTGTCAGTCGATGTTTTTGTTGTTGTTGTTTTTTTGTGTGTGCGCACATGACGAATCACTTCCCATGCATTTTGTGGTGTCATGTACTGTGTGTACATGTGTTTTGAAGAAATCCTCTCCTCTGCCTTAAATCAGTGTTGTAAGCCTTTGGCCTGTTTTTCCCTTAAGCTCAGTAAAGCGTGTATTTTCTTTTGTTTCAGTTAGTGCTGCCTGAGGATTTTATTTCCGTTCTGTTCTGTTCGCAAAGTCGTAATGCGGCTACCTTCATGGTGGGCATAAAGTGTCACGTACGCAAAAATCTCACTTTTGGTAAACCTGGGAGGTGTTTTCGAGGAACGAAAAAAAAATGTAGTGAGAAAATTACCTGTCTGCTTATTGTTGTTCTAGTCTGTATTGTCAGTTTTATTCTATGTTTATTTTGTAACCTTCTGAAAGGTGGAGACTTGTATATAACATAGAAATGTGTATTTATAAATGTGTTCAGTTATATATTTGAAAACATATACATCAATGATATAGTTCAAGGATATTTATTAGCTTTTTATGCGTGCAATGTGTGTATTTACACAGGTTTTGCAAAAGCCACAGAGAGATACACATATGAATTTATGTACATGCCTGCTTGCACACATGTATACACACACATGTACACAATTATATGAGCACATGCTTTCTTACATACACTCAACACTTGCACAGACACTCGCACCACACACACACACACACACACACACACACACACACACACACACACACACACACACACACACAACACACACACACACACACACACACACACACACACACACACACACACACACACACACACCACAAAAGCACACACACACACACACTATGTTTTTAGGTACTCACAATGTTGTGCTCCCTACTATTCCCAATATTAACGTTATATATTGTACAATGTGTACAGAACAATAATGACTACAGGTTTTTCAGTACAAATCTAGGACTCCTCTACTCCGAAGAAAAAACAACAACCCACACTGTCAAAACTGTGCTGTTCCCCTACATTTTATTTTTCCTCCTTTTGTGAAAGAATATCCCCGAAGTTGAAGGGTGGCTACCTTAATGGTGGGAAGAAAGGGAGGTGTGCAAAACATCTCACCTTTGGTGAATCTTGGGGCTCTAGTTGAGGAACGATACATATATATATACATGTATATACATATATACAAGGAAGAATATTCCAGCTATGGCCCATGCTATGCTTGATTCAAACAGTACCCAGCATGGAACCCTCTGTGCTTTCGAAAGTCTATGCTGCATGTGTGTGATCTTAGTAATCGTTCTCACCCAAAAGACTTTACATCCAGGCCACCATCAATTTCATAGTCTGGTGGTGGTGTTGTTGTTGTGCATTCCCCAGCTTAACACTCCGGGGGGCACCCAGAATGTGTACTCTGACTCACTCATCCCACCTGGGAATCACTGTGAGATTGAAATCGCACACTGAATGAGAAGTTTGCGTGTTTTACTGTTTTCAAGTACCTTGCCATATAGGCCACTATACTCCGACTTAAGAGGATTTTTTTCTCATTTAAAGGAGAGTGCAGGTTGTTATGTTAAGAACTCGTCATAGCCATAGGCAATCTCAACACAACATTTTACAACATAACAACATTTTACAACATAACAACAGTTTAATGTAGGCCTTTGCAATTAGCTGACATCAATAACTGACACAGCTTATGGCCTGGGCTAGTCTGGTGATATGAGTAACATTATCCTTTTTTTTTTTGGAAACGCTAAAAAAAATATAGCTAACCAAAACGCCCCTGAAAAAAATAGCGACCCCTGAAACCCTTAACCAGTAGCCAGCCAAAGTCATCCCCCAAAGCCCATTAAACGAAAGTCAAGTACCACCCCCCCCCCCCCCCCCACACACACACACATCAAAAGAAAAAAAGAAAATCAAACAACCCGACAACAACAAATAAACAAAACCTTGCAAAAGAACAGCTGACCAAAGCAACCCCCCCAAAAAAAAAAGAAGAAAAACAACCACCAACCAAACAACAAGTTAACAAACTACATCAACAAAAAACACCTTTATTGATATAGCCAACCAACACCACCCTCAATCTTTATAAAACAGCCAGCCAAAGCCCCCCTCCCCCCCCCCCCAACCAAAAGCCCCCCCCCCCCCCAGAAAATGATAAAAAGTAACCAGCAACCCCCCCCCCCCCTCCCTCCAAAGCAGATTAACCAGACAAAAAACCCTTCCATTTTTAAAAGAAAAAGAAAGCCAACCATAAAATCCTTACAGAAAAAATGCTAGCCTATCCCCCTGCCTCCCCCCCCCCCAAAAAAAAAAGCCAGCCACTCAAGAGCAATCCCCCCCCCCTCCCCCCCCCCCCCCCCCCCCTTCCTCTTCTTCCCAACCCTGACGACGATGCAGATTTGAACTGTGAATCTCTTTGTTATTAAACAAACGTGTTACCCTTGTTCCAACAGTCCACTTGTACATTATTTATACCTGTTTTAAGTGTTCCTTGTTTTTTTCCTATTCCACATGTTCTGAGTAAATCCAGTTTATTTGTAAAGCGTGAACCTTTAAAAAAATAAAAAGGGTATTGGTAGAATACTATCGTGTTTTATTTTTGATGTACTGCAATAAATCTGTGTTCTTTTTCTTTTTCTTTTTTTTTTTCCTCCACAAATAATTTTGTGACTTTTTTTTGGTTTTACTCCAAAGAATTTTTGTTCCCAGTGATAGTTTGGTTAGTCATTCATTCTGTATAATTATTTCCAATAAATAATTCTGGAGAATCAAAGCATAATCTTGAAATGCCACACGAGCTAGCCTACGCATTTTTTATTTTGATATCAGTTATGTTGACTTATTATTATCTTTTTTTTAAAAAATATAATTTCTTCCCAATTGCTAGTCATAGAATGTGTTCATTCTTTTATTTTTTGTTCTTGTGGAGAATAAAAATGAATTCACAAACTAGAAGTTTGTATAGACAGAATCTTTTGTTGTGTGCCTGTGGATCTTGAGAATTTAAAACGAAGGAATGGGGCTGTCTGTCTCTTTCTGCTGTTTGTCTCTGTCAGTCTGTCTCATTCTTTCTGTGTTTTCCTCTCTCCTGTCTCTGAATCACTCTCTGTGTGTCTGTCTGTCTGTCTGTCTGTCTGTCTCTCTCTCTCTCTCTCTCTCTCTCTCTCTCTGTCCCTCTCTCTGTCTCTCTCTCTCTCTCTGTCTCTGTCTGTCTGTCTGTCTGTCTGTCTCTCTATGTCTCTGTCTCCTCCCTCCCTCCCCCCCCCCTCTCTCTCTCTCCTCTCTCTCTCTCTCTCTCTCTCTCTCTCTCTCTCTCTCTCCTCTCTCTCTCTCTCTCTCAAGGCGTACTGCATATGGGATCTGGGTTTATCGTCTCATCTGAAAGACTAGTACCCAGACCACCCACCACACACACTCTAGTGGATGGGGTAAAGGTGTCGGGCACATCGCATTGAATCGAATTGTATTGAATACCGTTTTCAGTCACAGAAGATTTCTCTTCGTGGAATTCAAGCTGCTCTTCCCGGGAACAGCGTCGTTACAGGAAAAGCGCAAACCATTATTGTATTCAGTCGTCTGCACAGCACGTACATTTGTTTTCCGACAAGAAGTGCTTTTTGTTTTACTGGATTTTTTCCAGGGGCAAGTCGCTCTTATTGCCGTGATTTCTTTTGTATACGCTAAATCTGTTGCACCTGAGACCTTGGTATATTGTCCTATCCAAATGACTAGCATCTAGATCACTACTTAAATTAAGGTCTAATGGATTTGAGGCGGGGGGACTTTGGGTTCAAACGAGAATTAAACCTGCGACTTCTTGTTTTTTGGTCAGGTGAGTTGCCTCCAGACCATCGTGGCTACTCGTCACCCTGTTTGCCTAGGTTGCATGCTCAAGCATTCCAGTAGGCCCCTTATATGTATATTTAACATTCCCGAAGTTGAAATGCGGTTACCTTCATGATCGGTAAAAACGGTCACATGGACAAAATTTCACCATTGGCGAACCTCGGAGCTCTAGCTGAGGAACAATATATACATACGTTGTGTGTGTGTGTGTGTTGTTTGTGTTGTGTGTGTGTGTGTGTGTGTGTGTGTGTGTGTGTGTGTGTGTGTGTGTTGTGTGTGTGTGTGGTGTGTGTGTGTGTGTGTGTGTGTGTGTGTGTGTGTGTGTGTGTGTGTGTGTGTGGTGTGTGTGTGTGTGTGTGTGTGTGTGTGTGTGTGTGTGTGTGTGGTGTGTGTGTGTGTGTGTGTGTGTGTGTGTGTGTGTGTGTGTGTGTGTGTGGTGTGTGTGTGTGTGTGTGTGTGTGTGTGTGTGTGTGTGTGGTGTGTGTGTTTGTGGTAGTGTGTGTGTGGTAGTATGTGTGTGTGTGTGTGTGGTGTGTGTGTGTGTGTGTGTGTGTGTGTGTGTGTGTGTGTGCAAAAACATTTTTCGTTCCCAGCTAGAGCTCAGAGGTTACCAAAGGTGAGATTACTGTGTAGGCCTATGCTTTTTAACTCACCGTTAAATTGACATTGTGTCGTAGCTCAAACTACGTCACTTATTACACCTCAAAAGGCTGTGCCGTACTTTTTCATATGACATTGAAAAAAAATGTTTGAAGACTTTAGGTGCCAGACATATCTGATTTTTTACATTTTTACCCCCAGAGAAATCATTTTTGCACTGCATAATAAACATGTCTATTTTTTTTTTAATCCACAATTTGAATTATAGTTCAATTCAACATCATAGTGGAGATATTGAGGCTGAAAGGAGGTGGGTGCTAACTCTCAGAACATGCATTTATAGTTTAACATCGACTTTTTCGGTTCCTTACAACTAATTGTGTACAAAAAAATGGACTGCTCCCTTCAAATCTGTACCTTAAACGTATTTTTGCCTGAGTGATTTCCCTTTTGCAAATGGCTGCACCCATGCTGTGTCTTTTTCTGTGCTAGTTTTAATTCAAAACAAGTACATTTCTGAAGTCTGTGACCCGGGATACACACAACCATGCCTGCAGATAAGAGGTAAAAGAACTTGTGAAAGAAAATTCCAAGGCAATAGGTACTGGGTACACAAAACCACCACGATTCCACTGAGAAAGTTCTGTGGATTATGGGAAATTGACACACAAAACACACACAAAACAAGTTAATTCCAGTGAATGTTCAAGTGCCACTCCCACCCGAAAAGAAAGAAAACTGTTTGAATCTATACACTGTACTGGATGATTCACGCGAAAGCAGGAAAGAAGATAGTACATGTAGTAATGATTACAGCATTGAGACTGACTCTGAACCTAATGAGGATTATGCTTTTAGACTTGAAAGAATGTGAAGGCTTCAGGTTGACTGATGTTGATATTCTCAACCACAACATTATGTGACAGTTGCCTTGTAAGTTCTGCCGTAAAGATGTGGAACTTTATGAAGTTGAAAGAAAAGCGCTGGGTAGCAAGTTTGCTTTCATGTGCAAAGATAAACATGTGATGAGTAAGAGTCTTTCTATAATGTCCAGTTATCTCAGACGGAAATGTGCATATCTGCGCAGTGAACAGAAGCTCCGGTTTTGCGATGAGGTGTATTGGAAGAGACCATGCAGAATTGAATCAATGTGGACTGGTGTGGCTACAAAAAGCAGACGCAGCAGGAACTGTCAGGGGCTACACACATACCAACCATTTACCAGAAGCTGTTATGGAGGGGATCAAGCCAATTTTCACAGACTTGGCAAAAACTGAACTTCTGCGTAAATGCCTGAAAGGATAAACCCAGAATGCCAAGGACAGCATCATCAACTTTATCTGAAAATGTTGCCCTAAAGCAATTTTTACACCATGGCAAGAGTGTTGTTGAAACTGCAGTGGCTGTAGCAGTTGTTATCTTCAATGATGGCTGTTCCAGACTGGGTGATATCATGCACAATGTGAACGTTAGTCTTGGGCATTCCTCGGCTTCATTCTTCGCTGACAAAGATGCTTTGCACACAATGACAGCACAAGGACAGGCCCTTCTAAATTCCAAAGAGTATAGGAAGAGAAGATTCAGAAAGCTTGGCAGAGATGAGGAGCAGGCTGAACAAGAAGGATTTCCCTACCAAGCTGGTGGCCATTAGACTGTAAGGTAGGCTGACTTGATATTTTCTGCATGCGGATTTTGTCCGAAAAAGCCAAGTTGTGGTCTGTTTTTTTACACCATATTTTCTTTGACTTTTATGCATGGAATTAGTTTTACTAATCCCTGGGTCTTGTTGCAAAAACAAGCAATAGACAAATAGGATAAAATTGCCAACCTTTTAGCTTTGTTGATTTTTAAAAAATGTAATATTCGTTTATGCATTGCACACGTACATCAGACACAGCATACACTTCTCCTTAGTACAGATTTAAGAAAATTATGATTTAAAAAAATCTCTAAAAGAAAGAAATTCATCCACAGAAGTTAAAAAGTAAAAAATGATATAGTGAAAACATATAGTAAGAATATTCACCAAAATAGTTAATGGTCATTTATTTAATTATTTTCTCAAAATCTAGCTAATGGGTGACTTAAAAGTATATATTTTTTCCTTCAAAGAGTGGTAATTTAACTAATCAAGATTACCACCCAATTCTATCGTAGACTATTGAACAGTTTCTGAGTAACAGAAATAAACGAAAAATAGCTCTCCCTCAGGTAGCTCTGGCCCCTAAAATCGTGTTCAGTCTAAGGGAAGCTACACGTCCTAGGCGAATCAATCTCCTTTTCCAAAACTTCCCTCCCTTTAGCTGTCAATCGCTTTGTGGGTAGGGTTTCGGGACTTATTTTTTTTTAAACACCACTGTGAATCGACGATTTTTCATGATGAAAATTATCATGACAAAGAAGACGTACACTCTGAAAGAAGCAGTATTGACAATTCTTACTATACTTCAAAGTGATTCATGAGTCTATGGAAACATTACTGTGAGTGAAATCAATGTCATTCTTTCTTGTGGATTAGCTGATGGATACTTACACGTTGTTGAGGCCCGTGTGTGTGTGTGTGTGTGTGTGTGTGTGTGTGTGTGTGTGTGTGTGTGTGTGTGTGTGTGTGTGTGTCCAATTTTTCTCACCATATTTAAAAAAAAATCTATTGATTACTTTAATCAATTTGAGAGTTATATATATATATATATATATATATATATATATATATATATATATATATATATATATATATATATATATATATATATATATATATTCATTCTTTAATATGCCCAAAGTAGCGTGCCCCAGTATTGTCGAGATGTGGAACAGACAGCGAGTCCATTGAGTGAAGGTAGCCGCATTTCGACTTCGGAGATGATGTCTAAACACAACACCAGTGCGCATGTAGTTTTTAAAAAGTCATCCGTTCAGATTACCGGCACGTAGTGGCCTACTCTTCCAGAGGGTGGAAAGGGTTTTAATATGTGCGCAAGATGTTCTGCGTGCGTTCGCACATGACCTTGGTCTATAGTCTCATCTGAAGAACTTTTCGTGGAGTAGGCTAGAGGTGGTAATGATGTTCATTCAAGGGGAAGAATCCAGTTGCAGTTTTATCACTGTCTAGAGCCAGAGCAAAAAGCAAAACAAAAAAGCAAGCAACTACCCCCCCCCCCCCTCCACACACCCCACCCTCTCCAGAAAATTAAAAAAAAAGAGAAACACACACACACACACACACACACACACACACACACACACACACACACACACACACACCTCTCTCTCTCTCTCTCTCTCTCTCTCTCTCTCTCTCTCTCTCTCTCCTCTCTCTCTCTCTCTCTCTCTCTCTCTCTGTCTGTCTGTCTGCCTGTCTGTGTCTGTCTCTTCTTTTTGTCTGTCTCTGTTTCTCTGTATCTCTGTCTGTCTCTTCTATCTGTGTATTTCTTTGTCTGTCTGTGTGTGTGTGTGTGTCTCTCTCTCTCTGTCTCTCTGTCTCTCTCTGTCTCTGTCTCTCTCTGTCTCTGTCTCTCTCTAAATCAGAGCAAAAAGAAAACAAACAAAAAACAGCGAAACCCAGCCACAGAAGAAAAACTCGAAACTACAAAAGTAAGCTTAATTTTTTTTTTTTTAATCTAAGACTTGTGTGAACAACTTTCGAAAAGGCCACTGTACAGCAATCTGAAAATTAAGCAAATACATCCAGAGTGACAACAATACATTTACAAAAGTATGCATCCGGCATAAAACATACTGATACAGAAAACATGATTTACCAGCCCAGTAGACAATAAAAGTAAACACAACAGCAAATACACAGAAAGTATTGATACAACATAACTATTTCTAAATATAGACAGGTAGAGAACAAGATTTTGACAAGTAACACCGTGTTCTTAGAGAAAATGAAATATACGAAGAATCAGACGCTCCAAAAATATAAGAACAGTTAGTGTTGGAGATGTTCTCCTAAGGTCAACAACTAGCCCCCAGGGCTGCAGCCCGTAAGGACAGTACAAGTTAAGCCTCCAAGTCTGAAAGTCATAGTCGATCACTTAAAACTAAGATGTAAATTTGAATCTTGTGAGCGAGGCAGCCACTTGTCATACAGCCTCTCACTTAGCTCTTGCCCTAAGCGTCAATGGTTCAATCAAGAACTGTGATATAGCCCAGGCGCTAGTAGTAGTAGTAGTAGTAGTAGTAGTAGTAGTAGTAGTAGTAGTAGTAGTAGAAGAAGAAGTAGAAGGGGTAGTAGGACAATAGTAACAATAAAATGATAATAATAATGATAATAATGATAATAATAATACTTTTTATTATTATTATTATTACTATTATTATCATTATTATTATTATTATATTATTATTATTATTATTATTATTATTATTATTATTATTGTTATTGATGATGATGATGATGATGAAGAAAAGAAGAGGAGGAAGAAGAAGAAACAGTTATAAACCGAGGGGAAAAAACAGAAAATAAACCAACAAACACAAATATAATTATGAGTACTTAGAAAAACAGAAAGAAAGAATGTACTTGAAACAACCCCCCCCCCCCCCCCCCCCCCCCCCCCCCCCCGTCCCCCAAAGCTAGGTATGTCCATGTTCTAGTGTACCAAACTCGAAACCAAAAAGTTCAATCAAGGTCAGAGGCTTCCAGTGCGTTGAGATGATATAGCACGGCTGATGTCATCACAGGAGATGCCGTTTAGAAGTCGACGGGATCTCTGAGCCTCCTCCTGGTCTCGTATATACACGTGCTTACCGTTTCGCCACAGCACACGGAACAGGAACCGCTCTCGCCCCGTGAAAGAGGACAGAAATTTGTAGTTCACAGAAGGGGATGGCGTCGATCTCGTTCCTCGCCTTCCAGACCCGTGAATCCTGGGAAAACCACCAGTGACGTCATTGCCTGACCTGGACGAATGACGCGGATCTGAACCATTGACGTCATCATGTGTCGAAGAAGCAAAGGCGAGCAGTCTTTCAAAGTCCGGACTCTCAGACTGGGCGCTGCCTCGGTCTGCACCGAAAGCACCGTCACCGTAAACCGACGACACCCCGATGTGACGTCTGTCGGTGGCTGTGACGTCATTGGGTGAGGTCTGGGAGTGACGTTTGTCTGGCGAGGAGCAGCGGAGCAGCGTTTTCATGCGGTTGAGGTGCGGGATTTGAGAGCGGCGGCACTGGAGGGCGGTGAGGCGTTTGGCTTTGTCGTAGATGGAGATTTCTTTCTCGCACTGTTTGCGGAGGTCGTCGTGTCGCTTCAGCACAGAGGAACTTCGCGCCTGTCGACGCATGGATTCCAGTATGGCGTCATGGGTGGGGTCCACGGTTTCCGATGATTCTTCGGTCGTGATTGGTTTGGGTTGTGTTTTGGGGTAGTAGGGTATGTCCCGGTTGTAGACTTTGGCCATGGTGGTTGTAGCGTTGTAGTGTTTGTAGTGTGTGTGTGTGTGTGTGTGTGTGTGTGTGTGTGTGTGTGTGTGTGTGTGTGGTTCTTGAAAATGTTATTTTCAGAGGAGGGGGTGGGCACTGATTTCGTAGAGACAAAGCGTTATCGGTTACAGGTCAACGATATTGCTGGTAGGCGCTGGCTGATTACAAGGAAATCGGCAGCGTCAAAAGTTACAGAAAGTTTACTGATAAACCATTGGATGACCAATGATGGACCTTAGTCTCCCAGTTCCCTGGATTTAGCTGATATAGACCTCTCAGACTGAACTCAAAAGACTTCACAATCACTCATCCCTGATCTTGAGCTAATCTGCACACGTTGATGAATCTACACTTTTGTTGAAGTTTTTTTTCCCTTCGCTTAACCTCAAAGCGTTTTTCGTTTCAGTTTTCTGCTAGCCTGTTTTGTCATGTGCAATTTGTATCACAGAGACAAATCTGTTCAGTTTGTAAGAATGGTGTCTGTAGTGTTGAGACTGGCGTGTTTCCAAAGTTGGCGCTGTTCTTGTGGTCAGTGTAGCAGAGAGGTGTAGAGGCCCGAGGGCATCAAGCTGGAACGGTCAGTTCTGTGTGCCGTGGTCAGCAGAGGCTCTTGTTTGTTATAGTCATTGGAGCAGGACACGGGCCACTGGTCATTCCTGTTGACAACGAAGTGTGTGATAGATAGACATCAGTTGACGTGTGAATTGACGAACAATACAATATGGTAGGATATAATACAACACAACATAATACAACATAATATAATACAACACAATTCGATACAATATAATATGATACAATACAACGCTTGGAACACAATTCGATACAATACAAAACAATTCGACGCGATCTAGTAAAAAAACAAACCAAAAAACAAGCAAACTAATACGACATAACGCATCACAGCACAATACAATATGAACGACACATTACAAAACAAACACAATACAACAGCTGCCAAATGACAAATGACGTTTTGTTTGATGGCGTAGAGCACAGTAAGCTATTAGCTTGTGTTGCTGCTCCAGATGGACGTGTGTACAATGGTTAGCTGATTATATTGTAGGCTACTTCTGATTGTTGACTGGTTGTCATTTATAGTTGCTAATCAGGATGAACATTGGGGTCAATATGAACTTCTTATCCATATTGTGCAAAACTTACAACAATAATAGCAATACAACAACAGCAACAATTAAAGCAACATTGACGACGATGATGGCATTATTGTTGAATTGGGATTAGAATACGATGATAATGAAAATGAGGTTTTTATGGTCATCATCGTCGTCGTCGTCGTAATCATCATCATAATCATCCTTTCGTTTGCAAGTTCTGAATCACTTGGCTTTGCCGGAAATTATGTTACCTCATTCCAGTAACAACTACAATGTGACCGAACCCAGCACACAGACAGACAGACAGACAGAAACACACACCACACACACACACACACACACACACACACACACACACACACACACACACACACACACTCACAAACACACTAGCACACAAACACACAAGCAAGCACACACACACACACACACGCACGCACACACGCACGCACGCACGCACGCACGCACACACACACACACACACACACACACACACTCGATTGTCAGATGCCTTTGACACAAGACTTTATAAAGAAAATGTATTGTCTTAACTACACTAATTTTTGTCTGCTGAAAGGGGCAGGTTTTTGTCTTCTTTTTTTTTTGTTGGAGGGGGGGGGGGGGGGGGGGAGGTAAAGAAATGCGATCGGCAGTGAATGGCTAAAAAGTCAAAGGACAATGCCAGTCAACACGCTTACCTGTGAAACAAATATAAAAATATTTTCTGATACTCTGACCTGCAAGTCTGGTCATAGTCGAAAGTAGAAGGCAAACAGGGATTTATTTGACCGCAGCTGGCTACGGAGAATTTTTTTTCCCTCTCTGTAATTTGACAAACGTGTATCTAGTTTGTGTTAACAAACACCTCTCTCACCGCATAAGAGAAGCCCCCCAAACAACAACAACAACAACAACAACAAAACAACAACAAAAAACCAAACAAGACAACGCAAACAACAAAACAACAACAAAAAACAACAAACAAACCCACCCCCCACCCCCAAAAAAAACAAACAAAAAAACAAAACAAAACCCCAGCCCAAAACAAAAACAACATATCCCTCCAAATAAAACAACCCAATAACAAACAAAACAACCAAAACCAAGCAAGCAGCAAAACAAAACAAAGCAACCATTCCACCCCCAAAACAACAACAACAGCAACAACAAAAAAAACACCACCACCACCACAGCTCAAAAACAAAAACAAGAAGAAGAAGCAGACCCCCAAAAAAAACACACACACAAAAACCACCCAACAACAAAAAAACAACCAAACAAAATCCCCTAAAGCAACCCCCCCCCCCCTCACATCCCCCTCGAACAAAAACCAACCAAACAAAAACCAACCAACCAAACAACAGCGACAAAAATCAACACACCACATTGTCCAGTTGCGAAGTACATTAGGTCACTAAAACTATTTTTACGTATTCTTTTTTTTTCTCAAAATAAGGCATAACTTCACATAGTTATATATATATATATATATATATATATATATATATATATATATATATATATATATATATATATATATATATATATATATATATATATGTATATATATATATATATATATATATATATATTATATATATATATATACACACACACATACATACATACATACATACATACATACATATACATACATACATACATACATACATACATACATACATACATACATATATATATATATATATATATATATATATATATATATATATATATATATATATATATATATATATATATATATATATATATATTCAAACTCCCTACAATTCATCGTGATCAAGTTAAGCTGCAAACGTGTTCAAAACTTCACATACCTCCTCAAAACCAAAAAATCATCATGAATAAAAACTGAAGACCGGGGGGAAAACACACACAAAAACTTGCTTGTACCAAGTTTCCAAATCATTCCCGCTACCACACACAACCAGTCCCCGAAAACAGCACAGAAAAAAACACACTCTTATCTTTTACTACAATACCTGTCCGAAAAAGCAAACTTGACCACCACCACGTACAGGGCCAGTAATGTAGGATCTCAATGTCCAGTCAGTGTCCCACACACACACACACACACACACACACACACACACACACACACACACACACACACACACACACACGTACGCACACAGAGAGGAAAACTGACCAGCAGACTATAAAACCCAACGTAGCCCCCCTGTGAAAACAAAATCTTCACTCTTACCTGCTAAAGCGTATTGACGTCTATTTGTCAAAGGTAAATCTTCTCGATATATCTACTGTGTTGTCTCGCCGCCTCAAGAGTAACAAGGACTTGTCGTGGGGTGCCTTCTATTCTTGAAACTTCACACACACACGCACGCACGCACGCACGCACGCACGCACGCACGCACGCACGCACACACACACACACGCACACGTACGCACGCACGCTCACGCACGCACGCACGCACGCACGCTCACGCACGCACGCACGCACGCACGCGCGGGCCGGGGGTTTCTGGAATTAAAAGGATACTGCTGTTGGCTTTGGTCAGCTGGTTTGGTAAGGACATTTAGAAATTAGACAGGTGATGAATGACGTTACCACTCAATTCCTGTCTGCCTGTTTCAAAGATTAAGGGTGGGGTGGGGGTTGGGGGCTGGGTTTTTTTTTTATAATGATTATTGCAATGATTGGTGGTATTAAAGGTGACTTCAGTCATAAAAGATTGTATAAAAGCCGTTTTCACTCCGTAGATACATGCTTATGGACACAGAAACTGTTTTCATTACTTATTAGCAGTTTTATATAAAAGGAAATGTATAATATGAGATGATATGATATAATATAACGTAACATATGATGTGATATGATGTGCTATATATATGATTTGATGTAATGTAATGTGATGCAATGCAATGCAACATAACATAGAATAATAGAATAATTATAGTAGAATATAATGTGATATATGATGCAATACAATATAATGTGATAATTCTGTATGAAAAGATTGTTTTTATCTTCCATTAATTTTTTTTACAAAAACTGTTTTCACTCCATGGTAACAGGTTTGTAAAAGCTGTTTTCCTACCTTTTTGTAAAAGCTGTTTTCCTTCCGTTCTATAAAAGCTGTTTTCATGCATCGTCAACAATTTTCAATCCCTTTTAACATTTCTTTTTTAAAAAGCTGTCTTGACTCTTTGTTATTATATCTATAACAAGGTTTTTTTTTCATTCCTTATACACAGGTTTATAAAAGTGTTTCATTCTTTATTAGCTGTTTTATGAAACAAGTCTTCACACCTTGGTAACAGTTTTATAAAATTGTCTTCACACCTTGGTAATAGTTTTGTAAAATTGTTCCCATTGCTTGATAGCAGTTTTTTGAGAGGTGATTTTCACTCTTATCCATAGTTTTCTATCAGCTGTTTTCACAGTTTGGTTGCAGTTTAATAAAATAGGTTTCAGTCCTTAGTAACAGTTCTATGTAAGCTGTTTCCTATATTTGTTGACAGTTTTTATTTACTTTTTTTCTGTTGCATTCTTGCCTCGTGTTATTACACTTGTTGGATGGAGAGAGAAGAAGAAAGAAAGAGTAAGAAGAGAGACGAAGAAAGAAGAAGAGGAAAAGAAGAAGAGGAAAGAGAAGAGAGAGGAAGAGATAGTATAGTAGTAGTGTAGTGGTAGTGTAGTAGTAGTAGTAGTAGTAGTTGTTTGTAGTATGTAGAGTGTAGTATGTGTAGTAAGTAGTAGTAGTGGTGTAGTAGTAGTCATGTGTGTTCTAGAGAGTTGTTCAAGAGTTGGTATGTGGTAGCATGTGTGTGTGCATGTGGCGCGCGCGCGCGGTGTTTGTGCGTGAGAAGCTGAGTCTTGAACTGATAGTTCACGGAACACCTTTACCTTTTACCTACTACTACACAACAACAACAACAAAATTGCTGCGAGAATACATCGCGCTCTGGAAACACAGCAAACTTTAGTGAGCGGTTGTATACATGTAGCGATCAAGACAATGAAAACCTGTAGGCCTATCTTGTTACCAGTGTGAGAGGAGCCTTACAGCACCCAACAGAAGCCTATCTTGTTACCAGTATGAGAGGAACCTTACAGCACCCAAC
>CM060322.1:29327028-29342028 GCA_030674155.1 Stramonita haemastoma
AGAGGTAGAAGGCAGCCTTGTGGAGCTGCAACTGAAGCATTAGCAGAAGCAAAACAGCAGCATATCTGCAAGTTAAATCATTATGAGAGTGCCTGGCTGATGCTGTTGGTTGCTTTGAAGCTTGCAAAGTTGCTTTTCTAATTAATTAACTAATCAATTTATTTTATTCATGTTCTCTGTTTTTTAGTTTTATTTTGAGGATAATAGCATGAGCACTCAGGTGGTCTTTAACCATTTACATTTAGTCCCTGGGTACATGCGGATTTGTATATTTTTTGTCATCCATTCCCACCAGCATGCAATGGGCTATTTTTCCAGAAAGCAGAACGAGGTTGAGAGTGTGCCCAAGATGTTCTGCATGCGTTCATACATGCAACTCCAGTTTATAGCCTCATTTGAAGGACTTTTGGGGATTGAAGTTGGCACTGACGTTAATTCCAGGGGGAAAATCCCCATTGAATGGGCGTCTCTGTGTTAGCTCCAACTCGGGCTGCCAGATTGTGAGAACAGCGCGCAATGCTGTAACCACCAGGCTCAGTGGCAATGAACGCCTGTGGTGGATGCCAAGTCAGTCTGTCTGGGTTTTATTTTTGGTTGTAATAGTTATTATATATTGTTTTGTACTGTATTGTATTGTATACCGCTTTAAGTCACGGCAGATTTCTCTGTGTGAAATTCGGGCTGCTCTTCCCTGAGATAGCACGTGGCCACAAAAGCAGCGCCACTCATCATTTTTTTCTGTCCTTGTCTGCACATCTTCCACCACACACCGGGCTGGAAGCTGAAATGCAACAAAATGAAAAGGAAACCCAAGAGTGGTTTAGAAAATGTTGTGAAAATTTTATGGACAGTTATACAAATAAGTGCAAAAATATAAAAAAACAAACAGAAATAGAGCAAAAACTTGATCAAGGTGTTGTACAGAGCTATGTTTGTGACTGACTGACTGACTGTGTGTTTACATGTGTAAAGTATGTGTACATGATCTCTGATGCATATGCACATGAGTGCTTATTCCATTATCCTTGATATAAAAGAATAAATAAAATGATATATAAATAAATAAATAAATGCATACATGCAACCTTTTATCTATACTTCTATCTCTCTTTTCCTCTCTTTTTGTCTGTTTGTCTCACTCTGTTCTCTTCCTTACATTTCAAATGCAATAAATCAGTCCATCCAATACATACAAACAACTCTGAAACGTTCAGATGTACTCAAATGCCTGTCAGAAATAAACATGGTTACACAAGATGTGTACTCTTTAGTACATTCAAGCATCTCCCACCTTCTGGAAATTCTGTGCTAGAAATTTCCCCTTTTCTATCACTCTTTGTTTCTGTCTTCTTCTTTAACTTTCGATCATCTCTCTTACTTATTCTTTGCCTTTCTAGTCCATGCAACTGCGTTTTTATCAAGCAGGTCTTTGAAATATTCTCTTTTCATTAGATGACATTTCACATTTTATTCTGGCAACCAGGTAGAGAAATTGTTAACACTGGGATAGGCACAGGGTGTCCCTTCTGCTGTATTATCTGCCCATACAACATTTTTCCTATCTACTGTCTTTGTACATTGAGGTTTTTATTATGCTTTCCTGTAACCTGGGGATGAGACAATACACAGCCTGGCTTGTGTCCTCAGCACATCCTGGTTTCATTGCCCTTAAGGAATGAAATAGTTTGAGTACTTTGCCATCCTTTAAAAAATTTTTTTTTAAAAGATTGACAGTGTTGAATGCATGAAGGGACTGGATGGTTGTTGATGTTGAATTTGAAAGAATGATTAATCATGAGAGTTGTTGAATTTGAATAGAAGGTTTAATCATGAGAGTTGTTGAATTTGAATAGAAGGTTTAATCATGAGAGCTTTTGATTTGAATAGAATGTTTAATCATGAGAGCTTTTGATTTGAATAGAATGTTTAATCATGAGAGTTGTTGAAATTGAATAGAATGTTTAATCAATAGTGTTGTTGAATTTGAATAGAATGTTTAATCATAAGAGTTGTTGAATTTGAATAGAATGTTTATTCATAAGAGTTGTTGAATTTGAATAGAATGTTTAATCATGAGAGTTGTTGACACTGAATAGGGTGGCATCCCTGATATGGGCCTCATGGTCAGTAGGGCGATAAACAACATGAAATGAGATGAAATGAAAGTACTCCTTCACACAGTGAGATAACTTCTGATCATTTTCAACTATATTTTCATAAACAAACATTCTCAATAAAACATACTTGATGATATAAAACATTCTCATAGAGAAAAAATCATTCTCCATAATTTCAACTAGTTAATATACAATTTGCAAAGATATAAAATTGTCTTACACAAAGTAGTTTACAAATGTAGTGCAGTATTACTTAAAAAAAGAAACCAAACAAAATAAGACCTAAACAACCTCCCCCCCCCTCCCCTCCCAAAGAAACACACCATCTTATGTATAATGTATTTGTTCCTTGGGTTTGCGTAGGAGGCTGTGTTTGTCTACTATGAAGGTTGTCGCATTCTGACTTTGGGGAAGGTAGCTATTTCAAAAACCTTCTTGCTTTTGTCGTTAATATATAGCATTGTTAAAATTCTCTTATGATTCAATACGTTTTTTATCCTGAAGTTGGTATACGGCTATCTTAACCCACTCCATGCCAAACATGTCAGAACACAGAAACCAGCCATGTGTATGCATCAGGGGAAAAAAAAGGGTCAAAACATAAAATGAAAATATCGAGTAATGAAACTTGGTGACAGTAAGAATAAGACCTGGGTCTACCTCTATGTCCAACTAATTCACTCACAGGGGTTTTGTGTAAACTATACCCCAATTATGGCCCCAAGAATGATGAAAATCTGGGCCACAGTAATCTAAGTACTTGTTGCAGAGACTGAAAGCTGACCAGGTAAATCCCAATGACATGATTTGTTTTCACACAGTGTAACTGTACACACAAGGTGTTTCTTCTGCTATCCAGGCAGAACTTTCACTGGAACAACACAATATTGGGTAAATATGTTGACTAGTTTATTTATTCCATTATAAGCAACAAGAAACCCTCAGGTCTTGCAAAAGTTTGTAACCTGAATGCATTCATAAAATTGTGATAGTCTGAACACATCTCCCACACACAGGCATTCAAGCTGATAAAAACTGAAATGCTGACATAAAATATTTCTGGAATATCTATAAAAAAAAAAAAACCACCCAAAACCTCCCTCCCCAAAGAAATTGACCCCAAAAATAACTGGGGAAAAAAAAAAATGTTTCATACATCTCGCATTAGAATAAACATGTCAGTTGCATTCAAAATTCAGGCATTAAAAATCCATGAAACCTAATTCACACCATACTGAAAAAACAACAACAACAACAACAACAACCCTCAAAACAAGAACAAATCAACAACAACAAAATTCAACAATTAAAAAGAAAGTAAAAAAAAAATCCCCCAAAATGCCATCAACAGAACACTTTCAAAGTCTGCATATATCCAAAAATGCTGCAGTTTTTCTCAGAATATGCCAAAGCACTGCATACTTATTACACAACGCATGTAATTTAACCTCCTCCCCCCACGCCCATAAAATTGGATAAAAATAAAGTACCTAGCACCAAATCCACCCCCATCCCTCCTACCATGCTGCGGACCCCCCTCCCCACTCCCAAGAACCAGTCTCTCAGTGTGATGGAACCAAACAATGTCTGTGGGTGTCGCTACAAGAACGGTTGCAGGGCCTTAGCCAGTTTGTCAGGTTTGTAGACACCATGTTCCGTGATGATCCCGCCTGTAATCAGCTCGGCTGGTGTCACGTCAAAGGCCGGGTTCCAGCATTGTATTCCTGAAACCAGGTTTTAAAGGTCGGATATTATGTTCCATACCTTTACCTTTAATATTATGTTCAGGATAATTTCAGAATTTCCAGCTATCTATGATGCATACATTAATTTTTTTTTTAGCCGACTGCGATGCATATATTTAAGGATTTTAGCTGACTATGATGGATGCATTTAAGAATTTTAGCTGACTATGATGGATACATTTGAGAATTTCAGTTAAATATGTACACATTAAATTTTTTTTAGCCAAATATGATGCATGTATTTCACAATTTCAGCCAAATATACACATTTCAGAATTTCCAGCCATGGGTAATGTATAATCATAAAAAAGAAAATACCGCCATATATGATGTATAATTTGAGAATTTCCATCCAATTAGTGATGCATAATTTCTGAATTTCTGGCCATTCTTTAATGTATAATTCTATATGTCCAGCTACATATGATACATATATCTTAGAATTTCAGTCATATATAATGAGTGAATTTAAGAAATTAAGCCATATAAAATGTGTAGATTTAAGAAATTCAGCTGTGTATAATGTATAATGTAAAAAAATTCAGCTATATACAGAACAAAAATTTCAACCAAATATGGAGTATAAATTTCAACTTTCTACAACATATGAATTTTATGATACCCAACCATAATTAAAAATTACATGGTGTACAGATTTTAGATTTTCCAGTCATAGACATATGAAGTAGAAACATTACATAAGTTGGATGAATAAATAATGAAAAAAAAAAATCTCTACATTATAAAATGTGGAGCACAAAAAGAGCAGAGAGGAGGAGATTGGCAAACCAGCCCCTTCACATGTTTCTCTCCATTTAATCAACTCACTAAGGACAATAATCAGTTCTCCTCCTTTAACTTTATCATAGAAATTCCATTGCACAGGGTAAGCAACATATTAAAAAAAGAAAATGTAACAAATCAAAAAAGGAGCAAACAAAAAATAGTATTCCATTCAACAACCAATCCATGAATAAATATGTGAATGCTAAAAAAAATATAAATAAAGAAATTCATGAAAGAATAAATAGATAAATAAAAATATCATTCAAATTAATATAGAATTTATGACTGAAACCCCTCCCCCCAAAGAAATGAATAATTCAATAAACAGACAAACAATACTTGCATACATACATTATTTTATAAATACATGAATATACATAGATTCCTTCACTCATACATATAAACACATATACCTTCATACATGTATATGTATACACACATACATACATACAAATTACAATCATTCAAATACTTACATACCTCCATTCATACAAACACAAAGTTTCATACTCTACACACACACACACACACACACACACACACACACACACACACACACACACACACACACACACACACCAATCCCATCCCATCCCATCCAATCCAATGATGTTGCTTTGAGCCCGGCTGACCGCACAAGCCATATCAGGGCTATTACCTCGTCACATTTAAAACTTGTATTAAAAGTGTGCGACTATTTACAGTTAAAACGGGGTATAAAACCAACTCGACTGTCCTTGCTTGTATCGATGCCCCGGTCAACCATAAGGGTCAGCGCAGGACGGCCACCGCGTTGTGGGAAAACCCACATTGATCACACATAAAACAAGATAAAACCAAAACCAAATTCCTTAAAACCACCTTGTGCTCACACACACACACACACACACACACACACACACACACACACACACACACACACACACACAACCTTCCCCCCCCCCCCCAACCTAACCAAGAACACACACACACACACAAAAACAATTTTTTTCCAAACAAACAAAAAGATAACACTCTCACCCTCAGCAGCCACAGGCACCCTTTCACCATCGTCATCTCCTTGGCCGGCCTCTCCTCAATCACAATCTCCTGCCCGCTTTTCAAGTCAGGGTCAAAGGTGGTGAGGGGACAGGCCACGTAAAAGGGAACCCCATGGTACTTGGCCACAATGGCCAACTGGTACGTTCCCACCTTATTGGCCGTGTCCCGTTCGCTACCACACGATCTGCGCCCACGACCACCGCCGAGATTTTTTTCTGTTTCATCAAGATGGCCGCCATGCTGTCGCAGATGAGTGTGGCGTTCATCTTCTCGTAGACCAGCTCGTAGGCTGTCAGCCGCGAGCCTTGGTTGTAGGGGCGTGTCTCCGTGCAGAACACTTGGTCCAGCTTGCTGCTGTCGTGTAGGTAGCGTATCACTCCTGTACAAAGAAGAAGAAGAAGAAAAATGTCTGTATTTTTAGTAACAGTTTGATGATATGAAGGACAAAGCGCTCATATATATATAGAAGTGATAATGGTAATTATGATATTCTGAATTTCTGTAGTGCTGAATTTTGTAAAGCAAACAAATCAGTGTGTTTGGGTTTGAATCATTCATATGCATGTGACCATTCACGAAAAGGGTTAAACAAATTTGAGACCCTCATGAGCACCAAACACGCACACACACATGCATATGCATGCATGCACGCATGCACACATCATGCATGCACACATGCACGCACGCACCCACACGCACACACACACACACACACACACACAGAGCACTTAACCATGCAGGGTGATGGAGATAGAGGTGTCTTGTTGATAGCAGGAATAGAGCTGCAACAATAGGGGAAAATCCTGGGTAAGAAACATTTAATTGTGTTTTGAGGCTTGATTTGATTGTTTCAAATAGATATATAGGCTTTTGGTAAAGGGAGAGAAAGAGGTAATTCCAGACAGATGGGACCAAAAATAGTGAAAGAGCGACAGCCGACAGTGGATTGTTTGAATTTGGGTGTTTGGATGCGTTAAAAACTGTTCTGCCTTTTGAAAGTGTAGGTCAAATTTGCAGGTAGGAATGGATGACAAAATCACATGCACATAGGAACTGGATATAAAAAACAACATGAAAGTGCTTATTCCGTGATCCTTGAAATAAAAGAACATTAAAGTGATAGCAATGCAAAGGATGCTTACACAGTTCACAGCTGAGTCTGTAAGTGTAAACAGTTTATATTTTGATGGCATCAAGGGAAGGGAACACAAACGTTCATAAAGCTTAAAGGACAGACACTACTGCAGAGTGGTTAAGACCATTTGACATCAATCACAAGGATCTGTGAAGTTGTTGGTTTGAATCTTGGCAAAATATTCTGGTGAATTAAGGGTGGGGATTTTTACCACCTCCCAGGTTGACTTAAAGACTAAGGTGTCCCATAATCTGTGTGATGGTAGGGGAGCGAGGCATCAGAGACCTCAGCTTGTTCTCTAGGGGCCAGCATGTTGAGGGCGGCGCCCATCTCCTCTCCCTCGCTGCTTTACCTTCCCTGACCCTAAAGAGGGCAGGTACCCATTTACAGTTGGGGAACAGTACAGTAGCCAAGGCTTGTAAACGGTCACCCATCCAATTGACAACCACTGAACCAGGCCCAATGCTGCTTATTCTGTAGAACTGTTAGTGCCTTGAATTCCCTTCTTGCAGGTACACATGCAGAAAATCAAATGTGCACATTAAAAGGTCCCATAATTGACGTCGGTGTTCAGTGGGTTACAGACACACAAACCATAACCCAGCATGCATCCTGTCCCCAAACCAAAAGAGACAATCTGAAGCTATAACGCCAGCAGGCAGACCTCCTGCAGAGTTGCAAGCACAGGAGAGGACCAGGCACTACGAACCCCAACCAATAAAGGAACAAAGAGAAGACATAAAGAAAAAAAAAAAAAAAAATTACCCAAAGCAGTGCCATAGCCAGCAGTGGCCAGAGAGCCAGTGTTGCAGTGAGTCAGGATTCGAACCCCATCCTTCCCAGATACCGAAGCCAGAATGTGGTCGCCGCCAAACTGCCCAATCTTCTTGTTGACCGCAATGTCTTTCTCCATCATGCTTTCAAACTGATCTATCAGTCTGTCAAACAGAGGCAATGGTGGTGCACAATGAGAAAACCTTGAAGCTGACACATTAATTGGTTCCATAAATTTGATTTACAGCTGTACTGTTCTGTACTGTACTAGCAGAATAGTTGCACCATATGTGACCCTCGGCCACAAAATAAGTCACTTTGCATATGACCCACTTTTCTGCTAGAAAAAAAGCATTTTCGGCAGATGTTGATTGATAATAAAACTATCGCCATTTTTCTATCTTGTAATGAAGTATTAAGGCATCATTTTGTTTTATTTTGCTTGAAAAATGCAATTTAAAAACACCAAAGCCCTCACTGTGACCACCTATTTACCATGCAAAACTTGTCAATTTCTCATTTTGACACTTTTTGTTGTCTATCATTTCAATCTGTAATAACTTTTCATATAATTGTCTGATTTCCATTTTTTTTTTGTATTGAAGAGCCTTTTTCTTGCAGATTAATAACATGTGAACAACTAAAAATTGACCTCAGGTGCAATGCAATTCATTACGTGGTGGAGTATCACATATTTGTCTTGTGCTTTTTATATTTTTTAAACGATGAACACTGAAAGCCCTTTGAATGAAGATGTTAGCATTTCTAGGAAAACAAAAGCATTTTACTGGAATGGAATATAGCATTTAACATCATCTTTTTCACCACCTCCTATTGTTGCAATGCTTTATTTAATTATATATACCAGGTTTGATTCCTGTTTGAGGGAATTTTTCCCCTGAAGTTAACATCAGTGCAGACTCCACTCTCCCCAAAAGTCTTTCAGATGAGACTATAAACCGAGGCCCCGTGTGTGAATGCACACAGAATTTCTTGCGCACATGTTAAATCCTGTTATGCTTTTTGAAAGAGTAGGCCATAGTGTACCGGTGGTAACAGATGACAAAAATTACAAAACTGCATACACACAGGGACTGGATGTAAAAAAAAGCACATGAGTTTTTTTTTCCATTATCCTTGATTTAGAAGAATAAGTAAATAAACTGGCAAGACTCAAGCCATGGCCAAAGGAACAAAACCCCCCAAATCCCCCCCTTCCCCTCACAAAAACTTCATACTTCAAAGCAGCATCGTTGGCACTGAGGCTGGTTTGGGCAGACAGGGTTTTGATGTAGGCGATGTTGCTGTGGGCTGCATCCGCCATGTTGACGGCAGTGGGCCGAGCGGTGACCAGGTAGCCCAGACGTTCGGTGACAAAGGCCTGGAGGTCGGCCACCGAGTCAAACGACTTGTGAGCCAGCTCCACCGCCAGACTGAGACAGCCCACGATGGCGATGGCTGGGGCACCCCGCACCTGTCAACACACACCAAAAAGAGGAAGATGAATTTGAACATGAACATTTTTTTCTTTTTTGCTGCCTCATCTTCCGTGATGCTCCTGTCCCTGCTACTCCTATGCCGCTCGCTTCAATTTCCCCGCCACAGCCATGCCCAGGCTTGTCATGTCTCATCCCCAGGGTTGGAAGTTCACAGAGAGCTCATCAATATTTGGCCGTCGCGGGGCCACCAGCCAGAGGGGCCCTGCACTTCTGCTGGGTCACTTTGGCGGTTGAACATGAACATTTTATCCGCTGAATGACTTGCCCTGTACAAGGAACAGTACAAGGAGGGAGAGGAAGAGGCAAACAGAGAAAATGATGGGAAGACAACAAGACAGAGTGTTCTGGCCTGGAGTGGAAAGCTGAGGACTGCAGGGAGTGGAGGAAGCTGGTTGCAATATCTTCAGTGGTGCTCCCATGGTGGTCTATAAGGTGAAGGATTAGCTTAGTGATAGCTTCTTTACACCATGCCCTCAACCCCCCCACCCTATCACACCCATTTTAGGGCAATCATTTAGTGAGTGAGTGTCTGCTGAAAGCAACCCCCCCCCCCCCCCCCCCCCAAATCCAAAGGAAAACCCAACCCAAAATAGCAACCCCTTCACCCACAAAAAACCCCCATCAACAACAAAAGTTCAACCTATGGTTTAAAGAAAGTAAATACAATATTCAACCACATAATTCCCAACTGGTTATACTGATGATTATTTAAACAAAAGAGATAGATGTTTATTCAATAAACACATAACCCTAACTGACCCCAACATTAATGTTAAAACAGATAAGACTGATTATAACTAAATAAATCAAATAGACCGAAATAGGATACAGCAGAGAAGAGAGCAACCTTAGCAAAAAAACAAACAAACAAAAAAACAAAAAAATTATATATACCAAAACATTTTAACAAATCTTTCTCACATTAAAAAAAAATACTATGAATTAAAAACAAAAACTCACAACAGTAGCAGCAAACAAACACCATATAAAAAACAATATCAAAATGTAATACCCAATAAAATATCTACACATAACAATTTTCAAATAGTGATATTAATATACAAGTTTTAAAGAAGTACGAATATGGCATTATATACAGGTGTAAAAAAAAGAAACAACAACAACCAAACAAAACAAACTACAAAAAACAACCCCCCAAAATACTGCCCTTATTTAGACGTCAAAAATGCAACTTCACATTCAACACACACACACACACACACACACACACACACACACACACACACACACACACACACACACAGAAAGAGAGAGAGCATATTATTAGTGTATATATTATCTCTGTGTGTCTGTGTCACACACATGTAATATTCTCTTTATAGAATATTCTCTTTCTTGCTCCCTCTGTCTTATCTTTCACATCTGTACACACACACACACACACACACACACACACACACACACACACACACACACACACACACACACACACACACACACACACACACACACACACCTGGGGTTATGTGTGCAAACGCATGCAGAACATTTTACACACATGTTTAAACCCATTCCGCTTTTTGGAAGAGTAGACCATTGTATGCTGGTGGGAACGAATGACAAATTTACAAAACTGCATACACATGGGGACTGGAAGTAAAAAAAAAAAAGCACAAGAGTGCTTATTCCATTATCCTTGAAATATAAGAATAAAATATATTCATGAGATAAATTAAAAAATAACACACACACACACACACAGCAACACACACACACATAGCCACACACACATAGCCACACACACACACACACACACACACACACACACACACACACACACACACACACACACACACACATGTACACCTTTCCTCCCCCCCCCCCCCCCCACACACACCAGTAACATATTTGAATGGAATACAATATATACTCATCTATCCGTCCTTATTCTAAATATTCATATTGCTTCTTTCACAGCATACAACACATGGTAAATGATTTTCTTTCTTCTTTTTTTTTTTTTTTGGGGGGGGGGGGAGGGGGGTAGTAAGCATCATCACAACTAAAATCAATAACTGTTTTGCAGACAGAATGTGAGCATTCATAATTAGATACATTGATTAAATCACCCAAAGGGTCAGTCCTAACTAAGTCATAATCAAACTTCTAAAAACAGTTTATATGTGTGATCAATATCAACCAGTAAGATTTATAATCAATATTTATTTCTTGGTGGGTAACTCAACATCTGTGGCCCTGAATTAACACAGACAACAGCTTGTTGGGGTGGGGGTGGGTGCACTTAGTTAATATTAATGTGATGTTTTCAATTTTGACATTGTGTGTGTGTTTTGCTTTGCTTCCAGTGTGATGAAATGACATGAAGAGGTTCTGGCCTACATTCAGTGTGTGTGTGTGTGTGTGTGTGTGTGTGTGTGTGTGTGTGTGTGTGTGTGTGTGTGTGTGTAAGTGTGTGTAAGTGTGTGTAAGTGTTTGTGTGTGTGTGTGGAGAGAGAGAGAGAGAGAGAGAGAGAGAGAGAGGAGAGAGAGAGAGAGAGAGAGAGAGAGAGAAATTATTGTGTGAGTGTGTGCGCGCGCATGCACATGTGCGCATGTGCACACATACATGTTTAAATGGGTATCATACTGCACATGTGTTTGTGTGGGGGCTGGCATGTATGCCAGCATTTGTGAGTAGGCACATTTGAGACAAGTTTATGTAATATGTGTAAGCTAAATATTCACTTTCATTTTTCTCTACTATTGATATCATATTGATTGATGTATTTGTGTACTAACACTAGAAGTTCACTTAAAGTAATGCATACAGCAAAATATTTGTTTCTATTTTTTCTCCTCAATTTAATTAGTACATGTATTAATTGATCTGTTAATTACATACCTGTACTGACACTAAGTTGACTAACATTACAGTGAAACAAAAACTTGCACTGGCAATATTTTTCTTATTTTCCAAAAAACAACCAAAAACCAAAAAAAAAAAAAATGCTGGTTCCATCTGTTGCACTTATCATACTCACAGGTTTCAGTTTCACCATAGCTCATTTATGATGCTTTGTAGTGTTGCACACATCACTTTTTACATCTCTAGGCTAGTTCACCTCACTATCTATATTTTTGAATTTTCTTTAAATATAATTTCTGGTTGTCAGTCTTTTTACTATTAAAGTTCTTTTTAAGTTTGGTTGTTTGTCTTTTTGATTACTAATACTAATGAAGTTTTTAAAAATTTTATTCTACACTCTAAATTCATCTGAATCGCTCACATAACTTTTTGGCTTTGTTAAGTTAACATTTGATATGTTTCTCTGCATTGTTTTGTCATTGAATATTTAAATTCCATGATATAACCTATATATGGCTATGGATAGGCACACATACAATACAGTATGCTCAGTGACTCACAAACAGAGCTATACACACGCACGCATGCATGCACACAGGCACATGCATGCACGCACGCACATGCGCGTGTGCATGTGCGTGCACACACACACACACACACACACACACACACACACACACACACACACACACACACACACGATGAAAAAAAAGTTGTGCAAATTTAATCTTTTGCCCTCAATAAAGATCATTTTGATTTGACTTAACTTGACCACACACACACACACACACACACACACACACACACACACACACACACACACACACACACACCACACACACACACACACCACACCACACACACACACACACACACACACAACACACACACACACACACACACACACACACACACACACACAGAGGATGAAAAAAAAGTTGTGCAAATTTAATCTTTTGCCCTCAATAAAGATCATTTTGATTTGACTTAACTTGACCACACACACACACACACACACACACACACACACACACACACACACACACACACACACACACACCACACCACACACACACACACACACACACCACACGCACACACACACACACACTTTTATTTGCACAAAAACAAATTCATAATTAGTATGCATGTTCATGTGCCTTGTTGCAGGGTGGTAGACCTATGGATATGTGCTTGCATAATATGCGTGCATGTGTACAAGCGTGTGTGTGTGTGTGTGTGTGTGTGTGTGTGTGTGTGTGTGTGTGTGTGTGTGTGTGTGTGAGTGATGCATCCAAAAGTTTGTTTTTTTATGAGTCACTGAATGCATAGGTCATTGACATTGTGTGCATGTGTGTATGCTCATGTGGATGTATATTATATAAAGATGAGTGTGTGTGTGTGTGGTGTGTGTGTGTGTGTGTGTGTGTGTGTGTGTTATCTTATTTAAGTTATTATCTAATTCTTTTATTTTGAGGATAATGCTATTCATAAGCACTCATGTGCGTTTTTACATCCAGTCCCCTTGTGTATGCAGTTTTGTAAATCTTGTCATCTGTTCCCGCGGGCACACAATGGCCTACTCTTATGAAAAGCGGTGCAGGGTTTATCATGTGTGTGTGTGTGCGTGTGTGCATGAGTGTGTGTGTGTGCGCGCGAGTGCAAATGTGCATGATGTTTTTCAGCATGCATTTGATAATTATGTGTGTCATTATGTGTACATAATTCATGCTTGCATCTGTGTGTGTGTATTATATATAATGTGTGTGTGTGTGTGTGTGTGTGTGTGTGTGTGTGTGTGTGTGCCTGCGTGCCTGCATGTGTGCCTGGTGGGGTGTGTGCGTGTATATGCATGTTGCATGGATATGTTTGTAAACTGAGTGCATGCATGTGTGCTTAGGACTGCAAAACAGACAAAATAAACAGAGAGAGCGAGCTTGTTGATGATAAAAACCCCAATTACTCTTTAAATTATATCAAATCACCAGGTACCACCACGGCTGCTGCCGATGATCTTTAGATACCGTAGATCATAAAAATAAATCAATCGTTCGCGAATCAGACGTTTAAAAAAACAAACAAACCCAGCAATACCTGCATCTTCTTTATGGCTTGCCAGCCATCCTCTGTATCGGTGATGGGGATGTACTTGGATGTGTCGGGGAGCAGGAGTTGATCCAGAATCTCCAGCTGACCTCGCTTGTACTTGATAGCTTGCAGAGTCATGACGGGCTCCCTTGTCACAGCAGCAGTGGCAGTGGCAGTGGCGATGCGACACGAGCTGTTGATTAAATAACGATCGCTCGCGCCCCCGTTGCAGATAGCGAAGAGCTGCAACAGATAGCACAGCTGAACTGTGCACCATGTGGACCAAACAACGTTTTAGGAGTGATCTCCCTTAAACATGGGAGATAACTCTGATTGCCGTGTTTACATTAGAAACAGCACTCGACTGGAAATGTGAGCGATATTTTGAACATTTTCTTGCAAGAAAAAGGTCGGGTTTTCATCATCAGGATATGATGTAGTGCGTATATAGCGTTTTAAGAACGTTTCGCAGCTTACTGCGTCAGGAAACAAACAAAACAACCATGGCCGAACTTTTGAAAGAAGCGAGGTTGTTGACGAAAGAGCACTTCACCGATCAGTACATGCCCGAGGCTGAGCGAGAGAACTACGGAACGAAAGCGGGAGAGGACGCGCTTCAAGATAAAGTCGTGGGCTTCTTCTTCTCCGCTTCCTGGTGCCCCCCGTGCCAGCATTTTGTGCCGACTTTGAAGGAGGTGTACGACGAACTGATGCAAAGGGAAGACGCCTTTGAGATCGTGTTTGTCAGCATGGATCGGAGTGCAGAGGAAATGATGGACTACTACCGAGACAAGCATGGCAACTGGCTGGCGCTGAAATACGGGGACCCCGTTAAAGAGTAAGAGTAAGAGAAAGAGAGAGAGAGAGAGAGAGAGAGAGAGAGAGGAGAGAGAGAGAGAGAGAGAGAGAGAGAGAATAATCTTTATTGAATAATCTTTATTTTTCAAGGGTTACAGAGTAAGCATTACATACTTTTTTTCATCCGGCC
>CM060322.1:29347028-29354528 GCA_030674155.1 Stramonita haemastoma
GCCCACCAACAGAAATATAATTCTTGAGAGAGAGAGAGAGAGAGAGAGAGAGAGAGAGAGAGAGAGAGAGAGAGAGAGAGAGAGAGGTAGTGTACCTAAGTGTGTGTGTGTGTGTGTGTGTGTGTGTGTGTGTGTGTGTGTGTGTGTGTGTGTGTGTGTGTGTGTGTGTAGTGCTAAACCAGTCTTCATAAAGGCTGCTGCTTTAAAAGTGATATTTTGAAAATGTTTGACTAAATTTTTCGAACAGCTTGCAACAGCGTGAATCTGAAAAGAGGTGTATATACCTGCATACTTAGTGTTAGGTCAGTCTGAATAAAGTTGCTTCAAGAGAGAACAGTGTCGTTGTTGTATTTTATCTATCATGTCCTAAGTAAACTATTAGAGGGAAGGGGGGGGGGGGGGGATAGCCTAGTGGTTAGAGTGTCGAGTTCGTGATCTGACCAGGAATGTTCGAAACACTACCGAGACAACCCATTCAAACAGAATCCCCCCCCCCCCCCCCCCCCCCCCCCCCCCCCGGAGTTAATATTAGTACCGACTCCACTTCCCTAAAATTCCTGCAAATGAAACTATAGACTGAGGTCCTGTGGGCGAACGCACGCAGAACATCTCACGCACACGTCATAACCCTTTCTGCTTTTAGGAAGAGTAGACCATTGCATGCCATTAGGAATGGATGACTTTTTTTTTTTTTTTTTAAAAGAGCCAAACCGTACGCCCTCTGGTGTCTTGCTTAGAACATTGCGTACCTGAAGGAAAGGATGGCAACGTTTTTGAAAAAAAACCCGCATGTACCACGATGTCGTGTAGCGACACCATACCTATGAAATTGGAATGTGGATACCTTACTGGTGGGCAAGAGCGGTCCGCATACACAAAAATCACATTATCAGTGAACCTCGGGCCTCTAGGCCAGGGGGGGGGGGGGGGGGGGGGGGGATAGGAACTAGCGAAGCACAGGATGCGTATGTAGTTGTTTCTCCTTGAGAACTACCTTTTCCTACATATTTTTACCAGGGACAATTTCTTTGTACGTGGAATTTTACATGCGCAAAAGAATTTTACATGCGCAAAATTAAAGGCGTGTGTTGCACACCGGACCTTGCTCGGTTTGAGCCGCGCGATTCGTTGAGCAGCAAACCCTGCATGGTTATCTGAAAGTCCATGTATATGCATGCATAGCGTTGGATTGGTATGAATAAAGATCCATTGAGGGAAGAGATAGCATAGTGGTTAGAGCGTTGAGCTCCTGATCTGATAATTATGATGGCTTGGGTTCAAGCCACCATCGAGACTCCCGTTCGAGACGATATTCCCAAGGAGTTAACATCAGTACTGACTCCACTCTCCCGAAAAATCTTTGGATGAGATTATAAACCGAGCCCTATGTGCAATCGTACATATAACATCTTGCGTACACGTTAAAACCCGTTCCATCTTTTGGAAGAGTAGGCCATAGTGTGCACACACACACACACACATACACACACACACCACCACCACCACCACACACACGCGCGCGCGCGCGCGCGCGCACGCCCACAAGCACAACATGAACAATTCAATGCAGTTTAATCATTGTTTATTGCCATGCTGACCACTGAGGCCACGTCAGGGCTCTCATCTCGTTGAAATAAAAATTTCAGAATAAAAATGTGCAGATATATACATAATTATATACAGATATTTACAGATTTAAACATGCACACACGCGCACGCACGCGCACACACACACACACACACACACACACTCTCATACACTATATTACTTCATTGTCTTGAAGGAAAATAAACTCAGAAAACAATTCTGCTGGGCACATCAATTGAGAATTATACGTCGACATATATCAGATCAATGAGGCTTCATTTGATTGACGAAAAAGGAAATAATTCACTATTGTCAATAGCTTCACTTTTGCCAAACACTCATATCGTTAACGATGGAAAAATCAACAGCATCATAATTATAGAACACACGTCACTGAGATCGGATTGTTTTCAACTGTATAGACATAATATACTAAAAGGGTCCTCTTTATCATCATCATCATCGTCGTCGTCGTCGTCGTCGTCGTCATCGTCATCATCATCATCATCATCATCATCATCATCATCATCATCATCATCATCATCATTATCATACGGTTGTATTTATAATGTAAAATGTCACCATTGGTGAACCCCACAACTCTAACCGAGGATAGAGAAATACTGTTTTCATACATTTCCAAAAAGTTTAAGCTGAGGGCTAGATAAAAGAAAACCCAACTGTTTTTGTTCATTAGTTTTTCTTAAAACAACAACAACAACAACAAAAAACAACCCCCAACAGAACAACAGTAACAATAACAATAAAACCATGTTCGTTGGATGGATGGATCGTTTGTGGTGTCATTAAGTGGTTATTGTCATAAACTGGTCAGATTCGACAAAGATAGGTATTGCCCCGCCCCCCCCCCCCCTTTGCCCCCCTCCCCTGCCCCCCCTCCCCCTCCTTCTCCAGGTCTTCAAACTTAGTGTGGAATGCTGCATACTGTATTTGGTATAAAAAATTGTTGTTGTGATTAGATTAATGTCCCAGCGGAGATTTCCAATTTAGGGACTGTGAGTCGGTATCATAGTGTCTGTAAGAATGAGAAATGTACGCGCCCAACTGATATGCCTCAATCTCGACCTCGAAATCTCAAGAATACTATCAGTTAAACGTCCTGCACCAGTTAACAACACGAGAACCACTTAAAGACACCACAACCGTTCTTTAACGCCATGAACCATGTGTATCGTTACCCACACAGTCCTCCTAGCTGACTCCCTGTTGAAGCACCAAAAGTCGATCACAGTACACAAAGTCCTTCAACATTCAAAGACCTCAGGGTCTTCGCTTGCCGGCAGAGCTAGAGGGTAGGCGGACCCTGGGGATGCCGTACATGATGTAAGGACACCCTGACAGCGAGGTCCTCTCCGCGCGGTCCCTGGGCAGCCTCCTGTGGTCGCCCTTAGCGGCCCTCACGATGGTCTGCACGTTGTGCTCGCTGAGAGGCTTGCGGTGGATCTCGGACTGCTGCAGGCACACGTGGTGCCCCTGACGGATCAAAATGACCGCCGCCAGGAGCTTGTTGGCCTGCGTCCGCCACTTCATCCACGCGCGGAAATCGGAGCCGTCCCGGGGCGTCTGAGGCACCTCGATGTTCTTGTCGAGAAGGATCCTCTTCTCCCGCGCGCTGAGGTTGAGGTTGTTGAGGTTCTCCGGCTGGAGGTCGTCCATGTCGTAGTCGGGTTCTATCTCGAAGGTGTAGTCCAGCTCAGGCTCTTCAGGCGCATCATCAAGGTCAAGGTGAAGGTCGTTTCCAAGGCCGGAGGAGAAGGAGGAGGAGGGAGGCGGGGCGGTAGGGGTGAGAGGGTGGATTTTGTGGATGGGGAGGTCGATGGAGGACCCGGTCTCCACGACGCCTTCGTGGTAGAACTGCTGCAGGTCAGGGTAGAGGGGGACTCGGGGTGCTCTGGGTTCCATTCTCTTCATCCCGTGTTGTGGGGTGGGGGGGCTCAGCAGGCAGACCTTGCAGTTTCAAGTGGGGATGCAGTGTGACGTGTCTTCCAGATGAGTTGTGGATTCGTCAGTCCAGTTGTTAGTCCGACGAGAAATAAAGAGATGTTGATGATGATGATGAAGTGCTGATTTTTTTCTGTCAGATTTTTTCGTTCACTTTTCGACACCCTGAAACAAACAAATGAAGTAAGGATGCTATAGAACCCTTTTTTTTCGTTCCTCGGTTAGAGCTTCGAATTTCACCAATGGTGAGATTTTTGCGTATGCGACTGGGAATCGAACTCGGGTCGTCAAATTGCCAGGGCAATGTTCTGACCATTATGCTATCCCGTCCCCACAATGCCTCGAACAACAAGAAGCTTAGTAAGAGCTCCTATTGTGTTCAGTGGGACGAAGACATTTTAAACACACATAATGGCGATGCTTATAAATGAAAAGCAGCCTGATATTTGTGAAGGAACAAATCAAGACTGCACACTGAAGTAGGCCTTTTGCCAAGGGCTAGAGCCGCTTAACTGGAATAAGAACCTAACATGCAATGGTTTGATAGTTGGTCTGGTCTAGAGGTAAATGAACCTGCCCCCCCCCCACCCCCCAGGACAAGGAAGCGATCGAATGTAGTTTGATTTCACCGTCAAAACCTGGTTTTCACCCTGATCCGGCAGTAGACAACTAAGTGGTGCTATGGGTGCTAGTCTTTGGGATGAGATGATGAATTGTAGTCTAGTGATGTACACAAATTTGAATTCAAAGTCTTGAATTTCTGTTATACCTTCAGGGATATGGAGGATTATATAAAACATCAAGAAACCAAAAACGCAACTGAACAGTTTCAGTTGACATGCATCATTTGCTCACAGTACTATCACTACAATGTTATAGGCGTGTTTTAAATCATATCATTTCTGATAAGTTGAATCAGTTGGACAACAGTTAGCAGTCTTTCTCTTAGTTAAACAAAAATTGTTCATATCTTAAAGTACTTGGTAGTTATATTCTTCCGTATTATACTGTATAATGTTGTATTATACACCACTTTCAATCATGAAAATTGGGGACGGGATAGCCTAGTGGTCAGAACATTGTACTCGCAATTTGACGACCCGGTTTCGATTCCCGGTCGAGGGGGTTTTTCCCCTGAAGTTAACATCAGTGCTGACTATACTCTCCCCCAAAGCCTTTCGGATGAGACTAAAGACCAAGGCCCCGTGTGCGAACGTATGCAGAACGTCGTGCGCACACGTTCAATCCTGTTCCGCTTTTCGTAAGATTAGGCCATCGTGTGCGGGTGAGAACAGATACGATTTACAAAACCGCATACACATGGGTACTTGATGTAAAAAAGCACGAGTGCTTATTCCATTATCCTCGATATAAAAGAATAAATAAAAATAAATAAACACACACACACGTAAGAAATAATTTATCCTTGTTAACATTCAGATTTATTTTCTAAGGTTGGAGTCATAGTTTCGGTACAAGAACGTGAAATTCATATTGTTCCAAAAAATACAGTTTAACTAAGGTAGAAAAAACTATGGAGGCAGATGATTTATTATCTTGAATAATAACCGAAAAATTAAGAAGCAAAATCTTGTTTTTCAATTTCACAGTTATTAAGTTTAAACAAAAAAAAAACTCACCAAAAATAACATAAAAAAGCGCAAGAAAAGGAGACAAAAATCCTCTTACAATGAACACATAAAAAACTGCACAGAACAACTCAATAAAATTCGACGCATCACTCACATTTATAATTGATACCACAGCATTGTTTATTGTACTCATTCCATGGATTGATGCTACGTTGTTCTGAACTAATAAATTTGTGTGTAAACTAAACAAAATAAATAAATCAAAACCCCCAAATTTCTTCGAATCAACAACAAAAAAACCCAACCTCACCAGCAAACAAAGACCTCAGCTTTACACTCACACCTGTATACCTGCACACACACTCACACGCCAAGACTTAGTTCAGCTGTTTGTCTCTCACCCCCCAAAACAGCTCTCAGTCACCGCTATCGCTAATCCTTTGTCCCTGTGCCAGCAATGACGACAGATCCAGCCACGTGAGGGTAATCTCCACCTGCAATGGAATAACAACAAGTCTTCAAGGCTCGTGCCCACCCTCTCGCCCCAGTGCACTGTGCAATCCATTCATGAAGTACCGACACCAGTGGTAAACACTCACCGGCTTCGGGTAGGTTCAGTCAGTATTACTTCACTGACTTGACGGTAGTGCAGCAGTTTAGCCACTATACATGTAGGTTAGCCGAGCTCGAGCGAGACTGAAGGCCAGTTTCGTGGTTTATATAGCAATATTATCTTGTGGGCACCTTACAACCTGTTCCGTTTATTTTTTGTTTGTTTTGTTTTTTGGAAAGGGTAGGTCATCATGTGTTAGTGGGATTGGATGATATTTTTACGAAACTGCATGTACACGGGGAATGGATATGAAAAAGAAAAGTATCCTCGAAATAAAAGAATATATAGAAAAATGAATGAATAAATAAATAGACGAATAAATAGTTAATCAAGTAAGTAGATGGCTTCTTTGGATTGTTGTTTTGTTCTTTTTTACCTCTTGCCATTTTTGTTTTCTTCTTTTCTTTTCTTCTTTTTAAGGGGTAAGGGGAATGAGGGAGGTAAGGGCTAATTTAAATAATTAGTTTTTGTTGTTGTTGTTGTTTTCTTTGCACCAAATGTTTTCGAATTTTGTAGTATTCAGGCCAGAGTTACCGTATCAGAAGTGGGTAGGTCGGGTCTCAGACATACAATTCTGGACGATTTGCTACCAGTTTTGATTTCATTCTATTTTATCGCTGGAGAAAGGGCTAGCTCAGTGGTCAGAGCGCTGGCTTTCGCCCACCCAATGTAAAGCAGTGTCGAGCGTGGTTGCCAATTGGATGGGTGACCGTTTGCACACCTTGGCTACAGTACAGTTCTCTCCAGCTGTAAATTGGTACCTGCCCTCTTTAGGGTCAGGGAAGGTAAAGCAGCGAGGGAGAGGAGATGGGCGCCGCCCTCAACATGCTGGCCCTTAGAGAAGCTGAGGTCTCTGACGCCTGGCTCCCCTACGACCACACAGGTTATGGGACACCTTTACCTTTTTTTAAATATTTTTAAAAATCTACTTTATTGCAGGATTTCTTCACAATATAATTATCTCCTTTTTAAAACTGTGAGAAAGGTAGTTTCAATCTTTAGCTTTTTAGTGTCATGGAACTCGATACCTTTTCCTATAATTGAGAGGGGTTTATTCCCACCCCCCCCTCCTTTATAAAATGTAGACTTACCCATCTGCTTTACCAGAAATAAATCCAACAGCTTCCTGTTTCAAAAAGTGGCAAGAAGGGGTAACATTATTATTAAATTTGTGAAATAAGCAATGAAACAAAATGTAGTAATAGTGCAAATTGCTGCTTAAAACAAGCAAAATGACTGTGCATCAATTTATTACTATCTTATTTAAAGAGTTTAAACATGCCAAATTATTACAGCAACTGGCATAGTACAGTTGATCTTAGTATACTGAATGTTTAGACTGACCTTTTGCACATGGTTTAACCTTTCTCTGTCTGTCCTCACTACATGAAGTATCTATGGTGTTTGTTTTGTTGGTTTGTTTGTTTGTCTTATTGTTTATGTTCTCTTTTCATTCTGATGACGAACCAGTCATCTCATTTTGCCCCCCTGTCCTTTGTTTATAGGTCTGTCTTTACATGTACTACTCTTTTTTTCTCCTCCTTTTTACTTTTTTTCTTCTTAGGTAGAACAGCAAATGATACTAGCCCCCCCCCCCCCCCCCTTACAAGGCCTATCTGTTCAATAGACATATATTGAGGAAAATAATTACCTATTTTATCATTTGTGGATGCTAATGTTGTTATCACTCTTTATTAACCCCCCCCACTTCTTCTTTGGTCATTATAGGGATCATTGTCCGATAT
>CM060322.1:29359528-29372028 GCA_030674155.1 Stramonita haemastoma
CTGCATCAGTGCCTAACAGCACTATTTCCCCATCAAGGTTCAGTTTCTCGGAATGGTAGCAGTCAAACAGTCTAATCACTCAACTATAGCTGTCTGCCGAGAGGTAATTTTGAATTTTGAACCAAAAACGTTGATGGTTTCTATCAGTGACAGAAACAGGCTAACAGATAAAGGTCTGTTCAAATCTAAGATTTATATATTAAAAAGAACCACCCAAAACACAAAAACCTTGGGACGCTGGGAACTCTTTCAGTATAAATAGCATCCCCACCTTCTGAAAATTCTATGCAAGAAATTTCCTCTTTTCTATCATCCCCTTTGTTTCTGCCCCTTTCCTAGCTTATCTCCCTGCCTGCCCCCTCACTCTCTCGACCATTTTCTGCCTATCCAGCTCACTCTCATGCCTTTTTTCCCCCTAGCAAATGTGACAATTCTTTCTGATTAATCTTTTAATGAGCTGCCCTGAAGTAGGAATATGTTGGCTGAGGCCAGCAGTCAGACCTGTAAAATTACAAGCGCAGAATACCAGGCACTACGCATTCTACTCAATGTGGCCAATATGGCCAAAGTTATCATCTCTTCCAAAAGACTACCACCAAAAGACTAGAACCTAGTTATAATATCATCCAAAAGACTAGCAACTAGACGACCACTCACGGTCTAGCGAATGGGGGAAAAGTTTCTTGCACATAAGAGGATCGAACCACTGCACCACGACTTCAAACCCGGATTTTTTGCTTTCTGGGCAGCTGTGTTTCCTCTAGACCATCGATCCAGTGATGGAAAGGATAGCAGCTGAGAGTAGCTGAAAGTGGGGGAAACTAACAGCTGTGCTGTGCTGTGCTCTGTCTGTGTGTGTGTGGTCAGGGTTCACCCAAGGGGACGTGGGTGTCACCATGGGCAAGCTATAGACACAACCACTTCAGCCAGATCACATTCCTTACTAGAAACACTGTCATTGTCACCTAGATCACTTATCGTTACTTCAGTGTCGATTTCAGCTTGTTTGAAGCCTTTAAAATCACTTTCTGAGTCAGAATCAAGGAACATTTCCTGCAAAATGGTTAGAAATCGGCACCCACCATTTTGGTTTTAAAAAAAAATCCCCAAATTAAATTTTGATGTATATTTTTCAAAATTTCGGGGTCACGTGTCGTGTTCAAGAAAATGCAAATAGCAGACAGCAGAGAAAACTTAAAAACTTGTTTTGAATCGAAAGTAGCCGTGTTGCCATTATTAGTAACAGAAGATGGTGCTAGCGAGCCACAATATTTGAACACCTTGTGTTCGGTGACACATTACACCGGCAGATGCAAGGGAAATAACCCATCCAGCGACACAATGCGTCTACATAGTGCTAAAGGAACCTATCTTATCATTTCATCTGAAAGACTTATAACCTAGACCTTCTCAAGGTCTAGTGAATGGGGAGAAGGGAGGGGGGGGGGAGGTGGAGGGAGAGAGGGTGCGCAGTTTGGGTTCAGACAGGGATAAAACTTACGACTTCTCACTGTGATGACCTTAGGATATTCATAGTGAATAGTGAAATTTTATAGTGACATGTTGGTGAAATGTTTTGGGAGGTTTTTGTTTTGCTTTTTTGTTTGTTAGGTTTTTTTTGTTTTGCTTTTTTTTCTTTACATAGATGGCTTGATGAGAAAAAAAGCAAATCAATGCTTATTCAATGTTCCATCTGGAAATAAAAATTTGATATGATTTAAAAGAAATGTGACCCTCCTGAACTTTGCTCTGTGTGTGTCTGTGTGTGGTCAGGGTTCACTCACCCAAGAGGACGGGGGCAGGGCCATGGGCAAGCTGTGCGGCAACGACTTCAGCCACACCTCCCTCTGCCGCTTGGAGGCTTCACCTCCACCTCACTCTCCACCTCCCTCCACCTCCACCTCCCTCCGCCTCCCTCCACCTCCACCTCCACCTCCATCCACCTCCCTCCGCCTCCACCTCCATACACCTCCCTCCACCTCCACCTCCCTCCACCTCCACACACCTTCCTCCACCTCCCTCCACCTCCATCCACCTACCTCCACCTCCTTCCACCTCCCTCCACCTCCCTCCACCTCCTTTCACCTCCACCTCCATCCACCTACCTCCCCCTCCACCTCCATCCACCTCCACCTCCTTCCACCTCCCTCCACCTCCACCTCCCTCCACCTCCACCTCCTTCCACCTCCATCCACCTCCACATCCCTCCACCTCCCTCCACCTCCACATCCCTCCACCTCCACCTCCCTCCACCTCCCTCCACTCCACCTCCGCTTGAAGAACACGTGCCAGCTGAATGAAGCCCCTGAGTACTGCAGAAAGGGCTGCCAGATACCGACACCATGACCTGAAAAGCGATTCGGCCTCACTCCGGCAGCTGACGTCTGCAGTTCAAGTGTCAAGTTAGCCAGTGTGGTGAAGGTCTTTAGTGGACACCACGTCGCCATCACCACCGCTACCTCCACACACACCTAGCTGTTGATTATGGGTGTATATTATTATTATTATTATTATTATCATTCTTCTTCTTCTTTTTCTTCTTCTTCTTCTTCTTCTTCTTCTTCTTCTTCTTCTTCTTCTTCTTCTTCTTCTTCTTCTTCTTCTTCTTCTTCTACACAACGTCGCCATCACTACGACTACCATCCCACACATCTTGCTGGGCTAGAGCTTCGAGGTTCACCACCAATGATGAGATTTTTTTGTTTGGCATATGTGACCCGTTTTTCCTCCAACCACCATGAAGACAGCCACATTCCGACTTCGGGGATTCATCACATCTATAAAGACACTGACTTTGGTTTTAGTGTGTGTGTGTGTGTGTGTGTGTGTGTGTGTGTGTGTGTGTGTGTGTGTGTGTGTGTGTGTGTGCGCGCGCGCGTGCGTGCGTGTGTGTGTGTGCATGAGTTTGATGTGATGGCCCAGGGGTAATGTATCTCTGTAAAATGCAAGATTTACAAATTAATGGTCAGAGCACTCGCTATCACAAGCTAAGCTTAAGCAGCATCGAGCGTGATTACCAATTGGATGGGCGACCGTTTGCGCGCCTTGGCTTCAGTACAGTCACCCAGTTCACCCAGGTGTAAATGGGTACCTGCCCTCTTTAGGGACAGCGAAGTTATATATGAAGCAGCGAAGGAGAGGAGATGGGCGCCGCCCTTAATATGCTGGCCCCTAGAGAAGCTGAGGTCTCTGGTGCCTTGCTCCCCTACGACAACATAAGTTATGGGACACCTTTGCTTTTACTTTTTCTTTGTTTTTTGTTTTTGTTTTTTTACAAGTTCATGGTTCAAATTCCATCCCAAACCATCTCCTCAGACCACGAGTTATAGTCTTGGTGTGTAGATTCATTCGGGTAAATTCATGAAATAACTAATGAGCGCAAGACCCAGTAAAAGAAGACAGAAGGTGGATCTTCTTCTTCATCGCATGCTCAGGCAGCAACTATTGTTGTCTGTCATGATTATGAGGAAAAAATGCATAGCGCTGCCGTTAAGCACCTGACAAGTCAGGCCCAGCGCATCCGACTTTATCATTTTATTTTTATTTATTCTTTCATATCGAGGATAATGGAATAAGCACTCGTGTGCTTTTTTTTTACAACCAGTCCCTGCGTGTATGCAGTTTTGTAAATCTTGTCATTTGTTCCCACCAGCACACAATGGCCTAAACTTACGAAAAAAAGAAGCAGGATTTAACGTGTACGCAAGATGCTCTGCATGCGTTCGCTTACTGGGCCTCGGTTTGATAGGAGTAAATGAAAAAGCGTTCAGTTTCACAGCACCAAAAGTTTAGAATTCTTTACCATCCAGTCTTCGAAACGCCCCAACTCTGTTTTATTAAAAAAAAACACACACACACAACAATCTTCAGGTACATCATTTTCAGCAGGTGTTCCCTTAGGTTTTCTTTCTTTGAGGTTTGTGTGCAAGTATGAAGGGTGTTTGTAAGTGTGTTCACTTGTGTTTTGTGTGTGTTGGGGGAGGGTGGTTTCCCGTGAGGATGCCTGGGGCTCTTTCAGTATAAAAAGTGTCCCCACCTTCTGGAAATTCTGTGCAAGAAATTTCCACTTTCCTATCTCTCTCTAATTGTTTATGTCTTTCTCCTTACCTTTCTGTCATCTCTCTTGTTTATTTTCTGCCTTCCTAGTCCACTCTCCTGCCTTTTTTGAGCGAATCTGAAAAATATGTTTTTATTATGTGACATTTTGCCTGTATTCTTTTGTTCTGGCGACCAGGTAGTGAGACTTAGACATTGGGATGGACACAGGATGTCCATTCTGAAGTGGCATTTGCCCATGTGGCACTTCTGATGTATTTTTTGTATTTTGAAATGTTTATTTTTAATGTATTTTTTGTAATGTGTGGATGAAAAATTAAGGGGAATGGCTGGCGTCCTCCGCACAGCTTGGTTTATTTGCCTTAAGGAATGAAATGATTCAGGTTTTATTCTGTAAAGTATCTAGAGGTCGTTATCGACAACACACTCTCCATGCAAATATTAATAACCCAGACCTGTCAGTCATGCTACTATCAACTACGGCGAATTGGTGCAATTCGGAAGTATCTGTCCACTGATGCAACATCCAAACTTGTTACGTCCCTTTTTCTTTCACGTCTGGACTATTGCAATTCTCTTTTGGCTGGTCTGCCAGCATCATCTATCCACTCCCTCCAACGTATACAAAACTCTGCAGCTAGACCGGTCCTCAGAAAGAAATAATCTGAGCACGTTACCCCTCTCTTGCAATCTCATCACTGGCTGCCCATACCACAGAGAGTAAACTACAAGATTAGTACCCTCTATTACAAGTGTCTCCACAAAACAGCACCCTCCTACCTCTGTGTATGCCTTCACCTGTACACACTTTCTTGCTCCCTCCGCTCGGCCACAGATACGTTGTCCTGAAGATTACCCTGTCTACCGTTGGCCGCCGCCCTTTCTCTATTTCTGGTCCATCATCTGGAATGACCTCCCTCTCTCCCTTCGGCAAAAGCCTACTTTTGACACTTTTAAATCCAACCTCAAGACAGTTATTTCAAACCCAAGATTTTCGCCTTCTGTTTCTATCTCCTGTCCCTGCCTTCAACACCCTGCCAAAGTGTATAACCTTTTTAAGTGTGTGTGTGCGCACGCGTACGTGTGTGTGTTCATTCAAATTTGCTAAAACTATTAGTTGTTATTGATTGCTTGTGTGTTGTATAGATGGAATGCAAGCGCTTTGATTTGTTTTTTTGCAAGATAAAGCACTATATAAATTCAATGTATTATTATTATTATGAATAGTATTATTATGAATATTATGAATGTTATTATGATGATGATGATGATGATTTATTTTTGTATTATAATAATAATAATGATAATTATTATTATTATTATTATTATTATTATTATTATTATTATTATTATGCCATTTATTTTTTTTCAGATGGACAGTGTTACATATTTGAAAGTATTAGAAGGTGTTGGTTTTGAACTTGAAGTTGAAAGTCACTGGAGACACTGAAACTGAATGAGATGACAGCCCTGATATGGCTTTGGTGGTGGGTAGGGGTACAAACAATATGGAAGGGAATGGAAAGGGAGGGGGTGGGTTTTTTATTATTGGTTTTTGTTGTTTGTTTGGCTTTATTCCGTTCTTCAGCTAGTGAGTTCATTTTTGGTTTTTGTTGGGTTTTTTGGTTTTGTTATTTTATTTATATTTATTCTTTTATATTGAGGAAAATGGATATGCTTTTTTTTTTACATCCAGTCCCCGTGTGTATACAGTTTTGTAAATCTTGCCATCTGTTCCCACCGGCACACGATGGCCAACTCTAACGAAAAGCGGAACAGGATTTAACGTGTGCGCAAGATGTTCTTTGTGCGTTCGCACACGGGGCCTCGTTTTATTGTCTCATCCGAAAATTTTGGGGGGGGAGTGGAGTCAGCACTGATGTTAACTCCAGAGGAAAAATCCCCTCGAACGGGAATCGAACCCGGGTCGTCAAATTGCGAGCGCAATTTTCTGACCACTCGGCTATCCTGGTTTTTTTGTTTGTTGTTGGGTTGTTGTTGTTGGGTTTGTTTTTTTTTTGGGGGGGGGGGGGGGGGGGGGCGTCGGCTACTCCTCAGCTAGAGCTTCGAAGTTCACCAATGGTGAGATTTTAGCGTATGTGACCATTTTTGACCATCATCTGTAACGATAGCCATAATTCAAACTTCAGGGATATTTATGTGTTTAAGAAGGAAGGTGGAAGGACAGTTAAGACGTACTCCTGCTAAGCAAGTAAAACCGTGAGGTTCTGGGTTCCATTCTCAGCCTTGCCCTTTCTTCCCAGTTTGCCTGGAAAATCGAACTAAATGTTAACGTCCTTCGGATTAGACTATAAACCGAGGCCCCGTGTGCGAATACACACGAAATATCTTGCGCACACTTTAAAAAAAACAACCAACCTGCCTTTCAAAAGAGTAGGCCATTTTGTGCCTGTAGGAACGGCTGACAATTTAAAAAATACATGCACACAGGTGTCATGTTTTAGACACCATCCATAAAGTCAGAATGCGGCTACCTTAATGATCGGGGAGGAAACGGTTGCGCACACACAAATCTGACCATTGGGGAACTTTGGAGCTCTAGCTAAGGAACGGGAGGAAATACTTTGGAATTTGTGAATATATGAATGGGCGCACGCACGTGCACGAGTGTGTGTGTGTGGTGTGTGTGTGTGTGTGTGTGTGTGTGTGTGTGTGTGTGTGTGTGTGTGTGTGTGTGTGGTGTGTGTGTGTGTGTGTTCCCACTTTGTAAATGGGTAATTTTATGTGCTGGAGAAAATGACATGGTTACATCCCTTTGACTTAAGTTGCTAAATCCAGATTTTGCTTTTGTAAGAATGATTCTTTAGTGACCTTATTCAGTAAGTAAAAAGGAGCCATAGCAATATGATTTAGCACTGGCCAGATTCTGTTGCAATCCCCGTAGTCGAAATACGGATACCTAAATGCTTACGTGAGTGCACACGTGGGCTTCTGTGTATATATGCATGCGTGGGTGTGTTAGCGCGAAGGCGTGCGTGCGCCCTTTTGCGCGTATATGTGTTCGCGTGCGCGTGTGTGTGTGTGCATATGTGCCTGTAGATGCCTTTGTGTTGCACTGGATATGCAGAGAGGAGAGAGAGAGAGGAGAGAGAGAGAGAGAGAGAGAGAGAGAGAGAGGAGAGAGAGAGAGTACAATTGATTGTTGGTGTATCTAAGCATCATGTTGACTTATTGTTCCTTCCTTGTATTATGAATGGGTTTTTTTTCTCTTTCTTTCATGTCCATGAGTTGTGCTATTCATTGTGTAATGAATGATTTGTGTTGTGAATATTTTCACACGCCCACTTAATATGCAAGCTGTGGTTTTTGTTAAATTTCATGTACCCAGTGGGGTGTTTTTTTTCTTGAAATAAAATCTTGAATCTTGACAATGTTTTAAACTAGCCGAGGAACTGGGGAAAAAATAATGTATTAATTTGGTTTTTGTAGCTTCAATTTTGAAAAAAAAAACCCACAACGTTTTCTTAGTCCAGAAGTAAAAAGATAGCACATATGTACTGTTGTAAATAGTTTCACAATATTATTGTTCAGTGCCAGTGTGACTCAATTTTAGGGCTGATTTCGTAAAATTGTGTGTACTATTGTTGCATGCCATTACATACTACTGTTGAATATCATATCAGGCTGGTTCTATGCAGCCTGTTTAGATGCGAGTATGAAACTCTTTTTGTATCGCAATTGTTTTTTTGTGTGTTTTTAAAAAAAATAGTTTTGTCAATCATTTCAAGAATTTACGAGAGTGTTGCATGTAAAATGGTAACTCAGAATGGTTATTTGCAAATAACTAGGAATGTAAATGTAATGTGAAAAAAATGAAGGGAAAATTATGTGTGTGTGTGTGTGGGTTTATTCAAAATAATTGATTAAAATTATGGGTTTGTTATTTGTTGTTGTTGTTGTTTTTTTTAGTGATGAACAAGATGTGAAGTATGCAGCTTTTTTGATGTGAAAATGGTAATAAATACCAAAAAAATTTCATTATGCCTTTGAATTCTACTTGTGAAAATGTGTGTGTGTGTGTGTGTGTGTGTGTGTGTGTGTGTGTGCGTGCGCACGTGCCTGCGTGCGTACGTGCGTGCGTGTGTGTGTGTGCACGTGTCTGCGTGCGTGCATGTGTGTGTGCGTGTGTGCGTGCGTGCGTGGTTGTGTGTGTGTGCGCGCGTGCGTGCGTGTGTGTGTGTGTGTGCGTGCCTGCGTGCGTCGTGCGTGCGTTGCTGTGTGTGTGTGTGGTGTGTGTGCGTGCGTGGTGTGCGTGTGCGTGTGTGTGTGTGCGTGCGTATGTGTGGTGTGTGCGTGCGTGTGTGTATACGTATGTGCATGTGTGTGTGCGTGCGTACGTGTGTAATATTCGAAGAGACGTGTGTGTGTGCGTGTGTGGTACGTGCGTGTGTGTGTGTGTGTGCGTGGTGTGTGCGTGTGTGTTGTGTGTGTACGTGTGTGCGTGTGTATATATTTCGTAAGAGCCCCCAGACGAAATAGATCTGGAGAATTGTTTTACGGACTTTCCCCTATTCAAATAGGCAGCACACAGAGAAACATAATAACAATAATAATAATAACAACAACAACAACGATAGCACCACCACAACCACCAAAAGCAATGACAACAACAAAAATAATAATGAGAACGTATGGAGTTCATAATGCCATGAATATTGTTAAGCAACAAATCAAAAAAAAAAATCTCTCTCTCAGAACCCTCACTTTTTTTTTTGAAGACGATTTTTTGGAAAACTTTTTTTTTCGTTTTTGACATATACACTTCTAATTAAGTTTGCTAAGAGTGGATGTCATGTACAATATGCTTGCAAAATTTGGGTGCATGAAAATGTATTTTAGTGAATTTATTCGATGTTTTAGATTTCAATTCCGCAATACACTGCCCCCACCCACCCCGCCAGATGTAGCTGACGCGCTGTACATTTTTCCCACCCCCACCGTCGGTATGCGCCTTATATAAACAGCAGAAATGTAACTGACAAGAGCTCACTTCATTTTTCATCCAATCAAAAAATAGCTAGCATTTGCTGCTGGCTTTGTGTGCGCTTTTCACGGGACTTGCGCGAAGTTCAGGGACTGAGCCATTTCACGTTCTCTACACCGTTAAAAAAAAAAAAGAAAAAGAAAGAAAGAAAGAAAGAAAGAAAGAAAAAGAGAGAAAAAAAAGGCCTGCACAGCCACCACACTCAGAACAACAAAACTGCAAAAGACATGTCGCAGAAAATTTTATTCTTTCTCTGTACATGTGATACTCTTGCATATTTGGTTCTATTCTGTTACAACTGATATCACTATAGGTTATAAAAAAACAACAACCAAATAAACAATAACCACCACAACAACAAACTCTCCATAGTTGTTCAGAAAGTAACATTGAGAAACTAACAAAGTGAGGCAGAGTGGAAGAAACCACTGAGAAACAAGAAAAAAAAAATCATGTGGTTTGGTGTGACTTGCATGGAAAGGCATTTTATATATATATATATATATATATATATATATATATATATATATATATATATATATATATATATATATATATATATATATATATATTATATATATATATAAATATATATATATATATATGTTTTCTGTTTGTTTTAATTTAGAAATAATGTTCAATATGTAATTGAGTCTTTTTCTGTTTTTTTTGTTATGTTTGTTTGGTTGGGTTTTTTTTTTTTTGGGGGGGGGGGGGGGGGCGGGGGGGCGGGGAGAGGGGTCCATTTCTTTTTTAGACTCTGCAGGATGGAAACGATAATTCAAAGCATATGGGCAAATTCAATAATGAATTAGGAGCAGAATTTTCTAAAAGATTACTTTTTTCGGTTTTTCCCCCTTGATTCACCAAAACTAAGATTTTTGCGCACACACATAATTATACACTTACGCACGCACTTTCGATCAAAATTAATGAACATAGGTCTTTATATCAAAAAGATGGATTATCACTCATGTATCCCCCCCCCCCCCCCCCTCTCTCTCTCTCTCCAGTAGGAAGTAAAAAATGCAACGCTACCACATGTACCTCTGTCTGTCTGTCTGTCTGTCTGTCTGTCTGTCTGTCTGTCTGTCTCTGTCTCTCTCTCTCTCTCTCACGCACGTCAGGGGGCAGCCGCAGTCCAGCTGTGGGATGGATGACGTGTTTGTTTGTCGCACACGTCCAGGCAGACGTACATACTGAACACCAGCCATTTCTGAAAGCAAAATCATCGTCAGTGTCATTATCAACGTCGTTGTTGCTGTCGTCATGGTCATTATCTTTGTCATCATCGCTGCTATCATCATCAGTAGTACTAGTAGTAGTATAACTATTGACATTATCATTATTATTGCTATCACCACCATTGTTATTTTTAATTATTATCAGTATGAAGTGTAGCCGTGTGCATGAGAGAGAGAGAGAGAGAGAGAGAGAGAGAGAGAGAGAGAGAGAGAGAGAGAGAGAGAGAGAGAGAGAGAGAGAGAGAGAGAGTATGTGTGTGTGTGTGTGGTGTGTGTGTGTGTGTGTGTGTGTGTGTGTGGAGAGAGAGAGAGAGAGAGAGAGAGAGAGAGAGAGAGAGAGAGAGAGAGAGAGAGAGAGAGAGAAGAGAGAGAGGAGAGAGAGAGAGAGAGGAGAGAGAGAGAGAGAGAGTATGATTTGAGTTATTTCCGCTTAACGCGATTGTTTATATGCTAGATCTAGTGTAGCAGAGTGGTAATATGATTACCTCCCATGGGATCAGAGACACGTTGCCGCGTTGTGTTTCTAAATCAGGACACAATGTTCTGTGCATTGTGCCACATTCTGTTTCCTTGGGGGGTAGTTAGTCAAGAGTCAGAGATGTTCGCACCACTTTTGACAAGCCGAGTACCGAATAAACAGAAGCCCATCTTCCACTTATGGTCTTCTCGATTTTGTTATTGTTACCACTATGTCACAGATTGCGTGAAATTCGGGCTGCTCTCCCCGGGGAGAGCGCGTCGCCACAAGTGCAGCGCCTACCCATTATTTTTTTTCCCTTTTCCTGTCTGCCACTGTGTTTGTTTTCCCTATCAGAGTGGCTTTATTCTATAGAATTTTGCCAGGGACAACCCTCTTGTTGCCGTGGGTTCTTTTACGTGTGCTGAATAATAATAATGTGAAACACACGGGACCTCAGTTTATCGTCTCATTCGAAAGACTAGCACCCAGACCACCACTCATGGTCTAATGGATGGGGGAAAAGTTTGGGGCCCAATCGGGATTCGAACCACCGCACACTTCGACCCGGGCTTTTCGCTTTCTAGACAGGTGCGTTACCTCTAGACCACCAATCCATCGGTAGTCTAAAGGTATAACCTGGTTGCTGTGCATTTTCCACTTCAAGCCCTGCCTCTATCCTGCTTTTTATGCCTACCTCTGTCAAAAGTGGTAGGATCAATATTATTGGCATCATTATTATCATTGTCATGATCGTCACTACTGTTATCATATTTTTACATTCATATCATGTTCTAACTTATTACCAATTGAACTCCTCTCCTAGTACGATTTTGATAAGTGTAACAAAAATTTTAAATTTCATTACGCCATTATGATTCCTAAATCGTCAAGAAAAAACTCATCAATCTGGCATACCCACAGTGTTGTTCTCTTTTTAAAAACACAAAAACAATTCCCACTATCACCAAAACAAGGGGAGGGGTACTTACATTATGTTATCCTTTTCTTTTGTTCCTCTGCTAGAACTCTGAGGTTCACCAATAGTGAGATTTTTTTTTTCGTGTGTGACTGTTTTCAAACCATTTAGGTAGCTGCATTCCCAATCCTGATGTCTAAACACGACATCTGTGTGCATGCGTTTTTAAAACATTTTATCATGTTACTACCGGCCCGAAATGGTCTACTGTTCTCAAAGGCGGAGCGGGTTTTTTAACGTCTGCGCAATATGTTCTGCGTGCGTTCGCACACGGGGCCTCGGTTAATAGTCTCTTCCTAAAGATTTTTTTTGGGGGGATGGAGTGAAGTCAGTACTGATGTTAACTCCAGGGGTAAAATCCTCTAATACGGGCACACCCGTGGTAGCTCAATCTTTGGCCATCAGATCACGAGCGCAAGGTTCTAACCACTAGGCTATCCTGCCCCCCCCCCCCCCCCCAACATTATTATCACTTATCACCAGTATCATGATCATTACAATATGTTGATACACTGACCTTGACAGAGGGGTGAAGGGTGAGGGGACTGGACAGTGGTGGTGTAGTCCGACACCAAGTTAGCCCCCAGCAAACTGACCAGTCTGCAAAAAAAAAAAAAATCAAATGAATTCACATAACATCACATCAAATCGAATATGAATATACATCACATCAAAAGATTTTAAAAGATAACGAATCTTTCCCACGTACGGCCAAAGTCGGATGCGCTGGGCCTGACTTGTCAGGTGGTTGACGGCAGC
>CM060322.1:29377028-29379528 GCA_030674155.1 Stramonita haemastoma
CCAGTGTCCGTGTGCTTTTAAATGTGATCCTCCTTTCCTAGCGGCTTGCAATGGCCCTACATAATTATACTTCCGACAGCCAGAAGGGATTTTAACATCGCGCAAAATGTTCTTCGTGTGTTCGCACACTGGACCTCAGTTGACAGTATGATCCGAAGGACTTTCGGGGGACTGAGGTCACTAAAGCTAAACGTGTCCCATAACATATGTAGTCATATAGAAGCGAAGTGACAAAAGACCCCAGCTTCTCTAGGGGCCAGCATGTTGAGGGTGGTGCCCATCTTCTCTCCCTCGTTGCATTACCTTCCCTGACCCTACAGAGGGCAGGTGCCCATTGACAGTTGGGTGAACTGGGGGACTGTACTGAAGCCAAGGCGCGCAAACGGTCACCCATCCACTTGGTAACCACGCTCGATGCTACTTAAACTTAGCTTGGGGAAAAGCGAGTACTCTGACCACTGAGCTATCCCGTTCCGATGTTATATATCCAGGGGAAAAAAACCCTCTCAAACGGGTTTCTCGGTGATGGCTCGAACACGGCCGTCAAAATAATTTATCATGAGTTACCTTTTATACCCGAAGTTGGAATGTGGCTACCACAATGGTGTGTAAAAATAAGCAACTGGTCGCATACACAAAAATCTCACCATTGGTGAACCTCAAGGATTATAGCCGGGTAGCGACAAATTAAAAAAAAAAAAGCTCAAAGTTTTACCCGCTAGGCTTTCCCCCTCCTCCGTTCGTCCCCTTTCCCCCACCGACTTGTTTTAACTTCACCTCTTCCTTACCTCCTTAACCGTCTTAGCCCCGTTGCGGCCGCAGCCGCCCGTAACAGCACCTGCTGCTAGATTCCGTTGCGGCCGTAGCCGCCCGTTGGTCCTGACCACGTGGGCAGTACTTTTCCATCACACACATACCTCGTGGTTCTCACACAATGTGTCTGAAATTTGGTGGGGCGATGCAGGGAAGGTTTCAGATGGTGCCAGTGATAAATTTAGACCACTAACAGTGTGTACTTGGGAGGGAAGGAAGAAAGCAAGGCTGGCGATAGAAACGCCTTTCACTCATAACGCGTGGCGAAAAAAAATGGCGTCTTCGTTGGTAGCAGACGATTCATCTAACTAACTAGACAATAAAATGAACGTGTTTGCATTGGAAGTAGAAAAAATTCAATGATAAATATTAAGTGAGTCAGAAATAAAAAGCTGACGGGGGAGAAGAGAAAGGAAATAACGCAGTTAGAGAGAAGAATGAACCCGACTACACGGCACATTCCTGCAAGCGTGGCGACCTGTGCTACCCACACGCTGTGGAGAAATTTGACGGGGGGGGGGGGGGGGAGGTCCGCAGCATAAACGCCAGAAAATGTGACGCCTTTTGTCTATTTTCTAGTTAATACCACACTTTTTATTTGAAACTCAACGGACAGATTTGCTGATGACGAAAATACCGAGAAGGAAAAGAAAATAGACCTCAAGTCTGCCAAGATGCCACAGGTGACAGCGATAGGTACACCCCCGACACATCCACATTTTGTGCTTTCTGTGATGTGATGTGTCCCTGTGCCATCACTATGACTACTTTAAAGGCTATCACGATTAAAATTTTGTAGAATTACAGAAGTTCTGTGTTGTTTCATGTTTGTCACACCTGTGTGGTGACACTGGTGACAATGTGACACTTATGTACAATATTACACTTCTGTGCACTTAACAAACATGTGGTAAGACATAGACATCTGAAATGCAGTATATAGGTAAGATATTGATTGAATATTCCTTGTTTTCAAAAGACAAAAAAAACAGTTAAACAAAAAATATGCCTCATCAAGACATATAAAACAATAGGTGTTATGAGGACATTGTGTGACACATCCTTGAAGTACAATTGCACACAAACATTAATAAACACGTTAGCTAGGCATCAGTTCTTTATTCAACACTTACATGTATGAATTTGTGTCTATTCCATATATATTTTGCTGGTTTATTGTATACAACATACTTTTACCTGTGATTGGTGACAAATAAGGTGACAACGACACGACATTTTGTGACCAGACATGTAAACTTGTCTTAAAATGCAAGTACAAAGATATATCTAGCTTGTGACAAAATTTCAGCTTGATAGCTTGTCATGCACACAGACAATTGTCTCAGGAGTAGACTATGTCAGTTTGGGGTAGAAAACTTTAAAAGAATTCAAAATCTACAGGCAGTTTAGCTCTGTAGAATTCAACAACAAGAGGGTTAAAGTATCCAAGGGCGCTTCATTTCATTTATTTTATCTCATTTTTCAGTTAGAAGGGCATAGGCATGGTGCACTTGTCGGAGCCTATCTGTCTGAGCCTGCAGGATGCATGCTACATGCTGGGCATGTTGATGTCATCCATACAAACGGACACAACTGGTCTAACTCTTCTACTAAAAGGCCGCATTTCATTGGATGACAAATCATCGTTTTCATAATGCGGGTGCGCAAGATACTATTGCGAGCATTT
>CM060322.1:29384528-29392028 GCA_030674155.1 Stramonita haemastoma
CACATGGACATTACATGGGCGGGCAGAGATGAGAGAGAGAAATGGGGAGAGAGCAGAGTGAGAGTGAGAGAGAGAGAGAGGAGAGAGGAGAGAGAAGAGAGGAGAGGAGAGAGAAGAGGAGAGAGAGAGAGAGAGGAGAGGAGAGGGAGGGGGGGGGTGAGGTAGAGAGAGAGAGGGGGAGACAGAGAGAAGACAGAGGAGAGACAGAGGGAGGGAGAGAGAGAGAGAGGAGAGAGAGAGAGAGAGGAGAGGAGAGGAGAGAGAGAGAGAGAGGAGAGGGAGAGGAGAGAGGGGGAGAGAGAGAGACGAGAGTGAGAGAGAGAGAGAGAGGGGGGGAGTGAGAGAGAGGGGGGTAGACAGACAGACAGAGTGAGAGAGAGGGAGAGGGGTGAGAGTGAGAGAGAGGGATCCGGGAGTAGACAAGACAGCAGACAGAAGACAGGAAGACGAAGAGAGAGAGAGAGGGAGAGGAGAGGAGGAGAGAGAGGAGAGGAGAGAGAGAGAGAGAGAGAGAGAGAGGGAGGAGGAGAGGGAGGAGGAGAGAGAGAGAGAGAGAGAGGGGAGAGGGGGAGACAGAAAAAGACACAGAGAGAGAAGATAGACAGAGATAGAGAGAACGGGGGGGGGGGGGGGGGGGGGGGTAGAGACACAGAGAGAGACAGAGAGAAAGACAGAGAGAGACAGAGAGAAAAACAAGAGAGCGGCAGAAACACAGAAGCAGAGACATAGGTATCCAGTTTTTGTTTTTAGATTGGAAATACAGAAAACAAAGGTCATTGCATTTTCTTGCAGTTTTGCGAACTGTACAGTTGATTCCCTGAATGGTGAGGATTTCCCAGTCGTATTCATCAGTATTATTGCGGCATGGGGGGTAGGAACAGTTAAGTACTGGTTCCTGGGTCCTTTTTGTCTTTTCTTTTCTCTTTCTCTCTCTCTCTCTCTCTCTCTCCAGTCACTGTTAGGTAGCTGTTCATGCTCTTCATACTCTGCCATTCATACCGTGTTGTGTCAACCTTGCTGCCTCATGCACACCTTTTGCGGGGCTAAAGTGTATAATTTTCATCCTTACAATAGGTTTTGATTGTGAAGGTTTTGGTATCGAAACAGGATTATTATGGTTTTTTTTTCTTATTCCTTCTTACGTTGTTGGCTTTATTATATCAGCCCTTACCATTTTCTGTGGAATCTCTTACTGTCTGGTGTTTAAAGGTCACTTGGTTTTCTTATTGCTTCCTTTTGTAGATCTTATACCGTCCTGATTGTATTCTCTAATTCTATACTGTTTGGTATCAAGCAAGCATTAGGGCTACGTGATATTCTTATTCCTTCTTATATTGTAGGCCTTGTATCTTCGTAAAACATTTTGTGATTCTATACTGTCTGGTATTGAACGTCAGCTAGTTTCACTATTGCATCTTATTGCAGGCCTTATATCATCCTTACTCTCCCTGTGGGGAAAACGGGAGTCTGTCAATATAAATAGCATCCCCGCCTTCTAGAAATTCTGTGCTAGGAATTATCTCTTTCCTATCTTTCTCTTTATATCTACCTTGCTCCTTTTCTTCCTGTCACCTCTGTCTCGTCTATTTTCTGCCTTCTTGGTTCATTCCGATGCCCCTTTCCCCCCAGAAAGACTTAAAGGATAACAATGCTCTCCCACGCCGAAGTTGGATGTGCTGGGCCTGAACTTGTCAGGCGCTTAACGCATTTTCGTTCGCATGAGGGACAACACAAGTTGCTGTCTAAGCGTTCGACGACAACGACAAAAAATGTAGATATCATGGTTACAATATTCTTTGGTTCTATAGTGTCTACTATGAAACATCGTTTGGTTTTCTGATTTCTATTGATAAAAACACTTCTCCAAACTATCTCCCTCTAAGTTTGTGGTACAGTTTTGTTTCGATACGTGGATTAACACAAAATACTGTTTGAGTTATAGGTAGTGTGGTAAGGTAGTAGTAGACATTTCAGTTGTGATAGTATGTGAACTTCCCGTGACTATAGCAAATAGGTTTTAAAAGACAAACGAGGTTACCCAAAACCTTATATTACCAGAATTATTCCGGTCCTGTAGGTGAATGGAGCTTTTCTTCTTTTTTGATATTTGCTGTTGTTAGGTTTGGTTTATTTTTTGCGTTGGCCCATGTTCACTGGCTACATGCCAAACCTTTATCACAGAATCAATCTGGTCTTGCAAGTATTACTGACGAATGCAGCTTTTGTTGTTTTGATTTTTGTTGTTGTTGTTAGGTTGGGTTCATTTTTTGTATCGTTCCACGTTCACTGGCTACAAACATCCATCAGCTACATCCAACATTGAACCAGCACACGTCACTTCACCAAAACAAAAAAAAAAATACCCAGGAAAATTCCGCAAGACGTGCAGGACACAGGTTGGTCTTCGGAATAACACAGGGGTGTCTGTGTGTTGTGTACACACACACACACACACACACACACACACACACACACACACACACACACAACACACACACACACACACACACACTTACACACTGGGCGAGTTTTGTCACTGGCGTTCGGGCACAACAAGCACAGGCCAGAACAACCCCGTCTATATTATTGCACCATCCTGCAGAACATAGCGGGGAGGTGAACAGACAGAGACAGATACACAGACACACACTCTCGTTGTCTGCAGTGGGGCAGTAGCGAGGAGGAGGAGGAGGAGGAGGATGAGAACAGTAGCCCTGCTACGCTAAGGACTTGACACAATCCAAGAAAAATTCCCTGTTGAGTCACCAGGAGACACCAGATGACGTTCTTCAGCAGTCAGCAACGTTTTGATAACGCCTTTGGGCAGACAGGACCAGCTCACTGCACAAACAGGCGTTCTCCACACTATTGCTGGATGGGTTCAGGGCTTCAGGGGTTTAGAGGTTCAGGGCTTTAGGGCTTCAGGGGCTTTAGGGCTTCACGGCTTTAGGGCTTCAGGACTTCAGGGCTTCAGGACTTCAGGGCCTTCAGGACTTCAAGGGCTTATTAAGGACTTTAGGGCTTTGAGGGCTTGCAGGAATGAAAAAAAGGGTAGAGAAGAAATTCACCAGGAAGTGATGACGACGACAACAACAGGCGCCTGACATGACATGACATGACATGACCTGACATGACCCGAGGCCCGAGGCCAAGGCCACGTGACGTGTGGCGTCCTGCTATAAAACCGTCACCTTCTCGCTGTGTCCGGGATCGTCATCCACACCGTCCGCCACCACGAGTGGCGCTGACAATGCGGCGATGCCGGCCGGCTGACGATGGCCGCGGCCACGTCATAGTCCTTGCTGTGCGTGGGGCTGTCCTTACCCCCTCCCCCTCCTCCCGCCCCGCTCCCCGCACTGCTGCTGCCTCCGCCACCGCCGCTGCCGCCACCGCTGCTGCTGCTGCAGTGGCCGCGGCGGTTGGTCCAGTAGTGGTGGACGGTGGTGTAGAAGCGCCGCAAGATGGCCAGCGCCACGTACAGCCCCGGGATGGTGAACATCACCCAGATGGGGATCATGGACGCCAGGTCCGAGTCCGGCTGCTGCAGCGAGAAGCGCAGCGCGGCCAGGACGATGAGGCAGTTGAGGCTGGAGGTCTCCAGGGCGATGGTCTTCACGAAAGCCGCCCTCTGCCGGCAGATGACGGCCAGGCTGCAGCCCAGCAGGCAGCCCATGAGCGGCAGGAGGATGGCGCCCAACACGGCGTAGTGGTTGATGAGCTCGAAGACGTACATGTTGATGTAGACGCCGACGGTGATGTAGAGGATCGTGGCCAGCAGGAGGAAAGGTTTGATGATCCACGTCAGCAGCATGTCCGCTACCACTGGCCGAAAGCGGTTGACCACCAGCCCTGTGGAGTAGGCCAGGAAGATGGAGGCCAGCCAGATCTCGAAGTTGTAGATTGGGATGATGCGCGGGCTGAGGATGGCGTCCGGGTCTGTCTGGAAGTACTGGCCCAGTACGAAGATCCACAGCGGGGCCGTGCCTGGAATTAGTAAGGGGGTGGGGTGTGGGGTGTGGGGGGGGGGGTCAGGGGGGGTTTCAGTGAGTATTTTGGGTTTTTCTTTTTGTGTGTGTGTTGTTGGTTAGTTATAGTTACGTTGGTCACAAAAGATGAAAGGAAAGGTTTGATTAATTAAAAATGTAAAAGTTTTCGTTAAGAGTTTGTCATGTTATTTGTGTTAGTTATTTATAGTCACGTCAAGATGAAAAGAAAAGTTTGATTTAGTAAAAATGTAAAAGTTTTTGTTAAGGGTGTTATAATGTCATTTGTAGAGTTATTTACGTCACGTGAAGGGAAAAATTCTAGTTGAAAATAAAAAGTTTTCATTAAAGTGTGTCATCATGTCATTTGTAGAGTTATTTACAATCCGGAAGGGAAACAGTTTAGTTAAAAATGAAAAGTTTTATTAGAGTGTTATAATGTCATTTGTAGAGTTTATTTACGGTCACGTGAAGGAAAAAAAATCTAATGAAAAATGAAAAGTTTTCATTACAGTGTCATGTAATTTGAAGAGTTATTTACAGTCACGTGAAGGAACAAAATCCTAATTAAAAATGAAAAGTTTTTAATAAAGTGTCATCATGTCATTTGTATAGTTTATTTACAGTCACGACACGAAAAAATTTTATTAAAAATGAAAAGTTTTCGTTAAGAGTGTTGTCATGTTATTTGTTAGAGTTCATTTACAGTCACGTGAAGGAAATTTTTTTTAACGAAAAATGAAAAGTTTTCATTAGAGTGTCATCATGTCATTTGTGTAGTTTATTTATAGTCACGTCAAGACGAAAAGAAAAGTTCTTATTAGAAATGAAAAGTTTTCGTTAAAGAGTGTTATCATGTCATTTGTATGGTTTTTTTTACAGTCACTGAGAAAAAAATCAAATAAAAATGAAAAGTTTTCATTAGAGTGTCATCATGTCATTTGTATAGTTTATTTACAGTCACATGAAGGAAAAAATTCTATTGAAAAATGAAAATTTTCATTAGAGTGTCATCATCTTATTTGTATAGTTTATTTACAGTCACGAGAAGGAAAAAAAAAATTGTATAGTAAATTTACAGTCGTATGAAACATGAAAGATTCTAGTTAAACATAAACATCTGATTTATAGATTTCATTCCATTTAAACCAAAAAAACATGAAAAATGCTCACTGAAACATCAGCATTAATATGGTAATTTTCAAATCTCTTTCAAACATCAACACCCAATATGTGTATTTTCAAATCTCTTTTAAAACATCAACATTTAATATGTGTATTTTCAAATCTCTTTTAAAACATCAAAATTTGATATGTGTACTTTCAAATCTCTTTCAAAACATCAACATGAAATATGTATATTTTCAAATCTCTTTAAAACATTAAAATGTAATACGTGTATTTTTAAATCTCTTTAAAATCATCAACATCTAATGATTATGTGTATTTTCAAATCTCTTCAAACATTGACATCTAATATGTGTATTTTCAAGTCTCTTTAAAACAACATCTAATAATTATGTGCAATTTCAAACCACTTGAAAACATCAACATCTAATATGCGTATTTTCAAATCTCTTTAATTAAAACAACATCATCCAGTATGTGTATTTTAAATCTCTTTAAAACATCAACATCTAGTACATGTATTTTCTAACCCAGTAAATAATGAAACTACTGTCATGCTTGTTGTTTTTGTTGTTGTAGCTTTGTTGTGTTTTGCTTTTTTGTTTTTTAGGATGAGAGGAAGGGAGGTTATATCTCTTACAATAACAGGCAACGTGGTCTGGGTAAAGACACTTTAATCTGACGTCAGTTAATCAATCACTTGTGACGTTCAGCAAAATCCCCCAGGAGGAAACAACGACAGGAATCGGGATCTTCTTTCTGCTGATGATAATACTACTGGGATTCTGAGGATTTAAAACTTCTATCCCAAAAGACTGATCAACACACACACACACTTACACACACACACACACACACACCACACACACACACACACACACACACACAACAACACACACACACACGTACACGTACACATGCACACACACACACACACACATGCACACACACACATGCAGCACACACACTGCAGACACATACACATGCACACACACACACACACACTTACACACACACACACACCACGCACGCACACACCACGCACGCGCCCACACGCACGTACGCACACACACACTCACACACATCCTCATCCTCTTTAACCCCCCTCCTACCCCCCACCCCTTTACCAATACAATCCCCCCACTCCCCCACCCCACCCACCCACACACCACTACACACACACTTACACACACACAGCTTACACACACACACACACACACACACACACACACACACACACACACACACACACAACACACACATCACACACACACACACGCTCGTGCACGCACATCCCTCTTTCTTCTCCTCTCTCTCTTACAAACACAACGCACACACGCACGCACGCGCACACACACACACACACACACACACCACACACACACACACACACACACACACACATCCTCTTACCCCCCCTTACCTCCCAACACCATCCCCTTTCCAACAAACACAAAGCACCCACCCCCTACCCCCCACCCCTACCCCGCCACCCCACCTCTTCACCCCCCTAAACGCAAACAACCACCACCACCACCAACCAAAAAAAAACACAAACCCCTCTAGTGTAAATCTAACAAGGGAACTTTTCCACCCATGCACACATTGCTACGGCGAAAGCAATGATGGAGAAATTACACCATGTTATGTCATTACTGCACCCGGGCAAATCAATATAATGTAATAATGCCTTTTGTTGTTCGGGCCCTGTTGTGCTGGCTGATTGGGAGGGGCTGCTTATCTCTCTCTCTCTATGTGTGTGTGTGTGTGTATGTGTATTATGCTTTTTAGACTGTGTTCCTTATCTTTGGGACTATGTATTATAGCCTTTGAGACTGTAACCTGTGTCTCTGTGTATTATGTTTTTTAGACTGTGTTCCTTATCTTTGGGACTGTGTATTTTGCTTTTTATTATTTTTTTTTTAGATTGTATTCCTTATCTTTGGAGCTCTGTGTCTTGCTTTTAGACTGTATTCCTTATCTTTGGGACTGTGTATTTTGCTTTTGGACTGTATTCCTTATCTTTGGGACTGTGTATTTTGCTTTTGGACTGTATTCCTTATCTTTGGATGTGTATTGCTGTGTTATCTGGTATTTTGCTTTTGGACTGTATTCCTTATCTTTGGGACTGTGTATTTTGCTTTTAGACTGTATTCCTTATCTTTGGGACTGTGTGTTTATTATTTTTAGACTGTATTCCTTTTTGACTGGTATTGCTTTTGGGACTGTTGTTATGTTTAGACTGTATTCACTTGCTGTTTGAACTGTATTAGCTTTTGACTGTATTGCTTATACTGGAGCTGTGTATTACACTTTTAGACTGTGTCACTTATGTAACCGTTGTATTACAGCCTTTTGTAGGGGAACTGTGTATTATAGCCTTTTATCG
>CM060322.1:29396868-29414368 GCA_030674155.1 Stramonita haemastoma
TGGAAAACCACCCTCCCCCAACACACACAAAACACAAGTAATCACACTTACAAACACCCTCCTTACTTGCACACAAACCTCGAAGAAAAAAACCTAAGGAAACACCTGCTGAAAATGATGTGCCTGAAGATTTTTTTTATAAAACAGAGTTGGGGTGTTTCGAAGACTGGATGGTAAAGAATTCCAAACTTTTGGTGCTGTGAAAGTGAACGCTTATTCACTTACTCCTGCCAAAGTCGGATGCGCTTGGCCTGACTTGTCAGGTGCTTAACGGCAGCGCTATGCATTTTTTGCTCACAATCATGACAGACAACAATAGTTGCTGCCTGAGCATGCGATGAAGAAGATGATCCACCTTCTGTCTTCTTTCGCTGTGTCTTGCGCTCATCAGTTACTTTATGAATTTAAACGAAAGCTAGCACCAAGACCATACGCATGGTCTGAGGAGATGGTTTGGGATGGAATATGAACCATAAACTTGAAAAAAAAGAGAGAAAGTAAAGGCAAAGGTGTCCCATAACCTATGTTGTAGGGGAGCGAGACATCGGAGATCTCAGCTTCTCTAAGGGGTCAGCATATTGAGAGCGGCGCCCATCTCTTCTCCCTCGCTGCTTTACCTTCCCTGACCCTACAGAGGACAGGTACCCATTTACTGCTGGGTGAACAGGGGGACTGTACTGAAGCCAAGGCGCGCAAACGGTCGCCCATCCAATTGGTAACCATACTCGATGCTGCTTAACCTTAGCTTGGGATAGCGAGTGCTCTGACCACTGAGCTATCCCGTCCCCCATGAATTTGTAAATCTTGTAATTTACGGAGGTACATTACCCCTGGGCCATCACACACACACACACACACACACACACACACACACACACACACACACACACACACACACACACACACACACACACTAAAACCAAAGTCAGTGTCTTTATAGATGTGATGAATCCCCGAGGTCGGAATGTGGCTGTCTTCATGGTGGTTGGAGGAAAAAACGGGTCACATATGCCAAACAAAAAAATCTCATCATTGGTGGTGAACCTCGAAGCTCTAGCCCAGCAAGATGTGTGGGATGGTAGTCGTAGTGATGGCGACGTTGTGTAGAAGAAGAAGAATGATAATAATAATAATAATAATAATAATATACACCCATCATCAACAGCTACGTGTGTGTGGAGGTAGCGGTGGTGATGGCGACGTGGTGTCCACTAAAGGCCTTCACCACACTGGCTAACTTGACACTTGAACTGCAGACGTCAGCTGCTGGAGTGAGGCCGAATCGCTTTTCAGGCCATGGTGTCGGTATCTGGCAGCCCTTTCTGCAGTACTCAGGGGCTTCAGCTTGCACGTGTTCTTCAAGTGGAGGTGGAGGGAGGTGGATGTGGAGAAAGGTGGAGGTGGAGGTGGAGGTGGAGGGAGGTAAAGGTGGAGGTGGAGGGTGAGGTGGAGGTGGAGGCCTCCAAGTGGCAGAGGGAGGTGTGGCTGAAGTCGTTGCCGTACAGCTTGCCCATGGCCCTGCCCCCGTCCTCTTCGGTGAGTGAACCCTGACCACACACACACACACACACACACACACACACACACACACACACACACACACACACACACAGAGCAAAGCAAAAGTTTAGGAGGGTCACATTTCTTCCAAATCAAATCAAATGAAATTAAATTTTTACTTCCAGATGGTACATTGACTAAGCATTGATTTGGTTTTTTTTCATCAAGCCATCTATCTAAAGAAAAAAAAAAAAAAAAAAAAGCAAAACCCCCTAACAAACAAACAAGCACCCCCCCCCCCCCTAAAAAAAACCATTTCACCAACATTTCACTATGAAATTTCACTATTCAAAATAGATATCTAGAGGTCACCACACTGAGAAGTAAGTCTTATCCCTGTCTGAACCCAAACTGCGCACTCCACCCCTACCCCTCTTTCCACCCATTCACCAGACCTTGAGAGGCAGTGTAGGTGTCTTTCAGATGAAATGATAAGATACGTTCCTTTAGCACTCTGTGGGCGCACTGTGTCGCCGGATGGGTTATTTCCCTTGCATCTGCAGGCGCATTGTGTCACCGAACATCGGGTGTGTTTAAATGTTGTGGCTCGTTAGCACCATGTCTGTCACTAAAAATAGCAACACGGCTACTTTCGATTCAAAACAAGGCTAAAGTTTCCCCTAATGTCTGCCACATGCATTTCCTTCAACACGACACGTGACCCCAAAATTCTGAAAATTAGACATCAAAATTTAATTGGGGATTTTTTTTTCAACACCAAAATGGTGGATGCCAATTTCTAATCATTTTTGCAGGAATTGTCCGTCGATTCTGACTCAGAAAGTGATTTTGAAGTCTTCAAACAAGATGAAATCGACTCTGAAGTGACTACATGTAATCAAGGTGACAATGATAAGTGTTTCTAGTGAGAGATGTGGTCTGGCTGAAACTGTTGCCTACAGCTTGCCCATGGTGATGCCCACGTCCCCTTGGGTGAACCCTGACCACACACACCCCACACACACACACACACGCGCGCGCGCGCGCGCGCGCGCGCACGCACACACACACACACACACACACACACAGCACAGCACAGCACAGCACAGCACAGCACAGCACAGCACAGCACAGCACAGCACAGCACAGCTACTTTCAGCTGCTATCCTTTCCATCAGTGGATCGGTGGTCTAGAGGAAAGCGAAAAGTCTGGGTTCGAAGTGTGTGGGGGTTCGATCCCCGTTTGTGCCAGAAAGTTTTCCCTATTCACTAGACAATGAGTGACAGTCTGGGTGCTAGTCTTTTAGATGAGACGATGACTTTGGCCACATTCGGTAGAATGTGTAGTGCCTGGTCTTCTGCACTTGTAACTGTACGAGTCTGCCTGCTTTCTTACTTTCTTACTTCAGAGCTGCTGATTCAAAGATTGATAACAAACAATTTCAGATTGGGTAGAAAAAGGTAGGAGAATGGGCTGTATAGGCAGAAAATAGTTCGAGAGACGGGGGTGGGGGGGGGGGAGATAAGGGAAGAGGCAGAAACAAAAGGGGTGATAGAAAAGGAGAAATTTCTTGCATATAATTTTCAGGAGGTGGGGATGCTATCTATAATGAAAGAGCGCCCGGCATAACAAGGTTGTTTGTGTTTAGGTGGGGGGGGGGTTTAATCTTCGATTTGAGCATACCTTTATCTGTTACCCTGTTTCTGTCACTGATAGAACTTGCACACTCGTTAAAAACCCGTTCAGCCTTTCGGAAGAGTAGGCCATTGTGTGCCGGTTTGAACCGAGGCAAAATCTTAACAAAATAAAAACAAAAAACGCGTGCACACAGCTGTCATGTTTAGACTCCATCCCCGAAGCCGGAATAAATCAATCTAAATGGTGTGGGGGCGAAAAAAAATGGTCGCAGACGCAAAATCTCAACAGTGGTGAACTTTGGAGCTCTAGCAAAGAATACCCTTCCCACCCACCCACCCACCCATTAAAAGAAATGAAATAAAATCAAATCAAACCAAACCAACCCAAGACATGGTCAGTTGGGTTACCTACAGGGCAACAAACCTACCCGTGTCTGTGTCGTCAGCACCCTCTGTAGCTGCTTCTGACTGTTCTGCTGTCGCTCTTGTTGCTGTTGCTGCTTTTGTTGTTGCTGTTGTTAATTTTGCTGCCGTTGCTGTTGTTACTGTTACTGTTGTTACTGCTGTTGCTGATGCTGCTGCTATGCTTCTGTTGCTGCCGCTGCTGTTGTTGCTGCTGTTGTTGTTGCTGCTGTTGTTGCTGCTGCTGCTGTTGTTGCTGCTGCTGCTGCTGTTGTTCTTACCGTTGTTGCTGTTGTTGTTGCTTCTGCTGTTGTTGTTGCTGTTGTTGTTAATGGTGCTGTTGTTGCTGCTGCTGCTGTTGCTGAGCCTGAACATGGAACAGCAAGGTGTGCAGGTCTTGCTGTGTCAACTGACTCCATGTCAGCCCTGCAGGCAATGTGTGTGTGTGTGTGTGTGTGTGTGTGCTGGTCACCGCTATCTGAAACAAAAAGTCATTACGTTAGGGCCTGTAATGAAATAGCTACCTCAAAAAACTAATACACACACACAAAGTCTCCTCTCTCTCACACACACACACACACACACACACACACACACACACACACACACACACACACACACACACACAGAGAGACAGAGAGAGAGAGAGAGAGAGAGAGAGAGAGAGAGAGAGAGAGAGAGAGAGAGAGAGAGAGAGAGAGAGAGAGAGAGAGAGAGAGAAAGAAAGAGAAAGAGAAAGAGAGAGGGAGAGGGAGAGGGAGGGAGGGATCTGTGTGTGTGTGTTCGTGTGCGCGTGCGCGACTTCTCTATGTTTGTGTGTGTTAGACTTGTTAGATATAGATATAGATATATATATATGTGTGTGTGTGTGTGTGTTCGTGACAAGTCTATGTGTGTGTGTGTGTGTTAGTTTTTTTTAGATAGCTATTTCATTACAAGTCCTTATATATATATATATATATATATATATATATATATATATATATATATATATATATATATATCAGTAGAGCATGTCAAAAAAAGTAAATCAAACAAGCGCCTGTACGATGAGAGATAACAGTCGAAGTTGCAGGTAGCGGGTTGCACGTGCACGGGAGACAATTCAAACCCACAAGGAAAACATGGCGAACAATGGCGGTGTAAACAGTTTGCCAAATTCAGGAGAAAACCAAACCAAATAATGCGACAGTTGAATGTCAACAAAGTAGGAAACACTTACCAAAAGAAAGTGCAGTCCATGACGATGACGAAGATATAACAATGATAATAACAATGCACACACAGCCACAGAAAATCACATAAATTGAAGAGCAGCGAAGCCATACTGCCTGCTAGGGGTAGCTCCACTCTCTCTCTCTCTCATGATGGTAGTGAGGTGGGGGTGTTCCCCCCCCCCCCTCTGTGTGTGTGTGTATGTGTGTGTGTGTGTGTGTGTGTGTGTGTGTGTATGTGTGTGTGTGTGTGTGCGCGCGCGCTTGAGTGCACACATAAGTACTTCCATGTGTGCATATTGGCATATGTGTGTATGCATGTGTGTATGTATGTATGCCTGTCAGCAGGCAGGTGTGCATGCAAGCGTATCTATGCACATATAGATCATATTATCTTATTTATTTATTTCGGATGAGGCTATAAACCGAGGCCCCGTGTGCGAACGCACACAGAACATCTTACACACACGTTAAAACCCCGTTCCGACTTTCAGAAGAGCAGGCCATCGTGTACCGGTAGGAGCGGATGACAAAAATATATAAAAAAGAAAAAACCAGCATGCACACAGGTATCGTGTTTAGACACCATCCCTGATGAAAAACCGGGGAGTTGGAGTCCCAGGGCGGCTCGGGGCTGTATATGGCAACGTTCTAGTGGCTCCTGCAACAATACTGGAACCATTCGTATCGGTCATTGCCTTTCCAATGGATCATTCCAGTGGCGTGGAGAGGGGAGATCTGCTGCATGGGTAACAGCTTGCCCTCCATACATACTTGCCCAGGCTTTGCGCTCTAAAGACTAGAGCGCAACTCCATAGTCTTCCGAGACTGATGGGTGCCTTCTACTACTACTATTCATTTATTCTTTTATATTGAGGATAATGTATGAGCACTTATGTGCTTTTTTACATCCAGTCCTCGTGAATGTGGTTTTGTAAATTTTGTCATTTGTTCCCAACAGCACACAATGGCCTACTCTTTCAAAAAGCGGAACAGGATTTAACGTGTGCGCAAGATGTTCTTCGTGCGTTCGCACTCAGGGCCTTGGTTTATAGTCTTCATCCGGATGATATTGAAGTGTGTGTGTGTGTGTGTGTGTGTGTGTGTGTGTGTGTGTGTGTGTGTGTGTGTGTGTGTGTGTGTGTGTGTGTGTGTGTGTGTATTTGTGTGTTGTGCACAGTGCAAAACAGAACGGTGTCCTGACTGACTCGGCTAGGCTCCAGAGCACAGAACAAAGAGGGCTGTTAGCTCAGAACAGGCACCACTGAACGACACCAAAGTGACCCAGCAGCAGTGCAGGGCCCCTCTGGCTGATGGTCCTATGGCGGCCTGATATTGATAACCTCCCTGTGGACTCCCGACCCTGGGGATAAGACATAAGGGATCTGGGTATGGCTGTGGCGAGGAGATTGAAACGAGCGGTATGGAAACCGTGGGACGATAGTGTCAAAGAAGACGAGGCAGCAAAAACACAAAAGAAAAGAAAAAGAAAGAAGGTGGCCCAACCTGTCCAGGTCTCCTCTATTATAAAACTGGATTAGAAGTTTGCGTGTCTGACAAATCTGCCATTTTCCTCGCAATACACGCAGCTAGCCACATTCCAACTTGAGAGGATGGGCTTTTTTCTTCTCTCTCCTTGATTAAATAGAGATTACAGATTGTTAGGCTAAGAAATATGAGACATAGGGACAGACATACCAGATTGACAAAGAGGGAGCGACGTGAAGATCAGGGCAGAGAAAAAAAACTGACAGAGTACATCGTTCTATTATGTTCTCTCTAAGCAACGGGCATTCGTGGTAGAACACAACTAAGAATGAAAAAGATATATTAAAAAATTATGCTGATACCACCACCACCACCACCACCAACAACAACAAACAACACATCACATCACAACACACCACACACACAACAACAACAACACACTCTCACACACAACAACAACACACACACACATCACACCACACACACACACACCACACCACACCACACCACAACACACAACACAACACACACACACACACACACACACACACACACACACACACACAGAGCACATTACAGCACAACACAACACATATACGCAAAAAAAGCCCCAACCACTCAAACCAAACCAAGTAAATAAAAAAAACCCGCATAGTTACAACAAATATCAACACGCACTGCTATGGTCACTAAAAGACTTCTTGCGAAAGTCACTCTCCGCGCAACAGGTGCAAAACAAAAGTCAGATTTATCACAATGACTGTACCTGCCTTTTCTTCTTCTTATATTTTTTGTAAGACCATAGCATTTACTGCGACTTGTCGAAACGCTTGGGCGAGCAACATGAGACCAGTGCGTCTACCAACTGAAAATGTTTGTTTGACCTCTTCAACCGGGGTCGAGGTTGGGTTCAGCTAGGCCTAACTGCGACTTTCGACTACTTTTCGATACTGGAAGTCGTTTGAATGGCTTTCGGTTGTCGCTAATGTTCTTGGCTGGTTTTATTTTGTTTTGGTTTTGGTTTCTGATTTCAGTCCGGTTTTTTGTGTTTGTTTCGGGTTGTAGTATGCGGCACTATTTTATCGATCTAGATATCAATCATTTTGGTTTAAATACGGTTTTATTTCTTGGTTAGTTGAGCACGGAAGAAATAGAACATAAAGAAGATGATTTACAATGCAAACACAAGTTAACAGCTTATATTGTGTTCAAGTACACCATCAACATTCACATATCGGGCAATGATCCGTATAATGACCAAAGAAGTGGGGGGAGGGGGGGTTAATAAAGAGTGATAACAACATTAGCATCCACAAATGATTAAATAGGTAATTATTTTCCCCCAAGATATGTCTATTGAACAGATAGGCCTTGTAAGGGGGGGGGGGAGGCTAGTATCATTTGCTGTTCTACCTAAGAAGAAAAAAAGTAAAAAGGAGGAGAGAAAAAAAGAGTAGTATATGTAAAGACAGACCTATAAACAAAGGACAGGGGGCAAAATGAGATGACTGGATCGTCATCAGAATGAAAAGAGAACATAAACAATAAGACAAAGAAACAAACAAAACAAACACCATAGATACTTCATGTAGTGTGGACAGACAGAGAAAGGTTAAACCATGTGCAAAAGGTAAGTCTAAACATTCAGTATACTAAGATCAACTGTACTATGCCAGTTGCTGTAATAATTTGGCATTTTTAAACTCTTTAAACAAGATAGTAATAAATTCATGCTCGGTCATTTTGCTTGTTTTAAGCAGCAATTTGCACTAATACTACATTGTCTTTCATTGCTTATTTCACAAATGTGATAATAATGTTACCCCTTCTTGCCACTTTTTGAAACAGGAAGCAGTTGGATTTATTTCTGGTAAAGCAGATGGGTAAGTCTACATTTTATAAAGGAGGGTGGGGGTAGGAATAAACCCCTCTCAATGATATGAAAGGGTATAGAGTTTCATGACACTAAAAAGCTAAAGATTGAAACTACCTTTCTCACAGTTTTAAAAAGGAGATAATTATATTGTGAAAGAAATCCTGCAATAAAGTAGGTTAAAAAAAAGAAAAAGGTAAAGGTGTCCCATAACCTGTGTGGTCGTAGGGGATCGAGGCGTCAGAGACCTCAGCTTCTCTAAGGGTCAGCATGTTGAGGGCAGTGCCCATCTCCTCTCCCTCGCTGCTTTACCTTCCTGACCCTAAAGAGGGCAGGTACCAATTTACAGCTGGGGAGAACTGTACTGTAGCCAAAGTGTGCAAATGGTCACCCATCCAATTGGCAACCATACTCGACACTGTATAACATTGAGTGGGGGAAAGCGAGCGCTCTGACCACTGAGCTAGCCCTGTCTCCAGCGATAAAGTAGAATGAAATCAAAACTGGTAGCAAATCGTCTAGAATTGTATGTCTGAGACCAGACCTACCCACTTCTGATACGGTTACTCTGGCCTGAATACTACAAAAGTCGAAAACATTTGGTGCACAAAAAACAATTAATTATTTAAATTAGCCCTTACCTCCTTCATTCCCCTCACCTCTTAAAAAGAAAGAAAAGAAAAGAAGAAAACAAAAATGGCAAGAGGTAAAAAAGAACAAAACAACAATCCAAAGAAGCCATCTACTTACTTACTTGATTAACTATTTATTCGTCTATTTATTTATTCATTTTTCTATGTATTCTTTTATTTCGAGGATACTTTTCTTTTTCATATCCATTCTCCGTGTCCATGCAGTTTCATAATTTAATGTCGTCATTCAATCCCACCAACACATGATGACCTACTCTTCCCAAAAAGCTGAACAGGTTGTAAGGTGCCCACAAGATGATATTGCTTTACAAACCACGAAACTGGGCTTCAGTCTCGCTCGAGCTCGACTAACCACATACATATATATATAAATCGGCTAAACTGCTGCACTACCCACCAAGTCATTGAACAAGTAATACTGACTGAACCTACCCGAAGCCGGTGAGTGTTTACCACTGGTGTCGGTACTTCATGAATGGATTGCACAGTGCACTGGGGCGAGAGGGTGGGCACGAGCCTTGAAGACTTGTTGTTATTCCATTGCAGGTGGAGATTACCGTCACGTGGCTGGATCTGTCGTCATTGCTGGCACAGGGACAAAGGATTAGCGATAGCGGTGACTGAGAGCTGTTTTTGGAGGTGAGAGACAAACAGCTGAACAAAGTCTTGGTGTGTGTGCAGGTATACAGGTGTGAGTGTCAAGCTGTGTTCTTTGTTTGCGAGGTGAGGTTGGGGTTTTTTTTGTTGTTGATTAGAAGAAATTTGGGTTTTTTAATTTACTTATTTTGTACGGTTTAAACATAAATTTATTAGTTTAGAACAACGTAGCATCAATCCATGAAATGAGTACAATAAACAATGCTGTGGTATCAATTATAAATGTGAGTGATGCGTGGAATTTTATTGAGTTGTTCTGTGCAGTTTTTTATGTGTTCATGTAAGAGGATTTTTGACTCCTTTTCTTGCGCTTTTTTATGTTATTTTTGGTGGGGGGGGGTTTGTTTCAACTCAGTAACTGTGAAATTTAAAAACAGGATTTTGCTTCTTAATTTTTGGTTATTATTCAAGATAATAGATCATCAGCCCCTATAGTTTTTCTGCCTTAGTTAAACTGTATTTTTTGGAACAATATGAATTTCACGTTTTTGTACCGAAACTATGACTCCAACCTTAGAAAATAAATCTGAATGTTAACAAGGATAAATTATTTCTTACGTGTGTGTGTGTTTATTTATTTTTATTTATCCTTTTATATTGAGGATAATGGAATAAGCACTCGTGCTTTTTTACATCAAGTACCCATGTGTATGCAGTTTTGTAAATCGTATCTGTTCTCACCCGCACACAATGGCCTAATCTTACGAAAAGCGGAACAGGATTGAACGTGTGCGCACGACGTGCTGCATACGTTCGCACACGGGGCCTTGGTCTTTAGTCTCATCCGAAAGGCTTTGGGGGAGAGTATAGTCAGCACTGATGTTAACTTCAGGGGAAAAACCCCCTCGACCGGGAATCGAACCCGGGTCGTCAAATTGCGAGCACAATGTTCTGACCACTAGGCTATCCCGTCCCCAATTTTCATGATTGAAAGTGGTGTATAATACAACATTTTACAGTATAATACGGAAGAATATAACTACCAAGTACTTTAAGATATGAACAATTTTTGTTTAACTAAGAGAAAGACTGCTAACTGTTGTCCAACTGATTCAACTTATCAGAAATGATATGATTTAAAACACGCCTATAACATTGTAGTGATAGTATTGTGAGCAAATGATGCATGTCAACTGAAACTGTTCAGTTGCGTTTTTGGTTTCTTGATGTTTTATATAGTCCTCCATATCCCTGAAGGTATAACAGAAATTCAAGACTTTGAATTCAAATTTGTGTACATCACTAGACTACAATTCATCATCTCATCCCAAAGACTAGCACCCATAGCACCACTTAGTTGTCTACTGCCGGATCAGGGTGAAAACCAGGTTTTGAGGGTGAAATCAAACTACATTCGATCGCTTCCTTGTCCTGGGGGGGGGAGGGGGGGGGGGCAGGTTCATTTACCTCTAGACCAGACCAACTATCAAACCATTGCATGTTAGGTTCTTATTCCAGTTAAGCGGCTCTAGCCCTTGGCAAAAGGCCTACTTCAGTGTGCAGTCTCGATTTGTTCCTTCACAAATATCAGGCTGCTTTTCATTTATAAGCATCGCCATTATGTGTGTTTAAAATGTCTTCGTCCCACTGAACACAATAGGAGCTCTTACTAAGCTTCTTGTTGTTCGAGGCATTGTGGGGACGGGATAGCATAATGGTCAGAACATTGCCCTGGCAATTTGACGACCCGAGTTCGATTCCCGTTGGAGGGGATTTTTCCCCTGGAGTTAATATCAGTGCTGACTCCACTCTCCCCAAAGGTCTTTCGGATGAGACAGTAAACCGAGGCCCCGTGAGCGAACGCACGCAGAACATCTTGCGCACACGTTAAATCCTGTTCCGCTTTTCGTAAGTGTAGGTCATTGTGTGCCGGTGGGAACAGATTACATGATTTACAAAACTGCATACCCACGGGGACTGGATAAAAAAAGGAAAAAATCGAACTGAATGTTAAAGTTCTTCGGGTGACACTATAAACAGAGACTCCGTGTGTGAACACACGCAGAACATCTTGTGAACACGTTAAAAACCCGTTCCACCTTTCAAAAGAGTAGGCCATAGTATGCCAGTATGGACGGATGACAGAAAAAACACAGCATGCACACAGGTGATGTGTTTAATACCATCCCCGAAGTCGGAATGCGGCTGTCTAAATGACGGGGGGGGGGGGGGGGGGGGGGGGGGGGGGGGGGGGACAGTCGCATACGCAAAAATCTCACCATTGGTGAAATTCGAAGCTCTTACCGAGGAACGAAAAAAAAGGGTTCTATAGCATCCTTACTTCATTTGTTTGTTTCAGGGTGTCGAAAAGTGAACGAAAAAATCTGACAGAAAGAATCAGCTCTTCATCGACATCATCTATTGATTTCTTGTCGGACTAGCGCAAAAGCTGGACTGACGAATCCACAACTCATCTGGAAGACACATCACACTGCATCCCCTCTTGAAATTGCAAGGTCTGCCTGCTGAACCCCACCCACCTCACAACACGGGATGAAGAGAATGGAACCCAGAGCACCCCGAGTCCCCCTCTACCCTGACCTGCAGCAGTTCTACCACGAAGGCGTCGTAGAGACCGGGTCCTCCATCGACCTCCCCATCCACAAGATCCACCCTCTCACCCCTACCGCCCCGCCTCCCTCCTCCTCCTTCTCCTCCGGCCTTGGAAGCGACCTTCACCTTGACCTTGATGATGCGCCTGAAGAGCCTGAGCTGGACTACACCTTCGAGATAGAACCCGACTACGACATGGACGACCTCCAGCCCGAGAACCTCAACAACCTCAACCTCAGCGCGCGGGAGAAGAGGATCCTTCTCGACAAGAACATCGAGGTGCCTCAGACGCCCCGGGACGGCTCCGATTTCCGCGCGTGGATGAAGTGGAGGACTCAGGCCAACAAGCTCCTGGCGGCGGTCATTTTGATCCGTCAAGGTCACCACGTGTGCCTGCAGCAGTCCGAGATCCACCGTAAGCCTCTCAGCGAGCACAACGTGCAGACCATCGTGAGGGCCGCTAAGGGCGACCACAGGAGGCTGCCCAGGGACCGCGCGGAGAGGACCTCGCTGTCAGGGTGTCCTTACATCATGTACGGCATCCCCAGGGTCCGCCTACCCTCTAGCTCTGCCGGCAAGCGAAGACCCTGAGGTCTTTGAATGTTGAAGGACTTTGTGTACTGTGATCGACTTTTGGTGCTTCAACAGGGAGTCAGCTAGGAGGACTGTGTGGGTAACGCTACACATGGTTCATGGCGTTAAAGAACGGTTGTGGTGTCTTTAAGTGGTTCTCGTGTTGTTAACTGGTGCAGGACGTTTAACTGATAATATTCTTGAGATTTCGAGGTCGAGATTGAGGCATATCAGTTGGGCGCGTACATTTCTCATTCTTACAGACACTATGATACCGACTCACAGTCCCTAAATCGGAAATCTCCGCTGGGACATTAATCTAATCACAACAACAATTTCTTACACCAAATACAGTATGCAGCATTCCACGCTAAGTTTGAAGACCTGGAGAAGGAGGGGGGAGGGGGTGGCAGGGGGGGGGGGGGGGGGGGCATTACCTATCTTTGTCGAATCTGACCAGTTTATGACAATAACCACTTAATGACACCACAAACGATCCATCGAACGAACATGGTTTTATTGTTATTGTTACTGTTGTTTTGTTGGGGGTTGTTTTTTTGTTGTTGTTGTTTTTAAGAAAAACTAATAAACAAAAACAAATGGGTTTTTTTTTATCTAGCCCTCAGCTTTTTTTTTTTTTTAATGTATGAAAACAGTATTTTTCTATCCTCGATTAGGTTTGTGGGGTTCACCAATGGTGACATTTTACATTATAAATACAACCTAATGATGATGATGATGATGATGATGATGATGATGATGATGATGATGATAAAGAGGACCCTTTTAGTATATTATGTCTATACAGTTGAAAACAACCCGATCTCAGTGACGTGTGTTCTATAATTATGATGCTGTTGATTTTTTCCACCGTTAACGATATGAGTGTTTGGCAAAAGTGGAGCTATTGACAATAGTGAATTATTTCCTTTTTCGTCAATCAAATGAAGCCTCATTGATCTGATATATGTCGACGTATAATTCTCAATTGATGTGCCCAGCAGAATTGTTTTCTGAGTTTATTTTCCTTCAAGACAATGAAGTAATATAGTGTATGAGAGAGTGTGTGTGCGTGCGCGTGCGTGCATGTGAGTGCGCGTGTGCGTGTATGTGTGTGTGTGCATGTTTAAATCTGTAAATATCTGTATATAATTATGTATATATCTGCACATTTTTATTCCGAAATTTTTATTTCAACGAGATGAGAGCCCTGACGTGGCCTCAGTGGTCAGCATGGCAATAAACAATGATTAAACTGCATTGAATTGTTCATGTTGTGCTTGTGGGCGTGCGTGCGCGCGCGCGCGCGCGGTGTGTGGTGGTGGTGGTGGTGTGTGTGTATGTGTGTGTGTGTGTGTGCACACTATGGCCTACTCTTCCAAAAGATGGAACGGGTTTTAACGTGTACGCAAGATGTTCTGTGTACGACTGCACATAGGGCTCGGTTTATAATCTCATCCAAAGATTTTTCGGGGGGAGTGGAGTCAGTACTGATGTTAACTCCTTGGGAATATCGTCTCGAACGGGAGTCTCGATGGTGGCTTGAACCCAAGCCATCATAATTATCAGATCAGGAGCTCAACGCTCTAACCACTAGGCTATCTCTTCCCTCAATGGATCTTTATTCATACCAATCCAACGCTATGCATGCATATAACATGGACTTTCAGATAATCATGCAGGGTTTGCTGCTCAACGAATCGCGCGGCTCAAACCGAGCAAGGTCCGGTGTGCAACATAACGCCTTTAATTTTGCGCATGTAAAATTCTTTTGCGCATGTAAAATTCCACGTACAAAGAAATTGTCCCTGGTAAAAATATGTAGGAAAAGGTAGTTCTCATGGGGAAACAACTACATGCGCATCCTGTGCTTCGCTAGTTCCTATCCCCCCCCTCCCCCCCTGGCCTAGAGGCCCGAGGTTCACTAATGGTGTGATTTTTGTGTATGCGGACCGCTCTTGCCCACCAGTAAGGTATCCACATTCCAATTTCATAGGTATGGTGTCGCTACACGACATCGGTGTACATGCGGTTTTTTTTTCAAAAACGTTGCCATCCTTTCCTTCAGGTACGCAATGTTCTAAGCAAGACACCAGAGGGCGTACGGTTTGGCTCTTTAAAAAAAAAGAAAAAAAAGTCATCCATTCCTAATGGCATGCAATGGTCTACTCTTCCTAAAAGCAGAAAGGGTTATGACGTGTGCGTGAGATGTTCTGCGTGCGTTCGCCCACAGAACTTCAGTCTATAGTTTCATCTGCAGGAATTTTAGGGGAGTGGAGTCGGTACTAATATTAATTCCGGGGGGGGGGGGGGGGAGTCTGTTTGAATGGGTTGTCTCGGTAGTATTTCGAACATTCCTGGTCAAAATACAAACTCAACGCTCTAACCACCAGGCTACCCCCCCCCCCCCCCCCCCCCCCCCCCCCCCCCCCCCCCCCCCCCCCCCCCCCCCCCCCCCCCCCCCCCCCCCCCCCCCCCCCCCCCCCCCCCCCCCCCTTCTAATATTTTACTTAAGACATGACAGATCAAATACAACAATTGCACTGTTCTCTTTTGAAGCAACTTTATTCAGACTGACCTAACACTAAGTATACAGGTATATAGCCTACACCTCTTTCCAGATTCACGCTGTTGCAAGCTGTTTGAAAAAATTAGTCGAACATTTTTAAAAAATCACTTTTTAAGCAGCAGCCTTTAAGAATAATGGTTTGGCACTGCACACACACAAGCGCACGCACACACGCACGCACGTACGCACGCACGCACGCACGTACACTCTCTCTCTGTCTCTGTCTCTGTCTCTGTCTCTGTCTCTCTCTCTCTCTCTCTCTCTCTCTCTCAAGAATTATATTTCTGTTGGTGGGCTTATCAGCTAACACACAGAACCTAAAAGCAAGAAAGAAAATTCTATACAAAACCCCCCAGAAAAATCACCAATGAAAAGCAACTCTAAAAATTGAGATGTTACCCTTTATGTTACAACACTGTCTAAAACTATGCACTGGGCCTGACTTGCCAGGCGCTTAACGGCAGCGCAAAGCATGTTTCGCTCATAACACAAACAACACTACTTGCTATCTGAGCGTTCAAGGAAGAAGAAGAAGAAGAAACTCTATACTAGTACAAAACATTTCTAAACGTAATCCAGTTATGTCACTGATCATTCATTTGACAGTCAGAATTGAAATAGGCCGTTCTTCATCAACAACACAAAATAATGTTTGTGTGGGTTTTTTTTACAAGAAAAAAGTCAAACCTCTGTGTGTGTGTGTGTGTGTGTGTGTGTGTGTGTGTGTGTGTGTGTGTGTGCGTGCGTGCGTGCGTGCGTGCGTGCGTGTGTGTGTGTGTGTGTGTGTGTGCGCGCGCGCTCGTGTGTGTGTGCGTGCGTGCGTGCGTGTGTGTATGTAGGCTATGTGTGTGCATGCGTATGTGCGCGTGCGTACATATATGCGTGCATACGTACGTTTACTCTACACCATGATAGGAGAAAAAGACCATCATATAAAGCAAATAAATGAAAAACATATAATGAATACAAGGCAAAAACTTCCATTCATTCAATGGCAGTGTCCAAAATCTATTCTCACTCATGCCAGAAATTTCCAAAGAAAACTGTACAGCCTCTTCTGAGCGTGGACATACTCAAGTCACCTCTTCATGCAGTAGGTCCGCTTTATCAAGGGCAATTCGCAGAGAACTAAACAAAAATCTATCATATCTTCAAAGAAGAGTTGTTGTTTGTTTTTTTTAATTTAAAACTGGCACTACACTAACGGCGATCCAAATGTGCTCTGTCTGTCTGTCTTTGTGTCTGTCTCTGTCTGTGTGTCTGTCTTTCTGTCTCTGTCTTTCTGTCTCTCTCTGTCTCTCTGTCTCTCTCTCTCTTAAGAGAGCACAAGGTCAGTTTTTCACACAGAGAAATTCGCCGTGACAGGAAAAGACATACAATGCACTGCAATGTAATACAATACAATACAACACAATCCAATATGAATACAACAGAGTACAACACAGTACAGTGCAATGTAGAATATAAAAAATAGTACAATACAGTACTATTGTCAGCATGTAAACAGCAAATGTTTCCACATGGAGTGACCCAGGACAACGTTAAGCCCTAGAGGTATACTATAGAATATAGTGTAATACATTACATTACAGTACAATATGATAAATAATACAATGCTGTTCAATACAACGTAAAACCGTTTAATACAACACAAGACAAGACACGACAAGACAAGCTAGTACACAACACAACACAACACAGGCTCATTAATCTCCATGTTATAGCCCTTGGACCAGTCCAAAATCTGTGTTAGCTTTTTAAGAATTATTTATTCATTTATTCTTTAATATCGAGGATAATGGAATAAGCACTCATTATTGATGTCAGCTAAGTGCCAAGGCCTGCGCTAAGGTGTTATGTTGTAAAAATCCTTCTTTCAGATTAGCCTTCAAACATGACAAGCTCTCAGTATAATAACAATTTGCTGTTGATTTTCAAAGGAGTTATTTTTTAAAAAATCTACTGAATCCGGCGTGTGGTTGCCTGTTATAGTGAAAGACTTGAAAAAGTCCTACACACAAACTTCTCATCCAATGTGTACTTAACAATCAATCTCACAGTGATATCCAGGTGGTATGAGTGAGTGAGACAGAGTGCGCATTCTGGATGACACCCTCCCCCCCCCCCCCTGGGGTGTTAGCTGGGGAGGTGCGCAACAATGATAACGACAATAAAAACAGTAAGAACAGCATCAACCGTAACGACAACATCACCGTACAACAGTAACAACAACGACGACAACAACAGCAACAACAAAACAGCAACGCCATCTTAAAGGGTGGTCAGAGCACGAGCAGCGCCAAAAACTCTTCATCACGAGTGGACAGTGGCTTCAGAATAATAGAGAAGAAGAAGAAGAAGAAGAAGAAGAAGAAGAAGA
>CM060322.1:29421868-29431868 GCA_030674155.1 Stramonita haemastoma
GGGTGTGATAGGGTGGGGAGTTGAGGGCATGGTGTAAAGAAGCTATCACTAAGCTAATCCTTCACCTATCCTGTAGTATTATAGACCACCATGGGAGCACCACTGAAGATATTGCAACCAGCTTCCTCCACTCCCTGCAGTCCTCAGCTTTCCACTCCAGGCCAGAACACTCTCTCTTGTTGTCTTCCCATCATTTTCTCTGTTTGCCTCTTCGTCTCCCTCCTTGTACTGTTCCTTGTAGGGCAGTCATTCACCAGATAAAATGTTCATGTTCATCTGCCTCTTCGTCTCCCTCCTTGTACTGTTCCTTGTAGGGCAGTCATTCACCAGATAAAATGTTCATGTTCATCTGCCTCTTCGTCTCCCTCCTTGTACTGTTCCTTGTACAGGGCAAGTCATTCACCAGATAAAATGTTCATGTTCATCTGCCTCTTCGTCTCCCTCCTTGTACTGTTCCTTGTAGGGCAGTCATTCACCAGATAAAATGTTCATCTTCCTCTGGTGTGTGTTGACAGGTGCGGGGTGCCCCAGCCATCGCCATCGTGGGCTGTCTCAGTCTGGCGGTGGAGCTGGCTCACAAGTCGTTTGACTCGGTGGCCGACCTCCAGGCCTTTGTCACCGAACGTCTGGGCTACCTGGTCACCGCTCGGCCCACTGCCGTCAACATGGCGGATGCAGCCCACAGCAACATCGCCTACATCAAAACCCTGTCTGCCCAAACCAGCCTCAGTGCCAACGATGCTGCTTTGAAGTATGAAGTTTTTGTGAGGGGAAGGGGGGGATTTGGGGGGTTTTGTTCCTTTGGCCATGGCTTGAGTCTTGCCAGTTTATTTACTTATTCTTCTAAATCAAGGATAATGGAAAAAAACTCATGTGCTTTTTTTTACATCCAGTCCCTGTGTGTATGCAGTTTGTAAATGTCATCCGTTACCACCGGCACACTATGGCCTACTCTTTCAAAAAGCAGAATAGGATTTAACATGTGTGCAAGAAATTCTACGTGTGTTCGCACATGGGGCCTTGGTTTATAGTCTCATCTGAAAGACTTTTGGGGAGAGTGGAGTCTGCACTGATGTTAACTTCAGGGGAAAAATTCCCTCAAACAGGAATCAAACCTGGTATATATAATTAAATAAAGCATTGTAACAATAGGAGGTGGTGAAAAAGATGATGTTAAATGCTATATTCCATTCCAGTAAAATGCTTTTGTTTTCCTAGAAATGCTAACATCTTCATTCAAAGGGCTTCCAGTGTTCATCGTTTAAAAAATATAAAAAGCACAACACAAATATGTGATACTCCACCACGTAATGAGTTGCATTGCACCTGAGGTCAATTTTTAGTTGTTCACATGTTATTAATCTGCAAGAAAAAGGCTCTTCAATACAAAAAAAAAAAAGGAAATCAGACAATTATATGAAAAGTTATTACAGATTGAAATGATAGACTACAAAAAGTGTCAAAATGAGAAATTGACAAGTTTTGCATGGTAAATAGGTGGTCACAGTGAGGGTTTTGGTGTTTTTAAATTGCATTTTTCAAGCAAAATAAAACAAAATGATGCCTTAATACTTCATTACAAGATAGAAAAATGGTGATAGTTTTATTATCAGTCAACATTGACAATCTCACCCCCACCTGCCGAAAAAGCATCTAGCTGAAAAGTGGGTCATGTGCAAAGTGACTTATTTTGTGGCCGAGGGTCACATATGGTACAATTGTTCTGCTAGTACAGTACAGTACAGCACAGCCATAAATCAAATTTATGGAACCAATTAATGTGTCAGCTTCAAGGTTTTCTCATTGTGCACCACCATTGCCTCTGTTTGACAGACTGATAGATCAGTTTGAAAGCATGATGGAGAAAGACATTGCGGTCAACAAGAAGATTGGGCAGTTTGGCGGCGACCACATTCTGGCTTCGGTGTCTGGGAAGGATGGGGTTCGAATCCTGACTCACTGTAACACTGGCTCTCTGGCCACTGCTGGCTATGGCACTGCTTTGGGTAATTTTTTTTTCTTTTTTTTCTTTATGTCTTCTCTTTGTTCCTTTATTGGTTGGGGTTCGTAGTGCCTGGTCCTCTCCTGTGCTTGTAACTCTGCAGGAGGTCTGCCTGCTGGCGTTATAGCTTCAGAGTGTCTCTTTTGGTTTTGGGACAGGATGCATGCTGGGTTATGGTTTGTGTTTCCATAACCCACTGAACACCGACATCAATTATGGGACCTTTTAATGTGCACATTTGATTTTCTGCATGTGTACCTGCAAGAAGGGAATTCAAGGCACTAACAGTTCTACAGAATAAGCAGCATTGGGCCTGGTTGTCAATTGGATGGGTGACCGTTTACAAGCCTTGGCTACTGTACAGTTCCCCCAACTGTACATGGGTACCTGCCCTCTTTAGGGTCAGGAAAGGTAAAGCAGCGAGGGAGAGGAGATGGGCGCCGCCCTCAACATGCTGGCCCCTAGAGAACAGGCTGAGGTCTCTGATGCCTCGCTCCCCTACCATCACACAGGTTATGGGACACCTTAGTCTTTAAGTCAACCTGGGAGGTGGTAAAAATCCCCACCCTTAATTCACCAGAATATTTTGCCAAGATTCAAACCAACAACTTCACAGATCCTTGGGATTTATATCAAATGGTCTTAACCACTCTGCAGTAGTGTCTGTCCTTTAAGCTTTATGAACGTTTGTGTTCCCTTCCCTTGATGCCATCAAAATATAAACTGTTTACACTTACAGACTCAGCTATGAACTGTGTAAGCATCCTTTGCATTGCTATCACTTTAATGTTCTTTTATTTCAAGGATCACGGAATAAGCACTTTCATGTTGTTTTTTTACATCCAGTTTCTATGTGCATGTGATTTTGTGCATTTTGTCATCCATTCCTACCTGCAAATTTGACCTACACTTCCAAAAGGCAGAACAGTTTTTAACGCATCCAAACACCCAGATTCAAACAATCCACTGTCGGCTGTCGTTCTTTCACTATTTTTGGTCCCATCTGTCTGGAATTATCTCTTTCTCTCCCTTTGCCAAAAGCCTACATTTGAAACAATCAAATCAAGCCTCAAAACACATTTATACTGCCTATCCAGGAATTTCCCCCATTGTTGCTACTGTTCCTGCTATCAACAAGACACCTCTATCTCCATCACCCTGCATGGTTAAGTGCGGTGTGTGTGTGTGTGTGTGTGTGTGTGTGTGTGTGTGTGTGCGGTGTGTGTGTGTGTGCGGTGTGTGTGTGTGTTGTGTGTGTGTGTGTGTGTGTGTGTGTGTGTGTGTGTGTGTGTGTGTGTGCGCGCGTGCACGTGCGTGCATACATGCATGTGTGTGTGCACATGCATGTTTGTGTGTTTGCTTGAGCGCGTGTGTGCGTTTGATGCTTGTGAGGGTCTTAAATTGGTTTAACCCTCTCCCATTTTCTAATGCCGCAGCGGGCTTTTCGGAAAAGGCCCCATTTATTTTATTGTGCCGCAGCATGCCGAGAATCGCTCGCGGCCAGTGGGTATTTTCCATCACGCTGTGAGCATGAACAAGTTCACACACACCATGAGTGACTTTTCCCGCTATAGTAAGGATAGCCCAATGGCTTTTCAGTACTATTTCTGGCACAACACATCCTTCCGTTCTCAAGAAATTAGTCAGCGTCTCTCATTTTCATTCACACATTTTCTCATAGTTAAGAATGGCGGCAAAGCACGAAGATGAAATGTGGGAAGATTTTCCAGAAGATGAAATTGACGAAATTATGCTTGAGGAGATTGAAAGACAACAGAATAGAGAATCTGATGTTGAAATTGAAACTGAAGAAGGAAGGGATGAAATAGATGAGGATTATGCAGTAGAGTGACCCTGAAGACAACATTCCACTACTAAATTTGCAGACGACGTGGCGCGCGGCGCACACAGCGCTGGCAGTGAAAGATTTTCAGTTGCCTGCAGGCCCTGTACACACACTACCGCTCAGTGCCAAGCCCCTGGATTATTTTTTTCTGTTTGTTTCCCCAACTTTTTTTCGTAGTGCGGCAGATGAGACAAATAAGTATGCTAAACAAAAGATCGCTGCTAGAGGTGTGGCTTCTGATCCTTTGTGGACAGACACAACACCTGAGGAGATCAGGGCTTACCTGTCTATACTGATAATGATGGGAATCAATCGTCTGCCCAGAATACATATGTACTGGTCCACTGACCCCAAGTTTTCTCACTCATGGATCAGTACTGTCATGCCCAAAACAAGATTTTTGAAGCTGAATCAATATTTTCATTTGAGAGACACAAGTGACACACCTGGACGTGACAGCCCCCAGTACGACCCTCTCTACAAGATCAGGCCCTTTCTCAATGACATCAAAGCCCAGTTCAAGGCACGACGCAATCCATCCCGTGAATAAATAATGTACCGTGTTTGCGTATTTTTTATTTCTCTTTAGTATGTAGAAAAACTGTACAATCCCAGACAATGGACTTGGTGACAATCTTCATGTGATGTGTATTATTCAATCGATTACCCTGACGTGGAATCCTACAGAGGGCCTGTAGGTAGGACACTTTTTTTTTATTAATTTTGACTCATACTAGTGCATGATGTGCATGTTAGAGCATATTATTTTACTAACAGCATGAAGTGAACATGTTGTCACCTTGATTTGGTGACAAAAAGGGGGACAGCAACACGACATATATAAGCAGGACTGTCAAATTTTGATGCAAAGTAAACTATGACAACTTATGAACATTCCTGTCAAATTTCAAGACTCTACTATCAGTAGTTTTTATATGGTGGTGTATATTACTAAGGAACTGTGTTTTACTAGAAAAAGATTGAAATTTTCCGAATACTAGGAGGAGTTTCTTGGTCAGAAAAGCGAATGGAAGAGGGTTAATCCTTTTTGCAAAATGTAACATGCGTATGAATGATTCAAACGCAAGCGCACTGATTTGTTTGCTTTACGAAATTCAGCACTACAGAAATTCAGAATATCATAATTACCATTATCACTTCTATATATATGAGCGCTTTGTCCTTCATATCATCAAACTGTTACTAAAAATACAGACATTTTTCTTCTTCTTCTTCTTTGTACAGGAGTGATACGCTACCTACACGACAGCAGCAAGCTGGACCAAGTGTTCTGCACGGAGACACGCCCCTACAACCAAGGCTCGCGGCTGACAGCCTACGAGCTGGTCTACGAGAAGATGAACGCCACACTCATCTGCGACAGCATGGCGGCCATCTTGATGAAACAGAAAAAAATCTCGGCGGTGGTCGTGGGCGCGGATCGTGTGGTAGCGAACGGGGACACGGCCAATAAGGTGGGAACGTACCAGTTGGCCATTGTGGCCAAGTACCATGGGGTTCCCTTTTACGTGGCCTGTCCCCTCACCACCTTTGACCCTGACTTGAAAAGCGGGCAGGAGATTGTGATTGAGGAGAGGCCGGCCAAGGAGATGACGATGGTGAAAGGGGTGCCTGTGGCTGCTGAGGGTGAGAGTGTCATCTTTTTGTTTGTTTGGAAAAAAATTGTTTTTGTGTGTGTGTGTGTTCTTGGTTAGGTTGGGGGGGGGGGGGGAAGGTTATGTGTGTGTGTGTGTGTGTGTGTGTGTGTGTGTGTGTGTGTGTGAGCACAAGGTGGTTTTAAGGAATCTGGTTTTGGTTTTATCTCGTTTTATGTGTGATCAATGTGGGTTTTCCCACAACGCGGTGGCCGTCCTGCGCTGACCCTTATGGTTGACCGGGGCATCGATACAAGCAAGGACAGTCGAGTTGGTTTTATACCCCGTTTTAACTGTAAATAGTCGCACACTTTTAATACAAGTTTTAAATGTGACGAGGTAATAGCCCTGATATGGCTTGTGCGGTCAGCCGGGCTCAAAGCAACATCATTGGATTGGATTGGATGGGATGGGATTGGTGTGTGTGTGTGTGTGTGTGTGTGTGTGTGTGTGTGTGTGTGTGTGTGTGTGTGTGTGTGTGTGTAGAGTATGAAACTTTGTGTTTGTATGAATGGAGGTATGTAAGTATTTGAATGATTGTAATTTGTATGTATGTATGTGTGTATACATATATACATGTATGAAGGTATATATATTTATATGTATGAATGAAGGAATCTATGTATATTCATGTATTTATAAAATAATGTATGTATGCAAGTATTGTTTGTCTGTTTATTGAATTATTCATTTCTTTGGGGGGAGGGGTTTCAGTCATAAATTCTATATTAATTTGAATGATATTTTTATTTATCTATTTATTCTTTCATGAATTTCTTTATTTATATTTTTTTTTAGCATTCACATATTTATTCATGGATTGGTTGTTGAATGGAATACTATTTTTTGTTTGCTCCTTTTTTGATTTGTTACATTTTCTTTTTTTAAAATGTTGCTTACCTTGTGCAATGGAATTTCTATGATAAAGTTAAAGGAGGAGAACTGATTATTGTCCTTAGTGAGTTGATTAAATTGAGAGAAACATGTGAAGGGGCTGGTTTGCCAATCTCCTCCTCTCTGCTCTTTTTGTGCTCCACATTTTATAATGTAGAGATTTTTTTTTTCATTATTTATTCATCCAACTTATGTAATGTTTCTACTTCATATGTCTATGACTGGAAAATCTAAAATCTGTACACCATGTAATTTTTAATTATGGTTGGGTATCATAAAATTCATATGTTGTAGAAAGTTGAAACTTATACTCCATATTTGGTTGAAATTTTTGCTCTGTATATAGCTGAAATTTTTTACATTATACATTATACACAGCTGAATTTCTTAAATCTACACATTTTATATGGCTTAATTTCTTAAATTCATACATTATATATGACTGAAATTCTAAGATATATGTATCATTTATAGCTGGAAATTTAGAATTATACATAAAAGAATGGCTAGAAATTCAGAAATTGTGCATCACTAATTGGATGGAAATTCTCAAATTATACATCATATATGGCTGGAATTTTCTTTTTTATGATTATACATTACCCATGGCTGGAAATTCTGAAATGTGTATATTTGGCTGAAATTGTGAAATACATGCATCATATTTGGCTAAAAAAAAATTTAATGTGTACATATTTAACTGAAATTCTCAAATGTATCCATCATAGTCAGCTAAAATTCTTAAATGCATCCATCATAGTCAGCTAAAATCCTTAAATATATGCATCGCAGTCGGCTAAAAAAAAAATTAATGTATGCATCATAGATAGCTGGAAATTCTGAAATTATCCTGAACATAATATTAAAGGTAAAGGTATGGAACATAATATCCGACCTTTAAAACCTGGTTTCAGGAATACAATGCTGGAACCCGGCCTTTGACGTGACACCAGCCGAGCTGATTACAGGCGGAATCATCACAGAACATGGTGTCTACAAACCTGACAAACTGGCTAAGGCCCTGCAGCCATTCTTGTAGTGACACCCACAGACATTGTTTGGTTCCATCACACTGAGAGACTGAGTCTTGGGAGTGGGGAGGGGGGTCTGCAGCATGGTAGGAGGGATGGGGGTGGATTTGGTGCTAGGTACTTTTTTATTTTTATCCAATTTTATGGGTGTGGGGGGAGGAGGTTAAATTACATGCGTTGTGTAATAAGTATGCAGTGCTTTGGCATATTCTGAGAAAAACTGCAGCATTTTTGGATATATGCAGACTTTGAAAGTGTTCTGTTGATGGCATTTTGGGGGATTTTTTTTAACTTTCTTTTTAATTGTTGAATTTTTTTGTTGTTGGTTTGTTCTTTGTTTTGAGGGTTGTTGTTGTTGTTGTTGTTGTTTTTTCAGTATGGTGTGAATTAGGTTTCATGGATTTTTAATGCCTGAATTTTGAATGCAACTGACATGTTTATTCTAATGCGAGATGTGTGAAACGTTTTTTTTTTCCCCCCAGTTATTTTTGGGGTCAATTTCTTTGGGGAGGGAGGTTTTGGGTGGGTTTTTTTTTTTTTTTTTAGATATTCCAGAAATATTTTATGTCAGCATTTCAGTTTTTATCAGCTTGAACGCCTGTGTGTGGGAGATGTGTTCAGACTATCACAATTTTATGAATGCATTCAGGTAAACTTTTGCAAGACCTGATGGTTTCTTGTTGTTTATAATGGAATAAATAAACTAGTCAACATATTTACCCAATATTGTGTTGTTCCACTGAAAGTTGTGCCTGGATAGCAGAAGAAACACCCTGTGTGTACAGTTACACTGTGTGAAAACAAATCATGTCATTGGGATTTACCTGGTCAGCTTCCATTCTCTGCAACAAGTACTTAGATTACTGTGGCCCAGATTTTCATCATTCTTGGGGCCATAATTGGGGTATAGTTTACACAAAAGCCCTATGAGTGAATTAGTTGGACATAAGAGTTAGACCCAGATCTTATTCTTACTGTCACTGAGAAGGAGCTGTACAAAGCTTGTATTTTTCTCAGGAAAGACAGTGAGTTGGGTCGTCAAGTGCCAGCTGTGTGTGCTCACCACTTGATTTTTATAAATGATTTTAAGGTATAATATTATCAGTTTTGTACATGGCTGTTATATCAGAAATCCTGGGAAATGGAAGCAATACTGGTTACAGGAAACATTTTTGTTGATCTCTGAAAAAACGTGCAACATTTTCACCACTCATTCAGATAGGCAAGCTGGAGTTTTATCATCACATAACTTTGTTATGGTATTATCTTCACCTTTTTTCCATTCCTCTGCCAAAAAAATTTTTAAAAAGCAATGCCTGCCTAGAAAGCAAAAAGTCCGGATTTCGAGTGTGTGGTGGTTTGATCCCTGTTTGGGCCAGAAAAGTTTCCCACATCCACTAGCCTGTGAGAGGTGGTCTGGGTGCTAATCTTTCAGATGAGACGATAAACCAAGGTGCCACGTGCATTATTCATTCTGTGTATATAAAAGAACCCACGTTAACAAGAGAGTTGTCATTGGCAAAATTATGTAGAAAAAAGCCACTCTGATAGGAAACCTTGTATGCAGGCAAGATAAAGAAAAAAAATAAGGCTGGCATTGCTCTTGTGGCCACGTGCTTTCTCAGGGAAGAGCAGCCAGAATTTCACACAGAGAAATCTGACGTAACTTAAAAGTGGTATCAATACAATACAATGGCTATTACAACCAAAAATAAAACCCAAACAAATTGACTTGGCATCCACCACAGGCGCTCATTGCCACTGAGCCTGGTGGTTACAGCATTGCGCTCTGTTCTCACAATCTGGCAGCCCAAGGTGGAGCTAACACAGAGACGCCCATTCAATGGGGATTTTCCCCCTGGAATTAACATCAGTGCCGACTCCACTCCCCCAAAAACCGTTCAAATGAGACTGTAAACCCCAGTTTCGTGTATGAATGCATGCAGAACATCTTGGGCACACTCTCAACCCCGTTCTGCTTTCTGGAAGAGTAGGCCGTTGCATGCTGGGGGAATGGATGACAAACAACAATATAAAACCGCGTTACACAGGAACTGGATGTAAATTTTTTTTAAGACCACCATGAGTGCTTATGCTATTATCTTCAAAATAAAAAGAGTTTAAAAAATGAATAAATAAATAAACTGATTAATTAATTTAAAATGCAACTCTGCAAGCTCCAAAGCAACTAACAGCATCAGCCAGGCACTCTCATAATGATTTAACTTGCAGATATGCTGTTTTGCTTCTGCTACTGCTTCAGTTGCAGCTCCACAAGGCTGCCTTCTACCTCTTGCACTTTCCCACATACACTACTCCTGGAACAGATCATGGCAATCCGCTTAAAGATGATCTTGTCAGCACAGCTGGCATCAGAAGAGAAACCTATACCAGCCCTTTTCTTTCCTATTGGAGCCAATCCCTGAATTCCTGCACTGTTTTTATCCACCCTTACCTCACAACCAGATTCTCTGTTTACCAGTATGAGAACGGAGAACAGAAGAGAAAGGAACTGAACTTGCGATATAACTGAGGGGAAACAATAGATAAAAATATATAAGGACAAAAGACA
>CM060322.1:29434368-29441868 GCA_030674155.1 Stramonita haemastoma
CCCAAACTCGTACAAAGGAAAAGAAAAGAAAACAAAACAAAGACCTACACAGGTGAAAAACCGAGACAAGATTGGGGGGGTGGGGGTGGGGAAGAGAGAGAGAGAGAGATGGGGGGGGGGGGGGCGGAAAGGGTCTGTGTGCGTTCGCACATGTAACCTCGGTTTATGGTCTTATCTGGAGAGAGAGAGAGAGAGAGAGAGAGAGAGAGAGAGAGAGAGAGAGGAGAGAGAGAGAGAGAGAGAGAGAGAGAGAGAGAGAGAGAGAGAGAGAGAGAGAGAGTCTTTATTCCCAAGGATTACAAAATACAAATAATTATTGACATACTTTTTTCATCCAGCCCTTGCCTTGAGGTAGGGTTATCCTTGATAATCACAAATGATAATTTAAAGTAAACGTAAAGAAAATTATTTCGATGTAAAAGAGAGAGAGAGAAAGAGAGAGCGAGAGAGAGAGAGAGAGAGAGAGAGAGAGAGAGAGAGAGAGAGAGAGAGAGAGAGAGAGAGAGAGAGAGGGGAGGGAGATGGAGAGAGAGATGGGGGAGGGACAGACAGGCAGAGAAACAGAGACAGATAGACAGACAGACAGACACAGACAGACAGACAGACAGACAGACAGAGAGACAGACACAGACAAAGAGAGAGAGAGAGAGAGAGAGAGAGAGAGAGAGAGAGAGAGAGAGAGAGAGAGAGAGAGAGAGAGAGAGAGAGAGAGAGAGAGAGAGAGAGCTGATGTAATGTGAAAGAAATGAAAATTAGTTGAATTGTTAATCAAAATCTGGCACCAACAAAAATAAAAAACAATCGAGAAACTGACATTAAAAACAAAAAATACGATTGAAAAATGAACAGTTAAAACATCATAGCAAAACTCTGCGTGCGTGCGTGCGTGCGTGCGTGCGTGCGTGTGAAAGAGAGATAAAGAGAGAGAGAAAGTGAAAGAGACAGAGACAAACGTACAGAGACACAGAGACAGAGAGAGAGAGTGTGCGTGCGTGCGTGCGTGCGTGCGTGCGTGCGTGCGTATGTGTGTGTGTGTGTGTGTGAAAGACAGAGAGTGAAAGACAGAGAGAGACAGAGACAGACGTACAGAGAGAGAGACAGACACTTGATTCCCTAATCATACCCATCAAGAATTTCGCCTTTCTTTTCGTACCGTGGACAATCACACACACAAAAGTACAAAAGAAGTAGAGAAAAAAGAAAGACAGATATAAAGACTAGAGGCCAGACGACAGATATGGCAGAACGAGTCCTTGATTGGAGATTTGTGCAAACATGAGACTTGACAGCTAGGCCCACCCAAAAAGGGGCTAATTAATTTGGTCAGGGGGGGTTGGGGTGTTGTAGGGGACGGGGAGGGGGGGGGGGGGGGTAGTGCTAAGCGAAGAAGCATTCCAGTTTAGAAGTGGACAATACACTTAAAATCTCGTCCGTGGTGTCCTTAAGTGGTTGGTGTTCTAACCAGGTCAGGTTCTATAGAGATAAGAACTGCTTCTTTCCCCGGTTCTGGAAACTTTATGTGGAATACTGCTGTACTATGTTTTGGTACAAGAAATGTATGTGTGTGTGTGTGTGTGTTCAGCGTAGAATACGTCATTCTAGACCTAGATATCAACAATATTCTTGTTTTTTTTAATTTAAAAAAAAACCCAGCATGCACATAGGTGTCGTGTTTAGACACCATCCCTGAGGAAAATCGGGGAGTTGGAGTCCCCAAGGCGGCTTGGGGCTGAATATCCACACAAAAAATAATAATGGGTAGGCGCTGCACTTGTGGCGACGCGCTCTCCCCGGGGAGAGCAGCCCGAATTTCACGCAGAGAAATCTGCTGTGACATAAAGTGGTATATAAAAAAAAACCACAACAAAAACAGACGTCGATGTCACCTTTACTGATAGTGCATACTGACATATTCATATCTCATCAAACTCCACGGATTTTCACGGTAAAGTTCTGGAATACTCTTTTCACGTTCACAGTCTCGATTTAGTTTTCATTCAAATAATATATTTTTTCATTGCCGTTATTTTCGGCCGTGTTTACAACAGTGTTCATATAAAGACACTGTGCTAAGCAGTTTAAACAATAATTTCTGGTTACTAATGGACCCGGTACGCGCCGCAGTTGAACGTCTTGTACCACCAGTTAGGGACAAGAGAAGCACTTAAGGACACCACAACCTGTATATCCCTGCTTTGACAGCCAGCTACTTAAATGTCCAAACAACACAGAGGTGGTGAGGATCTTAGGACTGGTGGCTGACAATCCTTGCTGGTTTAATCATCAAATTCTTTACCTGTCTTCTAGCTGTCGGTGCCAGGTATCTGACGGGTGAGTTGGTAGTTTGGGGCCTTCTGTTGGGTGCTGTAAGGCTCCTCTCATACTGGTAACAAGATAGGCTTCTGTTGGGTGCTGTAAGGCTCCTCTCACACTGGTAACAAGATAGGCCTACAGGTTTTCATTGTCTTGATCGCTACATGTATACAACCGCTCACTAAAGTTTGCTGTGTTTCCAGAGCGCGATGTATTCTCGCAGCAATTTTGTTGTTGTTGTTGTGTAGTGGTAGGTAAAAGGTAAAGGTGTTCCGTGAACTATGCAGTGTCAAAGACCTCAGCTTCTCACGCACAAACACGCGCGCGCGCCACACACACACACACACACACACACACACGCGCGCGCGCGCGCGGCACATGCACACACACAGTTGCTACCACCAGTACCAACATCATTGATAACAACTACTTCTAGAACAACTACTACTACTACTACTACTACTACTACTACTACTACTACTACTACTACTACTACTATTACCACTACCACTACCACTACTACTAGTTTCTTTCTCTCTTTCCCTCTTTCTTTCTTCTTCTCCTTCTTCTTCTTCTTTTTCTTCTTCTTCTTTTTCTTCGTCTCTCTTCTTCTTCTTTTTCTTTTTCTTCTTCTTCTCCACCAAGTGTAATAACAGGGCACAAAGGCAAGAATGCAACAGAAAAAAAGTAAATAAAAACTGTCAACAAATATAGGAAACAGCTTACATAGAACTGTTACTAAGGACTGAAACCTACTTTATTAAACTGCAACCAAACTGTGAAAACAGCTGATAGAAAACTATGGATAAGAGTGAAAATCACCTCTCAAAAAACTGCTATCAAGCAATGGGAACAATTTTACAAAACTATTACCAAGGTGTGAAGACAATTTTATAAAACTGTTACCATGGTGTGAAGACTTGTTTCATAAAACAGCTAATAAAGAATGAAACACTTTTATAAACCTGTTCATAAGGAATGAAAAAAAAACTTGTTATAGATATAATAACAAAGAGTCAAGACAGCTTTTAAAAAAAAGAAATGTTAAAAGGGATTGAAAATTGTTGATGATGAATGAAAACAGCTTTTATAGAACGGAAGGAAAACAGCTTTTATAGAACGGAAGGAAAACAGCTTTTATAGAACGGAAGGAAAACAGCTTTTATAGAACGGAAGGAAAACAGCTTTTATAGAACGGAAGGAAAACAGCTTTTATAGAACGGAAGGAAAACAGCTTTTATAGAACGGAAGGAAAACAGCTTTTACAAACCTGTTACCATGGAGTGAAAACAGTTTTTGTAAAATAAAAAAAAAATGGAAGATAAAAACAATCTTTTTATACAGAATCATCACATTATATTGTATTGCATCATACACCACATCATATTATACTATATTATATTATTCTATGTTCTGTTATGATGCATCGCATTACATTACATCATATCACATAAATCACATCATGTCATATTTTATACAATATTGTATATTATATTGTATGATGTGATATGATATGATATGATATGATATGATATGATATGATATGATATGATATGATATGATATGGTATGATATGATATGATATGATATGATATGATATGATATGATATGATATGATATGATATTATATTATATTATATCGTATCGCATCGTATCGTATCGTATTATATCATATCATATCATATTATATCAAAGCATATTATACTATTTTATATTATATCATATCATATCATTATCATATCATAATTGTTATACATTTCTTTTTATACAAAACTGCTAATAAGTAATGAAGACAGTTTATGTGTCCATACGCAAGTATTTAGGGAGTGAAAACGGCTTTTAGACAAACTTTAACGACTGAAGTCACCTTAAACACCACGCAATATTCACTACAACAACCCACCACCAACCCCCAACCCCACCCTTAATCTTTGAAACACGCAGACAGGAATGGTGTGATAACGTAATTCATCACCTGTCTAATGTCTAATTGTCCTTACCAAGCCAGCTGACCAAAGCCAACAGCGGTATCCCTCGAGTGCCAGAAACCTCTTTCAACCTCTAAAACGCGCGTACGTGCGTGCGTGCGCGCGCGCGCGCGTGCGTGTGTGTGTATGTGCGTGCGTACGTGCGTGCGGGCGGGCGTGCGGGCGTGTGTGTGTGTGTGTGTGTGTGTGTGTGTGTGTGTGTGTGTGTGTGTGTGTGTGTGTGTGTGTGGAAACACTCAGACAGGAATGGTGTGATCACGTAATTCATCACCTGTTTAATTTTCCTTACCAAGCCAGCTGACCAAAGCCAACAGCAGTATCCCTTGAGTGCCAGAAACAACCCTTTTCAACCTCCACATAGTCTGCTAGCTTGTGTGTGTGTGTGTGTGTGTGTGTGTGTGTGTGTGTGTGTGTGTGTGTTTTGTGTGTGTACGAGCGTGCGTGTGTGCGTGCGTGCGCGCGTGCGTGCGTGCGTGTGTGTGTGCGTGCGTGCGAGCGTGTGTGTGAAGTTTCATGAATAGAAGGCACCCCACGACAAGACCTTGTTACTCTTGAGGCAGCGAGACAACACAGTAGATATATCGAGAAGATTTACCTTTGACAAATAGACGTCAATACGCTTTAGCAGGTAAGAGTGAAGATTTTGTTTTCACAGGGGGGCCACAAGGTAGACGTTGGGTTTCATAGTCTCTGCTGGTCAGTTTTCCTCTGTGTGTGTGTGTGTGTGTGTGTGTGTGTGTGTGTGTGTGTGTGTGTGTGTGTGTGTGTGTGTGTGTGTGTGTGTGTGTGTGTGTGTGTGTGTGTGTGTGGACACTGACTGGACATTGAGATACTACATTACTGGCCCTGTACGTGGTGGTGGTCAAGTTTGCTTTTTCGGACAGGTATTGTAGTAAAAGATAAGAGTGTGGTTTTCTGTGCTGTTTTCGGGGACTAGATGTGTGTGGTAGCGGGAATGATTTGGAAACTTGGTACAAGCAAGTTTTTGTGTGTTTTTTCCCCGGTCTTCAGTTTTTATTCATGATGATTTTTGGTTTTGATGAGGTAAGTGAAGTTTTCAACACGTTTGCAGTTTAACTTGATCATAGGAAGTAGGAATATATATATATAATATTATATATATATATATGTGTGTATATATATATGTGTGTATATATATATGTGTGTGTATATATATATATATATATATATATATATATAATATATATATATATATATATATATATATATATATATATATATATATATTAACTTGTTAAGTTATGCCTTATTTTGAGAGAAAAAGAATACGTATATATATAATTTTAGTGACCTAATGTACTTCGCAACCGAACAATGTGGCGTGTAGATTTTTGTCGCCGTTTGTTGTTTGGTTGGTTCGTTTTTATTTGGTTGTTTTTTGTTCGAGGAGGATGTGTGTCTGTGTGTGTGTGTGGGGGGGGGGGGGGGTGCTTTAGGGGATTTTGTTTGGTTCTTTTTTGTTGTTGGGTGTTTTTGTGGAGTTTTTTGTTGTTGGTTTTTTTGTTGTTGGTTTGTTGTTGTTGGTTTGTTGTTGTTTTTTATTGGGGGGGTCTTCTTCTTCTTGTTATTGCTCTTGTTTTGGGTTTTGGTGTTGTTTTCTGTTGGTTGGTTTTTTTTGTTGTTGTTGTTTGTTGTTGGTTTTTTTGGGGGGGTGGAATGGTTGGTTTGGTTTGTATTGCAGCTTGCTTGGGTTTGGTTGCTTTTGTGTTGTTGTTGTTTGTTTTGGGGGATCTTCTTCTTGTTGTTATTGTTTTTGTTTTGGGTTTTGTTGTTGTTGGTTGTTTTTTGGTGTGTGTTTTTTGGGTTTTTTTTTTTTGGGGGGGATGTGGAATGGTTGGTTTGTTTTGTTTCGCTGCTTGCTCGGATTTGGTTGTTTTGTTTGGTATTGCGTTGTTTTGTTTGGAGGGATATGTTGTTTTTGTTTTTGGCTGTGTTTTTGTTTTGTTTTTTGTTTGGTTGGTTGGGTTTTGAGGGGTTGGGTTTAGGGGAGGGGCTGTTTTGGGGTTTGTTTGTTGTTTTTTTGTTGTTGTTGTTTTGATGTTTGTTTTTTTGGGAGGGGGGGGGTTAGGGGGGGGGGCTTCTCTTATGCGGTGAAATAGGTGTTTGTTAACACAAACTAGATGCATGTTTGTCAAATTACTGAGAGGAAAAAATTATATTTCTCCGTAGCCAGCTGCGGTCAAATAAATCTCAGTTTGCCTGCTACTTTCGACTATTCATGACCAGACTTGCAGCTCAGAGTATCAGAAAAAATACATATTTGTTTCACAGGCAAGCGTTTTGACTGGCATAGTCCTTTGACTTTTTAGCCATTCACTGCCGACCGCATTTCTTTACAAAAAAAACAAAACAAATATAAATGATAACTAGTCAACAATAAGAAGTACAATATACTCAGCTACACCATTGTACACACGTCCATCTGGAGCAGCAACAAGCTAATAGCTTATTGTGCTCTACGCCATCAAACACAACGCAATTTGTCATTTGGCAGCTGTTGTATTTGTGTTTGTTTTGTAATGTGTCGTTTATATTGTGCTGTGTTGCGTTGTGTCGTATTACTTTGCTTCTTTTTTTGTTTTTTTTAACTAGATCGCGTCGTTTTGTATTGTATTGTATCAAATTGTGTTTCAAGCACTGTATTGTATCATACTGCATTGTACTGTATCGTATTGTGTTGTATTATATTGTGCTGTATTGTATTCTACCATATTGTATTGTTCATCAGCTCACACGTCAACTGATGTCTAAATAGCACACACTTCGTTGTCAACAGGAATGACCAGTGGCCCGTGTCCTGCTCCAATGACCACAACAAACAAGAGCCTCTGCTGACCACCACACACAGAACGGACCGTTCCAACTTGATGCCCTCAGGCCTCTACACATCTCCGCTACATTGACCACAAGAACAACGTCAACTTTGGAAACACGCCAGTCTCAACACTACTTACACCATTCTTACGAACTGTGTACTACTCTCTGTGATACAAATTGCACAAAACAAAACAAGCTAGTAGAAATCTAAAACGAAAAACGCTTTGAGGTTACGTGAAGGGAACACCTTAAAACAAAAGTGTTGAAAATTCAATGTGTACAGATTCGCTAAAGATCACGGATGAGTGATTGTGAAGTCTTTTGAGTTCAGTCTGAGATGTCTATATCAGCTAAATCCAGG
>CM060322.1:29446868-29451171 GCA_030674155.1 Stramonita haemastoma
ATGTGCCCTCTGAGATAACTGGACATGAGAGGAAAGACTTACTCATCACATGTTTTATTTGTGCACATGAAAGCAAACTTGCTACCCAGCGGCTTTCCTTTCAACTTCATAAAGTTTCACAACACTATGGCAGAACTTAGAAGGCAACTGTCACATAATGTTGTGGTTGAGAATATCAACATCAGTCAACCTAAAGCCTTCACATTCTTTCAAGTCTAAAAGCATAATCCTCATTAGGTTCAGAGTCAGTCTCAATGCTGTGATCATTACTACATGTATTATCTTCTTCCCTGCTTTCGCGTGAATCATCAAGTACAGTGTATAGATTCAACAGTTTTCTTTCATTTCGGGTGGAAGTGGCACTTAAACATTCACTGGAATTAACTTGTTTTTGTGTGTGTGTGTGTGTGTCAATTTCCCATAATCCACAGAACTTTCTCAGTGGAATCGTAGTGGTTTTGTGTACCCAGTACCTATTGCCTTGGAATTTTCTTTCACAAGTTCTTTTACCTCTTATCTGCAGGCATGGTTGTGTGTATCACGGGTCACAGACTTCAGAAATGTATTTGTTTTGAATTAAAACTAGCACAGAAAAAGACAGCATGGGTGCAGCCATTTGCAAAAGGGAAATCACTCAGGCAAAAATACGTTATAGGTACAGATTCGAAGGGAGCAGTCCGTTTTTTTTGTACACAATACGTTGTAAGGAACCTAAAAAGTCAATGTTAAACTATAAATCCATGTTCTGAGAGTTAGCACCCATCTCCTTTGATCCACAATATCTCCACTATGGTGTTGAATTGAACTATAATTCAAACTGTGGATAAAAAAATAGACAAGTTTATAATATGCAGTGATATATTCATTTTTAAAAAAAATAAATAAAAGATATCTTCGAAAAACATTTTTGGGAGTAAAAACTCAGTAAGTCTGTCCCTAAAGTCTTCAAACATTTTTTTTTCAATGTCATTGAAAAAATACACGTCATTTTGATGTGTAGTAAGTGCCGTAGCTAGAGCTCCGAGGTTCGCCAATGGTGAAATTTTATGCATGTGAAAGTTTTTACCGATCATGAAGGTAGCCACATTTCAACTTCGGGAATGTTAAATATACATATAAGCCTACTGGAACGCAGGAGCATGCAGCCTAGGCAAACAGGGTGACGAGTAGCCACGGTGGTCTGGAGGCAACTCACCTGACTAAAAAAAACGAGAAGTCGCAGGTTTAATTATAGTTTGAACTCAAACTACCCCCGCCTCAGTTCCATTAGACCTTAAGTGGTGATCTAGATACTAGTCATTTGGATGAGACAATATACCAAGATCTCAAGTGCAACAGATTTAGCGTACACAAAAGAAGTCACGGTTATAAGAGGGCTGCCCCTGGAAAAGTCCAGTGAAACAAAAAGCAGTTCTTGCCGGAAAACAAATGTACGCACTGTGGCAGACGACTGAATACAATAATGGTTTGGGCTTTTCCTGTAGCGACGCTCTTCCCGGAAGAGCAGCCTGAATTCCACGAAAAGAAATCTTCTGTGACTGAAAATGGTATTCAATACAATTCGATTCAATGCGATGTGCCCGACACCTTTAACCCATCCACTAGAGTGTGTGTGGTGGGTGGTCTGCGTACTAGTCTTTCGGATGAGACGATAAACCCAGATTCCATATGCAATAGGCCTTGAGAGAGAGAGAGAGAGAGAGAGAGAGAGAGAGAGAGAGAGAGAGAGAGAGAGAGAGAGAGAGAGAGAGAGAAGAAGAGAGAGATATTTGATTTGATTTGATTTGATTTGATTTATTCTTTTATATCGAGGATAATGGGATAAGCACTCTTGTGCTTTTTTATATCCAGTCCCCGTGTGTATGCAGTTTTGTAAATGTCATCTGTTCCCACCGGCACACGATGGCCTACTCTTACGAATAGCGGAATAGGATTTAACGTGTGCGCAAGATGTTCTGCGTGCATTCGCACACGGGGCCTCGGTTTAAAGTCTCATCCGAAGGACTTTTGGGGAGAGTGGAGTCAGCACTGATGTTAACTCCAGGAGAAAAATCTCCTCGACCGGACTCGAACCCGGGTCTTCAAATTGCCAGCGCAATGTTCTGACCACTAGGCTATCCGAGAGAAAGAGAGAGAGAGAGAGAGAGAGAGAGAAGAGAGAGAGAGAGAGAGAGAGAGAGAGAGAGAGAGAGAGAGAGAGAGCAGACAGACAGACAGACAGACAGACAGACAGACAGACAGACAGACAGACAGAACAGACAGACAGTGATGCAGACAGGAGAGATGAAAACACAGAAAAAAAAAGAGACAGACAGACAGACTGACAGAGATAGACATATACACAGAGAGACAGAAAGAGACAGACAGCCCCATTCCTTCGTTTTAAATTCTCAAGATCCACAGGCACACAACAAAAGATTCTATACAAACTTCTAGTTTGTGAATTCATTTTTATTCTCCACAAGAACAAAAAATAAAAGAATGAACACATTCTATGACTAGCAATTGGGAAGAAATTATATTTTTAAAAAAAAGATAATAATAAGTCAACATAACTGATATCAAAATAAAAAATGCGTAGGCTAGCTCGTGTGGCATTTCAAGATTATGCTTTGATTCTCCAGAATTATTTATTGGAAATAATTATACAGAATGAATGACTAACCAAACTATCACTGGGAACAAAAATTCTTTGGAGTAAAACCCCCAAAAAGTCACAAAATGATTTGTGGAGGAAAAAAAATTAGAAAACGAAAAAGAACACAGATTTATTGCAGTACATCAAAATAAAACACGATAGTATTCTACCAATACCCTTTTTATTTTTTTAAAGGTTCACGCTTTACAAATAAACTGGATTTACTCAGAACATGTGGAATAGGAAAAAAACAAGGAACACTTAAAACAGGTATAAATAATGTACAAGTGGACTGTTGGAACAAGGGTAACACGTTTGTTTAATAACAAAGAGATTCACAGTTCAAATCTGCATCGTCGTCAGGGTTGGGAAGAAGAGGAAAGGGGGAGTTGGGGGGGGGGGGGGGGGGGGGGATTGCTCTTGAGTGGCTGGCTTTTTTTTTTGGGGGGGGGGAGGCAGGGGGATAGGCTAGCATTTTTTCTGTAAGGATTTTATGGTTGGCTTTCTTTTTCTTTTAAAAATGGAAGGGTTTTTTGTCTGGTTAATCTGCTTTGGAGGGAGGGGGGGGGGGGGTTGCTGGTTACTTTTTATCATTTTTCTGGGGGGGGGGGGGGGGGGGGGGCTTGTTGGTTGGGGGGGGGGGGGGGGGGGGGGCTTTGGCTGGCTGTTTTATAAAGATTGAGGGTGGTGTTGGTTGGCTATATCAATAAAGGTGTTTTTTGTTGATGTAGTTTGTTAACTTGTTGTTTGGTTGGTGGTTGTTTTTCTTCTTTTTTTTTTTTTTTTGGGGGGGGGGGGGGGGTTGCTTTGGTCAGCTGTTCTTTTGCAAGGTTTTGTTTATTTGTTGTTGTCGGGTTGTTTGATTTTCTTTTTTTCTTTTGATGTGTGTGTGGGGGGTGGGTGGGTGGTACTTGACTTTCGTTTAATGGGCTTTGGGGATGACTTTGGCTGGCTACTGGTTAAGGGTTTCAGGGGTCGCTATTTTTTTCAGGGGCGTTTTGGTTAGCTATATTTTTTTTAGCGTTTCCAAAAAAAAAAAAGGATAATGTTACTCATATCACCAGACTAGCCCAGGCCATAAGCTGTGTCAGTTATTGATGTCAGCTAATTGCAAAGGCCTACATTAAACTGTTGTTATGTTGTAAAATGTTGTTATGTTGTAAAATGTTGTGTTGAGATTGCCTATGGCTATGACGAGTTCTTAACATAACAACCTGCACTCTCCTTTAAATGAGAAAAAAATCCTCTGAAGTCGGAGTATAGTGGCCTATATGGCAAGGTACTTGAAAACAGTAAAACACGCAAACTTCTCATTCAGTGTGCGATTTCAATCTCACAGTGATTCCCAGGTGGGATGAGTGAGTCAGAGTACACATTCTGGGTGCTCCCCGGAGTGTTAAGCTGGGGAATGCACAACAACAACAACAACACCAGACTATAAAATTGATGGTGGCCTGGATGTAAAGTCTTTTGGGTGAGAACGATTACTAAGATCACACACATGCAGCATAGACTTTCGAAAGCACAGAGGGTTCCATGCTGGGTACTGTTTGAATCAAGCATAGCATGGGCCATAGCTGGAATATTCTTCCTTGTATATATGTATATATATATATATATATATATATATATATATATATTATCGTTCTTCAACTAGAGCCCCAA
>CM060322.1:29451271-29453771 GCA_030674155.1 Stramonita haemastoma
TGTGAGAGTGAGCATGTGTCTGTGCCTGTTCTTTTTTCTTTCTTCTTTTATATCAAGGGTAATGGAGTAAGCACTCACGAGTTTTTTTTTACATCCAGCCCCCGTGTGTATGCAGTTTTGTAAATCTTGTCATCTGTTCCCACCGGCACGCAATGGCCTACTCTTACGAAAAGCGGAACAGGATTTAACGTGTGCACAAGATGTTCAAAAGGAGTGTACGTGTGTGTGTGTGCATGCGTGCGTGTGTGCGTACATGTGTGCGTGCGTGTTGTTGTTTTTTTAAAGTTTATTTGTTCTTTTATTACAAGGATGATGGAATAAGCACTCAAGTGCTTCTTTTACATCCTAGTTCCCGTATGTATGCAGTTTTGTAAATTTTGTCATCCGTTCCCACCCGTACACAATGGCCTACTATGTGTGTGCGTGCGTGCGTGCATGCGTGCATGCGTGTGTGTGTATGTGTGCGTATGTGTGTGTCCGTCTATATGTACATGTGTGTATTTTCACGAATGTACCCACCCGTGCATTTCAGAGCACTCACAGAGCCGGCTTGTACATGGATACCTGTTTGAAGTATGTCCAAACAAAACAAAACAAAACAAAACAAAACAAAGAGAGAGAAAGGGGAAAAAAATGAAAAAACGAAATTCATTAGCACAGCAAATTAGCAGAAAGGTGTAGCACTCTGTGTATTGATGGCCAGATCAATTACTGTACACCATCCCTGCAAGTAAGACGATCTGCCTCTCGCTTCCTCATTATTCTTCTAGACTCTTTCCATATTGATTCGCTCTTTCTAGGATTTTGTCTTTCTCCTTTCTGTTTATTTAGTTTGTTCTTTTTTTTTCCTTTCGTTTTGTATCTGATTTTTTTAGAGGGTGGGGGGGGGGGGCTTTTTGCCTTGGGCTCTCTCTCTCTGTCTCTGTCTCTGTATCTCTCTCTCTCTCTCTCTCCTCTCTCTCTCTCTCTCTCTCTCCTCTTTCTCTCTCTCTCTCTCTCTCTCTCCGCTCTCTCTCTCTCTCTCTCTCTCTCTCTCTCTCTCTCTCTCTCCCCTCTCTCGGATAGCCTAGTGGTCAGAACATTGCGCTGGCAATTTGAAGACCCGGGTTCGAATCTGGTCGAGGAGATTTTTCTCCTGGAGTTAACATCAGTGCTGACTCCACTCTCCCCACAAGTCCTTCGAATGAGACTTTAAACCGAGGCCCCGTGTGCGAACGCACGCAGAACATCTTGCGCACACGTTAAATCCTGTTCCACTTTTCGTAAGAGTAGGCCATCGTGTGCCGGTGGGAACAGATGACATTTACAAAACTGCATACACACGGGGACTGGATGTAAAAAAGCACAAGAGTGCTTATCCCATTATCCTCGATATAAAAGAATAAATCAAATCAAATCAAATCAAATCTCTCTCTCTCTCCTTACCTATCTTACTTATCTCTCTATCTGCGTCCCTGTCCTTCTCTCTCATCTGCCAATTTCTATCTCATTGTCTGTCTCTGTCTGTCTGTCTATCTGTCCATAATGTTTTTTCTCTCTCTATATGTCTGTATGTCCCAGTCTCTCTCTCATTTCTTCCTCTTTCTGTCACTCATCTATTTATCCATTTGTATCTTTCAGTCTGTCTCCCTCTGTGTCTGTCTGTCTGTCTGTCTGTCTGTATGTCTGTCTGTCTCTCTCTGTCTCTGTCTCTCTCTCTGTTTATTTTTCTATTTGCATATCTGTCTTTTGTTATAATCTTTAGTTCTCTTTATTCCATGTTCAGCTCTGATTTATTTTAACTTTTCAAAAATTGTTTCTTCGGTTTTTGCCCCTATCTTCATGGTTTTTTTCTTTCTATCCTCTTCCTGTTTGTTTTTCATCGGTATACCAGCCTTTTATTTCTTTCCTCCTTTTATTTTTTCTTAGTTTCTTACATTCTTCTGTCCTTCGTTTTTTTTGTTTTTTTCATTCTTTCACTAAGAGACAAATCGGGAAAGGAGAAATAAAGGTAGACTGAAAAACAGACAGACAGACAGACGGACGGACGGACGGACGGACGGATAGATAGATAAATAGATAGATAGATAGATAGATAGATAGATAGATAGATAGATAGATAGATAGATAGATAGATAGATAGATAGATAGATAGATAGATAGATAAAGACAGACAGACAGACAGACAGGCAGATAGATAGATAGATAGATAGCTAGCTAGCTAGCTAGATAGCTAGCTAGCTAGCTAGCTAGATAGATAGACAGAGACATATAGACAGACAGACAGACAGACAGATAGATAGATAGATAGATAGATAGATAGATAGATAGATAGATAGATAGATAGATAGATAGATAGATAGATTCAGTGACAGAAATATATATAAATATATATACATATATATACACATAGAGAGAGAGAGGGGGGGAGACAGAGAGAGAGGGAGACAGAAAGAAAGAAAGACAGACTGGCAGGATGACAGAGAGGGGGAGAGAGATGATGATGATGATGATGATGATG
>CM060322.1:29461271-29464925 GCA_030674155.1 Stramonita haemastoma
ATGCAGAACGTCTTGCTCACACCTTTAAACCCTGTCTTCCTTTTGGAAAAGCAGGTTGTTTGTTTTGGTAAGAACAGATGACAAAAAATATAGGCCCAAAAATGCATACACACTGTTATCATATTTAGACATCATCCTCGATGCTGGAATATAATCATATGAGGCGGAATGAAGGGCAAAAGCGGTCGTAGACCCAAAACTCTTACTACTGGTGAACCTCAGAGCTGTAACCAAACAAAGAAAAAAACGCCTCCCCCCAAAAAAAAAGCCAACAAACAAACAAAACCAGAACACAGGCACACTTCCCTACGGGATAGAATGGATTGATGAACAGCCTGTGATTATTGCACTCCCTAGGGATCCAGCTAGAGATAAGGGAACTGTGCTACATGGAAATGGCCATGGTGATACATTACTGGCTGTGCCCATTTGTCCAGAGCACTCTGATAAAAACTCATGTGCTTGGTCTGAAAAAACAACAACACCAAAAACAATTCATGGTTTGTTGATGTACACATTACTATTTCTATGGAGATGTTCTGAGATATTTTTTTTAATTCACTGAAATTTAAGAATCAGATTAAGAGATAGCGGAATCATTTGGTTTTATTCTATCTTTTTATAATGTTACTTCTTCTTTGCTGTCGTCAAACACTCAGAAAGCAACGATTGTTGTTTGTCATATAAGCAAAAATGTGTTGCACTGCCATTAAGCACCTGTTAGGTCAGGCCAAGTGTATCTGACTTCAGTGTCATACTTCTTAACTACCTAAAAACACTACTGTCTATTTCTTCAATGCACTAAGGAGCAAAACCTTTTGCTGAACCCCCCCCCCAAAAAAAAAAAACTTATTCCACTTTTCAAAAAGAATTGTCCCTGCATGAGTAAGCATTCCTCCTCACCTCAGCTATCCCGTAGTTTTGAAGACCATTTGGGGCACCACTGAAGATTTTACAACACTCAATGCATTATGCACTTAAGTCACAGAAAATGAAAGGGAACACACTGCACCATTCAACCTAACCTAGCCTTGTTTCGTTTTTTCCTGTTACCTCCTTCTTGTCTATTTCCTGCCTTCTTAGTCCATTCTCCTGCCTTCTTTTTTTCGAGAAAGACTTAAAAGATAATAATTCTCTCCCACGCCAAAAGTCAGATGCACTAGGCCTGACTTAGTCAGGCGCTTAACTGCAGGCAATGCAACGCATATTTGCTCATATGACAGAGCAACAATAGTTGCTGTCTGAGCGCTCAACCACAACGAAGAAGAAGAAGAAGAAGAACGTGACCAAACACGATCATTTCTTCCTCAGTACCGAAACACACTGTACTGTATTGCACTGTAGCTTTACTCAACACCACACTACATCTGTGTCTGAACTCTAGAGACAGAGCCTGGGGGGGGGGGAAACAATATAAAGACTCAGCAACACACACACGCACACACACACACACACACACACACACACCACACAAACACACACACACACAGCACACACACACACACACACACACAGCACAACACACACACACACACACAAACCGATTTTTTCCCTCAAAACTGCAGGTGCCGATTCGTCGGCAAAGTCCCGACAAGTGCCCCATCAAAGACGCCGCGGCCGAACAAAAGAAAGGAACAACAACAACAAAAACTCTCCGACCGGTGCGCGAACACGATCAGACACGCTGCCTGTTTAGTTGGTAGCAGGTGATGGGTATACATGTGTGTGTGCATGTACGTGGTGTGTGGGCGGGGAGGGGAGGAGGTGGTGTTGTGTGTGTGTGTGCGTTTGTGTGTGTGTGTGTGAGGGGGGGTTGTGTGTGGTGTTTTTGTGTGTTTGTGTGTGTGTGTGTGTTTTGTGTGTGTGTGTGTGTGTGTGTGTGTGTGTGTGTGTGTGTGTGTGTGTGTGTGTGTGTGTGTGTGTGTGTGTGCCTTTTGAAGTCGGTAGCAGGAGATGGGTGTACATGTGTGTGCGTGTGTTGGTGCATGTGTTTGTGTGGGGGGGAAGGGAGGTGTTGTGTGTGAGTGTGTGTGTGTGTTGGTGTGTGTGTGTGGTTGGGGGGGGGGGGTGTAAGTTGTGTGTTGTCTGTGTGTGTGTGTCTGTGTGTGTGTGTTGTGTTGTGTTTTGTGTGTTTATGTGTCAGTGCTTGCGTGCTTGCGCGCGCATATGTGCGTGTGTGTGTGGGGGGGGGGGGGGGTGTGTTGTGGTGTGTGTGTGTGTGTGTGCATGTGGTAGGTGAACCTAGGAAAACGTAGTGCACGTGCTCATCGTCTGTACAGTTCAGTCAGAAAGAGGTGTGGGCCTTTTTGTTTTTAACCTGCTCTTATATCCACAGTACAGTCAGTTTCCTCTGACTGGGGAAATCAAGAAAGCTATCATGAAAAATCCAGAAAATGCTTCAAAGCATCAAGAGAAAAACTGTTGAAAACACCTGATGGTTGTACTAATTGTTCCACATCAATCGGTTGATCAAACCTAAAAGGTTCTTTTACCGGTCCTTGAACTTTTAGCTTAATCTGCCATACATGATTACATTGATAAACTTTCTGTGAACTTTGGAAATATCCATGATTTCTTTGTTCGTGTGTCATAACCTTGTTGCTATTGCCTGGCTCCTGTGTGTGTGTGTTTGCTCGTTTTTCTCCTACGCAAATAAAGAGTTGAACAGTTCAAGCTGGGTTGAAGAATGTTCAGAAATTATTTTTTTCTTCGTCCTTGACCGTTCAAATAGCAACTATTGCTCTCTGTCCTAAGACCTGTTCTGCTTTTCGTAAGAGTAGTCCATCGTGCGCCGGTGAGAACAGATGACATTTACAAAACTGCATGCACACGGGGACAGGATGTAAAAAAAACGCATATGACTGCTTATTTCATTATCCTTGATGTAAAAGAATAAATAAAATACTAAAAATAAAATGACCGAAACTGTGTTGCGCTGCCGTTAAGCGCCTGACGAGTCAGGCCCTGCACATCCCGCTTCGGCATGATCATCTTAAATCAGAATTTTACATATGCTGAACAAAATTGAAACTTCTATATAAATAATATGCATTGAAAACGAAGTCACCTGACAACTCAGAACATTGAAACACTCTTGTTAGGAGTGAAATGCACGACATCCATCTTATTTTTCAATTGTCGTGAGAGAAATTATCTCATGCATTTCTTCTCTAGAGCAAAACCCTTAATTCAGGTAAAAGCTGTTGTAAAAACAATGAGAGGCAAGCAAGACAGACAGACAGACAGACAGACAGACAGACAGACAGACAGACAGACAGACAGAGACAGACAGACAGACAGAGAGGAAATCAAATCATTAAATCATAAGCAAACAAGACAACTAAGATAAACAGAATGAATCTAGCATTAATTTCAGAAATACAACACTCTCAACTCAACCTGCAGAAAACTCACTTCCTGGTATCGCGAATTTTGTTCTTAATGGAAGGAATTGTTTACACCTTTGGCTCCCAAGTTTTCTGACTAATATTGTTCATGTTCCATATATGCATTTGGAGCTACTGCAATTCTCTTTTGGCTAGTCTACCAGCATCATTCATCCACTCCCTTCAATGCATACAAAACTCTGCAACTCGACTGGTCCTCAGAAAGGAAAAATCCGAGCATATTACTCCTCTCTTGCGATCTCTCCAC
>CM060322.1:29465025-29470025 GCA_030674155.1 Stramonita haemastoma
GAGAGAGAGAGAGAGAGAGAGAGAGATTTCATTTCATTTCATTTCATTTGATTTCATTTGTTCTTTTATATCGAGGATAATGGAATAAGCACTCTTGTGCATTTTTACATCCAGTCCCCGTGTCTATGTAGTTTTGTAAATGTCATCTGTTCCCACCGGCACACGATGGCCTACTCTTACGAAAAGCGGAACAGGATTTAACGTGAGCGCAAGATGTTCTGCGTGCGTTCGCACACGGGGCTTCGGTTTAAAGTCTCATCCGAAAGACTTTTGGGGAGAGTGGAGTCAGCACTGATGTTAACTCCAGGAGAAAAATCTCCTCGACCGGAATCGAACCTGGGTCGTCAAATTGCCAGTGCAATGTTCTGACCACTAGGCTAGAGAGAATGAATGAATGAATGAATGAATAATCTTTATTTTTCAAGGGTAACAGAGTAGCATTACATACTTTTTTTCATCCGGAGAGAGAGAGAGAGAGAGAAATGTGTGTGTGTGTGTGTATGTGTGTGTGTGTGTGTGTGTGTGTGTGTGTGTGTGTGTGTGTGTGTGTGTGTGTGTGTGTGTGTGTGTGAAAGTCGAACTTTTATTTTCAGATAGTCTGTTGAATAAGCAGAGTAGTTGCTTTTATCCCCACCAAGCCATCCAGCTAAAAGATTAACACATAATTATATAATATATATATATATATATATAATAATAAAAACCTAAACAGATACAAGCCGTACAAATGAATGAAACGCGCGCGCGCGCGCGCGCGCGCGTGTGTGTGTGTGTGAACAAACATAACACACACACACACACACACACACACACACACACACACACACACATATATATATATATATATATATATATATATATATATATATATATATATATATATATATATATAATACAGAGAGAGAGAGAGAGAGAGAGAGAGAGAGAGAGAGAGAGAGAGAGAGAGAGAGAGAGAGAGAAAAAGCACACACACACACACACACACACACACACACACACACACACACACACACACACACACACACACACCAGTCAGATAAAGGGAAATAAGTCATCACCTGGAACTTGAAGAACTTTCGGAACTGCATTGGGTCCCCTTTAGGCTGAGTGTAGTTGACAGAGCATACCAGTCTGAAACAGCACGACACGACACTCTCTCCACCAGTAGGCCAAACAGTGTAGAATACACAGAAAACAAATGAGGCTAATGGAATGTCTCCTGCTGTTTTACCAGCTATGCCACGAAAGACCATTTCCCCCCTGTATTGATTCAAAATGGCGAAGTCAAATAAATGTCTTTATTTTCGGTCTTTCCTTTCATTCATACACAGGATTTCTTGAGAAATTGGTAGGCCTCCGTCAGTCGGTGTCGAGGAATTGATAATTTACTGACACATACTATTTAAATCTATGTCAAGGGGAGATGGAGTAGCCTGGTGGTTAGAGTGCTGCGTTCGTGATCTCACGGCCCGGGTTCGAGCTCACCCGTGAGGCACCTATTCGAAGGGATTTTTCCAATGGAGTTAACATCAGCACCCACTCCCCACCCCCTAAAATCCTTCACATGAGACTATAAACCGAAGTTCGGTGTGCGAATCATTAGAAATCCTGTACAATATTAGCTCAGTGATGTGAACGCACGCAGAACATCTTCCGTACACGTTAAAACCAGTTCCACCTTTCGGAAGAATAGGCCATATTGTTCCAGAAAAAACGAATGATAATTAAAAAAAAAAAACCCCACACACACACATGCACACGGGTGTCGCGCGTAGACATCATCCCCAAAGTCGGAATGCAGCTACCTTCATGGTGGGGGGAGAACTGGTCCCATACGCAAAATCTCACCGTAGATTAACCTCTGAGTTCTATCCAAGGAACGAAAACAATTGATGTCATTCACAGTGTTTCAAAATGTTAGCATAAAGGCTCTTACCAAAATAGGCAAGAAGAGAAAAAAAGAAAGAAGGAAAGAAAAGAAATAAAGAAATAGTTTTTAAAAGGAAATAAAGGGTTATTAGAAAAAGGAAAGAAAATAAGAAAAGAACTGAAATAGGAGGAATGAAAGAAAGATAAATTATTATTTTAAAAAGAAAGGAAGGGAGATGAAAAAAAAATGACAAAGGAGCTGAAAAAGGAAGAAAGAAAGTAAAGAAACAAATATTTTCAAAGAAGAAAGAAAGGGAGACTAGAAAAAAAAATACTAGAAGAACCGAAATAGGTAGAAAGTAAAGAAATAAATATTTTTTTTTAAAGCAAAAGAAGGAAGAAAGAAAGGGAAATTAAAAAAGAAAGAAAATAAGAAAGGAACCGAAATGAGGAGAGAGAGAGAGAGAGAGAGAGAGAGAGAGAGAGAGAGAGAGAGAGAGAGATGGGCGATGATCAATACATGACGTAACAACAGCGCTTAACCATAATAACACAGCACTACAAAGACCAAATACATGCTTCTTTTTTTTCTTTTCCTTCTTCGTGTAACGCTCAGACAGCAACTATTGTTGTCTGCTATATGAGCGAAAATGCGCTGTGCTGCCGTTAAGCGCCTGACAAGTCTGGCCCAGTGCATCCGATTTCGGCGTTGGAAAGAATTGTTATCTTAAAAAAAAAAAACTATTGCAAAACAAAAAGGCAGGAAAATGGAACATTAACAAGAAGGCAGAAAACAAATAATAAAGAGGTGACATGAAGAATAGAAACAAGGCAAAAACAAAGAGAGGGGTAGAAAAGAGGGAAGTCCTAGCACAAAATTTCCAGAAGATGGGGATGCTGTTATTACTGACTGGACTCCCGTATCCCCACGGGGGCGGGGGGGGGGGGGGGGGGGTACATGTTTAGGATCAGCATAAGAACAAAATGTTACAATCACAATACATTGTAAGTCACAAAGTAGCAACAAAACAGATCTAGAAACATCTTTCAGAGAACAGGATTAAAAACAACAACAGCAATAGCAACAGCAAACGACTATACAAAGTAAATCAAAAAAACAAACAAACAAATCTTACAGGAAGCAAAACCAAACAAAGAAAAACTAGAACAACAATGACACAACAGGCAAAAGAAAGCCAAAATAAACGACAAAGCAAAGATAAAAACAAACAGCTAAAAGCACGCAACCAAAAAGCAAAATAACATTGACAACAACAGCAGCAAAAACATAAAAAACAAAACAAAACAAACAAAAACAAAACCCCAACAACCTCCCCCCCCCCCCCCCCCACCCTCCTGCTTGAAGTACCTCGAACACAGATATGAATGACGTAGTCATGAAATACTATGACGCAATTAGTCTGGGTTGTTTTTTTTTTCTTTTTTTTTTCCTAGGCCAAAGTTTCAAGGTTCATCAATGGTGGAATTTTGATTTTATGTATGCGCCAGGTTTTGCTCACCATTAAGGTAGCCGCATTCCGACTTTCGGGATGCTGTCTAAACACGACACCGATGTGGATGCATTAAAAAAAAAAAAAAAAAAAGCAACCCATTATCATCAGTTCCTATAGCACGCAAAGGCATACTCTTCCAAAAAACAAAGCGGGGTTTTACCGTGCGTGCAAGATGTTCTGCGTACGTACGTTCGCACACGGGACCTCGGTTTACAGTCTCATCCGAAGGACTTTCAGGGGAATGGATTTAACTTTGATGTTAACTACAGGGGAAAATCCTCTTAAACGGGTGCCTCGGTTGTTTCTCGATCCCGGGTCGTTAGATCACGAGTGCAGCGCTCAAACCACTGGGCCATCAAAGCAAAGACAACGTGATTAGACACTTTACAACATTCTACAATAATTGTGACCTTCCACTTCATGATGAGTCGCATTGCACCGGAGGTTAAGTTCTTATTTGTTAGCATTTAATCAATACGCAATTTTGAAAAAAAGCTATTCAATGAAAAGCAAACAAACAAAAAGAAAAACAGAGTGAAAATTGGATCGTTCTATTAACAGTTATAACAAATTGGAATGCTAGACACCAGGAAGTGACAAAATGAGAAACTGAGGGTTTTTGTCATTGAAACAGATAGGATGAGGAGTAAGGTGTTTTTAAACACGCTTTTAAAGCAAAAGATAAACAGCTTTTTACTTTGACACTTCAGTACAAGCTTGAAGAAAGCTGGTAGTTTTACTATCAACCAAAATCTTTAAAATCGGCAACATGACCCCCCCACCTGCCTAAAACGGCTTCTAGTGGGTCAGTTGCAATGCGACTTATGTTGTGGTGGAGGGTCATCAGTTAAAGGTACTTTTAAGATGTAAGGTGGTTTACATGTGAGTGCCCAGTTCTTTGATGTCCTGATGTATGACGTCATCCATGCTATGGTCTGGCAGGAGTTCAGGGATTGGCTGCTCCTCTGATGACGTCAGCCTGAGACATTGGGAACTGGATTGAAGCTCCGCCTGAGACAGTAAGTTATTTTCATTTGTTTATTTATTTGTTGTTGTTTTTTTGCCTATCTATTATTCATTTATTTATTTATTTATCTTTTTATTTATTCAGTCACCAATATGTTTATCTAAAATCTTTCATTTCGAGGATAATGGAATAGAACACTCGTGTGCTCTTTTGCATCCAGTCCCTGTATGCATGCTCTTTTGTAAATTTTGTCATGCGTTCCCATCGGCACACAAAGGCCTACTTCTGAAAGGCGCACTGGGTTTGAAGTAAAGTGTGCGCCGTAAGATGTTCTGCATGCGTTGGCACGTAATATTATGGGACCTCAGTTTATAGTCTCATCTGAAGGAGTTTTGGGGGATCGGGGTGTGGAGTCGGGAAAATTCCCTTGAAGGGGCGTCTCTTGCGGTGGGGTGCGGTGGGGTGGGGTGGGGTGTGGGTACAGGTGGTGGTGTGGTGTTTTGGGCGGGAGAAATTGGTTTTGTTACATTTGTGTGATGTTGCATTGGGTTGCATTGCATTATGTTGCATTGGGTTGCATTGCATTATGTTGTGTTGTATGGTTTTGTGCAACTGCTGTTGTCAGTCATAATTATGAGCACAAACGTGTC
>CM060322.1:29472525-29475025 GCA_030674155.1 Stramonita haemastoma
AGGAGGGGGTGAGGCAGGTAAGGGAGGAGGAGGAACAATTACAGCACGTAATGAAAGATTAACTACTTGATGCAGAGAGAGAGAGACAGACAGACAGACAGACAGACAGACAGACAGAGACAGACAGACAGACAGACAGACAGACAGTGGAAAAATAAAGACACATATACATCTACAATCAGAAAAAAACAACAACAAACAGACAGAAGAGTCACCCATAATATCCAAACTGGCACAGTCCAATTCAATGATTCTGCCTTTTTGTTTTTTTCAAAAGCCGCCAAGGGCAACAAGAAGTTATGATGTCCAGACAAAAATGAAACTGTAATTGTCATCTTGATATGTCATCTCTTTAAGGATAACTAAACTGATAGAGATCACCGGAGCGGCAGCTGTCCTCCTTAAAGGAATCAGACCAAGGATCCAGAATCCCTAACAATTAGGTTGCTACTTCATCTCTCCCTGGGGAATTCAATTCACGTCCATCTTGACGCCTCTCTGTATAGTTGTTTTGCCATAAGAGTGGCTTTTTTTTTCCCTACAGACATTTTCCAGTGATAATTCTCTTCACATTGTGAATTTTTTACGTACAGTATGAACCTTTTCTTTACTTGTGTCCAGATTTGCAAACACGCTATGTGCGCGTAATAGCGGGACGGATAGCCTAATGGTCAGAACATTGCGCTGGCAATTTGACGACCCGAGTTCGATTCCCGGTCGAGGCGATTTTTCTCCTGGAGTTAACATCAGTGTTGACTCCACTCTCCCCAAAAGTCCCTTCGGATGACACTAAACCGAGGCCCCGTGTGCAATCGCAGGCAGAACATCTTGCGCACACGTTAAAGGCTGTTCCGCTTTTCGTAAAAGTAGGCCATCGTGTGCCGGTGGAACAGATGACAATATTTACACAACGGCATACACACGGTGACTGGATGAAAAAAAGCACATGAGTGCTTATTCTATTATCCTCGATATAAAAGAATAAAATATATAGATAAAATAAATAAATAAATAAATATTAAAATGAATAGATTAGAGGAGGGAAAAGAGTAGGTTTGGGAGAAGGTTATGGGGGGAAGAGGGGGGTAAATAAGGGGATAGGTTAAGGAAAAGGAGGAAGGGGTAGAATAGAGGAGGGAGAGGGTAGGTAAGGGTGGGGGGGGGGGGTTACATTTGTCATGGTCTGTAATAAGTGGGCTATATATTTCTAAGTATCAAATAAAGTGGGACACAGGTGGCCAATACCATAATTATTTCCTATGCAAGTATTGTAAAGGAAGGTTCAAAGAATGGGTATGCCAAAAAGGCATGCGGTTACCAATATTTGTAGGTTTTTTTCCCAATGTCCTTGCATTAACCGCTAGACTAAACGAAAAAAGGAAAAGAAAGGAAAAAAGATGAAACATGAGACTGAAAGAAATAAAACAAAGAAGGAAAGAAAGAAAGAAAGGAAAGGAAAGAAAAAAAGAAAATGAAACAGAAAGAAAGAGAAAGGTAAATAAAGAAAAAAGAAAAAAGAAAGAAAAGGAAACAGACAGAAAAAAAGATGGAAATAAAGAAAAAAGAAAGAAGAAAAGAATCGAGAAACACAGAGAGAAAATAAAGCAAAGCAAAGCAAACAAGCAAACTGGAAAGAAAAAGAAAGGAAAAAGAAGAAAGAGCTCTTTGTCCGGACAAAACAGGGTGGATTTGTCAATGCCCCAGTTGCTAGCTTTCAGCAATTTCCTTTGCTTCCCTAAAAGAGAGCAAGAAAAAAAAACTGAGAAGAAAAGAAAAGAAAAAGGAAAATAAAACAAAGCAAAACAACAGAAAAGAGAGAGAGAGAGAGAGAGAGAGAGAGAGAGAGAGAGAGAGAGAGAGAGAGAGAGAGAGAGAGAGAGAGATTCATTCCAACGGGGCACACCCAAATTTCTCAGCGCCCCAGTTTTTAACTGTTGCCCCACAGAAAGAAAGGAGGATGACAGAACGAGAATAAAGCACAGAATGGAAAGTGCAAATGAAGAGGAAATCGATAGATAGATAGATAGATAGATAGATAGATAGATAGATAGATAGATAGATAGATAGATAGATAGATAGATACATACATACATACATACATACATACATACATACATGCATACATACATAGATACATAGATACATAGATATATAGATACATAGATATATAGATACATAAATACCTAGACACATAGATCGATAGATCGATAGATCGACAGATCGACAGATTGACAGATAGATAATTAGACAGATAGGTAGATACATACATACATACATACATACATACATACATACATACATACATACATACATACATACATACATACATACATACATACATATATAGATACATAGATACATAAATATAGATACATAGATAAATGAATACATAAATACATAAATAGGTGGATGGATATATCAACAGACAGACAGACGTATGGTTTGTAGTTGTTGGGTGTTCCCCAGCCTAACACCCTGGAGGTCACTCAGAACATGTACT
>CM060322.1:29480025-29482525 GCA_030674155.1 Stramonita haemastoma
CCTGCCTCCACAACAATCCACCTTTTTTTTTTTTTTAAATTTCCATGCGCACTTTAACTTTCTACCCCCCCCCCCCCTCGTCCCTCATCCTGTTGGTGGTATAGATACTAGCAGAGGGGAGGAACGTAGCCTAATGGTTAGAAGGTTGCTCTCGCAAGTTGACAGCCCGGGATCAAGCCTAGGTTCGAACCACCACTAAGATGCTCGTTTAAGGGGACCCCCCTCTCCTACCCCCGGATTTAACATCAGTACTGACTCCAGTCTCCCCAATAGTATGTGAGAAGTCCTTCGGATGGGATTATAAACCGAGACCTTGTGTGCGAACGCACGCGGAACATCTTGCGCACATGTTAAATCCTCTTCCGCTTTTCGAAAGAGTAGGCTAGGGTGTGCCGGTGGGAACAGATGACAAAATTTACAAAACTGCACATACACGGGGACTGGATGTAAAAAATACACATGAGAGCTTATTCCATTATCCTTGATATAAAAGAACAAAAACAATGAATAATACTGAGAGTATTAAAAAAAAAAAAAGAAGACAAATTAAATCAACTATTTAATCAGACAAATTGAATCAAGTATTTAATCAAATTGAACCAACTTTTTAATTAAATCAGACAAATTGAATCAACTATTTAATCAATCAAACATGGCATTTCCATCAAACATGGCATTTCCATCCCATACACACGTACAGCCTTAGACCCCTTTGTCCACGTAACCACTGTAGGTATTTTTCTTCTTCGTCGTCGAACGCTCAGACAGCAACTACTCCGTTACCTGTCATATACGCTGGGCCTAATTTGTCAGGCGCTTAGTGGCAGCGCGACGCACTTTCGCTCATATGACACGGGCGTGGGAGAGAATTGTTATCTTTAAGTCTTTCTGGGAAGAAAAAGACTGGAGAATGGACCAAGAAGGCCGAAAATCGACAAGAAGGAGGCGATAGGAGAAAAGGACAAAGGAACAAAGCAGAAACAAAGAGAGAGATAGAAAAGAGGGAATTCCTAACACACAGTTCACAGAAGGTGGGGATGCTGTTTATACTGACAGGCCCCTAGAATCCCCACTGTAGGAATAAAAAAACAACAACAAAAAACACCCCAGCTGCAGAACGTTACAGATCTGAAAAAAAAAAAATGTCCTACAGCAAGTCGTTCTGGTATGGGAACAACTTTTCCTGGCATGCCTTTCCCTGTGCTGAAGCAGTAAGAACTGAGGGAAAAGGAACAGGAAAGTATAGGTGATAGACTGAGGACCACACTTCCACCCTGGAGACAGGGTGCCCCGGACAGTTTGCGGAAAGAGCACACCTGCTCCTTACTGTCAGCAGGACCCCTGGGAATTAAACCGGAGATTCCTGGCTGAGAAACTTCCACGTAGGACAGAGGAAACTTTTGGACCTCTTCTCCTCTGTCTTTCTTGAAATGACTACTTCTCTAACTTAGAAAAAACCCACCCACCACCCCAAACCCTTGCTGGGTATACAGTTCAGAAAATGTTCTGAACCTTTTGGTGAACTGGTAAACTGGTGTATTGTGTGCATTCAGGGCCTTTCTTGTGGCTTGGACTGATTGCTGCTTTCAGTGGAAAGTTAATTCATGGCCCACAAAGGGATAAAGCCTTCGCCTGAGGAAGTGTTCGTGCATTCTCTGCATGCTGCCCCCCTTACTTCTCCCTCTCTCTCTCTCTACATTGGCTGTCCTTTGTCTCTCCGTCTGTGTGTGTCTTTCTCTCTGCCTCTGTCTTTTTCGGTCTCTGTCTGTCTGTCTGTCTGTGTCTCTCTGTCTGTTTGTCCGTCGGTCTGTCTGTCTGCCTGACTCTGTCTCTGTCTGCCTGCCTCTGTCTCTCTGTCTCTGCCTCTGCCTCTGTCTCTGTCTGTCTGTCTGTCCCGTCTGTCTGTCTGTCTGTCTGTCTGTCTGTCTGTCTGTCTGTCTGTCTGTCTGTCTCTCCTCTCTCTCTCTCTCTCTCCATCTCTCTCTCTCTCTCCTCTCCTCTCTCTCTCTCTCTCCTCTCTCTCTCTCTCTCTCTCTCTCTCTCCGCAGACATGCGGTTCTTCACGCGCATGTTCGTGTCTGAGTGTGCGTGTGTGTGTGTGTGGGGGGGGGGATGAGTTAACACCACTACTGTTAACTTTCAAGGGAAAAAGATCCCCTTAAACGGGTGTCTCGTTGAACCCGGGCCGTCAAACCGCGAGCGCAACACTCTAAACCACTGGGCCACCCCCCAACCCCCCTTCCCCTCACCCCTATCCAGCATATGGTTGAAACTTGAGAAATATAACAGAAACTAAACCGCTACCACCAACATCACCACCACCACCACCGCCACCACCATAATCACCAGCAGCAGCAGCAGTAGTAGTAGCAGCAGTAGCAGAAGCAGCAGCAGCAGCAGCAGCAGCAGCAGCAGCAGCAGCAGTAGCAACGAGGAAAGTTTACAGAACAATTGATTTTTTGTAAGTGCTTAGCTCTGAAAACATCACTGTTTATTGATA
>CM060322.1:29485025-29490981 GCA_030674155.1 Stramonita haemastoma
GCTACAGTAGAGCATAGAATGCAATTATTGAGTCATCCCTGTAATGTCATTTCTGTGCAGTGTGTGTGTGTGTGTGGCAATTGAATCAGTAAAACTTGGGTAAAAGTATTTGGTCGCCCCTAGTGAATTCTTGATGTTCTAGTGAAGACTTTGATGTTCTTTTGAACTACTTTTCACATCACTGGGTGTAATCGTCTGTCCTTGTGTGTGTGTGTGTGTGTGTGTGTGTGTGTGTGTGTGTGTGTGTGTGTGTGTGTGTGTGTGTGTGTGTGTGTCTGTCTGTCTGTCTGTCTGTCTGTCTGTCTGTCTGTCTGTCTGTCTGTCTGTCTGTCTCACTTTCCCTTTCCTCCCTCTATCTCCCCCTCTCTCTCTGCCTCTCTGTCTTTGTCTGTCTGTCTGTCTGCCTGTCTGTCTGTCAGTCTGTCTGTCTGTCTGTCTGTCTGTCTGTCTGTCTGTCTGTCTGTCTGTCTCTCTCTCTCTCTCTCTCTCTCTCTCTCTCTAATTGTTTCTGCCAGTGTCCTTCAGTGTGTGTGTGTATGTGTATGTGTGCGTGCGTGCGTGCGTACGCACGTGTGTATAGATTGGAATGTACTTAAATAGAGCATGAGGGATTTTGTCTTTCTTGTACCAAGCACAGTTTACTTCTTAATTATATGGATACATGCCATAATCCGGCAACACTTCGTGTAAAACATGTACATCAAGAAGCAAATCTTTTTGGTTTAATGAAATGTTTATTCAGAAAAAAAATATTGTTAAACATGTAAGTATTGTGATTCCATAACAAGTCTACCTCTTTGAATTTGATTCGCATTTTCATAAATGAATGGTACGATCTATGTGTTTTCCTGAAACTACAAGAAAAAAATCTGAAAAAAAACATACAAAAAAGACTAAAATAAAAAGCACAACAACTAAAATTGAAGAAAACAAACAAGCAAACAAACAAACCTTTAAAGTGCAAGTGACTCTGACATCACTGAACCGTGGCAGAAGAAATTTTCTAGCACACAATCGCTGCACTTGCTTCACTGGCTTTCGCTACAAGACAGCATCGAATGCAATTATTGAATTATCCCGTAATGTCGTTTCTGTGCAGTGTGTGTTTGTGGTGATTGAATCAGCGGAATTTGGTTGAAATATTTTGGTAGCAAATAGTGAATATTGGATGTTCTTTTAAAGGCCTTTTCTGAAACCACTCGTCTTTGTTTTGTCTGTCAGTCTGTTTGTTTGCCAGTTTGTTTGTCTGTCTGTCTCTGTCTGTCTGTCAGTCTGTCAGTCTGTCTGTCTGTCTGTCTATCTGTCTGTCTGTCTGTCTGTCTGTCTGTCTGTCTGTCTGTCTGTCTGTCTCTCACTCTCTCTCTCTCTCTCTCTCCTCTCCTCTCTCTCTCTCTCTCTCTCCTCTCTCTCTCTCTCTCTCTCTCTCTCTCCCGCCCCTCTCTCTCTCTCTCTCTCTCTCTCTCTCTCTCCCTGTCACTCTGCTCTTATAAGCCTTGTTGATGACTGGCTAAACAACATAAATGACAATAAGTTCACTGGGGTATTGTTTGTTGACTTTGCCAAGGGCTTTGATGTCATTGACCATTGCCTCTTACTTCGTAAAATGGTTTTATATAACATTTCTGACAGTGCTTTATCTCTCCTAAAATCATTCCTAACAGATCGTACCCATACTGTCTTTCTTGGTAAAAAAGAGTCTGGATTTCTTATCCAGAAGTTTGGTGTCCCTCAAGGGTCTGTACTCGGGCCTCTTCTTTTTTCTCTTTATATAAATGATCTGCCGCTTTTCATTATAAAAGGCCAGTGTGAACTTTTTGCTGATGACACTTCTATTCATGCCTCTCATCCTGACTTGGAACAACTTGTTATTTCTTTACAAGAAAATGCCAATCAATTATTAAAGTGGACTGAGCTCAACCATATGTCTTTGAATGAACACAAAACAAAATACATGACAATTACTTCTCGACAAAAGCGACAAAACATCTCTTTTCTCATGCCTCATATTTATCTTGGTAATAACGCTATCAGTGAAGTTAACACTCATCGAGTATTGGGAGTCATTATTGATAACAATCTCAGCTGGTCATCCCATATTGACAGCCTATGCAAGCGAATCTCACAAAAGGTATATCAACTTTCAAAAATTAAACATTATTTAGATCTCAATGCTCGTAAACAATTTTATCATGCTCATATACAATCTATCATTGATTATGCTTCAACGTTGTATGACTTAAGCAGTGGTAACAACTTAAAACCTCTTTTAAGGATCCACAAGAGAGCTCTTAAACTCATACTGTTAAAATCTTCTAGCTTGTCACCTCAAGATTGCATTAAACTAGATATCCTCCCCTTAAATTACCAGCTCGAATACAATAAAGCTGTTACAATGTATCGAATAATGAACGAACTCGCTCCAACTACTGTGACTGCAAGATTTCCCCTTAATCAGTCAAAATACACGAACAATATACTGATTCGGAAACCAAGGATTGACATGTACAAAACTAGCCTTTCCTACTCAGGAGGAGTTCTATGGAACACGTTGCCAGAATGCATAAAAAATGCCAGCAGTATCTTGTCATTTAAACGTGCTTATAAATGTCATCTTATGCATTCATTGAAAAATGAGTTAACCTAGTCAATAGTTTGTATTTCCTGTCTTTATTGCTACTATAATGCTAAGCTAAAGACTTACGTCATATACGAGTTTTTGTTAGTTGAAGCGTATTGATCTTAAACTTGCGTATTTCACATTTTAAAGTAGTTTTTATTGTATAATTATCCATACAGTGCATCATCCATTTGTCGTGCATATGCAGCATGCAGTGATCAGTATGTTTTAATATGAGATTGAGTGCGTGTGTGCGTGCAGGTGTATGCGTTTTGTGATATTTTCTTATGATACATTCTTTTTTTTTTTTTTTTTTTTCTTTTTTTTTAGAACTTTTCTTTGTTCTGTGTTGTCCTCAATAAGGGGAAATAGGGGGGGGGGGGGGGGGGGGGGTCTCTTTGCTTTTGGGTATTTAGTGTTGTTGTTAGGTAATGGCTTGTTTATTTTAATTATCTCATTACCCTGGTAAAAAATTGTTCATAATTTCTCTCTTTGTATCTGTCTGTCTGTCTGTCTGTCTGTCTGTCTGTCTGTCTGTCTGTCTGTCTGTCTGTCTGTCTCTGTCTCTCTCTCTCTCTCTCTCTCTCTCTACTCTCTCTCTCTCTCTCTCTCTCTCTCTCTTCTCTCTCTTTTAAGGGGTTTGAAAAAAAAAAAGTTCAATGCGCCTGTCTCTCAATCACTTTCTGAAACAAAACTTTTTTTAAAGCAATCCTAAACACACAAGTAGCACGTACTTTAACACCAGTACACAACAGAAGGTAATAAGTATTTATGAATAAAACTGCAGGCTTTCCTTTACAAACTCTGTTCTCCCACGGGGATGCCCGGGGGGGGGGGGGGTCTGTCAGTATAACCAGCATCCCCACCTTCTGGAAATATTGTGCTAGGAATTCCCTCTTTTCTATCCATCTCTTTGTGTTTCTGCCTTGTTCCTTTTTCTTCCTGTCACCGCGTTCTTGATTATTTTTTCTTCCTGCTTGGTATATTCTCCTCGCCTTTTTTTGTCCAGAAAGATTTAAAAGTTCTCTCCTATGCCGAAGTCGGGTGCGCTGGGCCTGACTTTGTCAAGCGCTTAACGGCAGCGTAACGCATTTTGGCTTATAATTATGATAGACAACAATAGCTGCTGTCTGAGCCCCCGAAGAAGAAGGAGGAGAAGAAGAAGAAGAAGAAGAAGAAGAAGAAGAAGAAGAAGAAGAAGAAGAATATACAAAGCTTGTGGTTCGTGATTGCCTGCTAGTGATTGACCTAGTTAGCAAAAGGGCCAAAAACAACAACAAAGTAAAAAAAAAAAAAAACCAAAAAAACCCACGAAAAACTGGGTGGTCACAAAGGAGATGTTCAATGCAATTACACTCAGGAAACATAAATAGCACTGGGGAAAAATTGACAGCAAAACTTTGTAGAGTGAAATTAAAAACCCAATCAAAACTCCAAAACAGTACGAATGCACGAAGTCTGTATCGGCAAAATAGTGTTGTTTTTTTTTCTTCTCTTTCTGTAATTGCACGATTGCACTCATTCCTGTACTCTTTAATCAAACCTAGAATGTTTCTTCAGATCATGTAGCTGAGATTGCCTGTGGCATTGAAAAGGATTCGTTTTTCTCTCAAAGCTGGATGGAGGGAAGCAAGAAGAGGAAAATGGGAGGGGGAAATGGGAGGGGGGGTTAAGGGAGGTGGGGTGGGGATGGGGGCGGGGCAAGGAGGAGGTGATGTTTTTTGTTCTCTCTCTCTGGTTTCAGTATACAGTTGTGTCTAAGATAACCTGATACAGTGCTGTTGAAAAAATCTTCGATTACTGTTTTTGGTTTCTTTAGGTGCAAAAAAAAAATCCTGATGCACCCTGGTATAATATCGGAGAAGATCTCCTAACTCACTATTGTATTAGACGCTAAGAAATCCCTCTACTATCACTTTTGTGTTTGTGTTCAAGATTAAAGAATAAGACTAATACCGCATTATTTTTTTTGTGTGTAAAAAAAACTGGATATGGTTATGGTTTGGAGACTGCTCGTGTTACTTCGCTGGTGACTCCACACACACACACACACACACACACACACACACACACACACACACACACACACACACACACACACACACACACACACACACACACACACACACACGCACACACACACACCACATACACACACACACACACACACACACACACACACACACAACACACACACACACACACACATACACTGGTCGAAAATGAAATAGAGAAGAAAGGAGTTGGGGTGGGGGGGGGGGGGGGGGGGGGCATTGTGCATGCTTGCACAGAAATATTTGCATGAATTGTGTACAATTTGCTTTTTACCAGCCACCTTAGCTTCAAGACGTACTCTTTCGCCCAGAAATGGTTTACTGATACTAATACCCTGGTATATAATTATATGATATTCATACATACACATACACACACACGCACACACACACACGCACACACACACACACCACACACACACACACACACACACACACACACACACACACCACACACATATATATATATAATATATATATATATATATATATATATATATATATATATATATATATATATATATATATATATATATATATATATATATATATATATATCAATCATCTACAGGCTCGAGTTCAGAAAGTACATAATTATAATAATTGATTTGAGCTTCATTACTGGTCAGCTTGCCTACAGCAGCAGCCTCGTGCGCTCAGAACGAAAAACTTGCATTTCAGCTGAGAAGAAGAGGAAGAAAAGCAAACACAGGGCATCAGCTCTTTTCGCCATCGGGGTATAATACCGGGGAAATATTCCGTTACTACAAAGCGATAATAAAGCGCTGTTCGATAAAGAGTGCAGTTGGTGCCCCGCAGTGCACTGCGGGGGGTTTCCCAAGTTCCCAGTGATTAGCGGGTGGGTTTCATCCGCCTGAAGGGTTTTTTTTGGGGGAAAGGGCCCTTGAAGTATGAGGGCTCCTTTTGCGAAGGTTAATGAGGGCTTAGTGGTGTGATGTGGTTGTGGTGTGGGTGGTTTGGTGTGGGTGGGTTGGGGGTGGTTGGTGGGTGGACGTCTTGTCTGCTGCTGTATTTGGGGGGTAACCGCTTTCAAAGAAAAATTATTGTGGTTTTTGATGGGGGGTGAGTGGGGGTTTTTCGTTTTGTTGATGTGATGGTGTACGGTGGGGGTGGTGACAAATGACAATTTTTTTGGGATGATAGTGAAAGATCACATTGGTTTAAATTGGATGAGAAGGGGGGTGCCGGAATTTCTGATGATAATTTGATGAGTTGAACGTGCGCGCTGCTGGAGATGAGGTTTGTGATGAGATGGTGATTGCTG
>CM060322.1:29496081-29501081 GCA_030674155.1 Stramonita haemastoma
TCACAGCAGATTTCTCTGCATGAAATTCGGGCTGTTCCCCCGGACAGAGCGCGTCGCCACAAGTGCAGCACCTACCCATTATTATTATTTTTCTCTTTCCTGTCTGTAACTGTTTTTGTTTCCCTATCAGAGTGACTTTCTTCTACAGAATTTTGCTAGGGACAACCCCCTTGTTGCCGTCGTTTCTTTTACGTGCGCTAAATAAAGATGTGTAACACACGGGACCTCGGTTTATCGTCTCATCCGAAAGACAAGCACGCCCAGACCACCACTCATGGTCTAATGGATGAGGGAAAAGTTTTGGGCCCAAACTGAAAATGTACCTCCAGTGCGATGCGACTCATTCTAAGGTGGAGAGTCACTTTTTCTGTGTGGGGGGAGGGGGGGTGTCCAAAGCAGCAAAAATAATAACGTTGATCCCGGCAATGGTATAGCCATTCTACATTTAGGTTTTCCGTGCCGCCATCATCCTGTGTAGCCATGCGTCCATTCAGGATGAGGCTTTCTGCACAGTCATGGCGGAGAGGGGACCGCGATAGCTCAGCGGTCAGAGCACTCGCTTTCCCCAAGCTAAGGTTTAGCAGCATTGAGCGTGGTTACCAAGTGGATGGGTGACCGTTTGCGCGCCTTGGCTTCAATACAATCAGTTCCCCCAGTTCACCCAGCTGTAAATGGGTACCTATCCTCTTTAGAGTCAGGGAAGGTAAAGCAGCGAGGGAGAGGAGATGGGCGCCGCCCTCAATATGCTGGTCCCTGAAGAGGCTAAGGTCTGTGAAATCTCGCTCTTCAGCGACCGCGAAGGTTTTGGACACATCTCTACCACCTTTATAGCGGAGAGAACACAGAGTAGCATCAGCTGAAAAAAAAATCCGAACGATTCTGGCATTAAATGGGATATGACGGGTTGAAGGGCAGTTTAAGGTAATGGTTGCTTAAAACTGAATAGCAAGAGAGCTTTGCGTGAGCGAGGCAAAAGGTTCAGAGCTGGTTGCTAGGAAGCGAGAAATGTAATAGGTTGTAAGGTTGATGATATGGCTCCAAAGAAAAGAATCTATCTATCTATCTATCTATCTATCTATCTATCTATCTATCTATCTATCTATCTATCTATCTATCTATCTATCTATTTCGCTGTGTGTGTATTGTGTGTGTGCGTGCGCGCGTGCGTGTGTGTACGAGAAAGAAAGAAAGAAAGAAAGAAAGAGAGAGAGAGAGAGAGAGAGAGAGAGAGAGAGAGAGAGAGAGAGAGAGAGAGAGAGAGGAGAGAGAGAGAGAGAGAGAGAGAGAGTGAAGGCAAGGCAAGGCAAGGCAAGGCAAGGCAAGGCAAGGCAAGGCAAAGTATTTTATTCGAGGATAATAGATAAGCACTTGTGTGCTTTTTTACATCCAGTCCCCGCCCTTTTCAGGGATACATCAAGTTGAAAAGATACTAAACAATAAAGCTTTACGCAGTACCAAACAACACACAAGAATAAGGACACTATATATAATAAGGTAATAAAAATGCACTCGATCAGAAGACAAAAATCAGAAGTCACAATAAAAAGATTTTGATTATGAAAGAATAGAAAAGTGTTAATAGGTAAAGAGCAAACAAGAGAACAAGATGAAATAAACAACTGAAAACATCAATCCACCACCATCTGTCAAAAGTTATACATGTGATATAAATCATACATTTGGATAAAAGGGGAAATTTTTTTTAAACTAAAATCCTTATTGGAGGGGGGGGGATACTGCCAATAAAAATATAAATAAAATCAACAATTATAATGATCCAAATACCAAAAGTAAGGAACCATACCAAGTATCAAACAACAGGCAAGAATTAACACAGAGATACAACATTAAGGTAATGTTATAAAGTCACTGATTCAGAAACGAAAATGAGAAGTAAGAATCAATGATGATTTTGAGTTGAATAAAGAAAGCAAGAAAAACAAAGAACAAACAAAAACAAAACAAAACAAAGAAAAGGCGCAATAATTAAGAGTAAACATGAAAATATGATGAGGTTAAATGACTGAAAACATCAATCCACCACCATCCACCACCATCTATCATCTATCAGAGAGAGAGAATGAGAGAGAGAGAGAGAGAGAGAGAGAGAGAGAGAGAGAGAGAGAGAGAGAGAGAGAGAGAGAGAGAGAGAGAGAGAGAGAGAGAGAGTGAGTGAGAGAGAGAGAGAGAGAGAGAGAGAGAGAGAGAGAGATAGACAGACAGACAGACAGACAGACAGACAGACAGACAGACAGACAGACAGACAGACAGACTGAGACAGAGACAGAGACAGAGGGGGACACAGACACAGAAAATTCATTCATAATCTGAGCGATAAATAAAAACCCAACTACCAAAACAAGAACGAACCCCGGCCCCCACCCCCCCAAAATAGCAGCAGCGAATAGCCAACTACAAACAAAAATATCCCCTACCTCCACCCTCTCCAACAAACAGACAACAAAAGAAACACAAATACTGTGAACAGGAGACCTTTCGCAAACGAATCTTTACAAGTAAGAACAAAATTGCTGAATTTGAGCATCCTCTAAATCCAAGCAGCCACAACAACAAACCAACTGGACTATGTATCAGTAATCTAAAAATAAAAAAAGTCATATGTCACTGACAAATAGTTAAATATTGCTTGTTGGAGAAGATACCATCAGAATGTGAATATTCCCTTTTTAACTAGGACATGTTAATAAAACTATTTGATCTGCTGTTACACCATAACCACATGATTGTGCCAAAAATATACCTGTGTGTGTGTGTGCGTGCGTGCGTGCGTGCGTGCGTGTGTGTGTGCGCGCGTGCGTGTGTGTGTATGTGTGCGTGTGTGTGCGTGTGTGAGGAGAGGAGGTGGGGGTAAGGTTGTCTGTCTGTCTGTCTTGTCTGTCTCTTTCTTTCTCTATGTATATATAGAGAGAAGCGGATACATATGTGTGTGTGTGCGTGCGTGCGTGCGTGTGTGTGTGTGCGCGCGCCTGCGAAGGTGGTGGTAATGGTGGTGGTGGTGGTGGTGGTGGTGGTGGTGGTGGTGGTGGTGGTGGTGGTGGTGATGAGGATGAGGATGAGGATGAGGATGAGGATGATGATGTGTCAGAAAATCCCAAGCCACTACACACTGTTCCTCTACAAGGTCACAGCACAGGTGATACACATCACCACAAAGGAAGAACGCAGATGTTTAGGGGTCGGACATTGCCATACCCTCATCCTCATTCCCCCAAAACACACACACACACACACACACACACACACACACACACACACACACTTACATACACACACATACACACACACATAACCTTACCCCCTACCCCCTAATACACATGCGCACACACGCACTCACATACATACACGCACGCGCGCGCACACACACACACACACACATATACGCGTGCGCACGCGCGTGCACACACACATACACACACACACACTCACTCACTCATACACACACACACGCGCGCGTGCGCACGCCATTTCAGCCCTAGCCTCCTCTCTCTTCCCGTTCATTTTCACCGACTTTCCCTCTCCCCCTCTCTCTCTCTCTCTTCCAATCCTTACCATGTGCCATCTCTCTCTCTCTCTCTCTTCTCTCTCTCTCTCTCTCTCTCTCTCTCCTCTCTCTCTCTCTCTCCCCCCCCCCTCTCTCTCTCTCTCTCCCTTCTCTCTCCCTCTCTCTTTGACAACGATAATGGCAATGATTTATTCAAGAAAGGCCGTGGCCCCTTTTGAAGGGGTATACATCACTGGCATTGGTTGTATATTCCACACTTTACGAGGTTCTATACCTCCAACACATCCATAACATGCTTTTTTTCAATCTGTCTCGGTCTCTCTCTGTCTCTCTCTCTGTGTTTTTTTTCTTAGTTAGAGATGACTTTTTTTTTTAATCTTATGTTATCCCTGATAAGGGAGGGGACTGGATGTAAAAAAAAAGCACACAGGGGTGCTTATTTATTATCCTCCAAATCAAAGAATTTGATTTGATCTCTCTCTCTGTCCCTGTCTCTCTCTGTCTCTATCTCTTTGTCTCTGTCTGTCTGTCTGTCTGTCTCTCTTGGTTTTTTTTTTAGTTAGTTTTTTAAAAAAATCTTATGTCATCCATGATAAGGGCGGGGACTGGATGTAAAAAAAAAAGCACACGAGTGCTTAATCATTATCCTCGAAATGAAAGAATTTGATTTGATTTGATCTGATCTGATTTGATTTGATTTGATCTCTGTCTGTCTCTGTCTGTCTGTTCCTGTCTCTATCCCTCTATCTGTCTGTCTGTCTGTCTCTTTTTTGTCTCTGTCTCTCTCTCTGTATGTCTGTCTGTCTCTGTATGCCCCCCCCCCCCCTCTCTCTCTCTCTCTCTCTCTCTCTCTCTCTCTCTCTCTCTCTCTCTCTCTCTCTCCCCAACCTTCTCCCTGTGCCAGCTCTCTCGCTCTCCTCTCGCCCTGTAGCCGCCAAGTTTGGGTAAACAATCTTCCGAGAGGCAGAGATTGAAGTGAGGAACACGACTCAGCTGCGATGCTGTCGTTATTGGCAGATGGAAGAGGAGTTTATATCCTATAACAAAATGTATCAACATTTAAATAAAAAAAAATCTTATATAAGATGTGGACGGTTGCATGCGCGTGAATAATTTGGATGCAAGTGCTTTTATCTATTTGCTTTACAAGATTGAGCACTATGAAAATTCCAGATGTCATTATCATTATCATTATCATTATTATTATTATTATTACTATTATTATCATCATCATCATCATCATCATCATCATCATCATCATCATCATCATCATCATCATCATTAGTATTATCATTTTTATTAAAGGTTATTATGAGTAGTAGTAAAATTATACATCTGTAGTTGCTAGTACGTTAATAGTATAATATTATGAGTTTCGCTCCTAAATCAATATCTGGTGTCATTGTTAGCACGTTGATATTGTATGAGTTTAGCTTACTCCATCAATATCCTTTGTTGTTATCGACCATAAGAGTCA
>CM060322.1:29506323-29508823 GCA_030674155.1 Stramonita haemastoma
GTGTGTGTGTGTGTGTGTGTGAATGCGTGTGCCCGCATGTTTATTTCATTCTTCGTCAATTTTGTCATCTGCTCCCACCAGCACATAATGATCTACTCTTCCAAAAGTAGAGCAGGATTTCACGTGTGCGCAAGATGTTCTTCATGCGTTCGGACACAGGAACTCAGTTTACAGTCTCACCCGAAGGACCTTTGCAGGGAGTGGAGTTGGCACTGATGTTAACTCCAGGGAAAAATATCCCTTGAACGGGATTCGAACTCGGTTCTGCAAGCAGATCGCGAGCACAATGTGAAACGCTCTAACCACCAGCCTATCCTGCCCCCCCCTTCCCACCCTCCTACTGCGTGCACGCGTTTTGTGTAATATCTGTTTACCCGAGATAATGTAAATAAGACATCATTTGTGTCACTTGGGAACCTGGTGATTGAATATTGTATGGTGATCTTGTAGTATAGCTTTTCTGTACTATCTGTCTGTCTGTCAGTCTGTTTTCCTCTCCTCCCTGTCTGTCTGTCTGTCTGTGTCTGTCTCTCTACCTCTCGTTCTTCCTCCTCCTCCTCCTCCTTTCTCTCTCTCTCTCTCTCTCTCTCTCTCTCTCTCTCTCTCTCTCTCTCTCTCTCTCTCTCTCTCTCTCTCTCTCTTCTTTCTCTCTCTCTCGTCCTTAACTCCCCCCCCCTCTCTCCGTCCTTCTTCCCTCCATCTCCCCCCTCACTACCCCTCGTCCTCCTTCTCCCCCTTTCCATTTCTCTCCTTTGATCCCCCCCTCTCTCCATCTTCCTTTACTCCCCCTCTCCCCCCCCCCCCCCTTCTCTCATTCTTCATTCATTCAGTGATCAATTATTCATAATCAAGTAGGCTACTCTTATTCTTCAGTCGTAAGAAATACATGTAACCAATCACTGGCGGATACAGGGACTAAGGGAGGCAGGCCAACAGACATTGTGTCGTATGAACTAATCATCCATGCTTTGCATCACTCTCAAATTGCCCAGATATGGCTGATGATGAAAAGAAACTGTGGGTAGGTTTGGGCAGATGTGAAGCGATAGGGGGATGATGATGATGATGATGATGATGATGATGATGATGATGATGATGATGGTGATGATGATGATGAGTGGAATCGTTGGTAAGGGGGGAGGGGGGGAGGGGTTAGAGAATGCAATTCGAGAAATCTAGATGATGACAAGCTGGCCGAGTGGTGTGTGTGTGTGTGTGTGTGTGTGTGTGTGTGTGTGTGTGTGTGTGTGTGTGTGTGTGTGTGTGTGTGTGTGTGTGTGTGTCTGTGTCTGTGCGTGTGTATGTGTGTTTTGTTGTGTGTGTGTGTGTTAGTATAGGTGTTAGTATGTGTGTGTATGTGTGTGTGTTAGTGTGTGCGTGCGTGCGTGCGTGTATGTGTCTGCGTGTGTGTGTGTATGGTGTTCCAGTTTAGGATGGGTAATTATATCTACTGTCAGTGAGGGCATCATTTGTATGGCTTGTGTACCTTGGTGATTGAAAAAAACGTAATAATTGTACAGAATATCTTCATTTTTCTTTCTAGAGTATCTTTTCCGAAATGGTCTGACTACATCGTTTCCGAAAGGGTCTGACTACACTGTTTGTGTGTCTGTCTGGCTATTCATTCCCTCACTCATTCACTGATTAAATCATGCATACACTCACTCCCTCACTCATTCACTAATTAAATCATGCATACACTCAGTAATTAAAAAAAAATATAATCCACTTGTACAGCATCCTAGCCAGGCTTAGCAGATAGCGTGTCAGATAAATTACCCCCCTCCTCCCTTGTGGGGGGTGCTGGGGTAGGAGGAGGAGGAGGGAGGGGGGGGGGCTGTCAGTATAATTAGCATCCCCTCCACCTTCTGGACACTCTGTGCTAGGAATTCCCTGTGCTCTATCTACCTCTCTTTATTTTGTTTCTGCCATGTTTCCTTTTCTTCCTGTCACCACCACCACCCCCTTCTTGTCTGTATTCTGCTTTCTGTGTCTATTCTCCAAGATCCTCCCTCCCCCCCCCAAGGAAGACATAAATTAGGAATACCATTTAGGATATGCAAATCTAATGCAGTGCACATATTAATAATAATAATAATAATAATAATAATAATAATAATAATACATGGAATTTGTATAGCGCTATATCTTGCAAAAACAAATCAAAGCGCTTGCATTCAACCTACACGACGCACAATCAGCAACTATTTACAGTTTTGACAAATTCGAATGTACACACACACACACACACACACACACACACACACACACACACACACACACACACACACACACACACACACACACACACACACGCACGCACGCACGCAGCACGCGCGCGCACGCACACACACCTACAAACGTTATGCACTTTGGCAGGTGGATGTTGAACAACAACAGTTTGCCGTATCTATTCCAAGATTTATCTTCAGAGCACCTTCTGATACTTTGATTTGTTTGCATTACAAGATTTAGCGCTATATAAATTCCATGTATTATT
>CM060322.1:29513823-29521323 GCA_030674155.1 Stramonita haemastoma
ATGGGGGGTTGGGGACATTGAGGTGGAAAGTGGGTTACTACAATGCTGATCGATAAATCTAGACAAGGGATGGCGTGTGCATTGTCTGTTAAGAGGGGGGGGGGGGGATAGGTAACTTGCTTGTCAGAGGGGGTGGGTGTAGGGTGAGGGTGGGGGTGTGGTGGGGTGTGGTGGGGTGGGGGTGGGGGGAGTATTGCCTGGCCTGACCTCATGGGTGGGTGGTAATTAAAGGGTCCTAGCAGTGTGTGATTATTGGTGGTTCATCTGTTTTTGTTTTTTTGCTCTTAGTTTTGTTTTGTTTGGTTTGGGGTTGTTGTTTTTTTTTTTTTTTGGGGGGGGTTCTGTTTGCCTAGTTGTCTGCTTGTCTCTCTGTCCATCTAGTAACAATTCATAGCAACACCACCTCCTGGAAATTCTGTGCAAAATATTCTGTTTTTTCTATCCCTCTCTTTAAGGTTTTTGCCTTGTTCTTATTCTTCAGGTTTGTTTTCTGCTTTCTAGGTCCATTCTCTTGCCTTCCCCCCCCACAAAAACTTAGAAATATAACAGTTCTCTCCCATGCCAAAGTCGGATGCACTCGGCCTGACTTAGACACACGCTTAACGGCAACGCATCCCATTTTCGCTCATATGACAGACAACAATAGATGCTGTCTTAGCTTTTCTGACGACAACAAAGAAGAATTGTGAAGAAGAAGAAGAATTGCGAAGAAGAATTGCGAAGAAGAATTGCGAAGAAGAAGAAGAAGAAGAAGAAGAAGAAGAAGAAGAAGAAGAGAAGAAGAAGAAGAAGAAGAGAAAAAGAAGAGAAGAAGAAGAAGAAGAAGAAGAAGAAGAAGAAGAAGAAGAAGAAGAAGAAGAAGAAGAAGAAGAAGAAAGAAGAAGAAGAAGAGAAGAAGAAGAAGAAGAAGAAGAAGAAGAAGAAGCTAGAAAGCTAGAAAGCAAAACAAAACAAAGAAGCAAAACATAAAATAAAGACAAGAGGTAAAAGAATCACAAAAAGTTAATCCTGTCTCATCTTCTGTGTAAAGCAGCCTACATAATGCCAGAAAAGTCCTGGTTCTTAAGATCCTGCAGTAAAAAATAAAAAGGGGGGAAGAAAAGAAAGAAAACAAAATCAAGTAACACAATGACAGAGGCAACAGATAAAAAAAAATTCCTCTCTCCTCCTCCTCCTCCTCACTTTAAAAGCAGCCTACCCTGAACGGATTTTTTTCCTTTTGTTTCCCGTCCTCAACTAAAGCTCTGAGGTTTACCTACCGTGAGATTTTTTGCCATCATTTATGCGATGTTTTTTTTGTCTTACCCTTTCTTCAGGTAGCCACATTCCGACTTAAGGGATCATGTCTAAACACGACACCGGTGTGCATGCGGCTTGTAAATGGATCCTTTCGTCGTCCATTCTTATTGGCACGAAATCACCTTACTCTTCCAAAATGCTGACCAGGTTTGAGCGTGTGCTCAAGAAGTCCTGCTCGCGTTTGAAACACCAGGACCTCAATTCATAGTCTCATCTGAAGGACTTTCGGGGGGATTGGATCTGGAGTCAGTACTGACGTTAACTCCCAAGGGAAAAATCCCCTCGAACAGGTGGCTCGAATTCCAGACAGTCCAAATCACGAACGCAATGTTTTAACCACTAGAGGCCATCCTACCCCTTTAGTTGAAAGAAACCAGTGTATAAGAGCCTAAGCTGACGACAAAAAACAACAGCAAAACAGCAACAGCAACAACACGAAGAACAACAGCAACAACAACAACATTAACAGCAACAACAACAACGCCACAAAGACAGAAGAGGTAGAAAGAAAATTTCGACCTCTCCCAACCTTCGGTACCAGATACATTTTTCACTCCATTAATAGCAGGAAGAATTTGTTATATCAAAATATTATTTAAGGTACTAGTGATGTGCATAATAAGCTGTGTTTCAAATACTGTTGCTGTCTCTCTAAAATGAGGTATTGTATTCTGACAGTGCGATCTAGAGGTGTGTTATCATCATTATTGATGCAGTACAATATGTGTTTTTCAAGTTCCAAGCCCGTTCAAGATAGGGCTATTGCGATCATTCCTCACAAGGAATTGGCTTTTTTGTTTTATGAATTATCACAATATCAGTGTTTTGTTTCCTCCCTTCCCCCACTCCATGTATTGTGGCTAAGGCCAATGTACACATTAAACCTGTTCAGTGTTCAGTGTTCAGTACCAAGCATGCCACCTGTTCCCGGAAACAAGCCAAGCATGCAGTGCAGTATGATTGCGATGTACTGGACTTGAAAGTGTGGTGGAGAGAGAGAGAGAGAGAGAGAGAGAGAGAGAGAGAGAGAGAGAGAGAGAGAGAGAGAGAGAGACAGAGACAGACAGAGAGAGAGAGAGAGAGAGAGAGAGGAGAGAGAGAGAGAGAGAGAGAGAGAGAGAGAGAGAGAGAGAGAGATCTTCTTCTTCTTCTTCTTCTTTTATATCGAGGATAATAGAAGAAGCACTCTTGTGCTTTTTTACATCCAGTCCCCGTGTGTATGCAGTTTTGTAAATGTCATCTGTTCCCACCGGCACACGATGGCCTACTCTTACGAAAAGCGGAACAGGATTAAACGTGTGCGCAAGATGTTCTGCGTGCGTGCGCACACGGGGCCTCGGTTTAAAGTCTCATCCGAAGAGAGAGAGAGAGAGAGAGAGAGAGAGAGAGAGAGAGAGAGAGAGAGAGAGAGAGAGAGAGAGAGAGAGAGAGAGAGAGAGAGAGAGAGAGAGAGAGAGAGAACAATTGAACTGAACAATTGAACAATTTTAATATGTACATCGGCCTTTGGCCACAATACACGGAGCTTGGGGGAATGAGGAAAACCAGTAGATTGGTATGCAAAATGTGATCAAAAAGAAAAAACAACAACAACAGATTCTTTGAGGCTAGTAATCGCAATGGCCATATTACCTAGAACAAGTTTAGAGTTTGTTACACATTCATGTTACGCTGCATCGCTACTTTAGTTAGCAGACACCACACTCGGTATCAGTCCATATACAACATTTCAATACTTTCATACTTGTAAATACAAATCTTTAACACACCCATCATTAAAAAATATTCTGACGCAACAATTCCTTCCTTCTATTAAAGGAATGAAAAATATATCTGGATAGATAATGGCTTCGTTCCATACATGATGTTGTAAGTAGAACTGGCAATAGTGTATTGTTACATTCACATTGGACATTCAAACAAAAAATGGGCTTCATTTTCAGATTTTGTTTTACAAAATGGACAGAACTTTTCTTGATCACTAACACTATATCTACGAACGTTATTATTAATTGGTAAAACATTTAATCTAACTTGTGTAATAGCAACTCGAAAACAGTAAGTATCAATAAAGCTGATGTATTTTTCTTTTCCAAAGATAGTTTTGAATGATCTATAATCTTCATACCTCTCTTTATCTCTTAAGGCTCCATGCCACTCTTGTGTGAACATGTCTACTAATCTTTGCTTGAATATGCGTAAAAAGGCCTTTACATCCCCGACTCCTTGTTGTAGCCATACAATGTTAAATCCTGTTTCACACAGAACTTTTCTTATTTCTGATACCCAACAATTTTTTCCATTTTTATCTAATTCCAATAGCATTTGGTAGGCATTGTATGGCAATCTGTTTGGACTCATTTGTAGTAACTTAAACCAGTATCTAAGGACATTTGTATAAGAGTTTACATACAGAGGGTACCTACCCAATTCACCGTACACCATTTTATTTGGTGTTCTTATTGGAACTCCTAAAAACCTCTTACTTGCTGACATGTGAACTTTTTCAATATGGTCCATTCTACTTAAACCCCAAATTTCCGAAGCATATAATAAAATAGGCTGAATTTTAACATCAAAAACCTTAAAAAATGTGCTTACATTCATTTCTTTATATCTATTAAATGCTTTATTTAACTGGATGACTGCTTTTTTCCCTTTGACTACTAGGTTTTCCGTTCCCAACTTTGTACTAATCTTTGTCGTAAAAGTAAAACCCAAATAACAATATTGATTAACTATGTCCAACTTAACACCCTTATAAAACCATTTTTCATGTTTTGCTAGAAATCCCCCTTTTCTAAATACCATTACCTTAGTTTTATCAATATTCACATTTAGCTGCATATTTTCACAGTACGTTTGCAGAATATTAAGCTGTTGCTGTAAACCAGATGGTGTTGCTGAAAGTAAAGCTATATCATCAGCAAACAGTAATATAGATAGTTCAAAGATATCAGGTAGCATTTGGATTCCATGCCTGCCTTGCTCATTTACGTGATTAGCCAACTGGTTGATAAACATTGTAAACAATGTAGGGCTTAGTACACAGCCTTGTCTTACCCCTATTGGGCACTCAAAATATTCTGATAATTCATCATTAACTCTAATACATGAAAGCAACGACATATACATAGCTGATAATGCAGCAAAAAACTTGCCTCTTATCCCCTGATTTTCAATACATTCAAGAAGTTTGTCATGTCTTACTGAATCGAAGGCTTTCTTAAAATCTATAAAAGCAACGTATAATTTTTTACCTTTCTTTGACATACATTTTTGGACCACTGCATAGAGGTTAAAAATCTGATCGATAGTAGAGTATCTTTTTCGAAAACCCGCCTGATTTTCACAAATGAGATCATTACTTTCTAGCCACTCATATAGTCTTGAGTTAAGTATTGATGTATAGCATTTTGATAAGATGCTTAGTAGTGAAACTCCCCTATAATTGTCTACATTATCTAAATCTCCTTTCTTATAAATTGGAATTATCACAGCCTTTGACCAAACATGAGGATATATGCCCTTACTGAATATTGTATTGAAAAGCTTAGTAAGAAAGTTTTTAACTCGACAGCTTCCATTTTTCAACATTTCAGCCATAATTCCATCAATGCCACTGGCTTTTCTGACCTTCAGTTTATGAACAGCTCTATTTACTTCTTCTTCAGATATCTCTTGGTTTAATGCATGTTCACTATCTTCAGACAAGTCAACCTCTATGTGTGCATGTTGGTTATGCAAAGTTTCATTGCTTTGAAACACATTTTTAAAATGATTTACCCAGTCTGAAGTTTTAATGTTGTTTTTAAGTTTAACTTTATCATTGCAGCCCATTCCTCTAAGTTCTTTCCAGAAAAGAGCTGAGTTAGAAATATTTGTGGCAAGAAACTCTACTTTTTGCTTTCTGAATGCTTGTCGTTTTGATTTTAATAACTTTTTATACTTTTTTCGTGCTGTGACGTACACAAGTCTGTTTTCATCTTTTCTTAGTTTCCTAAAAATATTCAAGGCTTTTCTAGTTTCCTTTTTAGCTTGATAACACTCCGCATCAAACCATTCTGCCTGCTTCCTTTGTCTCTTAACAGTTTTTACTAACATACATTGGCTGGATTCCTTTAAACACTGGACAAAAAGATCTAGACCATTATCTACATCACTGTCTAATAAATCTATCGCAGTTTTAATATTTTCTTGGCTTACGTTGCTATTTAGCGATCTAATGAAGTCCTCTTTCTTATCCTCTTTCCACACAAGTTTTTCTGTTACAATATTTGTCTCTTTGATCTCTTCAATATTACTCTCTTCAAATATATCAATATTCCAGTCAATTGTCATAACAATTGGTAGATGATCTGACTCAGACATATTTTTTATATCAACAGCAACAATATTCATAGTTAGAAACAACTCACAAGAAACAACAAAATAATCCACAGTGCTAGCTCCTGAAGGTGAGATATATGTAAAACCATCATCAAATTTTGGTTGACACAGACCATTCAATATCATACAATCAAACATGTTACAAATTTCAAGAAGTTGTCTTCCAAATACGTTTGTGTTATTATCTTGAGAATTTCTTGAGAAATCATCTGTGGCAGATCCTGGTACATCAAAATCAAAATTATCATCACAAAATGAATAGTTACCATTCGAAGTCCTAGCATTGAAGTCACCCATTAACATAAAGTAAAAATCATCATTTGAATCCTGTAGTTCAAGTAAACATTGTTCCAACATTTCCATCCCATATCCATTTTGATGAAGTGACCAGAACATGGAATCATGAGGGGGTATATACGTACATACTAACAGTATATGTTTGTCAGTTGAAAACATATCTTTGTGGATCTTAATCACAATTATATTATCATAAACAATGTTAATATTTTCAACAAAAAAAGCAATCTTCTTTTTAATCATGACAATCACCCCTCCAGAATACCTTCCATGGTGGGACAATTTTTTTGCGCTTGAAGTAAATATATCAAAATCAGAGAATAATGATGAATCAAAACTATCTGCAACAAAAGTTTCTGTTAAGCAAATAAAATCATGCATCAAAAGAAAATCTACGAAATCACTGTTATCTAGTTTCTGGAGCAGACCATTAACGTTATAATTAAGAAAACAAAGCTGTGTGTTATTTACATTATATACAACAGAACAATGGCTCTCTTTGGGCATACGAGCATCACCATGATGGGGACATTGAATATCACGTGCATTAGTATCACTTATTGTGGCCAGGCCAGTGTCCTATTTGCTGGAACCAGAGGCTCCTTTGGGATGAAATTTTTGTGTCTCCCCCTTCCCTTCCCTCTTCTTGGAGTGATCATCTACTGACACTCGTTTGAGAGAGTCTAGGATGCTGGACTGGCTAACTGATCTGCGTGAGGCCCCCTGTGTGTTTTGTTGGGTGCCTGTTTGTTTTTGAGAGGCAGCACGCCTAGGTGGCCTTGCTTGCCTCCCTGATGATGACAGACTGGCATCATGAGTTTTACCCTTCTTTGCCTCACTTTGCTTTTTTTCAAGAATTATTCTTTGTGATTGGGGTATGTGTCTGCTGGCATTTGTGTCAGACTGTTCATCTACTGCATCCTTCTCTGGTGTATTCCTGTCTTTAGTCACTATTACAGTGGATGTGCACCTGTCCTTTTTACTAAGATTTGATAGCTCAGCCTGTATGTCAAGATCTGTGTCAGTCACTTCTGGTGTTTCATCATGGTTTTGGTCTAAGTCAGTGTCGTCATTCCCATGGCAGTGAATGTCACCCACATTGTCTACTAAGTTCTTGTCAGTTCTGACATTGCTTGCCTCGTCATCGTCATCGTCAGTAACTGCATCTTTACTGTCATTGTCACTGGTACTGACATAACCCTGAACATTATTATTCTGCTCTCCTCTTTCCATCATATCAGACTCATCATTGCTGGTCTGGTCCTCTCTGTTAATGTCCTGCACAAGAGAAGCACTGGTTTTCTGTTCTCTAGGGACAGACTGTTCTCTTGGACTTCTGTATTTGTTACTGGTCCCTCTGTTCTTTTGGTCCTTGTCAAACATCAGTCTTCTGCTGTCGGGGGTTGATGGTTTTCTCGCCACCTCGCTGTAAGTGGGGTTACCAGGGGCAGTTGGCTTCCAGCTGGGATTACGCCTTGGAGTAATTTGCCTCTCCAGCATAGTAGAGTCTCTGGA
>CM060322.1:29526323-29528823 GCA_030674155.1 Stramonita haemastoma
GGAAAGAAGACTGTAAGCATTGAGGAGAAAGACTTCAACAAAGACCCTTGCCACAGAATGAAGGATGGAATGAACGCTGCAGACACCCAAGTGTTTGGGGGTTCACTCACTGATTCATTCCAGTCACACGCGTACGCCCATGCAAGCAGACACATACGCTACTGAAGGGCGGGAATACAGGCATGTTTGATGATGATGATGATGATGATGATGATGATGATGATGATGATGATGATGATGACGATGATGATGATGATGATGATGATAAATACGCATGCACATCCAGACACAAGGACAGCACTCGTGTGGGAGTGAACACACGCACATAATGTACATGTGCGTGCACAAATACACACATACACAGACGCGTGCGCGCGCACGCACACACAACACAAAAAGGGAAGGGGAAGCTGGTGTGCGATATCAAATAAAATCCAACTAAATTATTTCATTTTGAGGATAAAGAATAAGCACCCATGTGCTTTTTTTGACATCCAGTCCCCGAAGAGAGAGAGAGAGAGAGAGAGAGGAGAGAGAGAGAGAGAGAGAGAGAGAGAGGAGAGAGAGAGAGAGAGAGAGAGAGAGAGAGAGAGAGAGAGGAGAGAGAGAGAGAGAGAGGGAGAGGGAGAGAGGGAGAGACAGACAGACAGGCAGAAATACAGACAGAAAGAGAGACAGAGACAGACAGAAAGACATAAAGAGACACAGATAGAGAGAGACAGAGACAGAGAAATACACACACAGAGAAAGAAAGAAAGACAGACAGACAAAGAATAGTTATACATACATAACAGATATATCGGCCAGCTTATGACCACGTAACTTTATCCTTCCCAAAAGACTTCTCCGTTTCCTGAATCCAGGTCTTCAATTCCCAATTGTCATCGAAATATAAAAAAATAACTTTTTTTTAAAAAAAAAGACTGTCATCTTTAAAAACAAATTTGCAACATTTTTTCAAGGCAGGAGAATGGCCCGAGAAGGCAGAAAATAGACTAGGAGGAGGTGACAGGAAGAAAAGGAACAAAGCAGAAACAAAGAGAGGGATGGGAAAAAAAGAGAAAATTCCTAAACTAGAATCTCTATTGTCTGTGTCTGTCCGTCCGTCTGTCTGTCTGTCTGTCTGTCTGTCTGTCTGTCTGTCTGTCTCTCTCTCTCTCTCTCTCTCTCTCTCTCTCTCTCTCTCTCTCTCTCTCTCTCTCTCTCTCTCTCTCTCTCTCTCTTAATAAAAGACTTTGCCTTGCCTTGCCTTGCCTTGTCTCTCTCTCTCCCTTCCTCCACTATGAAAATAGTTTTGAACTATTCTGTTTGATGTATTTCTCTGGACATAAACTTACTGTAAAAGTTTTTATAGGCTGTTCTTCCTACCCTTCCCTACTCTACCCTTCCCTACCATACCCTACCCTTCTCCACCCTACCTTGCTCTACCCTCCACTATCCTCCACTCCACTGTGGTAAAAGTTTTGCCAACACCTTTTAGATGTATTTTGTATTGTAGTATATGTATAGGAGTCGTCACAGCAGATCTCGTTTGGGCCCCAAACTTTCCCCCATCCATTAGACCATAAGTGGTGGTCTGAGCGCTAGTCTTTCGAATGAGACGATAAACCGAGGTCCCGTGTGTTACACATCATTATTTAGCGCACGTAAAAGAACCCACGGCAACAATAGGGGTTGTCTCTGGCAAAATTCTGTTAAAAAAAAGCCCCTCTGATAGGGAAACATATACAGTTGCAGACAGAAAAAAGGAAAAAAAAATAATCATGGGTAGGCGCCGGACTTGTGGCGACGCGCTCTCCCCGGGGAGGGCAGCCTGAATTTTACGCAGAGGAATCTGCTGTGACATAAAGTGGTATAATTATAGAAAAAAAGACCACCGATATTTGAACTGAAACTTATCGCCTCAGTTTAAAATTGTGTGTGTGTGTGTGTGTGTGTGTGTGTGTGTGTGTGTGTGTGTGTGTGTGTGTGTGTGTGTGTGTGTGTGTGTGTGTGTGTGTGTGTGTGTGTGTGTGTGTGTTGGCGGAGGAATGTGGGGCGTCACTATGACAAAGGGTTTTTGCGGTGGAGGAGGGAGGCACAGGGTTTAATTTTTCAAGCCACCAATCGATTTTTCTGCAGGCATTTAGACACTGACATGTGACTTTCTTGCCTTGAAACGACAACCAGCGCCTCTGAGAGAGGGAAAAGAGAGAGAGAGAGAGAGAGAGAGAGAGAGAGAGAGAGAGAGAGAGAGAGAGAGAGAGAGAGAGAGAGAGAGAGAGAGAGAGAGAGAGAGAGGAGGAGAGAGAGAGAGAGAGAACACTGAACACTGAACACTGAACACTGAACTGATTTAATGTACATTGGCCATGGACCACAATACATTTCTTGGGCTTGGGATGGAACAAAGGGTTCATTCGTATCATAGGCAAGGCAAATGCACAAAAGGTATAGATTCATGCTGATCAAAAGAAGAAAAACACACATTATTCTAAATCATGATTATGAATCTAACATG
>CM060322.1:29536323-29538823 GCA_030674155.1 Stramonita haemastoma
GCGAAATAGAGGGGGGAGGGGTGGTGGGGGGTAAGATGTTAGTTTTTTTTTTCAGTATCATCGTCATCTTCGCCCCCTCATCCCATCCCACCCCTTCCCTCACCGTCCCCACCCCTCTTCCCTCCCTACCTCATCACAGTACCAATTCCTGTACTGTTTGTTTGCTTTTTAATTTTTGTTTGTTTGTTTGTTGGTGGTTTCTGTGTTGAGATCACACTTGAAAACCATGTGCGAACTGTCAGTACTGGAGGCAGGACAATCATCACAAACTTGCGTTATTATGCTTATGACATCCATGGCCTCTCTGGAAAAGTGCGAGAGCTAGTCAGCCTGGTAAATCACCTTGATGAAGCCTCTTAGGCATTATGGCATGCAGATCAGCGCAGAGAAAACCCAGCTGATGACAAAATAGTGCCAATTTGGCATCAGCACTGACATTGTTTGAGACAGCAAGAAAATTGAGACTGTCCATAGCTTTAAACATCTGGGAGCTATACTACCAGATGAAGATTCAAATCCTGAAATTCTCTCCAAGAATAGCCCAGACCACAGCCGCAATGACCAAACTGGAAGTCCTTGGAAAGACAAGAACATCACCATTAGCTTCAAGATCAGACTGGTGCATTCCATGGTCATGTCCATATTTTTGTACGCATGTGAACTGTGGACCATAACAGCAGACATTTAGAGGAGGATACTGGTAATGGAGATCAGATGCTTTCGTAAACTTCTTGGTATCTCATACAGAGAGAGAACTTCCAGGTTGGTCATTGCAGCTGTGGTCTGGGCTATCCTGGAGAGAATTTCAGGTTTTCATCCTTCATCCGATACTATTAGAAAAAATGTCGAAGCGTAGGTCAGAACTGTAGCCTAAAATCAGCTCAGGTGCCTCAGAATGTCAAAGCGTTGTTATCCGTAGCTGTTCGAAACACCTACGCAAAACTACTGACATTGTTTGTTTGCTTGTTTATTGGAATATTTTGATTGTTTGTATAACTGGTCTTGTCTGAGCCTCTACGGGTTATCACAATTTTGCAATATTAAGATTTTGTAATCACATTAAAATAGGTACTAATAACGTGTTTGCAATCCTTGAGAAAAAAAAAGCCAAGAAAAAAAAAGAAGAAATCTCTCTCTCACACACACACATACACACGCACACACACACACCCACACACGCGCGCGCGCGCGCGCGCGCACGTGTAACGTAAACTGTCAGGGGCAAATTACACACACAAACACTCTCTCTCTCTCTCTCTCTCTCTCTCTCTCTCTCTCTCTCTCTCTCTCTCTCTCTCTCTCTCTCTCTCTCTCTCTCTCTCTCTCTCCACACACACACACACACACTCGCTCACTCACGTAACGCAAACTAACGGTAAGAGAGCAAACACACAGTTTATTTTACACACACACACACACACACACACACACACACACACACACACACACACACAAACACACACACACACACACACACACACACACACACACACACACACACACACACACACAAAGATCGGCTCTCTGTCCGGCTTAAACTCGTTTATCCAGTCTTTCTTTCGTTCTTTCTCTCTCTCTTTCTTTCTTTCTTTCTTTCTGTTCTCAGCAAACCCAGATAGGATTATCATCGGTTGGGTGATTTTAAAGAGATCATAATACCCCACAGCAGCAATACAAAATAGAGGATTCTCTTTGATGTGGGGAAAAAGGTATCGACCCAGTCCATTCATTCTTTGTGGGCTTATTTTTTCTTGCATCAACATCAAGGGCTGTTGTTCTAGATGTCTTTTCTGTTTCTCGGTCCATAATCCTGATATTTCATTTTTTTTTTAAAAGAAAAAGGTTTTTCTTATGTATGTGCTCATACAGTACGAAAGCATGGATACATGTTTATGGATGTTCACGCACAGACAGACAGACAGACAGACAGACAGACAGACAGACAGACAGACAGACAGACAGTCAAATACACCAATACATAAACATACACACATACGCACACACACACACCCACACACACACACACACACACACACACACACACACACACACACACACACCACACACACACACACTAACGCACGCACGCACACACACACACACACAACACACACACACACATATACACACACACTTATTTTTGGACCAATGTTTTTCACTTGTGTCTATAAGCTTTGTATACCTCCATGGCAATAAACGATGTTCTGTTTTGTTTTGTTTTGTTCTGTTCCTTTCACACAAAAGAGTAGGCCATTGTGTGCCGGTAGGAACGGATGACAGAATTGACAAAACAGCATGCACACGAGTATTAGGTGTAAAAATGCAAGTGCGTTTTTATTCCATTATCCTTTAAATACACACACACACACACGCGCGCGCGCGCGCGCACACACACACACACACGCACGCACACGCACACACTCTTCCTTCCACCCCCACTCTCTATTTTTTCTCTCTCATCTCCTCCCCCTCCCCCCCCCTACACGCCGCCCCGCCTCAC
>CM060322.1:29546323-29553823 GCA_030674155.1 Stramonita haemastoma
CATTATTGCTAGAAGCGTAAGACGTGCATTTGTTTTTCGCTACTGTGTTTGTTATATTATAGTGGTGGTCTGGTCGTTGTTGTGTTGCAAATTTGAATATCAGCGCTGCGCAAGCACGCACATGAGTACATATCGAGCGCATGCGCGCGCACACACACACATACACACGCACACACGCACACACACGCACGCACGCACACACACACACACACTCTCTCTCTCTCACACACACACACACATGCACGCACTTTTATGTGCAATTATTTTAAAATAACAACATCAAACATCCACTCACATACTATTAGTGGGAAATGTCCAGCCGATTTACAGTTGGTCAGGTACCTATTGAAAAGATTTTATACAGCTCTTAAACAGTTATATCATCTTCATATACACATACATATTTTATCCGAAAAACCGTACATACACTAACTGACAATAGAGCTACAACAAGTTAAAAGCTTATAGCTATAGTGTGCTCAACAGCAGTGAAAGGTTCAGTCTTTACATTTGGCAGCTGGTAGACATCTGTTTGTTCAAACTGTATAAGCGAATTTATTTGAAAACACCTTCGACAACATAATTATAAACAAGGTAAAGGTGTCCCATGACCTATGTCGTCGCAGGGGAGCGAGACATCAGAGATCTCAACTTCTCCAGGGGCCAGCATATTGAGGGCGGCGCCCATCTCCTCCCCCTCGCTGTTTTACCTTCCCTGACCCTAATAGAGAGGGCAGGTACCCATTTACAGCTGGGTGGACTGGGAGACTGTACTGAAGCCAAGGCGCGCAAACGGTCCCCCATCCTCTTGGTAACCACGCTCAATGCTGCTTAAATAACTTAGCATGGGGAAAGCGAGTGCCTTTGACTACTGAACTATCCCGTCCCGACAACATGTATTAGTTTAAAACACCCCTTCAAAGCTCACTGCACAGATATTTTGTAATGGAAAGATAAGAACAAAATGTAGAAGAGTATATAGAAATCCATCTGTCTGTCTGTCTGTCTGTGTCTGTCTGTCTGTCTGTCTGTCTGTCTGTCTGTCTGTCTCTCTGTCTGTCTGTCTGTCTGTCTGTCTGTCTGTCTGTCTCTCTCTCTCTCTCTCTCTCTCTCTCTCTCTCTCTCTCCGTCTGTCTGTTTGTCTGTCTGTCTCCCTCTGTTTGTGTGTCTGTGTGTCTGTGTGTCTGTGTGTCTGTGTGTCTGTGTGTCTGTGTGTCTGTCTCTCTCTCTCTCTCTCTCTCTCTCTCTCTCTCTCTCTCTCTCTCTCTTCTCTCTCTCTCTCTCTCTCTTTTTCTCGGACCGGATGAAAAAAAGTATGTAATGCTTACTCTGTAACCCTTGAAAAATAAAGATTATTCATAAAAGATTCATTCATTCATTCATTCATTCATTCATTCATTCATTCATTCATTCATTCATTCATTCTCTCTCTCCCTCCCCCCCCTCTGTCTGTCTGTCTCTCTGTCTGTCTGTATATCTCTCTCCCTCTGTCTCTGTCTCTCTCTCTCTCTCACATATGGCGTGCCCGACATGCAGAGACACGTACAGGGGAATGAGAAAATGAAACACCGCTCTGGAACCTGTCATTTAGCAGCACGCCAAAATACTGAGCACGTGTCCCTGCTGTTTACGCCCGAGTGCTACTTTTTATGCACAGCATACATCCCTGCATGCATGCATGTTCACAAGAGAGAGAGAGAGAGAGAGAGAGAGAGAGAGAGAGAGGAGAGAGAGAGAGAGAGAGAGAGAGAGAGACAGACAGACAGACAGACAGACAGACAGACAGACAGACAGACAGACAGACAGACAGAGAACAAGAAAAAGAGGGTGACAGAGTCAGATACAGGCATAGAGAGAGAGACAAAGAGAAAGAAAGGAATGAAGGAAGGAAGGAAGGAAGGAAGGAAGGAAGGAAGGAAGAAAAGAAGGAAGGAAGAAAGAAAAAGTTAGTGATGATGATTATGACGACCATGATATATCTATCTATCTATCTATCTATCTATCTATCTATCTATCTATCTATCTATCTATCTATCTATCTATCTATCTATTATATATATATATATATATATATATATATATATTGCCGTCTCACGGAAACAGCATTTGTAGGGGCCCTCAACATCCTTCGTAGGGGCCACCCAACATCATTTGTCAGGGCCACTCAACATCCATTTGTAGGGGCCACTCAACATCCATTTGTAGGGGCCACTCAACATCATTTGTAGGGCCGGGGACACCCAACATCATTTTTAGAGGCCACCCAATATCATTTATAGGGTTAAAAAATATCAGTTGTAGGGGCCACCCAACATCATTTATAGGGTCTAAAAATATCATTTGTAGGGGCCACCCAACATCATTTGTAGGGTCTAAAAATATCATTTGTAGGGGCCACCCAACATCATTTGTAGGGGCCACCCAACATCATCTGTAGGGGCCACCCAACATCATTTATAGGGGCCACCCAACATCATTTGTAGGGGCCATCCAACATCATTGAGGCCACCCAACATCATTTATAGGGGCCACCCAACATTATTTGTAGGGGCCATCCAACATCATTGAGGCCACCCAACATTTGTAGGGGCCACCCAACATTTGTAGGGGCCACCCAACATTTGTAGGGGCCACCCGACATTATTTGTAGGGGCCACCCAACATCATTTGTAGGGGCCAACAAACATCACTTGTAGAGGCCACCCAACAACATTTATAGGGGCCACCAGACATCATTTGTAGGGGCCGCCAAACAGCATCTGTAGGGGTCAACCTGGGAAGAGGGGTGGTATAGCATAGTGGTCAGAGTGATGTGCTAGTTATCTGCTGATCCAGGTTCGAATCTCGTCCAAGAGGATTCTTCCTCTGCAGTTAACTTCAGTGCCGACTCCACTCCCCCAAAAGTCCTTTACATGGGACTATAAACCAAGGTCCCATCTGCGAACGTACGCAGAACATCTTGCGCACACGTTAAAACCCGTTCCGTTTTTTTTTTTTTGGATTGTAGGTCACTGTGTGCCGGTGGGAACAGATGACAAAATTGACAAAACTGCACCCACACACGGGGACTGGATATAAAAAAGGGGATGCTTATTCCATAATCCCCGAAATAAAAGAATAAATAAAGAAATAAATGAATAAACAAATAAATAAATAAACTTCGTAGGGGCCACCCACCAAACCACCCACTTTCTGTACACATAAGCTGATATCTACCGCCCTTACTTTAGCTGCCCAGACCCCCATAGCAGGCCAATAGTATTACACTCCGCACAGAATGGGTACACAGACAGAGAACTCGCCCTCTGCAACAAACACTGTGGCCCCAAAAGAGCATTTTTATCTGTAGGAGTTCTATGTCAGGCAGAACATCTGTCAGCTATATTGTAAAAGAGAATAGAAATTTTTGCTTCCTCTTCTTTCTTGTTCTTGTTCCCATCTTCTTCTTCTTCTTCTTGTTCTTCTTCTTCTTCTTGTTCTTCTTGTTCTTCTTCTTCTTCTTCTTCAAATTCTTCTCTTTCAAATGTGTTCAAATGTGTTCAAATGTGTTCAAATTCTTCTTCTTCTTCTTCTTCTTCTTCTTCTTCTTCTTCTTCTTCTTCTTCTTCTTCTTCCTCTTCTTCAAATCTTCCCCCTCGTTTTTCATTGTCCTCTTCCTCCTCCTCTTCTTCTTGTTCTTCTTCTCATTTGCTTCATGTCTGTTTGGTTCGAGGGTTGCCTTAACGTATAGCTCCAAACTGATCTTATTCAATGATTATGATAATGATGCTTCTTTCTGTCTGTATGTCTGTCTGTCTCTCTCTCCCTCCCCTCCCTCCTCCCATCTCTCCTTCCCTCCCCCCCCCCTCTTTCTTTTCCCTCCCCACCCACCCCTCTCTCTCTCTTTCCTTCTCTCCCTCCCCCCTCTCTCTCTCTCCCTCCCTCCCTCCGCCCCTCTCTCTCCTTCCCTCCCTCCCACCTCTCTCTCTCCCAACTCAGATGTAACCCCCCCCTCCCTACCCGCCACCCTTAGGAATCTTCGGTCCAAAGCTAACCTTCATCCCAGCAATCAGGGCACTGGCTTGACTGTGTCTACTCCTGTGGTCTTTCCCAGTCACGCTGTGTCCACTGCCAGGCCTTTTGTGGATGGCCAGAGATCAGGGAGGAGGATACAGGCCCTGCTGCATCCTATACATCAGTACACTTGGCTCTTTTTTGGATTGGGAGCTGGGTATCAGAATGATGGGGGTTTTGACTGGGAATGAAGATTGGTTAGCCTAGACACAAGCACTCCTCTTCCTCCTCATCCTCCCCCTTCTTCTTCTTCTTCTTCTTCTTCTTCTTCTTCTTCTTCTTCTTCTTCTCCTAACACTCAGACATCAACTAATGCTGTATGTCACATAAGTGGAAAATGCGTTGCGCTGCCCGTTCAGCGCCTGAAAAGTCAAGCCCATGGCATCCCACTATGGCGTGGGAGAGATTTGTCATCGTCTAAGTCTTTCTGGGAGCCGCCGCTGTAGTCTAGTGGTTAGGGCGTTGGACTCGTAATCTAAAGGTTGCGGGTTCGATCCCAGCTTTCGGCTATGGCGTTGTGCCCTTGGAAAAGGCACTTTACGGTTATTTTCTCACCCCACCCAGGTGTAAAAGGGGTACCAACCTTGTGTTAGGGGTTAACCCTGCGATAGACTGGCGTCCTATCCAGGGGGGAGTCTATGACTCTCAGTCGCTTAACGCCACAGAAACCGGGATAAGCACCGGCCTGATGAGCCTTAGGCTCGGGACAGACTTTAACTTTTTAAGTCTTTCTGGGGGGGGGGGGGGGGGGGCGGGGGGCGGGGGGGGGGGGGGGGGGGGACGGGAAAGAAATGAACCAAAAGGGCAGAAATTAAGACAAGAAGGATGTGAAAGGAAGAAAAAAAAAGAACACGGCAGAAACTAAGAGTGGGATAGAAAAAGAAGGAACTACTGGCACAGAATTTCCAGAAGGTGGGGATACTATTTTATACTGACAAGCCCCCCAGTATTTCCACGGGGGGAGGGAGGCAAGCAAGCTGCAAGACAGACAGATTGATACAAAGGCAGGTAGACTTGACAGATAGACTACTAAGCAGACATGAAAAATAGACAAAAAGGTTAGATGGTGTACTGTTCATAACTCAAATGCCACGTTAACACCTAAAGCTAGCCCCCGAGGGAAATCTAGAACTGCTGCGACGACCACGATGAATAAGGGTGACAGTCATGCAACGTGAACATAAGTCCGGAGGGACAAAACTACAGACAAGACTACAGACCGACAGAGAAGAACATACACAGACAGGCATACAGACGAGAATAGAGACAGGCAGACAGATAAGAATGCAGACAAGAAGACAGACAATGATACAGACAGGCAGACAGACGGACAGAAAATAATACATACAGACAGGCAGACAGACAGACAAGAATAGAACACAAGAAGAGGAAGAAGAGTAAGAAGCAGAGGAAGAAGAAGAACGCGAACAGGAAGAAGAAGAAGAAGAAGAAGAAGAAGAAGAAGAAGAAGAAGAAGAAGAAGAAGAAGAAGAAGAAGAAGAAGAAGAGTGAAGGAGAAAGAAAGAAAGAAAGAAAGAAAACAACAGACGAGGAGGAGGAAAAACCCGAGGCTATTTGATGCTTCATTAACTCATTACATAAATCGACCCTTCTGCTTTGGCAGGGTCGACAACTCTGTGTGTGGGCTAATGTACTCTGTGAGTAACCCGCCCTTACTTGCAGACGACCTTCACACCTTCGCTTGTATTTGATGTCGTTAAATGGTATCTTTGTCGCTAAATGGATTAAGACGTCTGACTGCTCAAATCACGTCAAAAAAGTGCCTTTAAATTATTTCCAGACTTTGTATTAACACACACGAGAACAGGATCCCTCCAAAAAACAAAACAAAAAAGGAAATAATTACATGGACAAAAACATAGTCGAAAGTGCGAACGTCAAAAGAGTACCCCTTAACTTTTCCTGGGAAAAAACGTTGTTTTACCCGATTCGCACGCTCAAAACGGCAAATGAATAGGAAATTATCAGATTTGGAATCGTTTGTCTTGCGATCTGCAAGTCTGTGCATTGAAAGCCCACCTAGTGAAGGAAAGGAGAGGATCCTAGGGTAAAGAAGAAGAAGAAGAATTGCAAAGAAGAAGAAGAAGAAAAAGAAGAAGAAGAAGAAGAAGTAGAAGAAGAAGAAGAAGAAGAAGAAGAAGAAGAAGAAGAAGTAGAAGAAGAAGAAGAAGAAGAAGAAGAAGAAGAAGAGGAAGAAGGAGAAGAGGAAGAAGGAGAAGAAGAAGAATGTGAAGAAGAAGAATGTGAAGAAGAAGAAGAAGAAGAAGAAGAAGAAGAAGAAGAAGAAGAAGAAGAAGAAAGAAGAAGTTTCCAAACCCCGAGAAGAGTTCTTATCTCCGTTGAGCCGGTCCACTTTACGACAAAAACCTTTTAAGGACATATCTAGACAGACTTTTTTAATCCCCATCCCCCTCTCCCCTACCTTACCTCCTCATTCCCCCCCCCTCCCGTTTCACTGAAATGGGAAAAGCGTAAATTAATGCAAATTAGTGGAGAGGAAATCTCCTGTTTCGGGTTTAAAAAAAAAGTATAGATTCCATTCTTTCTTTGTATGTAAGTGTGTGAGTGCGTGCGTGTGTGTGTGTGCGTGTGTGCAGTGTGTGTGTGTGTGTGTGTGTGTGTGTGTGTGTGTGTGTGTGTGTGTGTGTGTGTGTGTGTGTGTGTGTGTAGGTGGTGTGTGTGTGTGTCGAGTGTGCGCGCGCGCGCGCGTGTGTGTGTATGTGTGTGCGAGTGTGTGTGAGTGTGTGTGTGTGTGTGTGTTCACAACTTGCTACGAGGGGGTGACTTTAGTCAAAACAGAATTTCGCAGCGGACAATTGGAACACAAACTGTCTATCTTGTTCTTTTCTGTAACACTTGTAAACATTTGTAAGATTCTTTACCAAAAAGGGTAGCATTTTATTTATTTTTTTATCTATTTTATTTTATATCGAGGATAATGGGATAACCACTCTTGTGCTTTTTTTACATCCAATCCCTGTGTGTATGCAGTTTTTGTAAATATTGTCATCTGTTCCCACCGGCACACGATGGTCTACTCTTACGAAAAGCGGAACAGGATTTATCGTGTGTACGAGATGTTCTGCTTGCGTTCGCACAAGGGGCCTCGGTTTATAGTCTCATCCGAAGGACTTTGGGGGAGAGTGGAGTCAGCACTGATGTTAACTCCAGGAGAAAAATCTCCTCAACGGGAATCGAACCCGGGTCGTCAAATTGTGAGCGCAATGTTCTGACCACTAGGCTATCCCGTCCCCCTTAAGTCCATCTTTTCTATAATTAGGGACCAACTAATGATAAACAAGACAAGAGACAGACAGAGACACAGAGAAAGATACAGTGAGAGACAGAGAGAGAGACAGAGACAGACAGACAGAGACAGAGATAGACAGATAGGCAGACACTCAGACAGACACACTAACAGGCAGA
>CM060322.1:29571641-29589141 GCA_030674155.1 Stramonita haemastoma
TTTTCTTCTTCTTCTTCTTCTTCTTCTTCTTCTTCTTCTTCTTCTTCTTCTTCTTCTCATTCTTCTTTTCCTCCTTCTCCTCCTCCTCTTCTTCTTTCTCTCCTTCTCCTTCTCCCCCTCCTTTTTCTTCTTCTTCTTCTTCTTCTTCTTCTTCTTCTTCTTCTTCTTCTCCTCCTCTCTCCTCCTCCTCCTCCTCCTCTCCTCTTCCTTCTTCTTCTTCTTCTTCTTCTCTTTCTTCTTTCTCTTCTCCTCCTCCTCCTCCTTCTTCTTCTTTCTCTCTCCTTCTCCACCTCCCTTCCTCCTCTCTCCTTTTCCCCCTTCTTCTTCTTCTCTCTTCCTCCTTCTCCTTCTTCGTCTCTTCTCGTTTGCTTTACACTGTCAAATGTGTCTGGGAAAAAAAGTAATGGCATGTCCTTTCCAGCTCTCTCGTGGGCCGTACAGCTTGGGAGGGTTTTGCAGGGTCATCTCTGTAGTCAGACACACAATCTTCTTCAGGTCGCTGTATCCTTTGAAGGATGTGCTCGCCTGTCTGCTTTTACTTGACCACAGGCAGAAAGGGGGGGGGGAGAGGAACGAGTTTCAGCTTTGTGGACATGTGGTGATTTAGCCTGTTGTGCCCAGTGCGGACGGAGTCTTCTTAGAATCATGACCCGTTCTCTTTTGAGATGGTGGTAGTCGTCCTTCTCTACTCTGGATCGAGCCATTGATTTTACGACTCCTCTTTTCATAGAAGGTGAGGCTGCTTTCGCATTGTTTTCTCATTAATGATCAGAAGTCTGCAGATGCTGGAGAGATGGACACTTGTTTAACACAAGCATGGAAGAAAGTGGGGGGAAAACCGAAAAGGATGTGCCACGATACCATGATTGGTAAAAGGAAAAGAAATGCAGATGCTTGTGGTTACTGTGTGGTTATTAAAGAGAATGGAAATAATAAGATGATGCTATGGAGGTCAACCTGACACCTATCTACCTTCCCTTTTTACATTAAAGAAAACGATAACAAGACAGACAGACAGATAGACAGACAGACAGACACACACACACATACACGCACTCATAGAGACAGAAAGCGCTACAGACAGGGACAGATGGACAGGACCAGACAAAATAAAAACTCAAGGGTTTACCAGCACAAATAGTGCAAACTCCTACAATAGAAACGCTTGGATTGATCAGCACTCATAGTGCAAACACCTATAAGAGAAACTCGGTGAATAATCAGCACTCTTAATACAAACATATATAGGAGAAACTCAGGGTTAAGTCAGCACTTATAGTGCAAACACTTACAACAAAATCTCTTGGTTAGACCAGCACACCAAGTGCAAACATAATACAAACTCAAAAGTTTCCCAGCACACGTAGTGCAATGCAAACACCTACATTAGGAACTCAAATGGTTCACCAGCACATCGTGCAAATACCTACAAGAGGAAACACAATGGTTAATCCGCACTCATAGTACAACCACCTACAACAGAAACTCAAAGGTTTACCAGCACACGCAGTGCAATGCAAGCACCTACATTAGGAACTCAAAGGTTTACAGGCATACTTAGCGCAAACACCTACGACAGGAAACAATAATTAAGCTGCACTCATTGTGCAAACACCTACAATAGAAACCCAAAGGTTTACCAACACATTTAGTGCAAACACCTACTCTAGGAAAACCCTTGGGTTAATCAGTGCTCAGTGCAAACACCTACATTAGCAAACTCAAAAAGTGTAAACTACCACACCTAGTTGTAAATCAACCAAACAATCGGTAAAAGAAAATGTCACACGATCCCTTTCTCTCACGGTTTTTGGCTCCCTTTCCTGACACTTAACCAAACATTAAGGTGGATGGGTAGCGCGCGCGCATATATGCAATGTTCAGCTCGCGGCGATACCAAACTGGAGAATCAGGAACGAAGACTGAACAGACAAAACCTTTCGGAAAGGGCTGACTATGGAGATCTATCTGCCCTAGGGGAAGAGACCGAAAACCGAGCATGGTTTTACTGCCAGGGAATAAAAACAGGCGATCCTTTGTGGAGAGTATCATGCACGGAAAAAGTGGCCGGCACCAAGGGACCAATCATATAAGTGCTGTCAGCACGTGCCGCTCGTGGGGTGGTTGTTGGTCTTTTATATGTCCACTCCCCGAGGGGGGGATACGGAGGGGGGGGGGGAGGGAGCTGTCAGTATAAATAGCATCCCCACCTTCTGGAAATTCGGTGCCCTCTTTTTTTTTTTTACCCTCTCTTTGTTTCTACCTTGTCCTTTTTCTTCCTGTCACCTCTTTCATTTTGTCTGTTTTCTGCCTTCTTGGTCCTTTTTCCAGTCTTTTTTTTCCCTCTAGAAAGACTTATACCATGACAATTTTCTCCCACGCTAAAAAAATTGGATGGCGTGGGACTTGACTTGTCAGGCCCTTAACGACAGAGTGTTGGAAAAGAGGGAATTCCGAGCACAGAATTTCCAGAAGGTGGGGATGCTGTTTATACTGACAGTCCACCCCCCCCCTCCGCCCGCATCCTCACAATGGGCTAGTACATCACGATAATATAATTATGTCCCCATCAATCACCTCCCCCCCCCCTTGTACGTCATATTTATGCAATACAATTGTGAACATTCTAACTCATTCATTTATCCAATCAATGATATCATAAAAAGATGGATCAGTGGTTACAGATAACGCACCCGTCTAGAATACGACAGCTCGCAGGTTTGATTCCCGTTAGAACCTCCCCCCATCCAATCCACGAGACCATAAGTGGTGGTGTGGGTACTAGCCTTTCAAATAAAGACTATATAAACTTTGTGAAACTTTTACTCACTTGGCTTAAAAGAACCCACAGCAAAAAAAAGAAAAAAAGAAAAGAGAGTTATCCCAGGCAAAAATCTGTAGGAATCCAATCCAATCCAATCTAATCTAATTTTGTTGTTTATAGCCCCACGGACCACACAGACCATATCGGGGCTGTCATCTCGTAAACATTTGAATTTCCAATGAAAATTGAGCAATTACATATTGATTAAAACAGGATATAAAACCAACTCCACTGTCGTTCCCTGTATCAACACTCTGGCCAAACATCAAAATTCTGTAGGAAAAAAGCCACCTAAAACCCCGCAAAACCACGCACAAAGGGGAAAAATGGGTGGCGCTACTCTTGTGGTGACGCACTCTTCCCAGGAGAGAGAGAGAGAGAGAGAGAGAGAGAGAGAGAGAGGGAGGAGAGAGAGAGAGAGAGAGAGAGAGAGAGAGAGAGAGAGAGAGAGAGAGAGAGAGAGAGAGATGAGAGGAGATGAGAGAGAGAAGAGAGAGAGAATTGAGACAAGAGAAATCCACCACGGTGTATGAAAATGGTCATGTAAATAATGAGAAGAGGTCCACGTGAAAAACCACAAATACGGCAGTGTATTAATGCGCTCTCAGCTGAGCAGAGCTAGCTCCAGATCGTCCATCCTGGATCCTGGCGTGACCGAGCACAGGGATCTGATTACAGCCATCTCCCTGATCTCCCTGATCTCACGGATCCATCTCTTCTGCTCTGTCCATGACCTCCAGGGCTGGGGGAAAGGTCAGCCAATGGCCGCGTGACTTATCGGCTGGCAGAGAGAGAGATTTCCCCGATTCTTCATCTTCATCTTCTCCTGTACAGCCTGCCTGCCTGCCTGCCCTGTCTGACTACTTTCTTGCTTGCCTTCTTCCAGACCGTATCACGTTTCGTGGCGATGTTTGATTAGTGATATCCAGGAATTACCCGGAACAACCTGAAAAGAATTACTTTTAAGTTCTGGCAGACTTAACAAAAGAATGTAAACATTTATTAACTGATTTTAAAAAAATATAATAAAATGAATGATAAAAATCAGTAGCCAAATTCAGTCTTTGTTTGTTCCCTGGTTTAGAGCGCAACAGGTTCACGTAATGGTGAGATTTTGGCGTATGAAACCGCTCGTCTTTTAATCTTCTTCTTAAGGTAGCCGCATTTCAAATCCGGGGGGATATATACACAGTAGCTGAATGTTGTAGTTTTGACTGGATTTTAAGCTGCAATATGGAACGTTGGTTTATTAGAGTTTCCGCAGCTGTTTTACATGTACGGGGTTCGTTCCTTTCTCCTTATTAGATGCGTTAACCTTTTGTTTGTTAAGTACGTGAATTTCTCTGTTTGAGATAATGAAAATTTGATTTTTTTTTATACAAATAACGTAAGATGCAACAATAAAGAATTTGAATTTAATGTGCTTTTTTTTTTTTTTACAAAGTAAGATGCTTTTCTCAACATGTGCCTTGGAAGTCAAACTTTGTCCATATCAGCCTTCAAAGTGAAGGGTAGCAGTTTTCTTGTGCTGGTCATTTCCCTCCAACACCTGCCCTCACAGCTGGAGCTGGTACATGGGAAAAACTATACACAGAGGAGACTTTTCGGGCTGAAGATACATACATCATATCATATATCATATCATACATCATATCCTATATCCTATCCTATCCTACCATATCATATATCATATCGCATCATATATCATATCATATATCATATCATATACCATATCATATATCATATCACATCATATATCATATCATATACCATATCGTATATCATATCATATACCATATCATATATCAAATCATATATCATATCATACCATATCATATACCATATCACATCATATATCATATCATATACCACATCACATATCAAATCATAATTATATCAAATCATATCATACTATATCATATATAATATACCACATCATATATCAAATCATATATCATATCACATATCAAATCATATCATACCATATCAGATATCATATCACATCACATCATATACCACATCATATATCATATCACATACCACATCATATATCAAATCATATATCATATCATATAACCTGCACGCAATGACACATCCAGAACAAACCCCAATAGACAACCCCCACCCCCACCCCATCCCACCCTCCACGTCTCAGCACTACAACAGAAAAGAACAATCCTGAAGAAGCCAGCCCCCCCCCTCCTCCCCCCTCCCCTGGGAAGAGGCAGAAAATGGAGACTACCCTTTACGGCCAGGGGTATAAAACAGGCCACCCCAATCTCCTGAGTATCGTGCCAAAGAAAAGAAAAAATAAGAAGGTAGCCTGACTCGTGGGATTGCTGGTGGGACAAATGCTGTCAGCACGGGCAGATGGCATGCCAGTGGTCTCCCTACTCTCCTGCTGTTTCTGCTGTGCGGAGATGCCAAGACACGTTTCTGCACGGTAGAGGTGTTTTTTTTTCTTTCTTCTCTTTTTTCTTTCTTATATTGAGAAACTTCTTCCCTATCTCTCTCTTGAATACAGGAAGTCACACTTTTCTACTTTGGAGGACAGAATGTGTGTACATATTCCAAAGTTTTATTTTATTTTTGTTGTTTGTTTGTTGCTGTTTTTCTGAAATGTTACAAGTTCTCACGTGGGGATGGATGCAGTGTAAATAACATTCCCACTTTCTGGAAATTCTGTGCCAGGAATTGAAATTTTTTTTTATATCCCTTTCTTTGTTTCAGTCTTGTTCTTTTTCTTTCAGTCTCCTCCTTCTTGTCTATTTTCTGCCCTCTTGGTCCATTCGCCTACTTATTTTTCCTCCAGAAAGATGTAAAAGATAACAACTCTCTCCCACGCTGAAGTCGAATGCCCTTGGCCTGATTTTGTTCGCACCGTATTTTTCCCCTCAAAATGACAGACAAAAATGGTTGCTGTCTGAGCCTTTCGTGAAGAAGAAATGCCGAAAGTAAAACTTTTTTTTTATAACGGGGAGAAAACAAGTGTACATCTAACCTACTGCGACGGTATCATTTTTTTTCCTGATTTTTTTTCCATTTAACAATAAAATTTGGAGGGAAAATTCTTTTAGAGTAAGATACCAACATAATGTATCCGGTTTTATTTTTGCTTTTTTTTTTATAGCAATCGATTTACACGCTTTGCAACATCTTTAACCAGGATTCTGTTTTGCCTTCTCCTCCTCTCTATTCAACCTGGCAATTTGACGACCGGGTTCGATTCCGGTCGAGGAGATTTTTCTCCTGGAGTTAACATCAGTACTGACTCACTCTCCCAAAGTCTTCGGATGAGACTTTAAACCGAGGCCCGTGTGCGAACGCACGCAGAACATCTTGCGCACACGTTAAATCCTGTTCCACTTTTTGTAAGAGTAGGCCATCGTGTGCCGGTGGGAACAGATGACAAGATTTACAAAACTGCATACACACGGGGACGGATGAAAAAGCACATGATTGCGTATTCTGTTATCCTCGATATAAAAGAATAAATAAACCTACAAACGGGGGCCGAGGTAGCTCCTGGTTAGAGAGTTACGTTCAAGATCTGATGGCCCAGGGATCGTGCCACCACCGAGGCACCAGTTCTAGGGGATTTTTCTCTTGGAGTTAACATCAGTACCGAATCCCACTTCCCTAAAAGTCCTTAAGATGAGACTATAAACCGAGGCCCCCGTGTACCAAGGCACGCAGAACATCTTGTCCACACGTTAAAATCCGTTTCGTTTTTCAAAAAGAACACATGACAATTTTTAAAAAAAAACACCGCATGCATCCTTGTGTCATATTTCAGACGGCATTCCTGGAGTTGAAATGGGGCTACGGTAATGGTGGGCAAAAACTGATCGCATACACAAAACCTCATCATGGCTAAACCTCAGATCTCTAGCCAAGGAACGACCACCCCTCCCCCCCCAACTCCCCCCCAACCCCCCTACAAAAAACCAATAAACAAATGGTGTGGCAGTGGAAAGTATCACGCGGCATCAGCAGTCCTGCTGACTGTACTGAAGCAATCTAGTCGGGGGGGATGGTGGATATTTGATCCTGGCGTGACTGACCCATACATTGCCACCCATCTCCTCATCTCCCTCATCCATCTCATCCGGTCTGTGTCCATCACCTCCCCGGCTGGGGGGCAAAGGTCGGTCGGCTGTTTGGGCTGTTCCCAGGCTGTATGTACGATGTGTTGTCGTCTGAAAGATGTCCATCTTTTCACCTCTTCATCCTTTTTCTCTCAGCTTTGGTGTCAGAAGTTTCATGAGTTACTACACCATTTATTTTGAGAGATATGGGTTTGTGGACTTTTTTTTTTAATCTTCTTCGTCCAACGCTCAGACAGCAACTATTGTCGTCTGTCATATGAACGGAAATTACTGCGTTGCGCTGCCGTTAAGCGTCTGACAAGTCAGACCCTGCGTATCGGACTTCAGTGTGGTTGATATCTCTTAAGTCTGTCTGGAAAAGAGGCAGAAGAATGGTCCGTCCAAGGAGGCAGAAAACGGACAAGTAGGAGGCAATAAGAAGAAACGGGGCACGGCAGAAACACAGAGAGGGATGGAAAAGTGGGAATTGCTAGCACAGAATTTCCAGAAGGTGGGGATGCTATTTATATTGACATGCCCTGGTATTCCACCTGGGGGAGGTTTCACTATAGAAGTGCTGTTAATTAAAAGAAAGCCTAATAGATAAACAATATTGATACAAATAAGATATCCAAAGATTACATTAAGAGCTGGCGAAAATCACCAAGAAAATCACCTAATGGGGACTGTAGTTTGAAGTTGGTATCCACACACCATTCAAAATTTTATTCAGGGCACCCCCCCCTCCAAAAAAATCCAAAGCGTTATTGATTAAATCGTTTCTTTCACTATATTTTTGTCAAGCCATGGCGGCTTCTTGATACATGGTCCAAGTGGGACGGGATAGCCTGGAGATAAGAGCATTGTGCATTGCACTGGTGATTTGCTGACCCGGGTTCGATTCCAGTTCAAGGGGATTTTCCCCCTAAAGTTAACATCAGTGCCGACTCCACACCCTCGAAAAGTTCTTCGGATAACACTGTAAACCGAGGTCCCGAGTGCCAACGCACGCACGTACGCAAAACATCTTACGCACACATTAAAACTGTTCGCTTTTCGGAAGAGTAGGCCGTTGTGTGTCTGTGGGAACCGATAACAAAATTGACAAAGCTGCAAACACACGGGAACAGTATGTAAAAAAGCACATGTATACGTATTCTATATTCTGGAAATAAAAAATAAAAAAACACCTAAGATTTCCTTGATGGTAAAGACGAAAAAGATTAATCCAAAGTAATATTGATTAGTCCTCTGACTTCCACAAAATATACCAGAGTTCTCGATTAAATCATTAATGCTAGGGGCAACATCAAAGTCAGAGGTTGTATGATCAGTGGCTTTCCCGGGAACTCATGGAATTCCACTTTACAACTTAGTCTTTAGTGATCGACTATGACTCTCTGATTAGGAGGCTTGACTTGCACAGACTTTATGTGCTGCAGCCCAGGGGACTAGTTGGCCTTTGGCGAACATTGCCAACACTGACTGTCTGTCTGTATGCCCTCTTGACCGAGAGAGCGGGGATGTGCTGTGGGCAAGGCACCTATACAATAATAAAATTCCTGCCCAATTTCCGAAACAGCAGCTGCCTCCTCTGCTGTTTTGGAGGTCATCGTCGAACACGACGGACAAACATGAGTGTTTCACAATATTTCTGTCTAATCATGGGAGCTGGAGTTAACATAAGTGCCGAATTCACTCTTCCCCCCCCCCAAAGTCCTTCGGGTCAGACGAAAACCGATGCCCCGTGTGCGAGCGAATGCAATAAAGCTTGCGCACACGTAAAAAACCGTTCCGCTTTTCGGAAATGTAGGCCATTGTGTGCCGGTGGGAACGGATGACAAATTTTTACAAAAAATGCATACACACGGGGACTGGATGTAAAAAAAAGCACACGAGTGCTTATTCCAAAATCCTCGATATAAAAGAATAAATAAATAAAAAAAAAATAATATTTCTGCCCAGTTTCCGAAACAGCAGCCGCCTCCTCCTCTGCTGTTTCTGTTTTGGAGACCATCATCGAGCATGAGAGACAGACAATCCAGCCCCTAAATAGGATTACCCCGCCGGGACTCTAATACAATCTCGAATCAAAACGATGGACAAAGCTGGACAAACGAAGGAAGGTGGCCGGATGGTTAAGACGTTCGCCTGCCAACAAGTAAACCGTGAGGTTCTGGGTTCATACTCAGTCTTTCTTCCCAGTTTGACGAAAAAAAAAGAAACTGAATGTCAAAGTCATTCGGATGAGACTATAAACCGAGGCCCCATGTGCGATCGCAAACGCACGCAGAACACCTTGCGCACACGTTAAAACGCCTCTCGGAAGAGGAGGCCATCGTGTGCCGGTAGGAACGAATGACAAAATAAAAAAACAAACAAAAACCAGCATTGCACACAGGTGTCGTGTTTTAGACACCATCCCTGAAGGAAATTAAAAAAAATAAATAATGGGTAGGCGCTGCACTTGTGGCGACGCGCTCTCCCCGGGGGAGAGACAGCAGCCCGAATTTCATCACGCAGAGAAATCTGCTGTGACATAAAGTGGTATAAAATAAATAAAAAGCTGTGTGTGTGTGTTTTACACTAGTTCTGTCTAATCATGGGGGCTAAGCTGTCCATGCAGAAAGCGGGTTGAGGATTCCTCCGATCCAGCGCCTGCCTGCCAGCCAGATAATACTATAATATGAATCCAATAATCAGCGCAGCCAGCCTAATGTCAACAGGGCTGGGTGGTGAGGGACGATCTGTCATGTGCCAGAACAGGCGGACTGGCAACTCGGGCTTTTGCCGGACAGCGAGGCAGCGAGGATGATGATTATTACCACCCTCTAGCACCACTGTCCCTTGTGGAGAGAGAGAGAGAGAGGGTGGGGAGAAAGAGGAAGAGAGAGAGAGGGGGAGGGGGAGAGAGAGAGGGGGGGGGAGAGAGGGAGAAAGGGGAGAGAGAGAGAGAGAGAAACAGAGAGAGAGAGAGAGAGGGGAGAGAGAGAGAGGGGGGGAGAAACAGAGAGAGAGAGCAGGGGGGGGGAGAAACAGAGAGAGAGAGAGAGAGAGAGAGAGAGAGAGAGAGAGAGAGAGGAGAGAGAGAGAGAGAGAGAGAGGAGAGAGAGAGGAGAGAGAGAGAGAGAGAAGAGAAGCACAGACAGACAGACAGACAGAGAGAGAGAGGAGAGAGAGAGAGAGAGAGAGAGGAGAGAGAGAGAGAGAGAGAGAGAGAGAGAGAGAGAGAGAGAGAGAGAGAGAGAGAGACAGACAGACACACAGACAGACACACAGACAGACAGACACACAGACAGAGACAGACAGAAAGAGAGACAGAGAGAGAGGCAGGCAATATTATTGTGTGTGCCCTTTTTGCTCTCGCTATCTTAAATCAACATTTCCATCTCATGAATAGCATGCTGAAGTGACCTTTTCCCCCAAGCATTAATCGATCAATTAGTGGTGTTGCATGGAGCTAGCTCTACAAGGGAGTTTTGCTGAGCAAACGCTTGTTTTTGGGGGGTTGGTTGTTTTTTTTTCGATACAGTGTGATATTTTCCTGTTTTTGCCACTGACATTCTTTGGGCTTAATCGGTATTCATGAAGAGGCACAGAGAATAAAATAATAATTATACACGAGGACTTGGCCCCCTGATCTGACCGGAACAAATATGCGCTAAAGTCGCCGGTGGACCATTATATGAAGCCAGCCATAGAATAAGAAGAAAAAGAAAGAAAGACAGAAAGACAGAAAGAAAGAAAGAAAGAAGGAAGGAAGGAAGGAAGGAAGGAAGGAAGGAAGGAAGGAAGGAAGGAAGGAAGGAAGGAAGGAAGAAAGAAAGAAAGAAAGAAAGAAAGAAGAAGAAGAAGAAGAAGAAGAAGAAGAAGAAGAAGAAGAAGAAGAAAGAAATAGATATAGGAAGAAGATAAAAATAGAAAGAAGAAGGGGGGGGGGGGGAGGGGGGGGGGGAGGGGGGGGAGGGGGGAGAAAGATGAGGAATAGGACGAGGAAGAGAAAGAGGAATGGTAAAGGGAGGAAAATGGCAGTTTTTAAAAACTGTAGCTTTCCTCCGTCACTCTCTGCTACATTACATGCTAATCTATGGTGTTATATTCTAAATGTTTTTTTGTTACATTCCCTATAAGAACTGTTAACCGGATGAAAAAGTAGACCAGCCGCTATGGTGCAGTGGCTAGCACCTTGGGTTACCAGCCAGAAGGTTGTGGGTACGAATCCCATAAGAGTCCTAGGATATTTCGGGCTCCAGCCGGCTCCTACCCAGAGTCTGCTATGGCTGACTGGGAAGACTGGGGCCACACAGTGCAGTCGAGCTTCATCCTCATTAGGGAGGCGATTTTGAGAGTGTTGTTCCAATTACTGACCAACACTGCAGGTGTCTGTATCTATCGATCCCGACTGAAGCCGGGATATATCATGGTAGCAAGCGTAGAGTACAGCCATGTGCAGAACTTCCACAGCATATGCACGTTCATAGCAGTATCATTACAACATCATCATCGTCATTGATCATCATACAATGACAGACAAGTGTCTGATTCCATGATCCCAGTTACTCTCGTCTCTCATGGTGACCTCAGTTTGGGTTTCCAGTGCACCCCTGTGTCTGTGCTGAGTTTGTGTCTAGGGGTGGAGGTTCACGGGGGAGGTAAGGGTCGTTGCAAGGACGTTGTGGTGATCGTCATCCCGGGCGGGTGTCTCACTCAGTCTGACTTCGCGTCTGACCTATGACTGTCTTTAGCAGGGAGCTCAGTAGGTGGTGTCCTGCGTATGTAAGCTTAGAATGGGCACCACTGAACGCACAACTAAAGTGACCTTTTTTTCCATGGGGGCTTGGTATAAAGAAGCCTCTGGCTTATCTAATTACCCTCAATAAAACATTCGAGTTTCTCTCTCTGTCTCTCTGTCTCTCTGTCTCTCGGTCTCTGTCTCTCTCTCTCTCTCTCTCTCTCTCTCTCTTCCATCTCCCTCCCTCCCTTTTCCTCTTTCTGTCTTTGTTTCTTTCTCTGTAGAGGAACGTGTTTTAGAGCCAAAAATTAATTTCAGAGCAAAAAATTAATCTCGTACACACTGAATAATCATGAATGTGACTTGACTTATGCCTGTGGATTCCCTTGGGAACATAGGGCCACAACAACACTCCTCCAACGGACTCGGTTCTGGGAGATCCTCTTCAGCTCGGCCCATGTCATTCCGGCTGCTTTCGTCTCTGCTTCAATGCTTCTGCGCCAGGTCTGTTTTGGTCGGCCTACTTTCCGCTTCCCTTGTGGATTCCAGTCAAGGGCCTGCCTGGTGACATCTGAAGCAGGCTTGCGGAGCGTATGGCCAATCCATCCCCATTTCCTTTTCTTGATCTCCGTGTCAATTGGAGCGTGTCTGGTCCTGTCCCATAGTTCTTCGTTTGAGACTACTTCTGGCCACCTGATACCAAGGATGTTCCTAAGACATCTGTTGGTAAATGTCTGGAGTTTGTGGGTGTTGGTCTTTGTCACCCGCCAGGTTTCTGAGCCATACAGTAGGACCGACTTGACATTGGTGTTGAATATCCGGATCTTGTTGTGGAGTGAGAGGGATGTTGATCTCCAGATTGGGCGAAGGGTGTTGAAGGCATGACGTGCTTTATTTATTCGGCACTTGATGTCTTCGTCCGTTCCCCCATCTTTACTAACGACACTGCCCAGGTAGGTGAATTTGTCGACTTCTTTGATGTTTTCTTGGTGTAGTCGCACTGGGTCTTGTTTCTTGTTGTTCACCCTCATGACCTCCGTCTTCCTGATGTTGATTTGGAGGCCTATTTTATCGGCTTCCTCCGCAACATGCCATAGCTTCTCTTGTGCATCTTGGTGCCTGTGTGAGAGAAGGCTGATGTCGTCTGCGAAGTCCAGGTCTTCCAGCTGCCTTGTGATGGTCCACTGTATGCCAGTTCTCCTGCCTGCTGTGGCCTGTCGCATTATCCAGTCAACCACCAACAGGAAGATGGTTGGTGACAGCAGACAGCCCTGACGAACGCCGGTTTGTACGCAGAAGGGTTCCGTCAATTTACCATCATGGATGACTTGGCAAGTGGCATCTTCATAGAGCTGTTGGATGATGGTGACGAACTTTGGTGGGAAACCATAGTGGTGCATCAGTCTCCAGATGACATCTCTGTCGACGCTGTCAAATGCCTTCTGGAAGTCGACAAAGACTGAATACAAGGGGGTCTGCCACTCTAGGGACTGCTCGATGATGATGCGCATTGTGGCGATCTGATCTGTGCATGATCTGTTTTGTCGGAAGCCTGCCTGTTCATCCCTGAGTGTCTTGTCTAGTGCCGTCTTCAGTCTTTCTAAGATTATTCTTGTCAGTACTTTCCCTGGTATAGACAGCAGCATGATTCCTCTCCAGTTGTTGCAGGATGACAGGTCCCCTTTCTTTGGTAGCTTCACGAGGTAGCCTTTCTTCCAGTCTTCTGGCACACTCTCTTGCTCCAGATCTTGTGTAGGAGTGGATACATCATGTCAGTTGAAGTCTGGATGTCTGCCTTCAGTGCTTCAGGGGGTATACCATCAGGACCTGCTGCTTTGCCTGACTTTAAAGACTTTATGGCTTTGGTGATCTCATTTTTGGTGGGGGGGCCGGTGTTGATGCCAAGGATTTCAGTAGGTGGTGGGATATCTGGTGGGACAGATGGTGCTGGTCTGTTGAGTGTTTCTTTGAAGTGCTCTGCCCATCTTGCTCTCTGGTCTTCTTCACCTGGAATGGTATTGCCGTTCTTGTCTTTGATGGGGCAATTAGGTTTACTGTTTTTTCCTGAGAGAGTCCTCGTGATCTCATAGAGTCTCTTCATGTTTCTTTGGCCTGCTGCAGTCTCTGCTTCCTGAGTCAGCTCCTCAATGAAATTTCTCTTGTCCTTTCTTGCACTTCTTTTTACTGCACGGTTTTTGTCCCAGTATCGTGCTTGTAATGTCTGCTTCTCTTCCTGATCTTGTGTTCTGTTGATCTGGTCTTTCAGCTGTTTTCTCTCGGTGATCAGTGCCCATGTTTCTGTTGTCAGCCATTCCTTGTGTTTTCTTGTATTTTTTCCCAAGACTGCTTGGCATGTTGTCTTCCAGGTCTCATGTAGACTGTGCCACTGCTCTTCGATTGTTTCCTCTGGCATCTGGGCAAGCATGCTGAATTTGTTTCTTAGTTCCAGCTTGAATTCTTCTGTTTTCGCTCTGTCTTTAAGGCTTTGCACGTTGAATTTGTGCGATGGTCTTCCTGCCTTGTCGGTGAAGGCTTTGAGCTTTGTCTTGAGGATGGCTATTACAAGATGGTGGTCTGACGCTGCGTCTGCTCCGCGCTTCACCCTGACATCGTGCAGGCTCCTTCTCCACTTTCGCCCGATGGTAATGTGGTCGATCTGGTTTTCAGTCTTGCCATCTGGGGAAGTCCATGTGGTCTTGTGGACTTTCTTGTGGGGAAAGATGGTGCCTCCAATGACCAGGTCATTGAAGGTGCAGAACTCTGCTAAGAGTTCACCATTTTCATTCTGGTCTCCCGTGCCATGTTTGCCCATGATCAGTTCTCTGTTGGTGTTATCTGACCCAACTTTTGCATTCAGGTCTCCCATTAGGATCTTCATGTCCCTCTTTGGCGTTTTGTCCATTATGGCTTGGACTTGCTCGTAGAAGTTTTCTTTTTCTTCTAAGTCAGCGGCATTTGTTGGAGCATAGCATTGGAGGATGGTAACTTTCCTGCCCTTTGAGTTGAACCGGGCAGTGAGGATCCGTGGTGACACTGGTTCCCAGGATAGTAGTGCTCGCGTTGCCTCAGGTTTCATCAGCAGCGCTACTCCATGTGTGTGGGGCTGGCCTTCCTCCTGTCCAGAGTAGATGATGGTATCTCCACTCGCTAGTCTTGACCGTCCCGTTCCATTCCATCTAGTCTCGCACAGGCCAAGGATCTTCAGGTTGTACCTATGCATTTCTCTACATACCTGTGCTGTTTTTCCAGTTTCATATAGGGTTCTGATGTTCCAGGTCCCTATCCTGGTTGTTGACTTGGTTGACAGAAGAGTTGTCGGCGCACTGGCTTCCCGAAGGCTTTCACCAGCTCGCGTCATAGACTCTGCCAGAGAGGACTCTCCCCCAACCGGGTCGCTGTTTAGAGATATTGTTGTGGTTTCTGTAACATACTGATTTTTAAGTGAATGGGTTGTTAACCCAAAGCACAACCCCCAACCTGGAGGACCAGGGTGCAAATTTAGTCTGGCTCCTACCCCACAGACCTGTTGAGCATGGTTGAACCTGCCGGAGGCCGAAGCCCCCGCCCACATAGCTCTGGGGATCAAACAGAACACGCAAGCCATCCCACCACGTCAAGGTAACGCACCATCGGGACAGATCATGAATGTACTCACGTAAAATACATTCGAAATGCAAATTGGTCCAACACACACTTATGCTGACGTGTTCTAAAACGATCCATGGATGCAAATATCTTATGATTTTCAATCAGAATTTTACCCTGTCCCCCAGACAACAGTCATGAAACGTCTGATTTAATTAATGCTATTAGGCAAGAAATTGGAAGACTGAAATGGGATTGGTGGCATGCAGGGCAAAACAGTTTGATTTGAATATTATTTTCCCGGAGAAAATAGCCCTGATTTCCACTTAGAGAAATCTGCATGATTGAAAGAGGCATGTAAATTATTTACACTACAAAACAATAACATACCATACCATCCCATACCAATGTTCCATACCATTCCATACCATACCATACCATACCATACCATACCATAACATACCATGACATATGGCATACCATACCATACCATACCATACCATACCATACCATACCATACCATAACCTAAAACAGCACAACACGACACAACACTTAATATATATATATATATATATATATATATATATATATATATATATATATATATATATATATATGTATATATATTATATATACACACATATATATTACAGTACGTGATACTTAGTTTCATCCTCTTAATTTCATTTCTATTGCAGCAAATGGAGCAATACATATGCGGGACCACACTACTTTTCCCTTTCACTCCCCACTCAATAATCATTGTACCCTCGCTCCACAACCCAAAAACGAACATTGATAAGGCTACACTCTACCATTAGCTTCTGGTCATAATCATAGTGTCTTCTATGGAGTGCTATTCCAAACAAAAAAATCAACCGATTTTCACGGATTTATTTTAGAATGTTGAAAAATTTGCAATGCGTACTTGTTTTAGGACATAGAGCAATTAATTACCAGGCAGTCACGAGAAATTTGGAAATATTCATCAAATGAGGACTGCTTGCGTTCCTACAGTGCTGACCCCGCGCACACATACTATGATTAGAAAGCTAGCAAGACGACAAAGGACTGAGGGGGTACGGTTCTGGCAGTAAAACAAAAAAAAATCAAAGCTACCAAAATTTGTGCAAAAATCACATGAGTTTTGAGTCAGAGGCTAGTATTTCACAAAAAGTGGTGTGTGTGTGTGTGTGTGTGTGTGTGTGTGTGTGTGTGTGTGTGTGTGTGTGTGTGTGTGTGTGTGTGTGTGTGTGTGTGTTGTGTGTGTGTATGTGTGTGTGTGTGTATGTGTGTGTGTGTGTGTGTGTATGTGTATTGTGTGTGTGTGTATGTGTATGTGTGTGTGTGTGTGTGTGTGTGTGTGTGTGTGTTTTACATCTGTGGATGCCTTACTATATGCGGTGTGAATGCAAGAAGAGCAAAACAGAAAAAAAGAGAAGGAAAAGTGGCAAAAAGTAAAGGTGCTGTGTAGCCTTAAGTAGCAAACCGCTCTTTGTGGAGAGAAGTCCAAAAGATATACTTTTTGACTACTGTGCACAGAAAATGCTCTTTTTCCCAGTGAAGAACTAATCCTGCTCTCCCAAAACTTCCACAATACTCAACGCAGAACAACACACAGTAGAGTAAGTGGCCAAATCATCCCTAACAGTAATAATGGCATCTTCGCACATCTGTTTCGGGGAGGAACACAAAACGATCTCCTTCTCGTTTACTGTATCCAAACTCGGACCCAAAAAACGGTCGCATACATACACAAAAAAATCTCACCATTGGTCAACCTGAGAGCTCTAGCTAAGGAACGAAAAGAAAAAAGATGAAAAAAAAAGAACAAAGTATCAAAATGTTGCATAGGTTCCACAACCGGAAACAAGCAAAAACTGTTTCCTGTAACCACCATCCCCCCAAAAAAAAGAAAAAAGAAAAAAAAAAGCCAGACATATAAAAAAATAAGCAACTGGCTAAAGAAACCGTCAGAGGCTGGCTGGACAGTTTCGTGTTGTGGAGCCACTATAGGATGGAATTAGGGAGAGGGTGGGGGTGGGGGATGGTGGAGAGGGGGGGTGGGGGAGGGGGCTAGTCCTTTTTATTGATCGTAGCTTTATTCGACTGACCACTACCATCTGATTACAGCGCCGCTGTCCCATTCCATCCCCCTCCCTCCCTCCCTCCCTCCTCCCTTCCTTCCTTCCTTCATCTCCCACCCTCCCCTCATCTCATCTGATCTGATCTGTCTATGGCTTCTGAGACTACTGCTGGGGGGTAGGGGG
>CM060322.1:29611641-29634141 GCA_030674155.1 Stramonita haemastoma
CAACACACACACACACCACACACCACACACACACCACACACAAACAAACACACACAACACACACACAGCAACACAAGACACACACGCACACCACCACACACACACACATCCTCAAAACACACACACACTCCCCTACCCAAACACACACACATCCACAAACGCAACACACATCCCCCAACTCAAACAACAACCCCCCCCCCTACCCAAAGCACAACATACATCCACAAAGACCCACACATACACCCCTATCCACACCACACACACACACACCCTACCCAAACCTACACACACACCTACCTAAACACACACCACACATCCACAAACACCCACAAATACATCCCTACCCAAAACACATTCACATCTACAAACACTCACACACCTACCCAAATACACATACCTCACCCCAAACACACATATACCCCTACCCAAACCCAAAGACACACACACCCACACACACACACACATACACACACACACACAACACATACATACACACACACACACCAAACACACACACACACACACATCTCTACCAAAACACACACACACACTCTACCACAACCCACACCCACCCACCCATACACATCCACAGACACCCACAAATACATCCCTACCCCAAAACACACATCTTCAAACACCCACAAACCTACCCAAATCCACTTACCTCCACCAAAACACACTCATACCCCTACCCAAACACAAAGACACACACACACACACACACACACTCTACCAAAAACACACACGCACACATCCACAAACACCCACATACACACACACCTACCCAAAGACACACACATCACCCAAACACACACACATCCACAACCCCACACATACACCCCTACCCAAAGACACACACACACCCAAACACACACTCATCCACAAACACCCACACATACACCCCCATCCAAACATACACATACCCCTACCCAAAACCCACACACATCCCCTACCCAAACCCACGCACACACCCTACCTTAAACACACACACACCTGCCCAAAGACACACACACACACACACACACACACACACACACACACAACACACACACACCACACACACATCCTACCCAAAGACACACACACCTCTATCCCACACACAACCCCCAAACCCAGAACCAACCCCCAACCTCACCCAACACAACCCCCCCCTCAACCGCACCCCACAACACCCACAAACCCAACCCCCCCCACCCCCCCCACCCCCAAAAAAACTCCCCTCAACAAACTCACCACAGGCATCAAGATGAACTGGCAGCAGAAGCCGATGATGAGCGAGACGGGGTACATTCTACCCTAACCCACACACACATCCTACCTAAACACACACACACACACTACTAACACACACACCACCACCCTCCCAACCAACCCCCCCCTCCCTCCCAACCAAAACTCCTCCACAACCTCAACTCATCACGGGCATCAAGATGAACTGGCAGCAGAAGCCGATGATGAGCGACGCGGGGTACACCCTACCCAAAACACACACACATCCACAAACCCCATAACCCCCCCCCCCCACAACCACCCCCCCCCCCCATCCAAAAAACAACAACCTCCACAACCTCAACCCACAAAACTCACCACGGGCATCAAGATGAACTGGCAGCAGAAGCCGATGATGAGCGAGACGGGTACACCCTACTCAAAACACATCCTACCTAAAACACCCACACACCCTTCCCCAACCCCCCCCCCCAACTACCCCCCCAAAACAACCTCCACAACCTCAACCCACAAAACTCACCACGGGCATCAAGATGAACTGGCAGCAGAAGCCGATGATGAGCGAGACGGGGTACTTGAGCTGGCGCTTGACGCTGTCCGTGTCGGTGCAGCAGCCCATGCCGAAGGTGATGAGGATGCGATGGCCGCGGCGGAGCTGTCGAACACCAGGTCGGCCGTGCGTCGGCCGCGGACGGTGGTGACGGGGAAGTGCGAGGTGGCCACAGCCTGGATGACGTTGCCGTGCGGCAGCTGCCCGTTGTCCGCCAGCAGGGCGGCCTCTTGCCCCAGCACGGCCACCGACATGGTCACGCGCCCCACGTGCAGCGCCTGGATGGAGAAGTTGTGCTGCTGGCCCTCCTGCACCGCCATTAGGAGGTAGCGCGGGGAGCGCTTCGAGTCTCCTCCACTGCCTCCTCTACGACCTCCTCCTCCTCGTTCTCCTCCTCCAACCACCACCACGAGAGGGGGGGAGGTGGTTGTTCCTGTCTCGCTAGCTCCGCTGCTGCTGGTGCTCTTGGCTGCTGCTGCTGCTGCTACTGCTGCTGCTGCTACTGCTGCTGCTGCCTCCTCCTCCTCTTCCTGAGGATGAGGGTAGGGCATGGTGGGGGTCAGTGTTGTCGTCGTGGTAGGGACTGCTAGGCCCCCCCGCGTTAGAAGTCCACACCACCGGTTGAGCGATGTTGTCGTCGCTGGAGAAAATCATGGCCCAGTAGTTGGGTTTGTTGTTGTTGGGTGGTTTGTTGGGTGGTTGGTGTTGTTGTTGGTGTTGTTGTTGGTGTTGTTGGTGTTGTCCCCATGCCGCTGGTGGTAGTGGTGGTAGAGGGGGTAGAGGGGGTGTGGTGGTGGTGGTGGTGTGGGTGTCGTTGTTGAGGAGGAGGTCAGTGTCGTTGAGAGAGGAGGAGGAGGGGAGGGTAGGGGTGGGGGTGGGGGTGGGGAGAGAGGTGGAGGAGGAGGTGGTGAAGGTGGTAGGGGTCCTTGCGGTCGGCTGCCGTTGTGCTACTACTCCTACTCCTGCTCCTGCTAGTGCTAGTACTGCTGCTGCTGCTGCTGCTAGTGATGCTACTACTAGTAGTGCTGGCGAGGAGGACAGCGGTGTGAAGAGGATGCAGGGCAAGGGGACTGCTGTGTGTCGTGGCTGCTGCTGCTGCCGCTGCTGCTGCTCCTCCTGTACTGCTACTGCTGAAGCTAGCGGCGTTGACGCTACTACTACTACCACCACTACTACCACCACCACTGTTGCTGCTGCTGCTACGACCACGACGATGTTGCTGCTGCTGCTGCTGCTGCTGCTGCCAATGGCGCAAGATTTGGGTGCAGTTGAAATACACGCTCTGGCTGGAGTGGACCTTCAGGCCGTGGATCGATGGCGGGTTGAAGTGAATGAGGAAGGTCTCATTCCCTGTCCGGAGGGGGAGCAGGTTGTAAGGTGCCGGCGCCGGCAAGCCCGAGACCAGCGCGTGCACGTGCAGCAGCAAGCAGCACGCACAGCACCACGCGCCGTCCCGCCACCACCCCCTGCGCGACCAGTGGACCCGTCCCTCCGAGCGGCAGCGGTGGTGGTAGTGGCCGTGGTGGGGGTGGTGGTGGCGGCCATTCGCGACGACTGTGTCACCGGCTGGCGCTCATGACGCCTCCCCCACCTCCCTACTTACTCCCCAGCTTCATCCACTCCCGGTGCCCGGGCCCCCCACCCCTCCACCTTTGTCACCATCATCATCACCAACACTTCCCTGGCCTCCCACCCTTACCCTTAGCCTATCACTACCACTACTACTCTTCACCCTGTTCCTTCTTTCTCAGAGAGGGAGGGAGGGAGGGACGGAGATCAGAGAGAAACAAAAAAAAAGAGGAGTGTGTGTGTGTTCTTGTGTTCGTGTGTCTGTGTTGAGGGACTGTTCAGATTCGCAGAATGTACAGTATATTTGCTAAGAAATACCTACTACCTACAGTGTGTGCTTTTTTTTCATTTTCAAAGTGTTTCGAAGAAGCAAAAATTATTTGTACTTTTTGTCTTAGCCACAAAACGACAACAGAATTGAGAGAAAAAACCCGAAAAACGACTGGTAAGGGGGGGGATGTTAGTTTTCTTCGTGTCACCTTTTTCTTCTAATTTTCACATCAGTAAACCAAACCGGTTTTCAAATCAAGACTAGGAAAACATATGGCCACAAGGTTCACAAGATGTACTTACTGTACATAAGTTGACAGTCCAGACGTGGTTATACATACTAAGTCTGTCCCGCCACTGATGTTAACAAAAACACACCTAGTTCGCTTGTCTGGACCAGTGCTTAGCAAAAATTAATGCTAATTTTCATGAATGTTATTGATAAGGTCTTGGCGCAGATAAAAAACCACCAATGTGTGTGTGTGTGTGTGCGTGTGTGTGTGTGTGTGTGTGTGTGTGTGTGTGTGTGTGTGTGGTGTGTGTGTGTGTGTGTGTGTGTGTGTGTGTGTGTGTGTAAGTGTGTGTGTGTGCGTGCGTGTGTGTGTGTGTGTGTGTGTTTTGTTGCTGTTGTTGTTTTTTTATCCCACAAGGCACGGTTCGTTAAGTGTGACACACACAGTAATGCCCGTGACGCGGCCCAGGTTTGCTGATGCTAGGAAGCAGACTTCTCTGCTGCTGTTGTAGCGGACAGCCCCCGGCATGCAGCCATTCATTGCCCTCATGCTCCTCACCCCTCCTCCTCCTCCTTCCTCACTAGCAGCGATCTGTCGACAGAAAAAACAAACAAACAAACATAAAATGATGATCATTTCGTCTCTGGGACGGACCCCACACACACAGCAGAGCTTTAAGTTAAGGAGGATTTACTGCGTGCGTGCGGATCTTTCCATTCACGCTACATACTATTTTGCTAGTGTCGTAGGAAGTTTGGGGGGGGGGGGGTGTAGATGGGTTGAGGGTGTTGGGGGAAAAAAAACCCGGCTAGGACAGGTTTGGCTAAAAGTGTTTATTTATGAAGGTAGGCTCGGCAAGTCTCTAGTTCTGACCGTGATGTGACTCATTTCATGTTCATTTTCATGATGTTACACCTCTCCCTCCCCATGAAGGTCGTATCGGGGTGGTCATCTGGTTCCATTTGGGCAACTCCAATAAAATTGTTCTCAACGTCATCATCGACGCTATCTCATTTCCTTCAAATATCTCACACCATCAATCTTGGAAAAAATCCATCAAACGACAAAATAATCACCTTCCTTTCATTCCTTATGGCCGATAAAATTATCAGGCCGCGCTGAGCACGCCAGCTATTCCGCTTAATTTATTATCCCCAGGTTACAAAAGAAGCGTTAAAAAAGGATAATTAACACTTAAAGTACAACAAAATACACAAAAAAGGTGCACTACAGCTGGAATGACATCCTTGTGCCCACACCAGTGTTTAAATATACTCCCTGGTCACCAGAACAAAACATTACAGGACAAAATGTCTTATTATAGTAATGTATAAAAAACGAAACCAGAAAGAGCAAGGCCAGATCGCATGAAATAGTACAAGTCATGTAGAAAAAGTAGTAAAGAGCAACAAAAAACTGACTAGTACAACTTATCATGTCAACTAATAAACAACACTACGTCAAACTATTTCAAGTGGTCACCATAAAATCATGAAACAGACATATAATCAATCAACACATATACAACAACCCGTCAAACTTTTTAAGTGGTCCGCAAAACAAACAACAACAACAACAAAACAGCAACCACCAAGACAACTCCAACCCCCTCACACCCCCCACCCCCCACTCCACCCTCAAACCCAGGGTCCGACACAATCAATGGCAAATCTCTCAATGATGCTGCTCTTTACTTGGAACATGGACATATTCCTCAGCGCACTCGGCCAATCTCCGCTAAGGGCCAGTGAGCCTTCACGGCAATATCCGCTCCGTGTGCCTTTGGCAACGATACACCAGAGACCCTGATCCATGCCTGAAAATATTCGCCGTCTGCAAGAGTCAGTGTGATCTTCAAGCAAGACGAACAAGACATTTCCTTCTCTGCTTCTCCCCTCCCCTCTTCTCTCTCTTCCCCCCTCTCCTCCCTCTGCTCTCCTCTCCTCCCTCCCTTTCCTCCTTCCTCTCTCTCTCTCTCTCTCTCTCTCTCTCTCTCTTCTTCCCCTTCTCTCTCTCTCTCTCTCCTCTCTCTCTCTCTCTTCTCCTCTCTCTCCTCTCCTTTCCTTCTCTCTCTCTCTGTCTTCTCTCTCTCTTGCTCTCTCTCTCCTCTCTTCCTCTCTTTCTCTTCTCCTCTCTCTCTCTCTCTCTTCTCTCTCCTCTCTCTCTCTCTCTCTGCGTGTGCAAGAAAAAAGTATATGAATGTTTAACTGGAACCTTTGGTAAAGAGAATTACAATCATCATCGTCGTCGTCGTCATCATCATTGTCATCACCAACATCACCATCATCTCTCTCTCTCTCTCTCTTCTCTCTCTCTCCCTCTCCCTCTCTCTCTCTCTCTCTCTCAGAAAAAAATCTATGTGAATGCCTAACTCAACCCTTGGAAATAAGACTTCTCATCATCATCATCTATCATCATCATCATAATCGTCGTCGTCGTTTGTCGTCTCATTCTGTCTCATGCATCATCGTCATCATCATGTCGTGGTCGTCATCATCATCATCCAATCATCATCATCACCACTATCACCATCATCATCTCTCTCTCTCCCCTCTCCTCTCTCTCTCTCTCTACTCCTCTCTCCTCTCCTCTCTCTCTCCTCCTGCCCCCACCCCCTCCTCTTCTCTCTCTCTTCATGGCTCAGTCAAAGCGTAAGTAAGTACGTTCGCGCGCGCGAGAGAGAGAGCGAGAGAGCGTGAACAAATCGGCACCAAATCAAAGCTTGTTAGTTAGTCCCTACTAGTCCCCCTACCTCCCCCCACCCCCCAAGGCAGCAAGCAAGCCAGCAAGTGGAAGGTAGGCCTAGACCAGCTAGCAGAGCACATCAGCCTATCCAAGCGAGCTAGTAGCGGCCCAGAATGAACGTTCCTGGGTAAGGCCTATGGTGGGATAGCTAGCCTAGCCTGCTTGCTATAGTCCTAATCAATACTGCGCCAGTTGATGACCACACTCACTACTAACAACTTCGAAGCCCAATCGCTTTTTGAGATTGGGGCACTTTCAACTTTTTTTTTTAACAGTCGCAGAACAAACCAGACTTTTTTTTTTTCTAAAAGAGAGGATTCGGTAGTAGTGGTGTGGTGGTGGTGTGGAGGGGGGGGGGAGAGAGGGAGGAGGGGGTTTTTAAAAAAAAAGGAGGAGAGAGGAGGTTGGGTGGGGCAGGTTGGAGGGGGGTGGGTGGGGGGGTGGGGTTGGGTTGTGGTGTGAAATCGATACAGAGAGAAAGAGTTCCAGTACTGTTTGAGAACTGTTTCGAGAAGGGAAGGAAGGAATGTTTCCAGTTGCTGATGTGAAGATTTTTTTTGGCCATGTTGATGATGCTAGCAGAGAAATACTGAACAACGTCATAGGATGAGAGTTGTTTTAAAACTGCGAGGAGAAATTAAAAGGGGGTGAGGGAGAGTGGGTGTGGGTGGATGGGGGTGGGGGATGGGGGGTGGGGTGGGGGGGCAGGTCGAGATTGGGGTTGTTTTGCTTTGTTGTTTGTTTGTCTGTCTGTTTTTTTTAATATTGTTTGTTTGTTTCTTTTGTTTCTTTCTTTTTCTCCTTTTAGGGTGAATAGCGGGTGTATTCTCATAAGCCTAACAAGGAGGAGAAAAGGGGAGGAAGGGGGGGGGGGGGGGGGGCTGCGAGTGTACATGCTTAGTTCAAAGTTAACTTTATTATATCTAGATGGTCTGATATAACTAATGAATGGAAAGGACGTAAAACTGAAAACACACACACCAACACACACACACACACACACACCACACACACACACACACACAACACACACACACACACCACACCATCACACCACACACACACACACACACACACACACACACCACACCATCCACACCACACACACACCACACACACACACACACACACACACACCACACACACCACACACACCACACCACCACACACACACACACACACACCACCCCAAACCACAACACCACCACACACACACACACACAACACACACACACACACACACACACACACACACACACACACACACACACGCACGCACACACACACACACACACACTCACTCACCCACATGCACTTCCCGTTTGATATCATTAATTAGTGGAAGAACGAACTGAAGAACCCCCCCCCCTCCTACACACACACACCACACACCACACACAACACCACCACACACACACACACCACACACGCACACGCACAGCACACTCACACCCCCCCCCCACACACACACACACACACACACACCACACACACACACACGCACACACAAAACACATACACACACACCCCTGCACCACACACACACACACACACACACACACACACACACACACACCACACACACACACACACACACACACACACACACACACACAAACACACACAACGAGAAAAAAAAACAACCCATCTCCAAACAACCACAAATGGGCTGGAAGAGATGTGAATGGCACAGGCCTAGTACAGTAGTAGGTAGAAAATAGGGATTGAACAATAAAACAGCCCAAGCCTTGCCCTGCCCTGCCCTGCCCTGCCTGCCAAGCAAAGCCGGTCTAGGCGCGCCGTGCAGCATGGCCTATTGATCTCTGCCTGACATCCTTAGTGCAGGACAGAATCTGGCACTACAGCACCCCCATCCACCTCCCTCCCAATGCCCATTGCCTCCCCCCCCCCCCTCTCTTCTCCTGTCCTTCTCTTCCCAATCCCTCCACAGACACACACACACACACACACACACACACACACACACACACACACACACACACACACACACACACACACACAGAGGATCGGTCTCATCATCGCTACGGCGCCCATCCCGTGTGAAGTTCTTCTGGAAAATTCTCTTCTCTCTCCTCTCTCTCTCTCTCTCTCTCTCTCTCCTCTCTCTCTCTCTCTTTTCTCTCTCTCTCTCTTCTCTCTCTCTCTCTTATTCTGTCTGTCTGTCTGTCTGTCTATCTGTCTGTCTTCTGTCTGTCTGTCTGTCTGTCTGTCTGTCTGTCTGTTCCCCCTCCCACCGGCTTTTTAGAAGTTATGTTATACATTGTCGGGCTGTTAGCTCGTTTGGCTTACTGTAAATGGGTAATTTTAAATAACTTTTTTTTTTTTTGGGGGGGGGGGGGGGGGGGGGGGGGGATCCTTAGTTGCTTCCACAGGTCGCTGCTGCTCCCTTTATTATTAGGCATCTGTGTTTCTTTTAAGGTCACTCACATTAATTTTGTTAAATTCATCAGTATTGCATTGTATTGCTTTGTATTGTATTGTATACGACTTTAAGTCATGTCAGATTTCTCTGATGAAAATCGGGCTGTTCTCCCCCCGAGGAGAGCTTGTTGCCACAAGAGCAGGCGCCACCCATTGTTTTTGCCCTTTCCTATCTGTGGATTTGTTTCCTTATCAGAGTGGCTTTTTTCCACATCATTTTGCCAGGGGCAACTCTTGATGCCTATTTGGATTCTTTTACGTGTACTATATGTGTGCTGAACACGGGGCCTCGGTTTATTGTCTCATGTGAAAGACTAGCACCCAGACCACCAATCAAGGTCAAGTGGATGGGGGAAAGATTTTGTGCGCACAAACAGGGATCGAACCACCACACACTTCGAACCCAGGCTATTCGCATTCTTAGGCAAGTGTGTTTACCTCTAGATCACCAATCCACATTTGTGTAGCGTCACTAAAGTTTATTGAGGTCATCAGTTTTTGTCAAGGTTATCAGTTTTTGTCAAGATTATCGGTATTTGTCAAGGTCATCAGTGTTTGTTAAGGTCATCAATGTTTGTCAAGGTTATCAGAGAGTGTTAGTGTCACCAGTTTTTTTTGTTACATACATTTCTCGCCATATTTTGTTTTTTTTCTAAGTTTTTTTCTTTTAAGTGAATCTTTGATAAATCATTTCCAAATTGATGGAGAAGTTACCTGCACTTGGTTTTCATCCCCTATTTAAAGGGAAAGGTTGTCCCCATTACCTAGGTGGTCTTTGGGAAGCGAGGTGTGTCAGCGATCTGAGCTTTTCCAGGGGACTAGTATATTGAGGGCGGCGTCCAATCTCCTCTCTCTCGTGCTTAACCTTCCCTGACCTCAAAGAGAGACAGGTAACCCATCTACAGCTGGGTGAACTGGGGGAAACTGTTAGAGAAGCCAAGGCGCGCAAACAGTCCCGTCACCCATCCACGGGTAACCACGCTCAATGCTGCTAAACCTTAGCTAGTGGGCAAACAGTCCCGTCACCCATCCACCGGGTTAACCACGCTCAATGCTGCTAAACCTTAGCTAGTGGGAAATTGATGCTGCCTCATGAACCATGTGAGGCTAGCCTCCCTGACTCCCTCACTCACCTCACCCCCATGAAAATGACCTGATTTTTAAGGCACAGTTTCTCTCTTTGCCGGCATCGTTCGAGTCAGCGGACGATTTGCTTCATGGTGTGTCACACTGATCTGCGCAGGACTCCAGGCTCTATTTATTTATTTATTATTTATTCATTTATCTATTTCTATTTATTATTCTTATTTATAAATAAACCGAGGAAACCGAGAGCCTCTGACCAGTGAGTATACCCATTCCCCTTGAAGATGACCCGATTTTAAAAGCACCAGTTTCTCTCTTTGCCGGCACCGATTGAGTCACGGACGATTTGCTTCATGTTGCGGCACGCTTGATCTTTCACTGCGCGGCTCCAAGCTCTCCTCTTTGCTTGCTGCGCTCAAATCACATTTCTCCAGTCGTGCGTGTCCGTCCCGTCCTTTCCTCCCTGCTCTCTCACCATTTTCTTTGCTCAGGGGAGGGTGTCCTCTGCACGCTATTTCAGATGACTCACCGCGTCTTCTCCGCGTACACTCATACATGTTGAATGGTGGTCATGCTTTTAAGGAGCTTGGACAATCTTCTTAGAATAAAAAGCTGTTGTTGTTTGTTAGTTGTGACCCTCCGAAACGAAATGAGTCGCGTCACGCATACTTTCCGTTAGGCAGGTTAGGGTGGTGGGAGGTGGGGGGGGGGGGGGGGGGTCAGGGGGGGGGGGGGTCAAGGCTAGTTCAATTTTGAGATTTCTATTGGTTATGATTATATACTACCTTGTACTTTTAAGTACTAAAGCCTGTTTGTGTTTTCTTTTGCTTTAGAATTGGGTTTAAAAACACTCATCGGATTATCTATTATGATGAAAATTGTGTCAAATATCTCATGTTTGTCACTTTGTGGAGTGAAGAATTTCAATTTGTAATAGCTTTTCACAGAATGTTCAGATTGTGGGTTTTTTTTTGTACTAGATACCCTTGCAGATTAAAAAACATGTTAACAACTATTTTATTTGATTTATTGTAGTTTAGTTTTACCACTTATGTCACAGCAGATTTCTCTGCATGAAATTCGGGCTGTTCCTCGGACGAGAGCGTGTCGCCACAAGTGCAGCGACCTACCCATTTTATTATTATTTTTCTTTCCTGTCTGTAACTGTTTTTGTTTCCCTATCAGAGTGACTTTCTTCTACAGAATTTTGCAGGGACAACCCCTTGTTTGCCGTGTTTCTTTTACGTGCGCTAAAATAAATGATGTGTATAACACACGGGACCTCGGTTTATCGTCTCATCCGAAAGACAAGCACGCCCAGACCACCACTCATGGTCTAAATGGATGAGGGGAAAAGTTTTGGGGCCCAAACTAAAAATGTACCTCCAGTGCCGATTGCGACTCATTTCTAAAGGTGGAGAGTCACTTTTTCTGTGTGTGGGGGGAGGGGGGGTTCCAAAAGCAGCAAAATAATAACGTTGATCCCGGACGCAATGGTATAGCCATTCTACATTTAGGTTTTCCGTGCGCCGCCATCATCCTGTGTAGCCATGCGTCCATTCAGGATGAGGCTTTCTGCACAGTCATGGCGGAAGGGGACCGCGATAGCTCAGCGGTCAGAGCACTCGCTTTCCCCAAGCTAAGGTTTAGCAGCTTTGAGCGTGGTTAACAAGGGGGATGGGTGACCGTTTGCGCGCCTTGGCTCAATACAATCATTCCCCCAGTTTCACCCAGCTGTAAATGGGTACCTATCCTCTTTTATGAGTCAGGGAAGGTAAAGCAGCAGCGGAGGGAGAGGAGATGGGCCGCCGCCCTCAATATGCTGGTCCCTGAAGAGGCTAAGGTCTGTGAAATCTCGCTTTCAGCGACCGCGAAGGTTTTGGACACATCTCTACCACCTTTATAGCGGAGAGAACACAGAGTAGTGCAATCAGCTGAAAAAAAATAAAATCCGAACGATTCTGGCATTAAATGGGATATGAGGACGGGTTGAAAGGGCAGTTTAGGTAATGGTTGCTTAAAACTGAAATAGCAAGAGAGCTTTGCGTGAGGCGAGGCAAAAGGTTCAGAGCTTGGTTGCTAGGAAGCGAGAAATGTAATAGGTTGTAAGGTTGATGATAATGGCTCCAAGAAAAGAATCTATATATCTATCTATCTATCTATCTATCTATCTATCTATCTATCTATCTATCTATCTATCTATTTATCTATCTATTTCGCTGCTGGTGTATGTGGGTGTATGGTGGGCGTGCGCGGCGGGATCCGCGTCGTGATCTTGTGTTGTACGAGAAAAGAAAGAAAGAAAGAAAGAAAGAGAGAGAGAGAGAGAAGAGACGAGGTAGAGAGAGGACGAGGAAGTGAGATAGAGAGAGAGAGAGAGGAGAGAGAGCGAAGAGAGAGAGGAGATGAAGGCGAGGCCAGGAAGGAGGCAGGCAAGGCAAGGCAAGGCAAAGTATTTTATCGAGGATAATAGATAGCACTGTGTGCTTTTTTACGATCCAGTCCCCGCCATATTCGGGATACATCAAGTTGAAAAGATACTAAACATAAGAGTTTCGCAGTACCAAACAACACACAGAATAAGGACATTATATAAAAGGAAAAAAATGCACTCGACAGAAGACAAAAATTCAGAAGCACAATAAAAGATTTTGATTTTATGAAAGAATAGAAAAGTGTTAATAGGTAAAGAGCAAACAAGAGAACAAGATGAAATAAACAACTGAAAACATCAATCACCACCATGCTGTCAAAAGTTATACATGTGATATAAATCATACATTTGGATAAAAGGGGAAATTTTTTTTAAACTAAAATCCTTATTGGGGGGGGGGGGAGGGGGGGGGGATACTGCCAATAAAATAATAAATAAAATCATACAATTTATAATGATCCAAATACCCAAAAGTAAGGAACCATACCAAGTATCAAACAAAGCGCAAGAATTAACACAGAGATACAACATACAGTAAGGTAATGTTATAAAGTCACTGATTCAGAAACGAAAATGAGAGTAAGAATCAATGATGATTTTGAGATTGAAAAAGAAAGGGACGAAGGAAAAACAAAGAACAACAAAAAACAAAACAAAACAAAAAGAAAAATAGGCCGCAATAATTAAGATAAACATGAAATATATGAAGTTAATGACTGAAACATCAAATCCACCACCATCCACCACCATCTATCATCATCTATCAGAGAGAGATGAGAATGAGAGAGAGAGAGAGAGAGAGAGAGAGAGAGAGAGAGAGAGAGGAGAGAGAGAGAGGAGAGAGAAGAGGAGAGAGAGTGAGAGAGGGGAGGAGAGGAGGGGGTTGAATTTTGTGGAGAGGGGGAGTGAGAATGAGAGAGGGGAGAGAGGAGAAGCGGGTGGGGAAGGGCAGAATGAAGAAAGGAAAAGGGGGAAAGACAGACGCGACAGGGCAGCGACAGACAGAAGACAGGGGCGAAGCCCAGAAAAGGGCAGAGACAGAGGGGGACACAGGGCCCCAGAAAAAATTATTCTTTAATTCTGAAACGATAAAATAAAAAACCCAACTACCAAAAAAGAACGAACCCCGGCCCCCCACCCCCCCAAAATAGCAGCAGGAAAATAGCAAATACAAAAAAAAAAAAAATATCCCCCCCCTTTTTCCCCACCCTCTCCACAAACAGACAACAAAAGACACAATTCTGGAACAGGGCCTTCGCAAACGATCTTTACAGTAAGAACAAAATTGTTTGAATTTGGCATCCTCTAAATCCAAGCAGCCAACCAACAACCAACTGGACGGTACAGAAAATCAAAAAATTTTAAAATTAAATTTTGTCACTGACAATAGTTAAATATGCTTTTTGGAGAGTTTACCATCAAAGTAAATTTATTCCCTTTTTAACAGGACATTTTAAAAAACTTTTTTGTTCTGCTGTTACACCTTAACCCTTGATTGTGCCAAAATTTACCTGTGTTGTGTGGGGTCGCGTGCGTGCGTGGTGCGGGTTTTTTGGTGGGGGCCCCCGCCCCCGTGCGTGTGTGTTTTATGTTTTCCCGTGTGTGTGGTTTTGGGGGAGGGGAAAGGTGGGGGGAAGGTTGTCTGTCTTTGCCCTTGTCTGTCTCTTTTTTTCCCTCTATGTATATATAGAGAGAGCGGATACATATGTTTTGTGTGTGCGGGGGTTTTTGCGTGGGTGTGTTTTTTGGCGCGCCCCCGCAAAGGTGGGGGTTTAATGGTGGGGGTGGTGGTGGGGGGTTGGTGGGGTGGGTGGTGGTGGGGGTGGTGTTGGTGGTGGAGGATGGGGGATGAGGATGAGGTTGAGGGATGTTTAAATGTGTCGGGAAAATTTCCCAAGCCATTTCCCCACTGTTCCTCTAAAAGGGTTTCACAGCACAGGTGATAACATCACAAAAAAGGAAGAACGCAGATGTTAGGGGTCGGACATTGCCATACCCTAAACCCCTCTTTCCCCCCAAAAAACCCCCCCCTCACACACACACACCCCACACAAAAACAAAACACACAAAACACAACACTTCCCCCAAAAAACACACACATACCCCCCCACCCCCCAAAAACACATAAACCCTTTCCCCCCCGGGGGCATACACATCCACAACCCCCCTCACATAATACACCACCCCACAACACACCACCTCCCTCGCCACGCCTTGCCCCCCCTTCCACCCCCCCACTCCTTTTTTCCCCCACCCCTCCCCCCTTTTCCCAATTTTTTACCAAACCTCTCTCTCTTTTCTCTTCCCTCTCTTCCCTTCCTCTCCCTCTCTTTTTCCTCTTTTCCCCCCACCCCCCCACCCCCCCCCCCCCCCCCCCCCCCCCCCCCCCCCCCCCCCATCCCCTTCTCTCTCTACTCTCCCCTTTCTTCTCTCCCCTCTTTCTTTGACAACGATAAGGGGCAATGTTTTATTCAAGAAAAAGGCCGTGGCCCCTTTTTTTTTTAAGGGGGTTTTTTTACCATCACTGGCTTTGGTTGTTTATTCCTCACTTTACGGGTTTATACCTCCAAAACATCCATAACATCTTTTTTTCAAAACTGTCTCGGTTTCGCTCTGTCCTCTCTCTCTGTGTTTTTTTTTTTCTTTGTTAGAAAATGACTTTTTTTTTTTTCTTTATGTTACCCTGATAAGGGAGGGGACTGGATGTAAAAAAAAAAAAACACACAGGGTTTCTTTTTTATTTTTTTCCCCCCAAATCAAAGAATTTGATTTGATCTCTCTTCTGGGCCCTTCTCTCTCTGTCCCCTATCTCTTTGTCCTGTTCTGTCTGTTGTCCCGTTCTCATTTGGGTTTTTTTTTTTGTTAGGTTTTTTTTTAAAAAAAATCTTTATGTCATCCATGGGTGAAGGGCGGGGGACTGGATGTAAAAAAAAAAAGCACAAGGGGTGCTTTTTTAAAATTATCCTCGAAATGAAAGAAATTTTTATTTGATTTGATTTATTGATTTGATTTGATTTGAAACTCTGTCTGTCTTTTGTCTGTTCTGTCCTGTCTCTTATCCCTTATCTGTCTGTCCTGTCTGTCTATTTTTTGCTCTGTCTCTCTCTCTGTATGTCTGTTGTCTCTGTATGCCCCCCCCCCCTTCTCTCTCTCTCTCTCCTTTTTCTCTCTCCTCTCTCTCTCTCTCTCTCCTCTCCTCTCCCAACCTTCTCCCTGTGCCAGCCTCCCCTCGCTCTCCCCTCGCCCTGTTGCCGCCAAGTTTGGGTTTAAAAAATCTTCCAGAGGCAGAGATTGAAATGGGAACACGACTCATCTGCGATGCTGTCGTTATTGGCAGATGGGAAAAAGGAGTTTATATCCCATTACAAAATGTTATCAACCATTTAAATAAATAAAAATCTTATATAAGATGTGGGGCGGTTGCCTTGGCGTGGGAAAAATTTGGATGGAAGGGCTTTTATTTTTATTTGCTTTACAAGATTGAGACTTTGAAAATTCCCGATGTTTATTTTCTTTTTCATTATCATTATTATTATTATTTTTTCTATTATTATTATAATCATCATCCCTCATCATCATCATCATCATCATCTTTTTCCATATCATCATCTTTTGTATTTTCTTTTATTAAAAAGGGTTTTTATGGGGGTTTGTAGTAAAATTATACATTTTGTAGTTGCTAGTAGTTAATAGTATAAATTATGAGTTTCGCTCCCAAATCAATATCTGGTGTCATTGTTTGCACCCTTGAATATTGTAGGGGTTTTTGCTTACTCCATCAATTCCTTTGTTTTTTATCGACCATAAAGAGTCAAACCAAAAAGGGGCGGGCACCGTTAGTGGGTTTAAAACCCCATCCAACGGAACGTTTAAAATGGGGAAATTTAAAAAAACCAAAACCAATTTTCCCAAAAAACAACCTTTGCTCTAGTAATGACTAACTTTGACTTTTTCATCTATTTAAAACGGAGGAGGGGGTGTGGGAGGGGGTCACTCATATTTTAGACGGAGGGATCCGCCGGGGGGCCGGGGGGGAACCACCCCCTCCCTGATTCTCTCAGGAAGTTAAAATGGTTTGTTCTGGTGGTGGAACATCTCGAAAAAATGATCTTTAGGAGTTCTTGCAGTAAAAATGATTGTGCCTAATATCCTGGACATCATCGAACACTCCAGAAGCAGATGCTTGATGGTTTACCCACACAATCCACAAGTCACGCACCATGGGGTTCCCTTGCTTTCAGCAAATGGAACTTGAGTGATATGAGAATGACCGTCGTGTTTCCTAGTAAGCACTGCTGCTTCCCTTATGTTTTTGTTACACAAAGGGAGGTCTTCCTACTCAAGGAAGAAGGGGAGAACTAGGGGGGGGGAGAGGGTAGGGGAATGAAAGGAAACTAGAGGGAGACTATGGGGAGAGTAGGCAGTAGTACTATGTGGAGGATAGAGGGAGAACTTTGGGGAGAATAGAGAGATAGTAGAGGGAGGACTATGGGGAGAATGGAGGGAAAGTAGATGGAGACTATGGGGAGAGTAGAGGGAGAACTATGGGGAGAGTAGAGGGGAGAACTATGGGAAAAGTACGGGGAGAGAATTATGGGGAGAAGTGGAGGGAGAACTATGGGGAGAATGGGGGGGAAAGTAGATGGAGACTATGGGGAGAGTAAAAGGGAGAATTATGGGGGAGAGTAGAGGGGAGAACTATGGGGAAAAGTACAGGGAGAGAATTATGGGGGAGAGTGGAGGGAGAACTATGGGAGATTTAGAGGAAAGACTATGGGAGAGTAGAGGGAGGACTATGGGGGAGTGTAGGGAAAGAGGGAGAACTATAGGTAGAGCAGAGGGAGACTATGGGGGGAGAGTAGAGGGAAACTATGGGGAGAACAGAGGAAGAACTATGGGGAGAACAGAGGAGAACTATGGGGAGAATAGAAGGAGAACTATGGGAGAGTAGAGTAGAGGGAGACTATATGGGAGAGTAGAGTAGAGGGAGACTAGGGAAAGAGTAGAGTAGAGGGAGACTATGGGACCAGTAGAAAGAAATTATACAGAGAGAATGTAGAGAGTTGAAGAAGACTAAGGAGTGGGGGGCGGGGGGGGGGGGGGGGGGAGGTAGCGGAAAAGTAGAGTAGGGGGAGACACTGGTGGGAGTTGAGAGCGATTATGGGGAAAACTAGGGGGGGTACTAATGTGGTGTGTGGTGTGTGTAGTGTGTGTGTGTGTGTGTGTGTGTGTGTGTGTGTGAATGTGTGTGTGTGTGAATGTGTGTGTGTGTGTGTGAAGGGTGTGTGTGTGTGAGAATGTGTGTTGGGGTGTGTGTGTGTGTGTGTGTTGTGTGTGTGTGTGAATGTGTGTGTGTGAATGTGTGTTGTGTGTGTGCGTGTGTGTGTGAATGTTGTGTGTGAGAATGTGGTGTAGTGTGTGTGGTGTGTGTATGTGTGTGTGTGTGCGTAGAATGTGTGTGTGTGTGTGGTGCGTGTATGTGTGTGTGTGTGTTGTGGTGTGTGTGTGTGTGTGTGTGGTTGTGTGCGCGGCGCGGCGCGCGTACATGTGTGTGCAGGTGTGTTATCTTTTCCCAATTGTTCTTGGACAGGGCAAGTGCTACTAGAATTTTTTATTTGGCAATAAGTATTCACTATTTTATTGTCATCGTTTAAAGAGAACAATTTCGACAGACAAGCATTGGTTTTCAATGAGATGTTTGTCACAGTTTGTCATTTTGCTCATTTCCAACAGGATTTAAGGTTTTGAATTTAACATCTCCTTTACCAAAAGAAAATTCTAAATCCAAAAATCCCCCAATACAAAATTCCATTCAAATAGGCAGAAAAATCACCAATGAGAGGGTAACTTGTTGCAACGACACACTGGCCGTTTCAGTTAAGTATCTTCAATACATCCTAGATAGATGGACTGATCTCAATAGATATCCAAAGAAAAACCCTCCAACAAAAACAAAAAAACGAAAACACCCCCCCCCCACCACCACCACCACCACCACCACCACCGCCTACAAACACCAACTACAAACACGTACGTGTAGACCAACCACAGCTAAAAGAAAACTTTTATCCCCACTCCATGAATAAAAAGAAATCTTCAAATCCATTTGGCCAGCACTTTGCGGTATTAAACACAAGCTAGACAAATCGACGTGAAAACCAGCCGTCTCTTGCGGATTCTGATAACACTCAAGTCATGTAACCCATACCCCTACACTATTTTCTTTCACCCACACTAAACTTTCTACTACTTCTCTCTCTCCCCTCTCTCCCCTCTCTCTCTCTCTCTCTCTCTCTCTCTCTCTCCCCTCTCTCTCTCTCTCCTCTCTCCCTCCCCCTCCCTCCCCCCCTCTCTCTCTCTCTCTCATCTCAGACAATACTCAAGTCATTTTAACTTTGCCCTTTAAACACTGTTTTCTTTCATCCTAAAAAAACAACAAGCCACAGTATTACACACAGTTTCACCAGAATACTTTTGGTCTTTTCCCAATTTTTTTTTTATTTTTTAGAGATCAGAGCAGCTTTCTGCAAAAAATCACATGCCCGATCGAACAGAGGAAACGTGAGAGGGAGGAGGTTGGAGGTTGGGAGGGGGAGGGGGGGAGAGGAGGAGAAAGAGGAAGAAGAAGAAGAAGGATGGAGGAAGACCGTTTTGATTGCTGGGAAGCTGCCCGGGGTCTGTCTGCAAGGATTCTCTTATGCTTAAGACACTTGCCACTGGTGTTCCCCTGGGTTCCAACTTTGGCCCTGCTCTTTTTTTTTTTTTAACCATGGTATAACAGTGTGGGTATATGGGAACACTTGGGGGCTCTGTCAGTGGAGGAAATGTCTTCGGATTGCTGCAAGCCCCAGAGCGAAAAGATGGATCGATGTTCCTCTAAGCAGTTTGTCCAGAAAAAGAAGGAAGAAGGAAGAAGATGAAAGAAGGAAGAGGAGGAAGACAGCAGGGATTGGGGGAGAGAGAGAGAGAGAGAGAGAGGGGGGGGGGGGATGTGATGTGTGGGTTGGGGCGGAAATGACGCAGGAGGGTTACGTGATTGTTTGCGTGACGTAGTTTCTTGTTCAAACTTTTTGAGCTGATCATGAACAAACTTGCTATTACTTTGGCCCCTTTTTTGCCTGCTTGCCTGCCTGCGTCTCCGTCTGTCTGTGTATCTGTCTGTCTGTCTGTCTGTCTGTCTGTCTGTCTGTCTGTCTGTCTGTCCTCCTCCCTCTCTCTCCTCCTCTCGCTATGAGACTATAAACAGAGGCCTTGTGTGCGAACGCACGCAGAACATCCTTGCACACAAGTGAAGTCCTGTTCCGCTTTTCGTAAGAGTAGGCCATTGTGTCCAGTGGGAACAGATGACAAGATTTACAAAACTGTACACACACGGGGACTGGATGTAAAAAAGCACACGAGTGTTTATTTCATTATCCTCGATATAAAAGAGCAGATAAAATAAAATAAGAATAAAATATCTCTCTCGAGCCACCACTGAGACACACTTTGAAGGCGATTTTTTTTTACTTGGAGTTAACATTACTAACAATTCCAGTCCCTCCCGAAAGTCCTTTCGAAGAAACTATAAATTAGGTTTCGTGTGCGAACGCACGCGAACATGTTGCGCATACGAATAAAACCTGTTCCTCCTTGTGAAAACAGACAACAGAATTTACAAATCCCCATGCACATCTTGTTGTGAAGAAAAGATCTTAGGTGTTTACTCCATTATCTTGACAATAAAACCATAAAAAATGAATAGACACTAGACAGAAAATCAGATGGAGAGACAGTCAGAGAAACACACAGACAAAACTGTGACACAGAACAAGACATGAATTGTTATTCTTTTTTTTTTTCTTGTTTGTTTTTCGTGGGTTTTTTTTTCTCTTATTGTTAAACTTGAAAATAAAGCTCATCGTTATCAACACCATCATTTCATCATCATCACCATTATCGTCATCATCATCATCGTCATCGTCGTCGTCGTCGTCGTCGTTCCTCCTTCTTCTTCTTCTTCTTCTTCTTCTTCTTCTTCTTCTTCTTCTTCTTCTTCTTCTTCTTCTTCTTCTCTCTCTTCTCTCTCTCCTCTCTCTCTCTCTCTCTCTCTCTCTCTCTCTCTCTCTCTCTCTCTCTCTTCTCTCCCTCTCCCCTCTCTCTCTCTTTCTGTAGACCCCATCTCTCCCCCACTCGCTTATCTTTACTTCCCCCCCACCTCACACTCACACACCTCCTCTCTTAACACCCCCTCCCTCCCTCCACCCTCACCCACCCTTCCCCATCTCCCCCCCTCCTCTCTCTCTCTCACACACACACCCACCTCCACCTCATCCCACCCCTAATCTTCTCCTTTCTGTCATTCTGATCTCAATCAGCTAATAAAGAAGACAGCAGCCCCCCAAAAAAGAAAGAAGAAAGAAAGAAAGAAGAAGCGGATGACAGGAGGGGGGACAGAAATTGGTTTTTGCCAGAGGTGTCAATCACATCACTCACCTTTGTCTCTTCTCCTCCTCAGGGGACCTTTGCCTCCTTCCCCCCCTCCTTCTCCTCCTCCTCCCTATTCCCCTTTTCCCATTCATCCACTACGATCCCCCTTGACGTCACTTTTGTCTCCTTTCCTCATCCCTTCCTTTTTTTTTGTTTTTTTGCTGCTGCTGCTGCTTACAGGAAAGTCGTAAAGGTTGGCAAACTCCCCTATTTCAATTCTGCCTCGTACGGACATTATATCAGAAATTTGTCGAAGAGTGGCTGTTTAAAGATTTCATACAAGAGGTACCCCCCCACCCACCCACCCACCCGCCTCTGCAGGGATGCTGGTGGGGACCTGTCAGTATAAATAGCATCCTTCACCTACTGAAAAATTCTGAGCAAGGAATTCCCGCTTTTTCTATCCCTCTCTTTGTTTCTGCCTTGTTCCTTTTCTTTTTGTCACCTCCTCCTTGTGTGTTTTTTGCTTTTCTTGGTCTATTCTCCTGCCTTTTTTATTGGCAGAAAGACTTGAACGACAACATTTCTCTTCCCATGCCGAAGTTGGATGCGCTGGGCCTGACTTGTCAGGCGCTTTACGGCAGCGCAACGAGGAAAAAGACTTTGGTAAAGAAAAGAAAAAACTTGCTTAGGCTAAAACAAACCAATATCGGGTTTTATTTCTATACTTGTGTGTGTGTTGTCTCTGTCTGTCTGTCTGTCTGTCTGTCTGTCTGTCTGTCTGTCTGTCTCATATGATGATACTAGTCAGCAATGTCATGCTTTTAATGAAGAAATAAACTACTTTCAGTGTGTGCGTGTGTGTGATGTGATGTGTGTGGTGTGTGTTGTGTGTGTGTGTGTGTGTGGTGTTGTGTGTGTGGTGTGTGTGTGTGTGGTGTGTGATGTGTATGTGTGTGTGTAGTGTGTGTGTGTGTGTGTGGTGGTGCGTGTGCGGTAGTGTGTATGTATTGAAGAGGTAGAGTGATGGAGAGAGGTGAGGCGAGTAGAGTGCGATGCGGGAGAGTAGAGAGAGAGAGAGATGAGAGAGAGAAAGACAGAGAGAAGAGAGACAGACAGACGACAGACAGACAGACAGACAGACAGACAGACAGAGAAAGAGAACCAGCTAGCCAGCAAGCCAACCAGACAGACAAACGTAGACAGAAACAGGAACAAAACTAGAGTAACAAAGTCAATCGGCACACACACCATAAGCTAACAAACTTATTACCACTTTGACCCCCCCCCCCCCCCACACACACACACCACCACATACACCCCCCTAAAAAAAAGAAGCTTTTTGTTTTCCATGTTTCATTCCTATTACTGCATTAAAAAAAAAACCCACTACTTAAAACACATACATATATACATTTCCACAATAATTATTCTCACCAGGGTAAAAACTTTGGTGTAGGTAGGCTTGTTCTTGTGTGTCAACACCGGTTAAACTTGGGACCATGTTTTCACATGAAATTGTTCGCCTCTTG
>CM060322.1:29636641-29639141 GCA_030674155.1 Stramonita haemastoma
ATCCCCTTAAACTAGGCCTATAATCAGTCTTCTCTTGTTTCTCTGGCAACAAAGCTACACGCCAACGAACGAACGAACGAACAAACGAACGAGCGAACAGACCACGTTTCTTCAACTCTGCAGACTTTCTCACCAGACAAGAGACTACTAGGCCTATATAGTACACCCCAAGTTGTCGGACACAGAGACAGCTGGGCATTGTTTTGGACAGGGGGGGGGAGATTCCTAGCGGTGAAGTGACCAGAGGGTCCGTGTCAGGGGTTTGTCTGACGTTTCTTTTGTCTGTGTGACATAATCGAATTGCCCCCCACGCCAAAAACAGATGCCCGGGGCATTTTCAATATGAAGTGTATTATATGTAATGTATCCCAGTTCTGTCGGGGTTTTTTGGTGTTGTGAATTTTGTGTGTGTGTCAGAAGTTTCTTTTTTTTAATTTTGGTTAGAGGGTTGTTTTTTTTGTAATATGAGTTCCTTCTTCTCGTTCTTATGGTTGAAAAGAGTTATCTGTCTTCTTACTTTAAAAAAAAAAGACTCTTTATATTATATATTATATTCAATTATTGAGCTTCTGATGTTTCTCTCTTTTTTTTAATATATAAAAAGATCATCTGTCTACTTAATTTTTCTATTTACTCATTCTGGTTTTGATAATTCATTTATCTGTACATTGATGCTCGTCGACGCGTTCTTTGAAGTACAAATTCGGCGAGGAAAAAACTATCCTCATTGATTCTATTTCGGCGGGATCTTTTTTATTGAGACATTATTTTGCTATTGTTATGCGTTCAATATTTGTTTTACTGCTTTGTTTAAGCGTTATGACGTGGATACTCAAATATTAGCAAAAGCCTTTTTTCTATAGGAATAATGCTCAAATGTTTAATAAATGATTGTACAAGAAGTGCTTGCTGCTTTGGTGAAACACTTCTGGCCCTACACGCAATATCGGGGGCCTTGTCAGTATAGGCTAAATACCATCCCCACCTTCTGGAAATTCTGTGCTAGCATTTCTCTCTTTTGTCTCCCTCTCTTTCTTTCTTTCTGCCTTGATCCTATTTTCTGCCTTCTTGGTCCATTCTCCTAGCCTTTATAAAAAAAACAATCCAGAAAGACATAAAGAGGATAACTATTCTCTCCCACGCAGAAGTAGTAGGCTGCGCTGGGCCTGCCTTGTCAGGCGCTTAATGGCATCGCAACGCGGTTTCGCTCATACGGAAGACAAAAATACTTGCTGTCTGAGCCTTCGACGACGACGAAGAAGAAACACTTCTTGGGTCAAACGTTTATAAGTGGCCTGGCCTGGCCCGGCGTGCATGCAAATAGACGATGTCTCTACTTATATTGCACACATACACACATACACACGCACACACACACGCACGCACGCACGCACACACACACACACCACACACACACACGCGCACCACACCGACACACACACACACACACACACACACACACACACACCACAACACACACACACACACACACACACACACACACAGGGGGGCGGATAGCCTAGTGGTCAGAACATTGCGCTGGCAATTTGAAGACCCGGTTCGAGTCCGGTCGAGGAAATTTTCTTCCTGGAGTTAACATCAGTGCTGACTCCACTCTCCCCAAAAGTCCTTCGGATGAGACTTTAAACCGAGGCCCCGTGTGCGAACGCACGCAGAACATCTTGCGCACACGTTAAATCCTGTTCCGCTTTTCGTAAGAGTAGGCCATCGTGTGCCGGTGGGAACAGATGACAATATTTACAAAACTGCATGCACACGGGGACCGGATGAAAAAAAGCACATGATTGCTTATTCTGTTATCCTCGATATAAAAGAATAAATAAATAAATAAATAAATAAAACACACACACACACACTTAAACACAAACACACTCACAAAGTGCTTATTTCATTATCCACGAAATGAAATAAAATTAAACAGACACACAGACAGACACACACCCTCACTCACCCACCCACCCACCCACCCACCCATCCACACACACACACACACACACACACACACACACACACACACACACACACACACACACACACACACACACACACTTCTAACTACAGACAATCACATCCAAAATCAACAGCACAGACACATTTCTGACAAGGAAGAGATTCAAAACCAAATTTACAAATGAAAAAGACGATAATTGAAAGCTTTTAAAAAAATCAATAACAGAGCCAGTTTCTGGCCAAAAGAGAGAGAGAGAGAGAGAGAGAGAGAGAGAGAGAGAGAGAGAGAGAGAGAGAGAGAGAGAGGAGAGAGAGAGAGAGAGAGAGAGAGAAGAGAGAGAGACGGCGGGGGGATGAGATCAAGAGGAAAGTAAGGATGGGGAACCAGAGGTAGGTTGGGGGGGGGGGAGGGGGGGGGGTGGGGGGGAGGGGGAGGGGGGGGTTAGCCAGAGAGAAGAGCAAGAGCCTGATAAAGACGTTAGCTGTCATTGATTTGGAACAGTCTCCGGAGCATAGCACTGTTACTGTG
>CM060322.1:29646641-29649141 GCA_030674155.1 Stramonita haemastoma
CAACTTACATTGTGTGTGTGTATGGGGGTGGGGGTGGGGCTGGGGGGCTGGGGGGGGGGGTGTGTGTGTGCAGTTTAACGTCCTTCCACTAATTACAGATGTCAGACGGGAAAGTGTGTGTGTGCACGCACGCACGCACGCACGCACGCACGCACGCGCACGTACGTGTGTGTGTGTGTGTGTGTGTGTGTGTGTGTGTGTGTGTGTGTGTGTGTGTGTGTGTGTGTGTGTGTGTGTGTGTGTGTGTGTTTTCATGTATGCATATGGTTAAGCGAGTTCGTGCACTCACACATGAAGTTCCCGCCTCTCTCTCTCTCTCTCTCTCTCTCTCTCTCTCTTTCACTCGAACACACACACACACACACACACACACACACACACACACACACACACACACACACACACACACACGCCATGTTCAATCAGGAGTGAGGGAGGGAGTGAGCAGAAACACACACACACATACACACACAAACAAACACACACACACACACACACACACACACACACACACACACACACACACACACACACACACTCACACACACACACACACACACACACACACACACACACACACACACCCCACACACACACACACCAGCGCTATTATGCTCTGGAGACTGTTCCAAATCAATGACAGCTAACGTCTTTATCAGGCTCTTGCTCTTCTCTCTGGCTCCCCCCCCCCCCCCCCCCCCCATTCTCCATGTCTTCTCTCCTCATACCCATGTCCATCATTGACAATCTGTGTACACTCTTTCTCTTCCTCTCTCCAAACTCTCCCTCGCTCTGTACTCCCCCTTCTCTCTCTCTCTCTCCTTATGATTGATTTGAGGTTTATAATCAATCAGGGAAAAGAGAAAATGTGTGTTTTTGTTTTTCTTCTTCTTCAATCAAGTGAGAAATCATTTCTTATTAATTGTGTGCATTTGATTTGTCTTTACAAGAGAAAGCGCTATACAAATTCCATGTATTATTATTATTATTATTATTATTATTATTATTATTATTATTATTATTATTATTATTATTATTATATGAAAGAACCCACTGGTACACCCCGCCCATGCCCAACCAATGCATTGCAGCCCAAGGCCAATGGTACATTAAATCATTTCAGTGTTCAGTGTTCTCTCTCTGTCTCACTCTCTGTCTCTCTCTGTCTCTCTGTCTCCCTCTCTCTGCCTTCCCTCTCTCTCTCTCTCTGTCTCTCTCTCTCTCCCCTCTCTGCCCTCCCCCCCCTCTCTCTCTCTGTCTCTCCATGTGCTTACACTTATCTTCAAGCCTCGTTGAATTCTTGGCACAATTCGCACACCTGTATTACGTTTAAGTTTTTAAAATGTCAATTCTCATGTTTCTGTCATTTTCTCTCCCCTGTCTTGTGCTATGCCTGTGGTGTGTGTGTGTGTTGTGTGTGTGTGTGTGTGTGTGTGTGTGTGTGTGTGTGTGTGTGTGTGTGTGTGTGTGTGTGTGTGTGTGTGTGTGGTGTGTGTGGTGTGTGTATCCGTGTGCGTGTGCACACACGCACTAAAGGTGTGGGCACAACAACACAAGGAGAGAAGGAAGACAAAAGATGGACAGAAGGAAGATATAAAAGATGGACAGAACGGGATAACAGATGGACAGAAGGAAGATACAAGAGGGATAAAAGGGAGATACAAGAGGGGACAGAAGGAAGATACAAGAGTGGACAGAAGGAAGATACAAGAGTGGACAGAAGGAAGATACAAGAGGGGACAGAAGGAAGATACAAGAGGGGACAGAAGGAAGATACAAGAGGGGACAGAAGGAAGATACAAGAGGGGACGGAAGGGGATAACAGATGGACAGAAGGAAGATAAGAGTGGACACAAGGAACGTAACAGAGTGGACAGAAGGAAGATACAAGAGGGGACAGAAGGAAGATAACAGAGTGGACAGAAGGGGATAACAGAGGACAGAAGGGGATAACAGAGTGGACAGAAGTAAGATAAAAGAGTGGACAGAAGGAAGATAACAGAGGACAGAAGGGGATAACAGAGTGGACAGAAGGGGATAACAGAGTGGACAGAAGGAAGATGAGAGAGTGGACAGAAGGAAGATAACAGAGTGAACAGAAGGAAGATAACAGAGGACAGAAGGGGATTACAGAGTGGACAGAAGTAAGATAAAAGAGTGGACAGAAGTAAGATAACAGAGTGGACAGAAGGAAGATAACAGAGAGGACAGAAGGGGATAACAGAGTGGACAGAAGGAAGATAAAAGAGTGGACAGAAGGAAGATAACAGAGAGGACAGAAGGGGATAACAGAGTGGACAGAAGGAAGATAACAGAGGACAGAAGGGGATAACAGAGTGGACAGAAGGAAGATAAAAGAGAGGACAGAAGGAAGATAACAGAGAGGACAGAAGGAAGATAAAAGAGTGGACAGAAGAAAGATAAAAGAGTGAACAGAAGGGAGATAACAGAGAGGACAGACGGGAATAACAGATGGACAGAAGAGGATAGTGAAGTGGAC
>CM060322.1:29654141-29659141 GCA_030674155.1 Stramonita haemastoma
AGAGCCACACTGTGTGTACGATGTGTGCGCTCATGTGCGAACGCGTTTGCCTACGTGCAAGTGCCATATAGTGTGTGTGTGTGTGTGTGTGTGTGTGTGTGTGTGTGTGTGTGTGTGTGTGTGTGTGTGTGTGTGGGGTGTGTGTGTGAATATGAGTGCATGCGTGCGTGCGTGCGTGCGAGTGTTAGTGTATGCCTGTGGTGTGTGTGTGTGCGCGTGTGTGTGTGTGTGTGTGTGTGTGGTGTGTGTGTGGTGTGTGTGTGTGTGTGTGTGAGTGCGTGTGCGTATGTGTGTGTGTGTGTGTGTGTGTGTGCGTGCGTGTGTGTGTGTGTGTGTGTGGTTGCACGTGCAGCTGTGTGTATGTTTGTGTGTGGCTTAAAAGTAGTTCGATCTCTCTCGTCCATCTCTTTCAGTCAACCCAACAAAATAAGTCAAAACAAAGGTTATCATTTCTACTGACGATGAACGAAAATATCCCCAAGTAAAACCACGATAAAGTCATACCATCCCTGATTAGAGGAGGCTGGGCTCTACAAGGCTTAGATTGCACATTGCACCATATTACCTGACCACTTCTATAGAAGTTGAGGAAGAAGTCAAGTCAAAATCTAGCCCCGAAGTTGGAATGCAGCTAGCTACCTTAATGGTAGGCGAAAAAAAAACAACAACGATCGCAAGTGTAAAAAATCTCACCAATGGTGAACCTTGAATATCTTGCTGAGGAAAGAAAAAAAAACCCTTGTCAAATCACAAAATAATATTTCATATATAATAAATCATTTTATTAATCATAATTCATTTACTATGAAAAAAAAGTCAAGACCTACAAGTTATTTGATCTTTTCTCATTATAAAAAAATACTTACCCCAGTAAAAAGATTTTTTTAAATATAAATTTGGTTCATATTTGGAATCGAATCAATATACTTCGCAATATGTAAAGCACAACAAGTCTACGATATTATCGACCACACTCCCACCATCTCCCACCTCCACCACCACCCCACCCCCTCAGCCAATCTCATACCATATATTACCCTTTTGATCCAAGCAACTGGGGTTTCGCTTTTTTTTTGTTTGTTGTTGCTTTGTTGCAGAATGGATGGAGGATCGAAATGTCCATAGCTGAATCGATGAATCAATCTTCCGATCATTCATCCGCACCCTTTCAATATACTAGAGGGGGGGGGGGGGGGGGGATGATTACATACTGCTATTGATTGTGCAATATTCTGCACGCGCGCAATTGCTTGGCGTGAAATCTGGGTGGCTCGAGCTAGCTCTCCCCTTGGGGCGGGAAATCGGTCGCCCAGGACAGCGCCACTTCCCTTTTCTTTTTCTCTCAGAGCTCAGCGTGCGTGTCATTTTTTTTTTGTTTACCTGTGTGAGAGGAGAGAGAGAGAGAGAGATTAGTTTTTAGCCCTGCGGACTGTTATTATTTTAATTTTGATTCCTCCGTCTCTCCTGTCTCTCTTCTTTGTCCTCTGTCTCTCTTCTCTCTTAGCACACGTACGGACTTGTGAGGTTTGTATTTGTACTAGGTTTTTAGATGAGATGTTATTGTGTGTGTTGTAGTTCATTATGTTTGTGTTGTTGTCCATTGTTGTGGTCGCGCGGGGCACCACATCCGATCACTCTCGTCACCCACTCCGTTGCACACACTACACAAACAACTATCGACACACAGCACAAAAGGTGGTAAGAGCATCACTAATATCAATCTAACCATTAAACATCACACACATACACAGCTTCGAGAGGAGATTATTCACGCACCCACCACCCATACACACACACACACTACAACACACACACACACCACAACACACAACACACACACACACACACACAACACAACACCACAACACACACACACACACACACACACCACACACACACCACACCACACACACCACACACAGACACACACACACACCACACACACCACACAACACACACACCACACAACACCCCCCCCCACCCCCACCCCCCCCATCCCCACACACACACACAAACTTATCGATCTGTCGGATTGCAACTGTATTAGGTATATCGCCCCGAGCTAAGCAGCAACTACTGGCTGGGTTCATAGCAGTCTTTATTGATAAACCCCACGCTAGCGCAGCGCTCTGTCACAGTCCCAAGTCTGATGCTTATAATCATCATGGTCATTGAAGAGTTGGGGGAAAATGAGCTTGAGGCAACAACAACTAAAAGGGACTGGGACTGGGACAGAGACTGGGACAGAGACTGGGACAGAGACTGGGACAGAGACTGGGACAGAGACTGGGACAGAGACTGGACAGAGCGTAGCTAGCAGAGGTCACACAGGGCAGGGCTCTTTCTAGGGGACGGGATAGCCTAGTGGTCAGAAGAACATTGCGCTGGGCAATTTGACGACCCGAGTTCGATTCCCGTTCGAGGGGATTTTTTCCCCCTGGAATTAACATCAGTGCTGACTCTACTATTCTTCCCCAAAAGTCTTTCGGGATGAGACTGAAACCGAGGCCCCGTACCGTGTGCGAACGCACGCACGCAGAACATCTTGCGCACACGTTAAATCTTGTTCCACTTTTCGTAAGAGTAGGCCATTGTGTGCCGGTGGGAACAGATGACAATATTTACACAAGTGCATACACACGGGGACTGGATGTAAAAAAAAGCACATGAGTGATTATCCCATTATCCTCGATATAAAAGAATAAAAGAAAAAGAAAAAAAAGGGCTTTTGCAAGACCGACAGCCAGACAACAGGATGGATGGGTGGTCTAGAGGTAACGCGCCTGTCTAGAAAGCGAAAAGTCCGGGTTTGAAAGTGTGCGGTTGGTTCGAAACCCGTTTAGGCCTAAAACTTTGCCCCCCCCCCCCCCCATCCATTAAGACCATGAGTGGTGATCTGCGTGCTAGTCTTTAGGATGAGACGATAAACTGAGGTACCGTGTGTTACACATCATTATTTAGCGCACGTAATCTAAGAACCCACGGCAACAAGAGAGTTGTCCCTGGCAATATTCTGTTAAAAAAGCCACTCTGATAGGGAAAAAAATAATACACATACAGATAGGAAAAAAAATGGGTGGCGCTGCTCTTGTGGCGTCGCGCTCTCCCCGGGGAGAGCAGCCCGAATTTCACGCAGAGAAATCTGTCGTGACATAGTGGTATAAAATAAGAAAAAAAAAGAAAATGTGCTGCAGTCCTGCCCGCGACATGAGCCACTCCTAAGAAAGAGAATCTGGCCTGACCCCAGCCACCCCACTGGCCAAGAAGCTCTATGGAGACTTACAGGACCTGAGAGAGAGAGAGAGAGAGAGAGAGAGAGAGAGAGAGAGAGAGAGGAGGGAGAGAGGGGGAGAGAGAGAGAGAGGGGGAGGGGGGGGGGAAGAGAGGAGGGAGAGGGATAGATGTGTGTGTGTGTGTGGTGTGTGTGTGTGGTGTGTGTGTGTGTGTGTGTGTGTGTGTGGCGCGCGCGCGCGCGCGCTCGCGCGGTGTGCGTATTTTTTGTCCGTAACTTACATGAGATTTGAAATAATAAAGTGTTCGTCTTTGCATTCGTAAAAAAAAGCCACCGATTAAATATAATCACCTCTTCAAGAACCGTCAGCTAAAAAAACTAAAGTTTGGCACTGTACAGACAACAATGACGAGACCATGATTGTGTTGTACTAACCAGCATAGTCAGCCCATCCCTAGTTAGAACTTTTCCGCTAAACAGCAAACCATGAGATAAGCTCAAAGTTTGCTATCAAGTCACACAGACAGTACAGATGCACACTTAAGCCTGACTCCCACGGGCACGTTGTTTTTATCCCTTAAGAAGCGAGGCAGCCAGTTCTGGTGTTCAAATCAATCAGCAAAGTTAGGTATCCTACAGTGTGAAGTTTGTATTTCTCTCACACAGACAGATTGCAACTTAAGCCAGTCTCCCCACAGGGCGCTTTTATCCCTTAAGAAGCAAGACAGCCTGCAGTTCTGTTGTACGAACCAAACCTTGGCAACAGGAAGCAAAGATGTATCGTATTATCTAGGGGATGGTTTTGTTTTGTTTGTTTGTTTTTTCCCTAAAGCTTCCCCACAAAAATGTTAGTAGACTGTGTGAGTTAATACTGTTGCCAAGTATTATTACGCCATTTTCCTTGAAATAAAAGAATAGAATAAATAAATATAAAATAAAATTATAAAATGCATCAATTTTTCTTCTTCTTTGTCAAACGCTCGGACAGCAACTACTGTTGTCCGTCATAGGAGCAAAATGTACTGCCATTAAGCACCTGACAAGTCAGGCCCAGCGCATCTGACTTCGGCATGGGAGAATTATTATATATATATATATATTTTTTTTAAAAAGTCTTTCAGATAGAAAGAAAAAAGGCAAGATAATGGACTAAGAAGGCAGGAATAGGAAAGAAGAGGTGACAGGAAGAAGAAAAATGAACAAAGCAGAAACAAAGACAGGGACAGAAATGAGAGAATTCCTAGCACATAATTTCCAGAAGATGGGAATATAGATTATACTGACAGGCCCCCACCATCCCCACGGGAGCGGGAAGGAAGGGGGGAAGAGGTGATGGAAAATGCACTTTTAGCTTGACTCGCTAAAGTACATTTCCCCTCCAGAGAGTCCCAGGATATTGATATAGCGTGCACATCGATCTCGGTGAAGGAGGCACAGACTAAATCGCATCATCTGCTGGCTGCTTTCTGCCCCAAGGTCCTCCCTCCCCCCCCCCCCCAAAAAAAAGGCTGATCTCTCAACACGCAAAGCTGACCTGGTGACGGTGGAGTTGGTTCATGATGGGGAGAGAGGGAAAGGCACTAGGACACTATACTGCGGTAAACACAGACTAGGAATCTTGTCAGGGATTTCTGCAAGATTTTTTTTTTCTGGTCATAGGTAGCAGCAGGGAGGCAGAGGTCTGTTCTGTCTATTCAGCAACTGTGTACGCCTGAAATTCTTTTTTTTTGTTTTGTTTTTCAATACACATGTTTTGTCCGTCGTGTTC
>CM060322.1:29674141-29676641 GCA_030674155.1 Stramonita haemastoma
CTTGAAAGTGTGGTGGAGAAGAGGGAGAGAGAGAGAGAGAGAGAGAGAGAGAGAGAGGAGAGAGAGAGAGAGAGAGAGAGAGAGAGAGAGAGAGAAGAGAGAGAGAGAAGAGAGGGGAGAGAGAGAGAGAGAGAGATCTTCTTCTTCTTCTTCTTCTTCTTTTATATCGAGGATAATAGAAGAAGCACTCTTGTGCTTTTTTACATCCAGTCCCCGTGTGTATGCAGTTTTTGTAAATGTCATCTGTTCCCACCGCAAAACGATGGCCTACCTTACAAAAAGCGGAACAGGATTTAACGTGTGCGCAAGATGTTCTGGGGGTGCGTGCGCACACGGGGCCTCGGTTTTTAAAGTCTCATCCAAGGAGAGAGAGAGAGAGAGGAGAGAGAGAAAGAGAGAGAGAGAGGAGAGAGGAGAGGGGAGAGAAAAAGGGAGAGAGAGAGAGAAAAAAAAGAGGAGAGGGAGAGAGAGAGAGAGAGGTGGGGGAGAGACAGACAAAGGGTGGAGGGGAGAGAGAGGGGAAGGGGGGAAGAAAGAGAGAGAAGGGGGAGGGGAAGACAGAAAACAGGAGCCAGGGCAGAAACAGGAGGGATAGGACAATGAGACAAAGCTTGAGAGTGAGAAGAACAGAGAGACTGAGACAGAGAGGGAGAAGGGGAGAGAAGGGGGGGGAGGGGAGAAAAAAGAGGGAGAAAGAGAGGGAGAGAGAAAACGAGAGACAGACAGAGAAAGACAAAGACAAAGAGAGAGAGAGAGAGAGAGAGAGAGAGAGAGGGAAGAAAAGGAGAGAGAGAGAAGAGAGGAAAAGAGAGAAAAGAGAGAGAAGAGGGGAGAGGGAAGAGAGAGAGAGAGGAAAAGAGAGAGAGAAGGGAAACAGGAAAAAAAAAAAAGAGAGAGAGAGAGAATAGGAGAGAGAGGAGAGAGAGAAGAGAGGAGAGAGAGAAGAGGAGAGAGGAGAAGAGAGAGAGAAACAAAACAGAGACAAGAAACAGACATCACACACATAAACACACACACACCACACACACCCCACACACACACACACAACCACCCCAAAACCACACACACACACTTATATAACAAGACAGACAGAGAGAGAGAGAGAGAGGGGGGGAAGGAATGAAAGAATGATGCATGATGTGGTACCAAGGGAGAAACGTGAGAAACACACCGGGTGGCAGGTATTTTACCCATCAATAAATCTAGACCACAAGCCCCCCCCTTTCCGGCCTTGTTGGTCCGGGCTGGGGGAGGGGGAGGGGGGAGGGGGCAGGGGTAGGGGTTGGGTTAGGGGGTGGTGGGGGGTGGGGGGGGGGAAGGGGGGGGGGTTTGTGTGTGGGTAAGGGAGGGGGGGGGGTGGAGAAAGGGAGGAGATTGGAGGAGGACAGGGGTGGTGGTGGGTTTGGTGATGGTGGTAGGGGGGGGTTGTGGAGGTAGAGAAGGTTCTTTGTGACGTGTTGTGTGTGTGTGTTGTGTGTTGTGTGTGTGTGTGTGTGGTGTGTGTGTGTGTGTGTGTACGTGTGGTGTATGTGTGTTGTTTTTGGAATTTTGGGTTGTTGGTTGTTTTGTTGTAGTAGAAAAAAAGGGGAAATAAGAGAAAAAAAAGGGTTTTGAGGTTTTATGATGTTTTATTTGGAAGTGTGGGGGTAATGGGTTGTTTTGAAAGTTTGGGTTTTTTGTTGTGGGCCGTTTTGCTGGTGGGGCGCGCCCCGTTTGGTTTTGTGTGGCCTTTTTTCCCGTGCCCGGACGTGGGTGTATTTTTGGGTGTCGTGTGTTGTAAGGGGGGGGGGCCCGGGGGGGGAAAATAAAAAAAAAGTCGGAAGGAAAAAAAAAGGGGGAAAAAACCCCCCCGGGGTTTTGGGGGGGGTGGTGTGTGTTGTGGTGTTGTGTGTGTGTTTGTGTGTGTGTGGTGTGTGTGTGTGTTGGGGTTTTTGGGGGGGGGGGGGGGGGGGGGGGGGGGGGGGGGGGGGGGGGGGGGGGGGGGGGGGGGGGGGGGGGGGGGGGGGGGGGGGGGGGGGGGGGTTTTCTACCAGAATTTTGCTAGCGACAAGCCACGGGACCTCGGTTTTATTGTCTCATCCGAAAAAACTAGCATCCCCAAACCCATCCTTTTACTACTGTACATATAACTTGACTTTTTTTTTAATTTAAAGAAAAAACCTGAGTATTAATACCTATCATTTCGATACATTCAGGACGCCATAGCAGAGTTGATATTGGTTGGAACAGTTCAACCAATCAAAGCTACCATCTCTTTCTTCCTTTTCTTTTTCTTACATTTTACACCACTTTGTCAAGGCAGCTTTCTCTGCGTGAAATTCGCGCTGCTTTCCCCCCCCCGGGGAGAGGCGCGTCGCCGCAAGTGCAGCGCCACCCTATTTTTTTTTTCTTTTCTTTTTCCTGTTTTCAACTGTATATGTTTCCTATCAGAGTACCTTTTTTCTACCAGAATTTTGCCAGGGACAACCCACGGGACCTCGGTTTATCGTCTCATCCGAAA
>CM060322.1:29681641-29684141 GCA_030674155.1 Stramonita haemastoma
GCTTTTTTTGTCTTTCCGTTTTACTTTTTTTCTGTCTTTCTTTATTGTGTCTTTGTTTCTTTCTATGTGTATTTCTTTTTTGTTGTTTCTGTTTGTCGTTCTTTTTTTTCTGTTTGTTACTTTTTTCTCTTCTTTTTTCTTTGTCTTTCTTCCTGTCATTGTCTCTGTTCTCTTGCTTTGCTTCTTTGATTTCTTTTCTTTTCATTTTTTTTTGTCCTTTTTCACCTCTCTCTCTCTCTCTCTCTCTCTCTCTCTCTCTCTCTCTCTCTCTCTCTCTCTCTCTCTCTCTCTCTCTCTCTCACACACACACACACACACACACACACACACACACACACACACACACACACACACACACACACACACACACACAACATGATTTTTTAAAAATCATTTCCCGCTGTTTCCTTTTATTTTTCTTTTCTGCCTCTTCTTCAAACCCTAAGACAGCAACTATTGTTGTCAGTCGTTTGAGCGAAAATACGCTGCGCTGCCGTTAAACGCCTGACAAGTCAGGCCCTGTGCATCCGACTTCAGGCTGAGGCGAAAATCGCTATCTTTGAAGTCTTTCTGTGGAAAAACAAAAGGCAGGAGAATGGACAAAGAAGCCAAAAAAAAAATACACAAGAAGAAGGTGACAGGAAGAAAAGAAACAAGGCAGAAAGAAAGAGAGGGAAAGAAAAGAGGGAATTCCTGGCACTGAATTTCCAGAAGGTGGGAATGCTATTTGTACTGACAGGCCACCAGTATCTGAAAAGGTTGGTTTTGTTATTGTTGTTTGTTGTTGTTGTTTTACCTTGAGCGGTTATTAATTCTTTGATCTCATAATGTATTTCGTTGGTAGAATCTACCAGAAAAAGGCACGTTTAATGACAAAATCATGCATACTGGCCTCTGAGTTTGTAGAATGACTAATATTTTAAAAGCATTTTTTTCTTTTCTGTCAAATGTAAAGAACTGTAAGTCATTCAATTTTTTTGTCATTAAGAGCTCGACATGGGGGTGGAATGAGTTTTTGTTTTGCTTGTGTTTTTAAGGCACAATACCTGATTTATTTAAAATGACTGTACTTGATGTATTTAGTAACACACACAGACATATATATTATATATATTACATATCTATACATACATACATATATATATATATATATTTAATGCCATTACTGGCATTTCTTAAGTAATATTTTTACTGTGATGTTTGTATATACCACTCTTTCGGGTTTTCTTTTAATGTTATCCTGTATAAGTATTTTTGTCTACTTTCAACCAAGAGTTATGTATTTTAATACTAAGGCACTTTATTTTCAATGCTGACAGCAATAACTTTTCCAATAAAACATGTTGTTTTTCTGTCGGATTTTTTGTTTCGCTAAATCAAACCCAAACTCTTAGTATAAAGCTCTATGCAAAGAGACTATAATTTCCCCATAATGACTACATTGGCCTGCCTAAGTCTGAAAAGAACTATGGTTATGAAAGGCAAAGTTTGGTTTCGAAACTCTGATCTTTCTTTTAAATCAAATATTCCTCACATACAGCACATACCTTCCCTTACCTCTGGACAGATGAGCTCACAAACTGGTTTGTTTGTTTGTTTGTTTGTTTTTTTACTTGCTTGTTTGTTTTGCGCGTTGTATTGTCTGGTTTTGCATAGACTATGGCATTGGCACTTCTCTGCTCCAGCCTTGAGCGCATGCGAAGTGAGCTTTCAGTGAACATTCATTTTCAAAATAGCAGCCAGAGTTCTTTCTTAGGTATGAAGACAGCCACCAGATGCCAAGCCATTTTTTTTTGGTATGAAGATAACTACCAGTAGGTCCTTTCTTGATATCAGAGACTGTAAACCGAGGCCCCGTGTGCGAATGCACGCAGAACATCTTGCGCACACGTTAAATCCTGTTCGCTTTTCGTAAGAGTAGGCGATTGTGTGCCGGTGGGAACAGATGACTATATTTCCACAGCTGCATACACACGGGGACTGGATGAAAGAAAAGCACATGAGTGCTTATCCCATGATCCTCGATATAAAAGAATTTTTTTTTAAATATCAAGACATGTACAAGAAAAATCCTTTCTCCATGTCCAGATAGTCACCAGAGACTCTTTTCTAAATGTCCAGAGAGGTACCAAAGAGTCTTTTCTTAATATCGTGATAGCTAGAGAGAGTCTTTTCTTAATATCGTGATAGCTACAGAGAGTCTTTTCTTAACATCGTGATAGCTTGAGAGTCTTTTCTTAATATCGTGATAGCTAGAGAGAGTCTTTTCTTAACATCGTAATAGCTAGAGAGAGTCTTTTCTTAATATCGTGATAGCTAGAGAGAGTCTTTTCTTAATATCGTGATAGCTAGAGAGAGTCTTTTCTTAACATCGTGACAGCTAGAGAGAGTCTTTTCTTAATATCGTGATAGCTAGAGAGAGTCTTTTCTTAATATCGTGATAGCTAGAGAGAGTCTTTTCTTAATACCGTAATAGCTAGAGAGAGTCTTTTCTTAATAT
>CM060322.1:29701641-29704141 GCA_030674155.1 Stramonita haemastoma
CCTAAAGCTAGCCCCCGAGGGAAATCTAGAACTGCTGCGACGACCATGATGAATAAGGGTGACAGTCATGCAACGTGAACATAAGTCCGGAGGGACAAAACCACAGACAAGACTACAGACCGACAGAGAAGAACACACACAGGCAGGCATACAGACGAGAATAGAGACAGGCAGACAGATAAGAATGCAGACAAGAAGACAGACAATGATACAGACAGGCAGACAGACATACAGAAAATGATACATACAGACAGGCAGACAGACAGACAAGAATACAACACAAGAAGAGGAAGAAGAGTAAGAAGCAGAGGAAGAAGAAGAACGCGAACAGGAAGAAGAAGACGAAGAAGAAGACGAAGACGAAGAAGAAGAAGAAGAAGAAGAAGAAGAAGAAGAAGAAGAAGAAGAAGAAGAAGAAGAAGAAGAAGAAGAAGAGGAACAAGAAGAACAAGAAGAACAAGAAGAACAAGAAGAGCAAGAAGAACAAGAAGAAGAAAGAAAGAAGGAGAAAGAAAGAAAGTAAAAAGAAGAAAGATAACAGAAAACAACAGACGAGGAGGAGGAAAAACCCGAGGCTATTTGATGCTTCATTAACTCATTACATAAATCGACCCTTCTGCTTTGGCAGGGTCGACAACTCTGTGTGTGGGCTAATGTACTCTGTGAGTAACCCGCCCTTACTTGCAGACGACCTTCACACCTTCGCTTGTATTTGATGTCGTTAAATGGTATCTTTGTCGCTAAATGGATTAAGACGTCTGACTGCTCAAACCACGTCAAAAAAGTGCCTTTAAATTATTTCCAGACTTTGTATTAACACACATGAGAACAGGATCCCTCTAAAAAACAAAACAAAAAAGGAAATAATTACATGAACAAAAAACACAGTCGAAAGTGCGAACGTTAAAAGAGTACCCCATAACTTTTCCTGGGAAAAAACGTTGTTTTTACCCGATTCGCATGCTCAAAACGACAAATTAATAGGAAATTATCAGATTTGGAATCGTTTGTCTTGCGATCTGCAAGTCTGTGCATTGACAGCCCACCTAGTGAAGGAAAGGAGAGGATCCTAAGGTAAAGAAGAAGAAGAAGAAGAAGAAGAAGAAGAAGAAGAAGAAGAAGAAGAAGAAGAAGAAGAAGAAGAAGAAGAAGAAGAAGAGGAAGAAGGAGAAGGAGAAGACGACGACGAAGAAGAAGAAGAAGAAGAAGAAGAAGAAGAAGAAGAAGAAGAAGAAGAGAAGAAGAAGAAGAAGAATGTGAAGAAGAAGAATGTGAAGAAGAAAAAGAAGAAGAAGAAGAAGAAGAAGAAGAAGAAGAAGAAGAAAGAAGAAGAAGAAGAAGAAGAAAATGTGAAGAAGAATGTGAAGAAGAATGTGAAGAAGAATGTGAAGAAGAAGAAGAAGAAGAAGAGAAGAAGAAGAAGAAGAAGAAGAATGAGAAAAAGAAGAAGAATGCAAAGAGGAAGAAGAAGTAGAAGAAGTTTCCAGACCCCGAGAGGAGTTCTTATCTCCGTTCAGCCGGTCCACTTTACGACAACAACCTTTTAAGGACATATCTAGACAGATTTTTTAAAATCCCCATCCCCCTCTTCCCTACCTTACCTCCTCATCCCCCCCCCCTCCCGTTTCACTGAAATGGGAAAAGCGTAAATCAATGCAAATTAGTGGAGAGGAAATCTCCTGTTTCGGGTTTTAAAAAAAAGGTATAGATTCCATTCTTTTTTTAAAGGAAAAGTGTGTGTGTGTGTGTGTGTGTGCGTGCGCGCGTGCGTGCGTGCGTGCGTGCGTGCGTGCGTGTGTGTTTTGTGAGAAAGTTTATTCACATCTTACTACGAGGGGTGACTTTAGTCAAAACAGAATTTTACAGCTGATCGTTAGAACACGACTCTTTTTATAACACTTGTAGATATTTGTAGGATTCTGAACCAAAGAGGTTAACTTAACTTATTATTTCTAAGATTATTGACCAATTGATGAAATCGATATATCAATAAACTGGGGGCGGGATAGCGCAGTGGTCACAGCACACGTTTTCCCTAAGCCAAAGTTAAGCAGCGTTGAGCGTGGTTACCTCATGATGGGTGACCGTTTGTCCACTTTGGCTTCAGTACAGTTCCCCATTTCACCCAGCTGTAAATAGGTACCTGCTCTAGACCCTGGGGGAAAGCAAAACAGCAAGGGAGAGGAGACGGGCGCCTCCCTCAATATGCTGTCCCCTGGAGAAGCTGATGTCTCTGACATCTCGATCCCCAAAGACAGTATGGCATAATTATGTTATGCTTTACCTATACTTTTTTTATAAGAAAAAAAATATATATGTCCCATCATAACATCATAAACATTAGAATCAGCTGTTTTCATTTTAAATATTGTTTAACTTTGACCTGCGTGCTTTTACACATTTAATTAAAAAAAACCAACCTGTTCAAAGTAACGTATCAGCTTTTCTGAAAAAAACACACAAGAAAACCCCGAATTGGTAGAGCTAAGAGTAAACTATT
>CM060322.1:29721641-29729141 GCA_030674155.1 Stramonita haemastoma
AATATTGAAAAACAAAGGAAAAAAAAAGCACAAAAAGAGCACCTGGAAGAACTGGAGGGGAGGGGTGGAGGTGGGAAGTGAGAACCAAAAAAAAACAACAAAAGAAACAGTTCTGCCTTTGCTGTTGGAGATATTCGATAAGCAAGTGTAACAATTAGACCTTTCATCTTGTGTCAGAAGAGGCGCAAAATAATGAGAGAGTGAGTGTGGGTGTGTGTGTGTGTGTGTACGAGTGTGTGTGTGTGTGTGTGTGTGTGTGTGTGTGTGTGTGTGTGTGTGTGTGTGTGTGTGTGTGTGTGTGTGTGTGTGTGTGTGTGTGTGTGTGGTGTGTGAGACAGAGAGAGAGAAGAGACAGAGAATAGAGAGAAACAGAGAGAAGAGAGGGGAGGGAGGGACGAGAGGAAGAGAGGAGGAGGGTGGAGAGAAAGAGAGACAGAGAGTGAGAGAGAGAGAGAGAGAGACAGAAAGAGAGACAGAGATACAGAGAAAGAGAACTACAGAGAGATACAGAGACAGAGACAGAGACGGAGAGTGAGAGAAAGAGACAGAAGACAGGACAGAACAGACAGACAGAGACAGACACAGAAATGCCAAATAATATGCGAGTAGCTCCTCTTATTTCCTCGATCCAGAAGACCTTTGGGGTGCACTCTCTGATGCTTTCCCATCGTTTTCCTGTCTGCCTCTTCGTCTCCCTCCTTGTACTGTTCCCTGTAGGACAGTTTTGACCAGTCTAGATGTTCGTATGACGTGTCCGTACCACTTTAGTTTGCGGGTTTTTTTTTTATTTGTCGGAGGTTTTCAATATGGCCCGATGGCACTATTAATTCTGGCTTTCACTTCTTCGTTAGTGATGTGATCCCATTATGAGATACCAAGAAGTTTGCGGAAGCATCTCATCTGCATTACCCCTATCCTTATGTCAATGTCTGTTGTTATGGTCCACATTTCACACGCACACCAAAAAATGGACATGATCAGGGAACGCATCAGTCTGATCTTGAAGCTTATGGCGGTTTTCTTGTCGTTCCAGAGGCTACTTTCAGGTTGGTCATTGCAGCTGTGGTCTGGGCTTATCCCGGAGAGAATTTCAGGTTTTGATCCTTCATCCGAATACTTTAGTTCCCAGATATCTAAAACTATGAAATGGTCTCAATTTTCTTGTGTCTATATAATGTCATTATGATGCCATTTGCTCTATTTGTCATCAACAGTTTGGCTGCCAGTAAAACGGTTTTTAAACAGCAAAAAAAATTTGGTTCCAGTGTTCTGTTTTACGCTTAAATATGCCACAGACAGAAACTCCCATTCGTTTAGAATGCATACTCCCGTAGGGATGCTGGGGGCCTGTCAGTATAAATAGCCTCTCCTCCTCCTCCTGCAAAATTCTGTGCTGGGAATTCCCTCTTTTCTATCTCTTCCTTTGTTTCTGCCTTGTTCCTTTTCTTGTTGTCATCTCCTTCTTGTCTGTTTTCTTCTGCCTTCTTGCTCCACTCTCCTGCCTTTGTTCACAGAAAGACTTAAAATTTAACAAGTCTCTCCCATGCCAAAAAATCAGATGTGCTGGGCCTGTCTTGTCAGCGCTTAACGGCAGCACAACGCATTTTCGATCATTTGACAAACAACAATAGTTACTGTCTGAGCGTTCGACGACGACAGAAGAAGAAGAAGAATGCATGTTAAGGCATGAGGTTACAAGATATAAAGCCTGTCTTCACTCAAAACTGAAGGGTAAAAAATAAGATCAAACCATATTTGTTCTTCATCTGACATGTCATACGTGCAATCTTTTTGCACATGATCATCGTCACGCAGTGAGATCAATTTATAATCGTCGCAAAAGTCCTGTTTGATTGGCTAGAGATAAAAGACAGGCTGAAGAACTGAGAGACAGAGAGGCAGAGACAGAGAAGAGACAGAGACAGAGAGGGGAGAGAGAGGGAGAGAGAGGGAGGGAGAGGAGAGAGAGAAGAGAGAGAGAGGGAGAGAGAGAGAGAGGAGAGAGAGAGAGAGGAGAGAGAGAGAGAGAGAGAGGAGAGAGAGAGAGAGAGAGAGAGAGAGAGAGGAAGAGGAGAGAGAGAGAAAGAGAGAGAGAGAGAGAGAGAGAGAGAGAGTGAGAGAAAGTTTAAGACAAAGAGGAGAGTAATACGAGAGAGTTGAGATATCGAGATGAGATGAAGAGGGATAAGGACACGAGAGAGAGAGAAAGAATGAGAATGAGAGACAGAGAGAGAGAGAAGAGAATAGAGACGAGAGAGACAAACATAGAGACAGACAGAAGACAGAGACAGAGATAAGAGAGGAAAAAACAGAAGGACAAACAAAACAAAAACTGCAGACAGTTCAACACATAACCCACACAAACGACATCGTCAGAAAAGACAAAAAGCTTTCCCCGTAGATCGTTCTACACTGATGATACAAGACAAAGAAGAGAGAGAGAAGAAACATACATATTGTGCCAACATCGTTTGTGCGTGTGTGCGTGTGTGTGTGTGTGTGTTGTGTGTGTGTGTGTGTGTGTGTGTGTGTGTGTGTGTGTGTGTGTGTGTGTGTGTGTGTGTGTTTTGTGTGTGACAGAGAGGAGAGAGAGAGTAGGGGGTGTTTATGAGAGTACAGAGAGAGAGGGAGAGGGAGAGGGGTGAGAAAGTAGAGAGAAAAGATAGAGAGAGAGAGAGAGAGAGAGAGAGAGAGAGAGAGAGAGAGATGTTGTGTGTGATGGATGAGAGGTGGAGTGAGTAGAGTGTGTGGTGGTGTGTTGTGTGTGTGTGAACGCGCGCAGCGCGGCGTGATGTATGCTGTGTGTATGTGAGTGAGGGGAGAGGAGAGGGAGAGGAGAGAGAGAGAGAGAGAGAGAGAGAGAGAGAGAGAGAGAGAGAGAGAGAGAGAGAGAGAGAGAGAGGAGAGAGAGAGAGAGAGAGAGAGAGGACTGTTCCAATACCAGGTGATTGTGCATGCGTGTGTGTGTTATTCTTTTTCTTTTTTCTTTTCTTTTATTCTTTTCTTTTATTTTTTGGAGGATAGTTGAATAAGCACTCAAATGCTTTTTTTTTTTTTTTACATCCAGTCCCTGTGTGTATGCAGTTTGGGCACTTTTGTCATCCGTTTCTACTGGCACACAATAGACTACTCTTTCAAAAAGCGGAACGGATTTTAACGTGTGCGTTAGATGTTCTGCGTGTGTTCGCACACACGACATCGGTTTAAAGTTCATCTGAAGGACTTTTGGGTGAGTGGAGTCGGCACTGATGTTAATTCCAGAGGGAAAATCCTCTTGAACGAGAATCATTCCCAGGTTAGCAGATCACGAGCACATCATAATTTATTAACCATCAGACTATCCCATCCCCCGCGCGAGTATGTGTGTGTGTGTGTGTGTGTGTGTGTGTGTGTGTGTGTGTGTGTGTGTGTGTGTGTGTGTGTGTGTGTGTGTGTGTGTGTGGTGTGTGTGTGTGTGTAAGGCAAGGCAAGGCAAGGCAAGGCAAGGCAAGGCAAGGCAAGGCAAGGCAAAGTGTTTTATTCGAGGATAATAGATAAGCACTCATGTGCTTTTTTACATCCAGTCCCCGCCCTTTTCAGGGATACATCAAGTTAAAAATATACTAAACAATAAGACTTTACGCAGTACCAAACAACACACAAGAATAAAGGACACTATATATTATAAGGTAATAAAATGCACTCTTTCAGAAGACAAAAATCAGAAGTCACAATAAAAAATTTTGATTATGGAAAAAAAGAAAAGCGTTAGTAGATAAGGAGCAAACAAGAGAACAAAATGAAATAAACAACCGAAAACATCAATCCACCACTATCTATCAAAAATTGTACATGTAATATAAATCATACATTTTAGGTAAGTGAGGTTTATTGTCTTTGTTTCGTGTGGGTTGGGGGAAGGGGGAAGGGCGAAGGGGAAGGGGGAGGGTTGTGGTGGTGGTGGTGGTGGTGGTGTGTGTGTGAGAGAGAGAGAGAGAGAGAGAGAGAGAGAGAGAGAGAGAGAGAGAGAGAGAGAGAGAGAGAGAGAGAGAGAGAGAGAGGTAGTGTGTGTGTGTATGTTTGTGTGTGCGCGTGCGCGCGGGGGGGTGCGCACCTGTTCAAGTGCATGTGTGTGCGAAATGCGTGTGTATGTGTATAAGATATAAAAGTGTATGCATTTGTGCTCCCACATGTGTATGTATATCTATGTATACAGCACAGGTACGCCCACGTGTACGCGCGATCTTGCAGGCGTGTGCATACGCGCGCGCGCCTCTGTGTGTATGTGTGTGTGTGTTGTGTGTATGTGTGTATGTGTGTTATGTTGCATGTGGTGTGTGTGTGTGTGTGGTGCGCAGTGTGCCGTCTTGCTGTGATTAGCCGCTGTGTCTCCAGGATGGTGTGTAGTGTGTGTATGTGTATGCGTGTGGTGTGTGCGCGCGCGTTGCGTGTACGTGGTGAGTGTGCTGCGTGTGCGTGCGTGATGGTGCGGCGTGTGTGCGTGCGCTGCGGCGTTTGTGTGTGTGTTGTGAGCAAGCGCTTTGTGTGCCGAAAATCTGAAAAGCTAGATGGAGGAGCATTGAGACACTGTGATACTTTCGTCCTTCTGTCACTTGTCCACACACACAACAGACACACACACACACACACGTGCGACTTATCGAAAGGTGCATCTGTAGTAGTGGTGTTTTCTGGGTCAAACTAGGTTTCGTGTAAGGGTTTTTGTGTGGTGTTTTGGGGTTTTTTTTTTGTTTCGAAGGATATGATGGCTCTTTTAGGTAAGTGAGGTTTATTGTCTTTGTTTCGTGTGGGTTGGGGGAAGGGGGGAAGGGGGAGGGTTGTGGTGGTGGTGGTGGTGGTGGTGGTGGTGGTGGTGGTGGTGGTGTGTGTGTGTGTGTGTGTGTGCGTGCGTGCGTGCGTGCGTGCGTGCGCACGCCCACGCGCGCGCGGCGTGTGTGCGTGTTTGGAGTGTGTGTGTGCTTGGTGTGGGTGTGTGTGTGTATGTGTGTTTGTGTGCGTGTGTGTTGGTGTTGTGTGTATGTGTTGTGAGCGCGCGTGCGCGCTCGCGCTCGCGGAGTGAATATCTGTATCAAAGATCTATGTGAACATTTTTAGGAATTTTTTTCTCTTCTGACAAAAATGTTAAGACGGAGCGAATTCATGATCAAGAGTAAAGTTGCATTACACTGCTGAAGCGGTTGACAATAATTATTAAATTGTGTTTCCGCCACATGCAGTTTTGTAAATTTTTTGTTTTTTTGCGAATTATTTACGTAACAATTAACTTTGTTTACTGAAATCCTCCATGCCCAAAAGAGGGGTCAATGGTGAATAATTCTTGAATCTTAAATGTCGTGTGTGTGTTTGTGTGTGCGCGCACGCGCGTGCGTGTGTGTGTGCACGCGCATGCGCGCGCTTGTGTGTAGTTGCATGTGTGTGTATCTATGTTTGTATGTATGTGCGTGCGTGTGTGAGTTGTATGTGTGTATCTATGTTTGTATGTGTGTGTGTGCGTGTGTGTGTGTGTGTGCGCGGTGCGCAGCGTGTGTGTGGTGTGTGTGTGTGTGTGTGTGTGTGTGTGTGTGTGTGTGTGTGTGTGTGCGCGCGTCGCTGGTCGTAGTGTGTGTGTGTGTAAAGGGAAGAAACAAGAATGATAGAAGAAGACGTATTAAGAAAAGAGAGAAGAAAGTAGAGGACAGAAATACGAAAAGTTCTTGGCAATTTATTTCTCTTTTCACCCCTTCTTTTTTTGTGTCTAGTTTTTCTTTCTCTTTGTGTGTGTGTGTTGTGTGTGTGTGTGTGTGTGTGGTGTGTGTTGTTGTGTGTGTGTCGTGGTGGTGATGTGTGTGTGTGTGCGTACGTGCGTGGTGCTACGTGCGTGGTGCGGCGTGTCGTGCGTGTGTGTTTTTTCTTCTCTTACTCGTGCTGGTTGTGCTACGTGCCTTTCTGTTGCTATTGCTGCGTGCTTCTCCGTTCTTCGTGTTGTGTTTTCTTTTTCTTCTTCTTTACTTCTCTAGTTTCTTTCTCTTTCTTCTTTCCTTTCTTTCTTTCTTTCTTTTTCGTCATGTTTGTGGTTGTTTTTTTAAATTTTCTTTGCGTTTCTCTCAATCTTCTTTCTTTTTATCTGTCCTTTGGTTTTTTTCATTTATTTATGTTGTCTGTTTGTCAGTCTATCTGTTTGTCTGCCTGTATGTCTATCCATCCGTCTGTCTGTTGTCTGTCTGTCTGTCTCTCTGACTATTCTCTTCTTTGTTAATGGTGTGACAGCACGCAATAAAAACTATAGCCTTTACCCGTAAGGATGTTGTAAGCTTTGGGAGTTGATGGTTTTCAAACGAAAGAGCAGAACATCGCCAGTAACAATGGTAATAATAAAACTACCGTCACCATTAGCAATACCAAAACAGCGATGGTAGTAGCAGGCAGCACAGCAGTAACAGCAGAAAAACCACGGCAGAAGCAACACAGTATCTGTCCTAGTAGTAGTAGGTTTAAACTAGTACAAGGTCATAAATTGATCTTGTGTGTACCTTTTCTGGTATAGCCTAATGCACACGGGAAACAAAAAAAAATCTTATGCCTCTGTACAAAGGCAGACTTGAGAGACTGGATTAAAAAATATATTGCCGCTTTTAATCCTCCCTCTAAATCCATCTGGCATGGCCAGATTTGAACCCGCAACTTCTGCGACAACTAGGATTAGAAACTTGATCGTTTCTTGGTGCTTCCTCCTTCGATGATCATGCTCAGGATGAAAAAAGAAAAGGAAAGAGCGAAGGGAAAGGAAAAGGAATAAAAAATAAAAAAAAAGAAAGAAAAAAGAAGAAGAAAGAAAAAAGGGAAAGACAAAAAAGAAAGGAGGGGCAAAAAAACCCAGACAATAGAATAGCAGAATAAGAAAAAAAAACATGACAATGCAGAAGACGGAAAAACTAGAAAAAAGAAGAAAAAAAAAAAAAAAAGAGAGAAGATAGAAGAAGAAAAGAAGAAGATAGAAGAAGAAGAAGAAGAAGAAAAAAGAAGAAGAACAAGAACAAGAACAAGAACAAGATGATGATGATGATGATGATGATGAGATGATGAGATGAATGATGATGATGATGAAGAGATGGAAGAGAATTTCAAAGAGGAAGAATGCAAAGAGCAGAAGAAGAAAGAAGTAAAGAATGCAAAGAAGAAGAATGCAAAGAAGAACAAAGAGAAGAAGGATGCAAAGAAGAACAAAGAAGAAGAAGAATGAAAGAAGAAGAAGAAGCAAAGAAGAGAGAAGAAGAAAGAAGAAGAAGAATGAAGAAGAAGAAGAAGAATGAAAGAGAAGAAGAAGAGAAGAAGAAGAAAAGAAGAAGAAGAATGAAAATGAAGAAGAATGCAAAGAAGAATGCAAAGAAGAAGAAAAGGAAGAAGAAGAAGAAGAAGAAGAAGAAGAAGAAGAAGAAGAAGAAGAAGAAGAAGAAGAAGAGAAGAAGAAGAAGAAGAAGAGAGAGGATGAGAGAGGAGAGAGGATGAGAGATGAGATGAAGA
>CM060322.1:29739141-29751641 GCA_030674155.1 Stramonita haemastoma
GTGTGTTTACGAGTGTGTGTGTGTGTGTGTGTGTTGTGTGTGTGTGTGTGTGTGTGTGTGTGTGTGTGTGTGTGTGTGTGTGCGTGTGTGTATATGCGTGCGTTGTTGTTGTTGTGTACTGTGTGTGTGTGTGTGTGTGTGTGTGTGTGTGTGTGTGTGTTTACGGGTGTGTGTGTGTGTGTGTGTGTGTGTGTGTGTTACGGGTGTGTGTGTGCGCGTGTGTGTATGTGCGTGCGTTATTGTTTGTTGTTGTTGTTGTGTGTGTGTGTGTGTGTGTGTGTGTGTGTGTGTGTGTGTGTGTGTGTGTGTGTAAGGAGGCATACAATTCTAGCTCAGACCCCAAACAAGACTACAGTTGCTGCTGTTTTTTTTTTCTTCCCCTTCCCACCACTACTAAGTCTAGCTACATGAGGAAAAAGACCCCACAACAACAACAACAACATTACAGGTCAGGGTTCCTGCCAACACCACATACAGCTGTGAGCGGAACAGAAGACATTTATCAACACATCCACTCAGAGATCAGCACAGCATGCACCAGAAAACACTGCACTCACCTCAACTCTGGGCTAGGTTCCGCCTTCATATCCGACACGATCAGAGAACTTGAGCGTATTGATCAGTTAGCGCACTTGCTGCTTTGAACTCAAGCACAAGGGATGGGATAGCTTCATAGTCAGAGCACTCGCTTTTCCCCTAGCTAAGGTTAAGCAGCATTGAGCGTGGTTCCCTCTTGGATTGGGTGACCGTTTGTGCGCCTTGGCTTCAGTACTGTTCCCCCAGTTCACCCAGCAGTCAATGGGTACCTGCCCTCTTCAGGGTCAGGGAAGGTAAAGCAGCGAGGGAGAGGAGATAGGCGCTGTCCTCAATAATATTCTGGCCCCTGGAGAAGCTTAGGTCTCTGATGCATTGCTCCCCTAAAACCATATAGGTTATGGACACCTTTGTCTTCTGCCTTACTCCAGCACAAGTTTAAAAAAATTGGAGCGACCATTCACAAACGTTTTAGGATTAAATATAAAAAAAAGTGTTGCCACAGCTCAGAAGTAGGGCATCTTATCATCTTTGGGTGTCTCACACACCAGTCATTCTGTCAAACAAACAAAATAAAATAAGCAAACACCACGTTGTCTGGTTTCATGACTATGAAGAACAGTAATGAAGAAGAAGTCTGGCTGGTATGGCATGGCAGCATGTCAAAGGTGAGTGGATTTGTCTGGATAATTTTAGGAAGAACAAAACAACGACTTAAACGTTGATGCATTTAGCCTGTTTAAAGAAATGAAAAAAATGTTAAATAAATTGATGAATGAAATACAAAATCCCCCCTGCAGATGCTAGGGGCCTGTCAGTATAAATAGCATCCCCACCTTCTGGAAATTATGTGCTAGGAATTCCCTCTTTTCTAACCCTCTCTCAGTTTCTGCCTTGCTCCTTTTTTTCCTGTCACCTCCTTCTTATGTTCTGTCTTCTTGGTCCATTTTCCTGCCTTTTTTTCCACCAAAAAAAAGTAACGACTCTCTCTCAAGCCAAAGCCAGATACACTAGGCCTGACTTGTCAGGCCTTTAAGAGTAGCACAATATATTGTTGCTCATATGATAGACAACAATAGTTACTCTCTGGGCGTTTGACAAAGAAGAAAGAATATTTTTTTAATGAAAGACAAATAGATGGCACTTGCAGCAATGAGAAAAGTGGCAGATAAAGATGAACAATGGCAGAGATCTGCATGCAGGGTTTCTCTGACACATATGATGTGGTCCTGGATTACATGGGCAAAAACAAATTGCAGAAACCCAAACACAGATCTTAGGGGGATTGCCTAGTGGTTAGAGTGTGGCACTTGCAATTTGACAGCTCAGGATCGTGCCAAGGTTCCAGCCACCACCGAGCTACTCGTTAATGGGGATGTTTCCCCTGAAGTGCTCAAACATCTTGCTCCACTTCCCCCGTAAGTCTTTCAGATAGTCCTGACTATAAACCCAGGTCCTGTGTGTGAATGCATGCAGAACGTCTTGCTCACACCTTTAAACCCGATCTTTCTTTTGGAAGAGCAGGTTGTTTGTTTTGGTAAGAACAGATGACAAAAAATATAGGCCCAAAAATGCATACACACTGTTGTCGTATTCAGACATCATCCTTAATGTTGGAAATTAATCATATGAGGCGGAATGAAGGGCAAAAGCGGTCGTAGACCCAAAACTCTCACTACTGGTGAACCTCAGAGCTGTAGCCAAACAAAGAAAAAGAAAACACCTCCCCCCCCCCCAAAAAAAAAGCCAACAAACAAACAAACAAAACCAGAACACAGGCACACTTCCCTACGGGATAGAATGGATTGATGAACAGCCTGTGATTATTGCATTCCCTAGGGATCCAGCTAGAGATAAGGGAACTGTGCTACATGGAAATGGCCATGGTGATACATTACTGGCTGTGCCCATTTGTCCAGAGCACTCTGATAAAAACTCATGTGCTTGGTATGAAAAAAAAACAAACACCAAAAACAATTCATGGTTTGTTGCTGTACACATTACTATTTCTATGGAGATGTTCTGAGATATTTTTTTTAATTCACTGAAATTTAAGAATCAGATTAAGAGATAGCGGAATCATTTGGTTTTATTCTATCTTTTTATAATGTTACTTCTTCTTTGCTGTTGTCGAACACTCAGAAAGCAACGATTGTTGTTTGTCATATAAGCAAAAATGTGTTGCACTGCCATTAAGCACCTGCTAGGTCAGGCCAAGTGTATCTGCCTTCAGTGTCATACTTCTTAACTACTTAAAAATACCACAGTATATTTTCTTCAATGCAATATTGCGCAAAAAACGTTTGCTGAAAAAAAAAGCCCCAAACTTATTCCACTTTCCCAAAAGAATTGTCCCTGCGTGAGTAAGCATTCCCTCTCACCTCAGCTATCCCGTGGTTTTGAAGACCATTTGGGGCACCACTGAAGATCTTGCAACACTATTACACACTTTAGTCGCAGAAAATGAAAGGGAACACACTTCACCATTCATCCTTACCTAGCCTAGTCTTGTTTCCTTTCTTCCTGTCACCACCTTCTTGTCCATCTTCTGCCTTCTTGGTCCATTCTCTTGCCTTCTTTTTTCCAGAAAGACTTAAAAGATAATGATGCTCTCCCACGCCAAAAGTCAGATGCACTAGGCCTGACTTAGTTAGGCGCTTAACTGCAGGCAATGCAACGCATACTAGCTCATATGACAGACAACAATAGTTGCTGTCTGAGCGCTCAACCACAACGAAGAAGAAGAAGAAGAACGTGACCAAACACGATCATTTCTTCCTCAGTACCGAAACACACTGTACTGTATTGCACTGTAGCTTTACTCAACACCACACTACATCTGTGTCTGAACTCTAGAGACAGAGCCTGGGGGGAAAAACAATATAAAGACTCAGCAACACACAACACACACACACACACACAAAACACTCAACACACACACACACACACACACACACACACACACACAGCACAACACACACACACAGCACACACACACACACACACACACACACACACACACACACACACACACACACACACACACACCGATTTTTTTCCCCTCAAAACTGCAGGTGCCGATTCGTCGGCAAAGTCCCGACAAGTGCCCCATCAAAGACGCCGCGGCCGAACAAAAGAAAGGAACAACAACAACAAAAACTCTCCGACCGGTGCGCGAACACGATCAGACACACTGCCTTTTTAGTTGGTAGCAGGTGATGGGTATACATACATGTGTGTGTGCATGTACGTGTGTGTGTGGGGGGGGGGGGGGGAGGGCGGTGTTGTGTGTGTGTGCGTTTGTGTGTGTGTGTGAGGGGGGGTTGTGTGTGGGTGTTTTTGTGTGTTATGTGTGTGTGATGTATGTATGTATGTATGTGTGTGTGTGTGTGTGTGTGTGTGTGTGTGTGTGTGTGTGTGTGCCTTTTGAAGTCGGTAGCAGGAGATGGGTGTACATGTGTGTGAGTGTGTTGGTGCATGTGTTTGTGTGGGGGGGAGGGAGGTGTTGTGTGTGAGTGTGTGTGTGTGTGTGGTGGTGTGTGTGTGTGTTGGGGGGGGGTGTAAGTGTGTGTGTGTCTGAGTGTGTGTCTGTGTGTGTATGTGTGTTGTGTTTTGTGTGTTTATGTGTCAGTGCTTGCGTGCTTGCGCGCGCATATGTGCGTGTGTGTGGGTGTTGTGTGTGTGTGTTGTGGTGGTGTGTGTGTGTGTGTGTGTGTGTGCATGTGGTAGGTGAACCTAGGAAAACGTAGTGCACGTGCTCATCGTCTGTACAGTTCAGTCAGAAAGAGGTGTGGGCCTTTTTGTTTTTAACCTGCCCTTATATCCACAGTACAGTCGGTTTCCTCTGACTGGGAAAATCAAGAAATCTATTACATGTACAAAACATCCAGAAAATGCTTCAATACCAGTTAAAAAATATCTGAGAAAAAACTGTTGAAAACACTTGATGGCTATCCCCCCCCCCCACCTCAACCGGTTTATCAAACCTAAAAGGTGCTTTACCGGACCTTGAACTTTTAGCTTAATCTGTCCTACATGATTACATTGATAAACTTTCTGTGAACTTTGGAAATATCCATGATTTCTTTGTTCGTTTGTCATAACCTTGTTGCTAATGCCTGGCTCCTGTGTGTGTGTGTTTGCTCGTTTCTCCTACGCAAATACAGAGTTGAACAGTTCAAGCTGGGTTGAAGAATGTTCAGAAATATTGTTTTTCTTCGTCCTTGACCGTTCAAATAGCAACTATTGCTCTCTGTCCTATGACCGAAAATGTGTTGCGCTGCCGTTAAGCGCCTGACGAGTCAGGCCCAGCACATCCCGCTTCGGCATGATCTTTTTAAAATCTCAATTTTACAGATGCTGAACAAAACGGAAACTGCTTCATAAGTAATATATTGAAAACGAAGTCACCAGACAACTAAGAACATTGAAACACTCTTGTTAAGAGTGAAATGCACGACATCGATCTTTTTTTTTTCAATTGTTGTGAGAAAAATTAGCTCATGCAATTAATTCTTCTCTAGAGCAAAATCCGGAATTCAGGTAAAAGCCAACAACAACAACAACGACAACGAGAGATCAGAGAGAGAGAGAGAGAGAGAGAGAGAGAGAAGGAGAGAGAGAGAGGAGAGAGAGAGAGAGAGAGAGAGAGAGAGAGAAGAGAGAGAGAGAGAGAGAAGAGAGAGAGAGAAGAGAGAGGAGAGAGAGATGAGAGAGAGGAGGAGAGAGAGAGAGAGAGAGAGAGAGAGAGAGAAGAGAGAGAGAGAGAGAGAGAGAGAGAAAGAAAGAGAGAGAGAGAGAGAGAGGGAGGGAGACAGACAGACAGACAGACAGACAGACAGACAGACAGAGAGGAAATCAAATCATTAAATCATAAGCAAACAAGACAACTAAGATAAACAGAATGAATCTAGCATTAATTTCAGAAATACAACACTCTCAACTCAACCTGCAGAAAACTCACTTCCTGGTATCGCGAATTTTGTTCTTAATGGAAGGAATCGTTTACACCTTTGGCTCCCAAGTTTTCTGACTAATATTGTTCATGTTCCATATATGTATTTGGAGCTACTGCAATTCTCTTTTGGCTAGTCTACCAGCATCATTCATCCACTCCCTTCAACGCATACAAAACTCTGCAACTCGACTGGTCCTCAGAAAGGAAAAATCCGAGCATATTACTCCTCTCTTGCGATCTCTCCACTGGCTGCCTGTGTCACAGAGAGTAAACTACAAGATCAGTGCCCTCTGTTACAAATGTCTCTACAACACAGCACCCTCCTACTCCGGTGAATGTCTTCACCTGTACACTCCTTCTTCCCTCTGCTCTGCTGCAGATACCCTGTGCTTAGAAACACCTGGATTTAAACCATTCACCAGTGGCTGTCGCTCTATCGTTGGTGTGAGTGTGTGTACATTGTGTCTGTAAATTTCAATTTGTTTTAAACTATTTGTGATTGATTGGCATGTATAAGAGTAGGTTGAATGCAAGCTGCTTTGATTTGTTTCAACAAAATATAGTGCCATATAAATTCCATATAATGATAATTATCATCATCATTAGAATTCTTCTTATCATTATTGTTATTTTACTCTCACTCTATCATGGAACGCACTATACAGGGATTTTTGTTTTGTCTCTTCTCTCTCACCCCGTGACTTGTACACAGCTGTAGCGAAGATGGGACAACTCCATCCATGCCCATCCCCCCGACCCCCTCACCCCCCATGGAGCATCGCTCGCGCGCCCCGCTGGATGCCTTTTCCTTTCTGCTGCATCTGTTCCGCTAGCTGAAACCCGTTTTCTCCAGCTGTTCTCTTTTTTGTATGTTTCCGAGTTTTTGTTTGTTTGTCTGCCTGTGTGTCTGTCTCTGTGTGTATGTCGGTTTGTCTCTCTGTCTGTTTGCCTGCCTGCCTTTCTGACTGTCTGCCTACCTGTCTGTCTGTGTTTCTGTCTGTCTGCCTGCCTGTCTGTCTGAGTTTCTGTCTGTCTGACTGCCTGTCTGTCTGTGTGTCTGTCTGTCTGACTGCCTGTCTGTCTGTGTTTCTGTCTGTCTGCCTGTCTGTGTGTCTGCATGCCTGTCTGTGTGTCTGCCTGCCTGCCTGTCTGCCTGCATGTCTGTCCGTCTGTGTGTCTGTCTCTGTGTGTGTATATCTGTCTGTCTGTCTGACTGCCCTGTCGGAGCATCGCCCCCATGCCTTTTCTTCTTGCATCATTCTGTTCGGCTCAGACTGTTTTTCCTTCGCCTGAGTTTTTGTTTGTTTATCTGGCCTGTCTTTCTGTCTGTGTGTCTGTCTGTGTTTCTGTCTGTCTGTGTTTCTGTCTGTCTGTCTTTCTGTCTGTCTGTCTATCCCCTTCTCTCTCTCTCAATCTATGTGTGTGCGTGCGTGAGTGCGTGGGTGCGTGCGTGCGTGTGTGCGTGCGTGTGTGCTTGTGTGTGTGGTGTGTGTGTGTAGTGTGTGTGTGTGTATGTGTGTGTGTGTGTAGAGAGAGAGAGAGAGAGAGAGAGAGAGAGAGAGAGAGAGAGAGAGAGAGAGAGAGAGAGAGAGAGAGGAGAGAGAGAGAGAGAGAGAGAGAGAGAGCGTGCGAAGATGCTTGTGTGGACCTTCAACTACCTTATAGATTAACATACTTACTCTTGGCTTTTAAATCAGTTGTTTATCTGGTTCATAATTAACGTATTTGTTTACTGTTAAAATAAATCTTTCTTTTAGTTTTTTTGCCTCTTGTTTTCATTTTCCAATCTCTTGTTCTTTGTTTCTTTTCAAGAAAAAAGTGCTAGTATTATGTTTGACATGCCCAACATCCACAGATATAATCAAATAAGCAAAAGACATTTTAAATCAAAGAACAAACACACACACACACACATACACACATGCACACACACACACACACATACACATACACACACACGCGCGCGCGCGCGCGCGCATACAATTGAGAGAATCTCGACTTTAAATGGCTTAGGCGCCGATTTATAATACCCTGAATGAGGTATGCGTCTTAATTTTTTTTCTTCTTCTTTTTCGTCTCTCCGTGTTTTGTTGATTTCATATTTTTTCGTTTCCGCGGTTCACTAATGGTAAGATTTTTCACACGCACCCGTTTTTCCATTAAGGTATATAAATTCCGACTTCGGGAATAGTAGCTATATCTAAACACAACACCAGTGTGTACACATTTTCTTTTTCTTCCAAAATTTGTCACCTGTTTCTACTGTCACACAATGACCTACTCCTCCGAAATGTGGAACGGGTTTTTAACGTGACGGCAAAATGTTCTGCATGCGTAAGGATAATATGGAACCTCGGTTTATAGCCTCATTCAAAGGACTTTCGGGGGGAATTGGAGTCGGTATTGATGTTAACTCCTGAGCAAAAATCATCTAGAAAGGGTGTCTCGGTGGTGGCTCGAACCTGGGCCATCAGATCGCAAGCTTAACACCTAACCACTAGGTTCGCCTGCCCCCCCCCCCCCCCCCCATCCCCCTTCTCCCCCTTTCCGTATCTGATGAGGATGAGTGCTTAACACTGCCAACACACTTAGCTGGGCGCTGACTTTCATAGAATCAATAACTATTGCAATGGCTTTTAACAACCTTAGAAGTTCGTCTGGACTCTGAGAAGTGTAAATAGATGAATAAGTGGAGGTAGGAAAAAGGGAAGGAAAGAGGAAGGAATGGTGGAAAAAAAGATGGAGCAAACTAACAGATGATGAAGAAATGAAGGAAGGAAGGAACGAACGAGGAAGGAAGGAAGAAAGAAAAGAAAAAATCGCAGGCAGGAAGAATGGAAGACAGGAAGGAAGGAAAAAAAGGAAAGAAGACAGTAAGAAATGAAGGAAGAAAGGAAGGAAGGAAGAAAGAAAGGAAGAGAGGAAGGAAGGAAAGAAGGAATAATGGAAGAAAGGAAATCACCCACCCACGCCCACACCCGCCCACCACTTCTACCATATGCATTACCACAAGGAAGAGAGAAGGAGAGAGAAAGATGGAAAGAGAGATGGAGAGAGGTGGGAGGGAGAAAGATGGAAGGGTGGAAGTGAGGGAGAGAGACAGAGAGAGAAACAGAGACAGAGAGGGACAAACAAACACACAGAAAGTCAGGGACAAAGGAAAGGAAGGAAAGATGGAAGGAAGGGATAAAATGGAGGAGGGAACAGAGAAATGAATGAACAAAGACAGGAAGCAGGCAAAGAAGGACTCACCAGTGAATGAGTGACTCAATGAAAGAAACAAGATGTTCCCTATATTGTTGCTGCTGCTGCTGGAGTGAACACACGAACGGGGAAACAGTTGTTCAAAAGGTCACACACACACACAAAAGAAACCCACCACCACCCACACTCCCACCCTCCCACCCGCCCACGCCCCGTCACCTCTACCACATGTATCACAACCCCCCCCCCCACACACACCACACACATCACCACTACCCCCATCATCACCTCTACCACCACCACCACCATCCCCATCATCACCCCTACCACCACCACCACCATCACCAGTACTGTCATCATCATCACCCTTCCCATTGCCCGTTCATCCTGTGTTGTTATATTTCGACAATACTTAACCACCACCACCACCCTCCTTCCATCCCAGCCACCCTCTTCTTCCATTTTACACTTCTACCCTACCCTCTACCTCCAGCCTCCCCCCCCCCCCCAATCGTTGTGATGATGGAGAGGATGGGGATGTTTGAAGATTGTGGGACAAAGAAAGAAGAGAGAGAGAGAGAGAGAGAGAGAGAGGAGGAGAGAGAGAGAGAGAGAGAGAGAGAGAGAGAGAGAGAGAGAGAGAGAGAGAGAGAGAGAGGGGGGGGGGAGATAGAGAGACAGACAGACAGACAGACAGACAGGCAGGCAGACACAGACAGACAAACAGACAGACAGACAGAGAGAAAGAATGAATACATGCATTTCTATTAAGAATAAATGGCGGACCACAAAGCTTTATTTTGACCATGCCCGTCTCTCCCCCCCCCAAAAAAAAAAAAAAAAAAAAATCACAAATAAGTTTCTCCCTAGAAAGAACTTGCACAAATCTTTCATCATCATTAAAAGCAGCTGCAGCAGCAGCAGCATCACCATCATCATCACAATCACCATCAGCAGCAGCAGCAGCAGCAGCTGTATCAACAGCATCAACATTATCATCAGAATCATCTCCGGCACCACCCATCTCATCATCAATTTATACCATCATAGTCGTCATCATCATCACTATCATCAACCACAAAATTGTCATCATTGTCACCACCATCACCACCGTCATCATCAACATCAGCAACAACAACAACAACAAAACCCATCATCACCACCATCATAAAACCATCAATAAGTTTTCTTTGAAACGCGGATTACCGCACACCAAATACAGCAGCAGCCATAAGACGTCCATCCACCCAACCACCCAACCACACCACACCACACCACACCACACCACACCACAACCACATCACACCACTAAGTCCTCATTAACCTTCAGCAGAAGGAGCCCTCATACTTCAATGGCCTTTCCCAACAAACCCTTCAGGCGTACTGACCCACCCGATAATCACCTGGGAACTTGGGACACCCCGCAGTGCACTGCAGTGCACCAACTGCACTCTTGATCGAACAGCGCTCTTATTATCGCGTGTAGTAACGGAATCATCTTACCCAGTACCCCGATGGCGAAAAGAGCTGATGCCCTGTGTTTGCTTTTCTTCCTCTTCTCAGCTGAAATGCAAGTTTTTCGTTCTGAGCGCACGAGGCTGCTGCTGTAGGCAAGCTGACCAGTAATGAAGCTCCAATCAATTATTATAATTATGTAGTTTCTGAACTCGAGCCTGTAGATGATATATATATATATATATATATATATATATATATATATATATATATATATATATATATATATGTGTGTGTGTGTGTGTGTGTGTGTGTGTGTGTGTGTGTGTGTGTGTGTGTGTGTGTGTGTGTGCGTGTGTGTGTATGTGTATGTTTGAATATTATATAATTATGTACCAGGGTATCAGTATCAGTAAACCATTTCTGGGCAAAAAAGTACGTCTCGAAGCTAATGTGGCTAGTAAAATGCAAATTATACACTTGCAAATGCTTCTGTGCAAGCATGCACAATGCCCCCCCCCCTCCTCACTCCTTTCTTCTCTGTTTCATTTTCAACCAGTGTATGTGTGTATGGAGTCACCAGCGTAGTAACACGAGCAGTCTCCAAACCATAACCATATCCAGTCATTACAAACACAAAAAAATAATGCGGTATTAGTCTTACTCTTTAATCTCGAACAAAAACACAAAGTGATGGTAGAGGAATTTCTTAGCGTCTAATACAATACTGAGTTAGGAGATCTTCTCCGATATTATACCAGGGTGCATCAGGAATTTTTTTTTGCACCTAAAGAAACCAAAAACAGTAAACGAAGATTTTTCTCGACAGCACTGTATTAGGTAATCTTAGACACAACTGTACACTGAAACCAGAGAGAGAGAACAAAAAACATCACCTCCTCCTAGCCCCCGCCCCCATCCCCACCCCACCTCCCTTAACCCCCCACCCCCACCCCACCCATTTCCCCCTCCCCACTTTCCTCTTCTTGCTTCCCTCCAGCCAGCTTTGAGAGAAAAAGGAATCCTTTTCAATGCCACAGGCAATCTCAGCTACATGATCTGAAGAAACATTCTAGGTTTGATTAAAGAGTTACAGGAATGAGTGCAATCGTGCAATTACAGAAAGAGAAAAAAAAAAACAAAAAAACACTATTTTGCCGATACAGACTTCGTGCATTCGTACTGTTTTGGAGTTTTAATTGGGTTTTTAATTTCACTCTACAAAGTTTTGCTGTCAATTTTTTTCCCAGTGCTATTTATGTTTCCTGAGTGTAATTGCATTGAACATCTCCTTTGTGACCACCCAGTTTTTCGTTTGTTTGTTGTTGTTTTTTTTACTTTGTTGTTGTTTTTGGCCCTTTTGCTAACTAGGTCAATCACTAGCAGGCAATCACGAACCACAAGCTTTGTATATTTCTTCTTCTTCTTCTTCTTCTTCTTCTTTCTTCTTCTTCTTCTTCTTCTTCTCCTTCTTCTTCTTCTTCTTCTTCTTCGGAGGCTCAGACAGCAGCTATTGTTGTCTATCATAATTATAAGCCAAAAGGCGTTACGCTGCCGTTAAGCGCCTGACAAAGTCAGGGCCAGCGCATCCGACTTCGGCATAGGAGAGAACTTTTAAATCTTTCTGGACAAAAAAAGGTGAGAAGAATATACCAAGCAGGAAGAAAAAAATAATCAAAAAGGCGGTGAGAGAAAGAAAAAGAAGTAGGCAGAAACACAAAGAGATGGATAGAAAAGAGGGAATTCCTAGCACAGAATTTGCAGAAGGTGGGGATGCTGTTTATACTAAAGGACACCCCCCCCTTCCCGGTCATCGCCATGGGAGGAACAGGGTTTGTAAAGGAAAGCCTGCAGTTTTACTCATGAACACTTAGTACCTTCTGTTGTGTACTGGTGTTAAGGTACGTGTTGCTTGTGTGTTAGAATTGCTTTACAAACAACAGTGTTGTTTGCTAGAAGTGTTTGAGAGACAGACGGATTGAATAGTTTCAAAACCCCTTTGAAAAAGATTGAAAAAGGTGTGTAAGTCTCGTGTGTGCTCTTCTCTATGTCATGTACTTGTACAGTTGTGTTTTATTAGAGAGAGAGAGGAGGGGGAAGAGACAGAGACAGAGAGACAAAGAGAAAAAGAGACAAAGAGATAGAGACAGAGAGAGAGAGACAGAGAGAGAGAGACAGGGAGAGACAGAGAGAGACACACACACACAGACAAAGAGAGAGAGATAGAGAATGTCAACGACAATATTTTTATACGGTCAAGCTGGGAGAGAGAGGGGGGGAGAGAGAGACAGAGAGAGAGAGAGACAGAGAGAGAGAGGGAAACAGACTGACTGACAGACAGACCTAGACA
>CM060322.1:29756641-29759141 GCA_030674155.1 Stramonita haemastoma
TCAATTTGTCTGATTCAATAGTTGATTCAATTTGTCTTCTTTTTTGAATACTCTCATAATTAATCTTTTTTTTTTATTCTGTTATAGCGAGGATAATGGGATAAGCACTCCGATGTATTTTTTACATCCAGTCCCCGTGTATGTGCAGTTTTGTAAATTTTGTCATCTGTTCCCACCGGCACACAATAGCCTACTCTTTCGAAAAGCGGAAGAGGATTTAACATGTGCGCAAGATGTTCCGCGTGCGTTCGCACACAAGGTCTCGGTTTATAATCTCATCCGATGGATTTCTCACATACTATTGGGGAGACTGGAGCCAGTACTGATGTTAAATCCGGGGGTACGGGAGGATCTAGGAGGGTCCCCTTAAAAGAGCATCTCGGTGGTGGTTCGAACCTAGGCTTGATCCCGGGCTGTCAAATTACGAGAGCAACGTCTAACCACTAGGCTACGTCCCTCCCCTCTGCTAATATCTATATCACTAACAGGAGGAGGGACGGGGGGGGGGGGGGGGGGGGGGGGTAGAAAGTTAAAGTGCGCATGGAAATTTTAAAAAAAAAAAAAGGTGGATTGTTGTGGAGGCAGGATGGGGGGGGGGGGGGAGCCAGAAGGGAGAAAAACGGAAACAGACAGACAAGTCCGGTGGGAGAAAAACAGAGACAAGTTGAGGTATAGAGACAGACAGACAGACGTAGACACAGACAGATAGATAGATAGACAGACAGACAGAGACAGAGAGATAGAGAAAGAGAGACAGGAGAAAAACAAGTGTCCTTAATCACACGGTTGTTGTCATTCAAGGGATAAGAAAGTTAAGCCTTTCGTGATTTACCCGTTGCCTCGTTGGTGTTAAACTTTGTCTGTCTATCTCTGCCTCTGTCTCCCTGTCTCTGTCTCTCTCTCTCTCGTTTCAAAACAGTGTCTGACATTCTTCTCTCTCTCTCTCTCTCTCTCTCTCTCTCTCTCTCTCTCTCTCTCTCTCTCTCTCTCTCTCTCTCTCTCTCTCTCCAGTTTCTATACAGTGCCTGGCATCTGTCTGCCAGTCTAGTCTGACTTTCTCTGTTTTCTGACTGTTGTCTGTCTGTCTCTCTCTCTCTCTCTCTCTCTCTCCTCTCTCTCTCTCTCTCTCTCTCTCTCTCTCTCTCTCTCTCTCTCTCTCTTCTCTCCAGTTTCTATACAGTGCCTGGCATCTGTCTGCCAGTCTAGTCTGACTTTCTCTGTTTTCTGTCTGTTGTCCGTCTCTCTCTCTGTTGTTTGTCTGTTCTGTCTGTCTGTCTGTCTGTCTGTGTCGGTCTGTGCGACAGTCTTGTATTTTTTTTAAAAATTTCATTTCGTTTCATGGCTAGAGTTCCGAGGTTTGCTACCAGAGGCGAGATTTTTTGTGTATGCGACCTTTTCTCTCCACCATGAAGGTAGCTGCTGCATTCCTACTTCGGAGATAGTCATTATCCGATTATCTGTGTGTGTGTGTGTATGTGTGTGTGTGTGTGTGTGTGTGTGTGTGTGTGTGTGTGTGTGTGTGTGTGTTGTGTGTGTGTGTAAGTGTGTGTGCATGTGTGGGTGTGCAAGTGTGTTTGTATGTGTATGTGTGTGTATGTGTGTGTATGTGTGTGTAGTGTGTGTGTGTAGTGTGTGTGTGTAGTGTGTGTGTGTAGTGTGTGTGTGTGTGTGTGTGTGTGTGTGTAGTGTGTGTGTGTGTGTGTGTGTGTGTGTGTGTGTGTGTAGTGTGTGTGTGTGTGTGCATGTGTGGGTGTGCAAGTGTGTTTGTATGTGTATATGTGTGTATGTGTGTGTGATAGCGTGTATGTGTGTATGTGTGTGCAAGTGTGTGTGTGTATGTGTGTGTATGTGTTTGTCTGCCTGTCAGTACGTTCGTGAGTGAGGATGTGAAATCTCTAGCCCTGTCTTTGTTGGAGGAGGGGGGCTATGGGGGTCGTCATTTAGTGTCTTTTAAATATCTTTTAAAAATATATTCCACTTCCAAGTCAGAGAAAAGGAAAGACAGATAGATAGACAGATAGATAGACAGACAGACAAACAGACAGACACACAGATAGATGGATGGATAGACAGATAGATAGAAAGATAGATACATAGATAGACAGACAGATAGACCGACAGACTGATTGACTGACTGATTGATTGGTTGACTGACTGACTGATTGATTGATTGACTGACTGACTGACTGATTGATTGGTTGATTAATTGATTGATTGACGGTTTATTGCAACAAGCTTTCGCTCATCACAAAGGGGGGTGGGGGTGGGGAAGGAGAAACAATATGCAAATTCAATTTGACAACATGAAATGAACAACAAGTCTGTGACAAGGCTTCCATGTTTCTGCGGTCTGTCTTGCAAATACATTGGCCCCTGCCCTTTGTTCACACACGTGATAAACCTGACTGTATGCCTACCTGTCCTGTTTTGATAGAGAGAGTGAGAGAGAGAGAGAAGGAGGGGAGGAGGGGGAAGGGAGGGAGAGATAGAGGAGAGACAG
>CM060322.1:29766641-29774141 GCA_030674155.1 Stramonita haemastoma
GGGGGGGAGGGGGGGGGGGGGAGGGGGCTGTTTGTTTGTTTGTTTGTTTGTTTCTTGTGTGTGTGTGTGTGTGTGTTTTGTGTGTGTTGTGTTTGTGTTGTGTTGTGTGTGTGTGTGTGTGTGTGTGTATGTGTTGTGTTGTGTTGTGTTTGTGTGTGTGTGTGAGTGTGTGTGTGTTTGTGTTTGTTTGTTTGTTTGTTTGTTTGTTTGTTTGTTTGTTTGTGTGTGATTTGATTTGATTTATTCTTTTATATCGAGGATAATGGGATAAGCACTTGTGCTTTTTTACATCCAGTCCCCGCGTGTATGCAGTTTTGTAAATGTCATCTGTTCCCACCGGCACACGATGGCCTACTCTTACGAAAAGCGGAACAGGATTTAACGTGTGCGCAAGATGTTCTGCGTGCGTTCGCACACGGGGCCTCGGTTTAAAGTCTCATCCGAAGGACTTGAGTCAGCACTGATGTTAACTCCAGGAAAAAAATCTCCTCGTGTGTGTGTGTGTGTGTGTGTGTGTGTGTGTGTGTGTGTGTGTGTGTGTGTGTGTGTGTGTGTTTGTGTTGTGTTTGTGTGTGTGTGTGTGTGTGTTGTGTTGTGTGTGTGTATGTGTGTGTGTGTTGTGTTGTGTTGTGTGTGTGTGTGTGTGTGTGTTGTGTGTTTTGTGTGTGTGTGTGTGTGTGTGTGTGTTTTGTGTGTGTGTGTGTGTGTTGTGTTGTGTTGTGTTGTGTTGTGTTGTGTTGTGTTGTGTTGTGTTTGTGTTGTGTTGTGTTTTGGGCAGCGGAGGAGGGAGGGGGGCTCTTTTGTTTGTTAGCATGGCTGCTTAGCTCGGAAAGCATTTTTTTGTCTTCGTTTGTACACTCTCTATCTCTCATCATATCTATTTTATCTCCCCACAGAGTCCAAGCAATCTGTATACCGTTGGAAATTGCATGAGTTAGAGTGGAAAATGTTAGGAGTCTGAAGACTGATGAACATTAAATCATTTGAAGTCTGGAAGTCTGGAACTCTCTCTCTCCTCTCTCTCTCTCTCTCTCTCTCTCTCTCTCTCTCTCTCTCTCTCTCTCTCTCTCTCTCTCTCTCTTCTCTCTCTCTCTCTCTCTCTCTCTCTCTCTCTCTCTCTCTCTGTCCTCTTTACCTTGCCTTGCCCTGTCTTGCCTTGCAGCAGGACTTGCCTTGCATTGCCTTCTTGCCTTCTCTGTGCCTTGCCTTGCCTTGCCTTGTCTTGCCTTGCAGCAGGACTTGCCTTGCCTTGCATTGCTTTCTTGCCTTCTCTGTGCCTTGTTTTCTCTCTGCCTTGCCTTGCCTTGCCTTGCAGCTTGCCCTGCTGACAGAATGATCGGCTGACTGGCTGAATGGCGGGTTAAGAAAATGGACGGGCAAAATCAGACAACTAGGTGACTAAATGGGTAGAACGATTGGGGTAAACAGGGTGTGTGGGGGTGGACAGCTGGAAACACACACACACACACACTAGCACACACACTGACACTAACACACACATACATACACATACATACACACATACACACACACACATAAACACACACGCACACACATACATTCAAACACACACACACACACACACACACACACACACACACACACACACACACACACACACACACACACACACACACACACACACAATCACACACACACAATCACACACACACAATCACACACACACAGATGAACTGTCAAACGGACAAACAAAAGGATCGAAGGTAATCATTCAGTATGCATGCAAGTATGTATGCATATCAAGATGCAATGAACTGACTGACTGACTGACTGAGTCATTGACCTACTCACTCATTGACTGACTGACTGAGTTGTTGACTGACTGTGTCTTTGACTGACTTATTGACTGAGTTACTGACTGACTGAATACTTGACTAACCGACCGACTGAGTGAGTTATTGACCAACTGACTGACTGACTGACTGACTGAGTCAATGACTGACTGACTGACTGACTAATTCACTGACCGACTCAGTGATTGATTGACTGACTGACTAGGTCTGACTTACCAAACTGACTGACTGAGTTATTGACCGATTTGTTAATGTTCTTCTGTAATACCTCTGTGTGCGTACGTGTGTGTATGTGTGCGTGCGTGTGTGCGTGTGTATACATGTGTGCGTGTGTATACATGTGTGCGTGCGTGCGTGCGTGCGTGTGTGCGTGCGTGTGTGTGTATACATGTGTGCGTGCGTGCGTACGTGTGTATACATGCGTGCGTGCGTGCGTGCGTGCGTGCGTGCGTGCGTGCGTGTGTGTAACTGCAGGAACATCTTTCTAGGGGAGACGTTTTCCAGTTACATCAGCCTCCACAACGACAGTGACCACGCTTGTCGAGACATCTCTCTTCGGGTAAGGGGACCGCTGATTTGTCTGTCTGTCTGTCTATCTTGGTGCCTGTCTGTCCAGTCTATCAGCTTCGGTGTTTGTCTACTTTGAAGTCTGTCTATCGTGATGTCGGTCTGTGTGTCTGTGTCTAAGAAAAAGATGCATCTTCTGCTTAATTTTCTCCGCTCTTGAAAATAACATTTTGATCATAGGATTGTTTGAATGATTGACTGAGTGATTGATCAATCAATGGATTGATAGGTTGATCTGTCTATCCAGCATTATCCACTTGTATACGAATATCTTTCGAACAGATGTTTTCAGAATAATCTGTCTTCCCCATGGGAACGCCGGGGGCCTTAAAACATGAATAACTTCCCCACTGTCTGGAAATCCTGTGCTAATAAATCATTTTGTGCTAAGATTCTGTGCCGGTGGGAACTGACAAGATTACCAAAACTGCATGCATACAGGGACTGAATGTAAAAGAGCGCATGACTGCTAGATTCCATTATCCTCGAAATGAAAGAATTTAGATAACCATATGGGTGAATGAATAAATAAATGAATAAATAAATGAATAGATAAATAAACATAGATAAAGAAATGCCTACATAAATAAATGCATAAATGCATGTGTCACTAAATAAAAGCATAAATGCATAAACAATTAAATGCATGAATAAATAAAAAAAATAACTTACTGTCGCAGGCGGAGCTTCAATCCAGTTCCCAATGCCTCAGGCTGACGTCATCAGAGGAACAGCCAATCCCTGAACTCCTGCCAGACCACAGCATGGATGACGTCATACATCAGGACATCAAGAACTGGGCACTCACATGTAAACCACCTTACATCTTAAAAGTACCTTTAACTGATGACCCTCCACCACAACATAAGTCGCATTGCAACTGACCCACCAGAAGCCGTTTTAGGCAGGTGGGGGGGGGGGGTCATGTTGCCGATTTTAAAGATTTTGGTTGATAGTAAAACTACCAGCTTTCTTCAAGCTTGTACTGAAGTGTCAAAGTAAAAATCTGTTTATCTTTGGCTTTAAAAGCGTGTTAAAACACACCTAACTCCTCATCCTATCTGTTACAATGACAAAAACCCTCAGTTTCTCATTTTGTCACTTCCTGGTGTCTAGCATTTCAATTTGTTATAACTGTTAATAGAATGATCCAATTTTCAATCTGTTTTTCTTTTTGTTTGTTTGCTTTTCATTGAATAGCTTTTTTTCAAAATTGCGTGTTGATTAAATGCTAACAAATAAGAACTTAACCTCCGGTGCAAAGCGACTCATCATGAAGTGGAGGGTCACAATTATTGTATCCTGTTCTAAAATGTCTAATCACGTTGTCTTTGCTTTGATGGCCCAGTGGTTTGAGCGCTGCACTCGTGATCTAACGACCCGGGATCGAGAAACAACCGAGGCACCCCTTTAAGAGGATTTTCCCCTGTAGTTAACATCAAAGTTAAATCCATTGCCCTGAAAGTCCTTCGGATGAGACTGTAAACCGAGGTCCCGTGTGCGAACGTACGTACGCAGAACATCTTGCACGCTCGGTAAACGCTTTGCTTTTTGGAAGAGTAGGCCATTGCGTGCTATAGGAACTGATGATAATGGGTTGCTTTTTTTTTTTAATGCATCCACATCGGTGTCGTGTTTAGACAGCATCCCGAAAGTCGGAATGCAGCTACCTTAATGGTGAGCAAAAACTGGCGCATAAAATCAAAATTCCACCATTGATGAACCTTGAAACTTTGGCCTAGGAAAAAAAGAAGAAGAAAAAACCCCAGACTAATTGCGTCATAGTATTTCATGACTGCGTCATTCATATCTGTGTTCGAGTTACTTCAAGCAGAAGGGGGAGGGGGGGGGGAGGGGTGTTGGGGGGGGGGGGTTGTTTGTTTTGTTTTCTTTTTTTATGTTTTTGCTGCTGTTGTTGTTAATGTTATTTTGCTTTTTGGTTGCGTGCTTTCAGCTGTATGTTTTTATCGTTTGTTTTTTCGTTTTTGTTTGGCTTTTTTTAGCTTTTGTGTCATTGTTGTTTATTTTTCTTTGTTTTTGTTTTGCTTCCTGTAAGATTTGTTTGCTTGGTTTTTTGTTTTACTTTGTATAGTTGTTTGCTGTTGCTGTTGCTGTTGTTTTTTAATCCTGTTCTCTGAAAGATGTTTCTAGATCTGTTTTGTTGCTACTTTGTGACTTACAATGTATTGTGATTGTAACATTTTGTTCTTATGCTGATCCTAAACATGTACCCCCCCCCCCCCCCCGCCCCCGTGGGGATACGGGAGTCCAGTCAGTATTAACAGCATCCCCATCTTCTGGAAATTCTGTGCTAGGACTTCCCTCTTTTCTACCCCTCTCTTTGTTTTTGCCTTGTTTCTATTCTTCATGTCACCTCTTTATTATTGGTTTTCTGCCTTCTTGTTAATGTTCCATTTTCCTGCCTTTTTGTTTTGCAATAGTTTGTTTTTTTAAGATAACAATTCTTTCCCTCGCCGAAATCGGATGCACTGGGCCTGACTTGTCAGGCGCTTAACGGCAGCACAGCGCATTATTTTTCGCTCATATAGCAGACAACAATAGTTGCTGTCTGAGCGTTACACGAAGAAGGAAAAGAAAAAAAAGAGCATGCATTTGGTCTTTGTAGTGCTGTGTTATTATGGTTTAACGCTGTTGTTACGTCATGTATTGATCATCACTCTCTCTCTCTCTCTCTCTCTCTCTCTCTCTCTCTCTCTCTCTCTCTCTCTCTCTCTCTCTCTCTCTCTCTCTTATTTCGGTTCCTTTCTTATTTTCTTTCTTTTTTAATTTCCCTTTCTTTCTTCCTTCTTTTGCTTTAAAAAAAATCATTTCTTTACTTTCTACCTATTTCGGTTCTTCAGGTTGTTGTTTTTTCTAGTCTCCCTTTCTTTCTTCTTTGAAAATATGTGTTTCTTTACTTTCTTTCTTCCTTTTTCAGCTCCTTTGTCATTTTTTTTTCCATCTCCCTTCCTTTTTTTTTTTTTTTTAATAATTTATCTTTCTTTCATTCCTCCTATTTCAGTTCTTTTTCTTATTTTCTTTCCTTTTTCTAATTTCCTTTCTTTTGTGTTTTCTTTTTTTAAAACTAGTCTATTTCTTTATATTTTCTTTTCTTTCTTCCTTCCTTTCTTTTTTTTTCTCTCTTACCTATTTTGGTAAGAGCCTTTATGCTAACATTTTAAAGCCCTGTGAATGACATCAATTTTTTTTTTTTTTGCTCCTTGGATAGAACCCAGAGGTTCATCTATGGTGAGATTTTTGCGCATGGGACCAGTTTTCCCCCACCATGAAGGTAGCTGCATTCCGACTTTGGGGATGAAGTCTACGCGCGACACCCGTGTGCATGCGTTTTTTAAAAAAACATATCATCTGTTCTTTCTGGAACGAATTGCCCTACTCTGCCGAAATGTGTAACTGGTTTTTTATCATGTGCGCAAGATTTTCTGCGTTGTGTTCACATCACTGAGTTAAAATTATACAGGATTTCCAATGATTTGCACACCGGATTTCGGTTTATAGTCTCATGTGAAGGATTTTAGGGGGTGGGGAGTGGGTGCTGATGTTAACTCCTGGGAAAAATCCCCTCGAATAGGCGCCTCAGGGGTGAGCTCGAACCCGGGCCGTGAGATCACGAAGGCAGCACTCTAACCACCAGGCTACCCCACCCCCACCCCCATTTTGACATAGATTTTTAAAAGTGTGTATCAGTAAATTATCAATTCTTATTCTCCAAGAACTCCGATGCGTGAATGAAAGGAAAGACCGAAAATAAAGACATTTATTTGACTTTGCCATTTTGAATCAATACAGGGGGGGGGATTGTCTTTCGTGGCATAGCTGATAAAGCAGCAAGAGACTTTCCATGAGCCTCATTTGTTTTCTGTTTATTCTACACAGTTTGGCCTACTGCTGGAAAGAGTGTATATAGTGTCGTGCTGTTTCAGACTGGTTTGCTCTGTCAACTACACTCAGCCTAAAGGGGACCCAATGCAGTTCCGAAAGTTCTTCAAGTTCCAGGTGATGACTTATTTCCCTTTATCTGACTGGTGTGTTTGTGTGTGTGTGCTCTTCTCTCTCTCTCTCTCTCTCTCTCTCTCTCTCTCTCTCTCTCTCTCCTCTCTCTCTCTCTCTCTCTCTCAATATATATATATATATATATAATATATATCTATATATCTATATAGGTGTGTAAGTTGTGTGTGTGTGTGTGTGTGTGTGTGTGTGTGTGTGTGTGTGTGTTCACACACACGCGCAAACGCGCGTGCGTGCGCGTGCGAAAGAAAAAGAAAGAACTTTTCTTTCATTCATTTCTACGGCTTGTTTTGTTTAGGTTTTCATTATTATATATGCATACGCGTTAATTTTTTAGCTGGATGGCTTGATGGGGATAAAAGCTACTACACTGCTTATTCAACAGACTATCTGAAAATAAAAGTTCAACTTTCTCACACACACATTCTCTCTCTCTCTCTCTCTCTCTCTCTCTCTCTCTCTCTCTCTCTCTCTCTCTCTCTCTGATAGCCTAGTGGTCAGAACATTGTGCTCGCAATCTGACGACCCGAGTCCGGTCGAGGAGATTTTTCTCCTGGAGTTAACATCAGTGCTGACTCCACTCTCCCCAAAAGTCTTTCAGATGAGACTATAAACCGAGGCCCCGTGTGCGAACGCACGCAGAACATCTTGCACACACGTTAAATCCTGTTCCGCCTTTCGTAAGAGTAGGCCATCGTGTGCCGGTGGGAAAAGATGACATTTACAAAACTGCATACACACGGGGACTGGATGTAAAAAAGCACAAGAGTGCCTATTCCATTATCCTCGATATAAAAGAATAAATCAAATCAAATCAATCAAACCAAATCAAATCTCTCTCTCTCAAGTTCTGTTCAGAAATAACCTGTGTAAGCTGTCTACTGAACATAATATATGCTAGGCCTATGACTTACTGACAAATGTCTGTGGATTCCCTGGGGAAGAAATGGCCGCAAGGACACCCCTCCTCTCCCTTCTTCACTGCTTTCACAGTAATCATCACGCACAGTATAGATTCAACAGTTTTCTGTCTTTTCGTGTGAGTGTGGCACCTGAGCATTCACCGGATTTAACTTCATTCGAACAT
>CM060322.1:29776641-29791641 GCA_030674155.1 Stramonita haemastoma
TTTCAGCCGACGAAGGACTAGAACCCTGACCACCATCGGCAACGTGGACATCGTCTGGAGAACCTGCATGGGTCACAAGGGTCACCTGCAGACCAGCCAGCTTCAGAGAGTGGTCAGCTACAAATAAAGGGAGCAGATGGATGGATGGATGGATGAATGAATGAATGAATTAATTAATTAATGAAATAAAGAACTAGTGAATGAATGAATGATGGATTAATTAATTATTATAATTAATCAACATCAATTCATCAGTTAATCAATGTATGAAAAAATGAATCAATGGTGAATCAATGAACAAACGAACGAACGACAACGGACGGACGGACGGACCGACGGCCGGACGGATGGATGGATGGATGGATGGATGGATGGATGGATGGATGGATGATGAATGGATGATGGATGGAGATGGATGAGTGACAGAATGAATGAATGAATGCATGATGAAGAATGAATAATCCTCTTTCTTCGTTGAACACTCATAGTTTTGTTCAAATAAATTGCCCATTCAGAAAATCTGAATGTTCAATAATCACATACACAAACTGAAAGCAACTAACAACAAAAAGCTTATGCAGTATAAACAGCACACACCTTCTGGAAATTCTGCGAAAGGAATTCCTCTTTTCTATCCCCTCTCCTTCTTTCTGCCTTGTTCCTTTTTTTTCCCTTTCCACCTCCTTCTTACCTATTTTCTGCCTTCTTAGTTCCTTCTCCTGCCATCTTTTTTTTTTTAAATTTCCAGAAATGACTAAAACAGGACAATTCTCTCCACCGCCGAAGTCGGAATCGCTGGGTCCTGACTTGTCAGGCGCTTAACGGCAATACAATGCACATTTTCGCTCCTATGACAAGACAACAATAGATGCTGTATGAGCATTTGACGACGACAAGAAAATAGAATGTTGACGCTCCCCCCAAACCACGAGATCCCCCCCCCCCCCTATCTCTCCCCTCTCTCCTCCCCTCTTTTCCTCCCCTCCCCTTCCTCTCCCAGTATCACTAGCACTGGGAAAATGCTGTGGCACTACAGTCTCTGATGGTGTCTGATGTTCTTCGGCACCTGGTGTCTTTAGATGTCGGTCATGCTGTTGTCTCTTTCCTGCCAACACCTACATGGAAACCCTCTCGTCATCCTCCGCGTCCTCTCTGTGCTCAGGGATTACGTCCCTCTCTCTACTCCTCTCTTTATCCTCCTTTATCCTCCAGTAAGGCACAAAGCATAGGGGGAAAAAAGCTGGGGTCACTATACAGTAAGCTTGAATGGGTCTGTAAATGTGCTTCAAGCACCAGGTTGAGATTCCGGTCACTGTGGAATCGTGCCAACACCTGACCATGAAAACACCTCCGTATCGACTGCCGCGTCGTCAACTTTTGAGGAGATCGATGAGTTTTAGATAAAGTTAACAATGCATGATACACAAAGTCATCACATCATATGTCATAGCATCAGCACGTATAGCTATAACTATAGTTTGTATAGTTAGGTAGTTAGTTTGTATAGTATATGTATGTATAGTATTAGGTATCTACCGTAGGAGACGCATGACATAGAGTGATTATAAAAATCACTCATCATGAAACACATCACCATCACCATCATATCATCATCCACTCACACATCACCATCCTCTCATCAATCGTCATCTACCCCACCATCATCATCACAACCACCACCCATCATCCTCACCATCAATCATTTATACATCATCCCACACATCATCATCCACCCCACCCCCCCATCATCATCAACGAGAAGCTACCACAAATTTAGAAAGATGGATACAGCAAAAGTTGACCCCCCCTCCTATCTCCCCCCCCCCCCACCCACCCCAAAAAAAACAAAAAAACAAAAAACAAACAAAAAAACCCAAACAACAAACAAACCAACAACCACAAACAACAACAATACAACAACAAAACAACAAAACCAAAAAAATAAAAAATAAACAAATACCTATAAATATTTTTTATAAAATTTTTAATACCTACAGCGAGCGGCTGCTGGACCTGCGGGTGTCCCTGCGGAACGGGAGGGGGCGGGGCGTGGCGTGGTGGGGTTCTGGACAGCCTCTGGGCACCTGCCTGCAGGGCCTGGGTGACCTGCCCCTCTCCCTCATCGCCTCACACCCGGCCTGCAGGTAAACAGTAAAAAAAAAATAATAATAATCAATAATAATAATAATAAATAATAATTAATATGAATATAATAATAATAGATAACATAATGATACTATGGTATTGTGTGTGTGGTGTTAATAAAATAGTATAGATGAGAAATAATAAAATAAAATAAAACATAATATAATATATATGATAATAATATAGAGAGAGGATGAATTGGTATGATGATGATGATGATGATGAGAGAGAGAAGAGAGAGAAGAAATGATGATGATGATGATGATGATGATGATGATAACATATGGAATTCATAATTATAGCCTAAATCTTGTAAAGCAAACAAATCAAAGCACTTGCATTTAAACCACGCAAAGATTGTGACATTTTGAATTTACGCGCGGCGTGCACGTCCGCACACACATAAGCACGCAGCCCACGCACGCACACACACAACACAACACACGCCCACACACGCCACGGGGGGGTATAAGATGGGAGATGTGTGTCTATGAAAATAGGAACAGATAAGAGGTGTAAATAAGGTACAGGTCATAGGTCGGAAACAAGTGTGTCTTGATTCGGGATTTGAAATTTCAAACGTAGGCTTTTGGGCAAAGTGAGAGGGTAGGTCATTCCAGATGGATGGATCAGAAATAGAGAAAGAGCGACGGCCAACAGTGGATTGTTTGAATCTGGGTGTCTGAAAGCATAAGCTATCTGCCACAGGTGCAGGATGACATGACTTGACTGATGGACTTGACTTGACCTGACTGGACTTAACTTGGCATTGACTTGACTTGACACTAGTTGACCTGACGTGACTGATTTATGCCTGTGCCTGTGTGGTCGGTAGGGCTACAAATTTAATAACACGACTGGATTGGATTGGGCTGATTTATGTACAGATTATCTGCCTATGTACCTGTCTGTGTATGTATAGATGGATGGGTTGATAAATTGATGAATATGTCTGTCTGTCTGTCTGCCTGCCTGCCTGTCTGTCTGTCTGCCTGTCTGTCTGCCTGACTGCCTGTCTGTCTGTCTGCCTGTCTGTCTGCCTGACTGCCTGTCTGTCTGCCTGACTACCTGTCTGTCTCTTTAATTCATCCATCTGTATGTTGTTGTTTTTCCAGACTATTTCAGGACTACGACTCACGGACGATTTTCTGAAGCGGACTTACGAGCATGACGAAATTGCCCAGGTTTCGTTGTGGATGGGGGAGTCCTGTTTTAGAAGAACACCGGCACCATGGTTTTTTTTTTTTCCTCTACCCTCACCCTACCCCACCCCACCCTCTTGCTTCTTTCTCATTCCTTCTAGCTTCTTTGCACAGTATTCATTATCACACTCAAGAACTGCATAGCATTTTTAAATCTAAAATGATAATAATCCATGATATCTATGACAATAGACATTTTCTGTGAGAGACAAGTCACACATCTAGGTGCTGACTCATTATTTACGCAAGTTCACACACACACACACACACACACACACACATACAAACACACACATACACACACGCACGCACGCACGCACACGCGCGCGCACACACACACACAAACACACAAACCACACACATACACACAACACACACACACATACACACACACAAACACAACACACCACACACACAAATAAAACACACAGAACACCACACAGACACAACGCCAAAGCACACACGACCACACACCACACACACACACACACACACACACACACACACACACACACACACCACACACACACACACACACACACACACACAACCTTAGGAGTGACCACTTTTTTGCACTCAGTCCCCTCTTTCACTTCCGTGTCGGCTGTAAAACTCCATCCAGTCTATGCTAAAACGAATATTAACATTGTGATAATCAAGCTTGGAACACTCAAGCCATCTGCAAGTGACAATCATGTTCATCTTCTTTATACATACCTAACTTTACACTGTTTCTTGCTCCCCCCCTTCCCCCCTTCAACCAACCTTTTTATAACAACAACATACATCACATACATATATTCTTTAATATATATACATAAATATTTATAGATATTTATATTATATATAATATTTAGCTTGAAACAGATTTCACATAAACTACGATAAAGCAGTCATTTTTTTTATTTTATTTACTAGTGCTATTCAGTAACCTACAGCTGAAAAACCGTAAGGAGCTGAGGAAGCTGGTTGCAAAATCTTCAGGTGGTGCCCCAACGGTCAAGTAGACTGCAGGGTAGGTGAAGGTGAAGGTGATACAGAGAAAAAATACTTTGAAAAACACAAATACTGTCATTATTCTGTAGGATTCTAGTTCTCAAAATGAACATAATAGAAAATATAATGATCACGGTAAGGTGATAACTCACTAAGTGATAGGATAATGATGTTAAACATTCATAAAACAATTTCGTTGCAGTTGTTACACACCCATAACTAATAAAAAATATATGAACACAACATTACCCAGGGACAACAAAAAGTGAACACAAGATTAAACAAAAAAATCGTAAGTAAACCATCACACACAGAAACAGATAGGCAGGCATGCAGACAAGATAGGCAGGCAGGGCCAGGCAGGCAGACAGGTAGACAGACAGAGGGGTGAGAAAGTGGGGAAAACCCTTACTGGTCTGTCTAGACATGCAGAATGCCCCACCCACCCCCCTTTCCACACGTTTTAGCACGTGCACATATGTCAGTTTCACCATTTCCGCATTCTTCCATCTCTATTCTCACGTGCAATCCGTGTTCTGTGACCTTGACCGTCTGGCTTGAGGAGATGTAGCGGGTTGTCAATTTCATCATTTCCGCATTCTTCTATCTCTATTCTCACGTGCAATCCGTGTTCTGTGACCTTGACCGTCTGCTTGAGGATGAGCGGGTTGTCATTCATCATTTCCGCATTCTTCTATCTCTATTCCTCCGCATCGTCTTCTGTGCCTGACCCGTCAGTTCACTACTTCAGCATTCCTCGTTGATTTGATATCTTTTATATCGAGGATAATGGAATAAGCACTCTTGTGCTTTTTTACATCCGGTCCCCGTGTGTATACAGTTTTGTAAATGTCATCTGTTCCCACCCACATAGGATGGCCTACTCCAGAGAGAGAGAGAGAGAGAGAGAGAGAGAGAGAGAGTGGAGTGTGTTGTGTGTGTGTTGTGTGGTGTGGTGTGTGTGTGTGTGTGTGTTGTGTGTGTGTGTTGTGTGTGTGCGCACGCGCCTGCCTGTGTGCTGCTGTTGGCCTTTTTATTTATTTCCACAGACAGCTTTTTTATTATCTTTTTTTTTTTTTTATTGCTGATTAAACTTGACGATATTCTGTGTGCATTAAAGATGTCTTTCTTTTAAAAGAATATTGTTGTTGGTGGGGGTGGCTGTACTATGAGTCGGTGGTACTGGTGTGTGTGGTGGTGTGGTGTATGTGTGGTGTGTGTGTGTGTGGTACTGGTGTGTGTGTGGTGTGTGTGTGTGTGTGTGTGTGTGTGTGTGTGTGTGTGTGTGTGTGTGTGTGTGTGTGTGTGCATGTGTGTGTGTAACGTGTGTTGTGTGTGCGTGTATATGTGTGTGTTGTGTGTGTGTGTGTCGTGGTGCATCGCGCGGTGAGTGCGTGTATGTGTGTATGCATGTTGTGTGTTTAAAAACATTTTCTGTAAATTGCTCAAATCTATGTTTGCTAACATGGCTTAACAGACCAATCACTCTGTTACGTGATTTTTGTTCGAGCTTGGATTTGGTTTTGTTTTGGTGGCTGTTGTTTTCTTGTTTCTTTCTTTGTTCGTTTGTGTCTTTCTATTTCTTTTGTGTTTTTTTTCTTTCATTTGTCTTTATTTCTTCTCTTCTGTTTTCTCTTTCTTTCTTTCCTTCTTTTTTTTCCCTTTCATTCTTAAGCTTTTTTGGGGGTTTTTTGGTTATGTTTATCTGCTTGTCTGCTTGTATTCATTTCTTCTTTCTTATTTCATGATTCCTTTTTTCCTTATTATCTCTCTCTCTCTCTCTCTCTCTCTCTCTCTCCTCTCTCATCTCTCTCTCTCTCTCTCTCCTCTCTCTCTCTCTCTCTCTCTCTCTCTCTCTCTCTCTCTCTCTCTCTCTCTCTCTCTCTCTCTCTCCTCCACATTCCTTTTTTTCTTTCCTTCTAGACAAAAATGTGTTTACCCGATTGTCACTACCTGTATTTACTGTATATTCAGTTATTTTGCTTTATTTCGCTTATGTGTCTGGTTGTGCGTCTTTTTCTGTTTGCTTGTTTGTCTACGTCTGTCTGGGTTGGTTGGTTGGCTGATTGATTGGTTGGTTGGCTGTTTGGTTGGTTGATTGATTGATTGATTGATTGGTAGGTTGGTTGGTTGGCTGGTTGGTAGGTTGGTTGGTTGGTTGGGGCTTTTTTGTTTGTTGGGGGGGGGGGGATGCGAAAGACAAGTGTAAAAGCGAGCATTTTTTCAACAATTTTTAATAGTAAATGTTTCATTGGCTCAGCTTGCCTCAACCAAATTATTGATTGATTGATTGATTGATTGATTGATTGATTGAATATGTTTCATGACTTATTTATGGGATGATTAAGTGTTGGCCAACAGATATAAGGCATGTACAGCACTTGTAACAATGTTTGTTGAGGGGGGGGGGGGGGGGGATGTTTGTTTCATCGTTAACATTCATGACATCTCAAAATAAAATTACAGTTAAATGTCTTGATTCTTGTTATTGTTGAATGCAAGACTTCTTGTATCCTTCTGCCTCTTCATCTCTCTGAGTTTCTCTTTCCTTCTTTGTCGCTCTGTCTCTCACACTCTCCCTCGATTTTGTCTGTCCGTCTGTTTGTCTGTCTGTCCTCTGTTTGCCCTTCAGTGTCTTATTCTCCTCGTGTCTGTCCATTTGTCTCTGTTTTCTGTTGTTTGTCGTCTGCTGTCTTCTTGTTTATCTCTGTCCTGTCTGTCTGTCTGTCTGTCTTCTCTGTCTCTGTCTCTCTGTCTCTCTGTCTGTCTGTCTGTCTCTTCTGTCTGTGTCTCTCTCTCTCTCTCTCTCTCTCTCTCTCTCTCTCTCTCTCTCCTCTCTCTCTCTCTCTCTCCTCTCTCTCTCTCTCTCTCTCGTCTCTCTCTCTCTCTCTCAGTAGATTCTGTAAATCTGCTGTGTCCGTGCGCACGTGCATGCAATATGTGTACGTGCATACACGCATGTGCGCACACGTTTACACGCACATGTTGCGTTCGTATGACTGACTACCTGTTGTCAACGCACTACAATGCACACTATATAAGGACGCGTGTTAGCGTGCTTGGGTGTCTCGCTAGTTTATCAAGTGCATGCATACGTTCGCGTGCATGTGCAAATTCTAGTATCACTGAGAGTGAACGGACGTTAAACTGAATGCGCGAAACTGAAGACAACGGGGTGTGTGTGCGCGCATTATTTCATGCTTATTTGAAAATTGAACGCGCACAAAGTAGATTTAAATCTGCGACTTCCCCCCCCCCCCACGCCCCCCACACCCCTATCTACCAACTGCCCCCTCCCACCACCAACCACCACCACACCACACCCTACCTCCACTTCCCAAAAAACCAAATGGGGGAAATTAAACAAAGAAAAAATTTGGTAGCGCTGAATAGAGAATAACAAGAGGGAGGAGGAGGTGGAAGGGGGGGGGTGAGGAGCAGAGGGAGAGAAAGAGAGGGAGGGGGAGAGGCACAGTGACAAAGGGTTGAAATTGACATGTGAGCTTCTGTCAATCACTGCCAGCTGTGTTGCCAGGGGCAACAGCTGACCTCCATCATGTCTACTTTACTTCTTTGCCTATTTGATTGAGGTGACTATTTTTTTTTAAAGATTTAGTTTTCATCCCTCCCCTCTCCCCCCTCCTCTGTTCCTCGGCTAGAGCTCAAAGGTTAATCTCACCAATGTTGAGATTTTTGAGTATGCGACTGTGTTTGGGTTTTTTTGTATACCAGAAAGGTAGCTGTATTTCGACTTCCGGGGTGTATGCTGGATATGTTCGTGTTTCCGTAACCCACCGAACACTGACATAAATTACGGGATCTTTAATATCTGTATTCTAATCTTTCATTCAATCTTCTGCATGTGTGTACATATACACCATGGGAGATAAGGCACCGGCAGGTCTGCACTGTAAATTTACGCGAGAGATCGTAGAAATCATCACCCTTAATTCACCAGACAATAAACACACCATGCTCCAAATCTGTCCCAATCTAAACTTAGCTTTAGAAAACGTCTTTTCTTCTCTTCTCTTCTTTGTTGTCTGTCATATGAGCGAACATGTGTTGCACTGCCGCATCCACATTAAGCACATCGGACTTAAGCTTGAGAGAGAATAAGCTTGAAGAGATAAACTGTTATCTTTTAAGTCTTTCCGGAAAAAAAAACCCCACAAAGACAGGAGAATGGACCGAAAAGCAGAAAATAGACAAGAAGGAGGAAGTGACAGGAAGAAAAGGAACAAGGCAAAAACAAAAAAAGAGGAATAGAAAAGAAGGAATTCCTAGCACAGAATATCCAAAGGTGGACGTGGTTAAAGTTAAAGTCTGTCCCGACCTAAGGCTCATCAGGCCGGTGCTTATCCCGTTCTGTGGCGCTAACGACTGAGAGTCAGACTCCCCCTGATAGGACCCAGTCTATCGCAGGTTAACCCCCCAACACAAGGTTGTACCCCTTTTACACCTGGGTGGGTGAGAAAATAGCCGTAAAGTGCCTTTTCCAAGGGCACAACGCCATAGCCGACAGCTGGGATCGAACCGCAACCTTTAGATACGAGTCCAACGCCCTAACCACTCGACTACGCGCGGCTAGGTGGACGTGGGGATGCTATCTATACGGACAGCCCCCCCCCCTTCCCCCCCTACCCCCCCCCCCCCCCTCATCCTCACAGGAGAGTTAACTACTTAGCGCACAAAGAAAGAGCAGCATGCAGACGACAAGCCCACGCGGCGTTAATGAGTTAATTAAAATTTGCACGTCACAAGCAGGCAGACTGAAATGAACTAATTACACCTACAGACAGAGCCAGAAAAGCTTGCGAGTCAGACATTTTGTGACACGTGACATATTCTGTCCAATCAATATTTAGGCCTCAGGGCCCCAGTCTTTGTGCGAGTAAAATGTGCTTGTGTCAAACTTGATGGATGCAATAATTCATGTCAGTGTAATCTGTCATTTTAATGGCTTACATAGTGAGTGAGTGAGTGAGTGAGTGAGTGAGAGAGATGTGTGTGTGTCTGTCTGTTTGTCTGTCGGTCTGTATGTGCATGTGTGGGTTTACGTGTGTGTGTGTGTGTGTGTGTGTGTGTGTGTGTGTGTGTGTGTGTTTACGTGTGTGTGTGTGTGTGTGTGTGTGTTTTGTGTGTGTGTGTGTGTGTTGTTGTGTGTGATGTGTTTACGTGTGTGTATGTGTGTGTTGTGTGGTGTGTGTGTATTTACGTGTGTGTATGTGTGTGTTTGTGTGATGGTGTGTTTTGTGCGTGTTTATGTGTGTGTGCGTGTGTGTGTGCATGTACGTGTTTGTGCACGTGCGCGCGCGCGTGTGTGTGTGCGCGTGTATGCATGTGTGTGTGCATATGTGTGTGTACTCGCGCGCGCGCCTGCATGGCTTAATGTCATCAAAGCATTAAAAGATAATTTTGAAAAGTCACGGTCAAAAGACTTGTCACAAATCAAATAAATGATCTATTTCATCACGCAGAAGATCAAAATATGCACGTTAAAGACCCAGTAAAATTCATGTCATGGGTTCAGTGGGTCACAAGAAACACGAACACGCCCCAGCTTACAACCCTGAAATCGGAATGCGGCTACCTTCATGGTTGAGCAAAAAAAAAACAGTCGTGTATGCACACACAACATCTCACCTCGCAGAGCTCTATCTTGCCCAGGAACGAAAAAAAAAAAAGAGAGGAATAAAACCCAAACACAGAAACAAAGAAAGAGGTTTCGAACCTTCGCTCCCCAAACCCCTCAACTCCCCCCCCCCCCCCCCCAAGTTCAAACTGCTTACCAGCTGTGACAGTTCTTTGCAGTAGAGGCAACAGCTGACCGCTTCACAATGCTTGTCGAGTGCCATAAAAAAGTGTGCCGGGGGGAGAGGAGAGAGAGAGAGAGAGAGAGAGAGAGAGAGAGAGAGAGAGAGAGAGAGAGAGAGAGAGAGAGGAGAGACAGACAGACAGACAGACAGACAGACAGACAGACAGACAGACAGACAGAGACAGAGGTGGGAGGAGGGGAAGGGGTGAATGCATGGAAGGGGATTGGGGGGGGGGGGGGAGGTGGGAACGTTGATTTTTTTTTTCTTGTCACTGACTTGGATTAAGGCTAAGTCCTTCAACTTGCACGAACCTTGTCCACACGCACCTAACGGGATTATGCAGGATCGATGGTCTATAGAGGTAACGCGTCTACCTGCCTAGAAAGCGAAAATCCGGGTTAGAAGTGTGCGGTGGTTTCGATCCCCGTTTGGTCAAAACTTTTCCCCTCATCCATTAGATCATGAGTGAGTAGTCTGGGTGCTAGTCTTTCGGATGAGACGAAAAACTGAGGTCCCGTGTGTTTACACATGGTTACCCAGCGCATGTAAAAGAACCCATGGCAACAAGAGTGTTGTCCGTGACAAAATTCTGTAGAAAAAAGCCACTCTGATAAGGAAAAAAATAGTTGCAGACAGGAAAAAAAAAAAATGGGTGGTGCAGCTCTTGTGGCGACGCGCTCTCCTCGGGAGAGTAGCCCGAATTTCACACAGAGAAGTCTGCTGGACTTTAAGTCGTATAAATAAATAAATACATTTTTTGTTGTTGTTGATGTTTTGATGTTAATCAGTATCTTGACATTCACGCGCATACGTGTGCGTGCGCACTCGCACACAGTCACGCGCGCGTACACACACACACACACACACACACACACACACGCGCACCACACACATAAACAACACACTAACTTTGAGTTACACATCTGCTTTTTCTGTTGTATTTCTTCCTGTATGCCTTCCTATGATATCACTACTAGTGAAAAGACGTTAACTCAAAGAACGAAGGAACACACACACAAGCACACACAACACACACACACGACACACACACACACACACACACATCGAGACACACCACACACACACACACACACACCACACACAACCACACACCACACACACACACACACACACACACACACACCACCTCCCTCATGCGTCATTATTTAACCTTGCACCAACCTGGCAATTTAACAACCCTTTTCCTTTTTCCAAAGTCATAATTTAGCTGTTATGGGGAACTTTTTCTTTTAACTACCATTACACCCCACCCCACCCCCCACACCACCCCACCCCACCCTTCTCCTATCATAGGGTGGGGGCGGGAGGTGGTGTTAGCTCCAGAAATGGGAGAGAATATTATTTTTATCAAAGAAAAAAGTCTACCTTAGATACTCACCTTTTTTTCCCCAAATACACAAACCATACTTTTGATTATTGTTATCAAGTGCTTTTCTTTTTATTCCTTTCTTTCTTTTGTTATTCTTTTTTTCTTCTTCTTTCTTTCTTTCTTTCTTTCTTTTTCCTTTCTACCTATCTCTTCTTTTTTTTTCTTTTTGCTTCTTTCTCTCTCTCTCTTTCTTTTCTCTCGTTTTTCTCCCTTTACTTTATCTCTTTTCTTTTTCCTTTTCTTTCTTTCTTTCTTTCTTTTCCCAAGTCAAGCTCTGCGTTTAATCATTGCCATAAAGTGCTTCTTTCTTTCTTCTTTTCTGTCTTTCTTTCTTTCTATCAAGCCTTACTTTTGGTTATAGTAATAAATTACTTTTCTTTCTTTCTGTCTTTCCTTCTTCTTCCTTCCTTTCTTTCTTTCTATCTATCAAGCCCTACTTTTGGTTGTAGTCATAAATTACTTTTCTTTCTTTCTTTGTTCTGTTCCTTCCTTCTTTTTTTCTTCTTTCTTTTCATTCCTTGACTTTTGTTGTACCTTGTTCTTTCTTTCTGTTCTTTCGTTCTTTTGTTGTTGATTCCTTCTTTCTTCATTTTCTTTTGTTTTCTTCCTGTCCGTTTGTTTGTCTTTCTTTCCAATCATTTGTTTAGTTGCTATTTCTTTTTCCCTTTCGTTCTTGCTCTTTATTTTCTTGTGTTTGTTCGTGGCAGTTCTCTTTTTTCCGTGGATTTCATTTTCTCTCTCTTTTATCTCTTTTTGTAAGTTTTTTTTCTCCCAAGGAAAGCGAGTCGCCACAACAGCAGCGCCACCCTTTTTTTCTTTTTCCTATGTAACTTTTTGCTCGTATGTGTATTTATTCATGTGTTTGATTAACCTGAATTTTTTTCCTTTGTTTTTGCAGGCACCTATCTATCTACATGTGCATGTGAGGGCATACATAGCATTGTGGTTAGAGCATTGTGCTTGTGGTCTTGACAGCCCGAGTTCGAATCCAGGTTGGAACCATCATGGAGTCACCTGCTCAAGGGGATTTTTCCCCTGGAGTTCACATCAGTACAGACTCCACTCCCCTCCCAACGTCATTCCGATGACACTATAAACCGAGGTCCCCTGTGCGAACGCATGCATAACATCTTGCGCTCATGTTTACAAACCTGCTTGGAAGCTAGACCATTGTTTGCCGGTAGGAATGGATCATTTTTTTTAAACCCTGTGTACATGGGGACTGGATGTAAAAATAAAAAACCACCCACAAAAATGTTTATTCCCTTACACTAAAAAAAAAATTAGATATGATAATAACTATTTAAACGAAAATGTGCATTCAATGAAAGTAGGCACAAAGAAAGAAAGAAAAGAAAGAAAGAAAGAAAGAAAGAAAGAACGAACTAAACAGAAATTAAAAAAAAAAATAATTGAGGTCACTATCAGTAGACTTTAAAAACACCAACCTGTTGAACTATGAGTGACTACATTTACGCGACATGATGCGCTTTTTTTAACTATGTGTACAACAAAGCAGTAGTCTTCTCTGTGAGTGCAAATGCAACAAAGTGAGAGAAGAAGAAGACACGGAAAAGAAGTCTACAGAAGGACTGGAGAGAGAGGAGTAGACGAGTAACAGGAAGAAACCGACAGACCGACAGTACAGACAGACAGACCACTAGGATAGAGAGAAGAGAGAGACAGAAGAGAGAGAGAGGACAGAGACAGGACAGAGAGACAGAGACAAACAGAGAGACAGAGACAGAACAGAGACAAGAGAAAGAGAGAGAGAGAGAGAGGAGACAGAGAGAGAAGAGAGAGAGACAGAGAGAGAGAAGGGGGGGGGGGGGGGGGACGGAGACTCGCACCCGTTCCGCATGCCGACTTCTGTCAACTGTTGCCACGTGGCTCCACCCCCGCACGCGCTGCTATCCATTTAAAAAAAAAAGAAAAAAAAAAAGTTCGGGGTATTTTAGACCCCTTATCAAAACTCGTTAAATTACAGCCTTTCTTTCCACTACCCAGTTCCCCACCCCCATCTAAAAAAAAAAAAAAAAGAAGAAGAAAAAGGTTTCGAGCCCCTGTTAGGCCTAGGCCCCTATTATTTTAGCTCCACAGAGAGAGAGAGAGAGAGAGAGAGAGAGAGAGAGAGAGAGAGAGAGAGAGAGAGAGAGAGAGAGAGAGAGAGAGAGAGGGGAGGGGGGGAATTGGGAGGGGACAGGGGGCGGGGTGGAGGGGAGTTTGCGCGCGTGCCAGTTGGCAGTATTGTTCCCCCCTGGGTAGGCAGACTGGATACCCCGGGGTATAATGTTAGGAGACAGACAGAGACTGCAATCAACTAGCCGCCCTCCCCCTCCCCCCCACTACTCCCCAACACCCCCTTTTTTTTCTTTTCTTTCCTGTTTCAAAGCAACACCCGTAATTATTCTTTATTATCTTCTAGAACAGCTTGTGAAGCGTTATCTAAATGATTTTAAAAGGGGAGAAGATTTGACAACATGTAGAGGACAATTCGATAAAAAAAAAAAAAAGCTCTCCAGTTTTTGCTTGCATTGCAAGACCAACATTTTCACCCCCAAAAATTCTGCTGCTTTTCTGAATTCATTGTTTAAGATTATCATTATATTCTTATGTTTTTATTTGCACTTAGCATTTTCATTCTTCTTCATTTCTTTAATTTATTCATTTTTAAGTGTGTGCTGTGTACGGTAGGTTTGATTCTCCACCTTCAATATTATGGGATAAGTGCATATGAATATAGATCTACTAATAATGGCAACTAACTGACTGAAGTGGGCACAATGTTATGAAAGAATCATAATGTCTGATTTTTCTGTGATAAACAGCTAATTTTTTTTCTGCCCATTGTTTCCAAAAACGATTCAAGATTCACTAAGAAAAAAAAAACTGCAGCTGAGATTAACTTTTGAAAATTACTTTATTTCCAGTAAAGTTGATGATATTTTAAACATGCTCTTTAGGACTTTCAAATAAAAATTGCTTTCTTTCAATATTATTGCTTCGAACTCTGCCCAGTAAAGCACACACACACACACACACACACACACACACACACACAACACACACACACACACACTACACACACACACACACCACACACACACACACACACACACTGTCTTCCTCAGAATGTACTCAATAACTCTCTCCTCTCTCTCTCCTCCTCTCTTCTCTCTCTTCTCTCTCTCACTCTCTCCCCTCTCTCTCTCTCCTCATCTCTCTTGCCCCCTCCCATACTCCACACACTCTCTCTTTCTGTCTCTCTTGCCCCCCTCCCCCCCCCCCCCCCCACACACACACTCTCTCTCTCTTGCCGCCTCCTTCTCTCTTTCTTTCTCCCCCCCCTCCTCTCTCTCTCTCTCTCTTACCCCCTTCCTCTCATTCTCTCTCTCTGTCTTAACCCCCCCTCTCTCACTCACTTTATCTCTCTCTCTAACAATACATC
>CM060322.1:29796641-29799141 GCA_030674155.1 Stramonita haemastoma
AGTCCATGATCTACACAGAAACAATCACATTGATCTCTTTTCCAGCTGCAATTTAAATTAACAAATTGAAGAAATAAAACAAAACAAAAAAACCCAAACCTCCCACCAAAAAACCCCTAAGGTCCCCATAACTAACCCCCTACCCCCATAACTGTATCAGTAATTGTCACTCAGTGGGTTCTGCCCCCTTACGCGCCCGCCTTCCAGGGGTATATAGGGGTCGGCTATTATTTAGCCCCTTCAACTGAAACCGCCGAAACACACCCCTCTCTCCCTCCCTCCCTCCCCTACCCCACCCCCTCCCTCTTTATAATCTACAATTTCAGTTGGAGAGAGAGAGGGGGGAGGGGGGGGGGGTGTAGGCGCGTGCCAGTTGGTGAGGCCATTGTGTTCACTGGGGTAGGCAGACTGGGCTACCTGGTGTCTAGTAGGCTTAGGTGACAGAAACAGCTACCAGCTTGCAATTCTCTCTCTCTCTCTGGGTGCGTGCGTGCGTGCGTGCATGTGTGTGTGTATATATATATATATATATATATATGTGTGTTGTGTGTGTGTGTGTGTGTGTGTGTGTGTGTGTGTGTGTGTGTGTGTTGCTGCTATACTTACTCTGTTAACCTTGAAAAATAAAGATGATCCATTCAGTCAGTCAGTCGGTCAGTCAGTCAATCATTCTCTCTCTCCTTCTCTCTCTCTCTCCTCCTCTCTCTCTCTCTCTCTCTCTCTCTCTCTCTCTCTCTCTCTCTCTTTCCTCTCTTCTCTCTCTCTCTCTTCTCTCTCTCTCTCCTCTCTCTCTCTCTCTCTCTCTCTCTCCTCTCTCCCTTTTTTTTTAATTCAAATCTTCTATATTCTTTTTCTTCAGTTGTACTTACCCCAGTGTGCTTGTGTGAATTAGATGAGAGTTAGTTAGTATCTCATTAGTTGCAAGCTAGCCAACAAGGCTGAATGCTCTTGTGTGTGTGTGTGTGGTGTGTGGTGTGTGTGTGTGTTATTATGGTGAAATGATGCAGAGTGTGTGCTGTGTGTGTGTGTGTGTGTGGAGTGGAGGAGTGGTGGTGTGTGTTGTGTGTGTGTGTGTGTGTGTGTGTGTGTTGTGTGTGTGAGGAGAGAGATGAGTGAGTGTGTGATGTGTGTGTGGTGTGTGTGTGGAGGTGTGAGGGGTGTAGAGAGAGTGTGAAGAGAGAGAGAGAGAGAGAGAGAGAGAGAGAGAGACAGACAGACAGACAGAAGACAGACAGACAGACAGACAGACAGACAAACAGCAGAGACAGAGAGACAGAGAGAGAACACAGAGAGAGAGAGAAACAGACAGACAGACAGACAGACAGAGAGATTTTACATATTTAATTTACTTTTACATTCCATTTATTATTCTTTTTTTTAGGATAAATAAAAAGCACTCACCAGCTTCTTTTTTTTCCTTTTTTACACCAAAGTCTCCCTGTGTATACAAGCTTTTTGAATTTTGCCATTTGTTTCCACTGGCACAAAATGATCTGCTCTTCTGAAAAGCAGAACAGGTTTTAAAGTGTGCGCAATATGTTCCGCATGGGTTTGCTCGCGGAACCTCTGTGTGTGGTTTCCTCTGGAGGACTTTTTGGGGAGTGGAGTCAGCACTGATGTTAATCTTCTCTCTGTTGCGTGCGTGCGTGTATGCGTGCGTGCGGTGTGGTGTGTGGGGGGGTGGTGCGTGTGTGCGTGCGTGCGGTGCGTGCGTGCGTGCGTGTGTGTGTGTGTGTGTGTGTGCAAATTCAAAATCAGTCAAATCTTATTTGTGAACAGCCCCTTGCGCGTAAATGGTTTGAATATAAATGCAAGCGGCTTTATCTGTTTGCTTAACAAGATTCAGCACTTTAGAAATTTTAGATATCATATTATTATCATCATCACTATTATCTTTAAAATTACCACTAATAGTATCATTACCACTAATGTTGCTCTCATAATTATTATCATTATCATGATTATTGTCATTAACATTGTCATCATCATTTGCACTAAATAATATTATTAGTATTAATAGTTAATATCATCATCATCATCATCATCACCATCATCACCATCATCATCATCATCATCATCATCATTATTATTATTATTATTATTATTATTATTATTATTATTATTATTATTATTATTATTATTATTATTATTATTATTATTATTATAATAATAATTACTACTACTACTACTATTACTACTACTACTACTACTACTACTACTACTACTACTACTACTACTACTACTACTACTACTACTACCACCACCACCACCACCACCACCTTACTGGTGGGGTTCAGAGTCAGGCTTCTTGCTGCCTCTCTGGACCAAAAAGAAAAAAAAAAGTGAATGTCTTTCTAATTTTTCAGCAGTATTGTGTTACACGGGTCTCCCTTCTCCTCACCCTCCACCCCATGTCCTCGTAAAACCATAGACATTAACCTTCACAACATCCCGAAGATTAAATGTGGCTACCTTAATGGTGTGTATGTGTGTGGGGGGG
>CM060322.1:29801641-29871641 GCA_030674155.1 Stramonita haemastoma
TCTCTCTCTCTAGTCATATAGCAGGACACTTGTGAAAAGAGAAAATGAAATTACTACTACTGCTACTACTACTACCTTTTTTTCTCTCTCTCTTTTCTTTTTCAAAATCTCAACACTGCTGTCAACTTTGAAAAGGATGGGGGGAGGGGGGGTGGGGGTGGGGGTGGGCTATAACCATGTGGATTATGACACCCAAAGGAACGCGTGCCATACGCGTGCGTGCGTGCGCGTGTGCGTGTGTGTGAAACTGACCATGTGTCCATGAAAAGAACCCCCCCCCCCCCCCCACGCCACGACTGACAGCTGTTTGTTGCTGGTTTCCGAAACTGATGCTCTCTCTCTCTCTGTGTCTCTCTCTCTCTCTCTCTCTGTCTCTGTCTCTGTCTGTCTCTCTGTCTGTCTGTCTCTCTCTCTCTCTCTCTCCTCTCTCTCTCTCTCTCCCCTCTCTCTCTCTCTCTCTCTCTCTCTCTCTCTCTCCTCTCTCAGTATTCTCTAACACTATTAGTCTTGTTATTAGTTTGCTTTTACTAGTTTGTATCATTATAGAAGGCTGGATGTAAAAAAGCAATTGTCATGCTTACTCCTTCACCTTCTGAAAATAAACTCAATCAATCAATCAATCTCTCTCTCTCAGGCCTATTTTAGTAAACAGCATAGCAAACTAAACAGTCTTGCAATGGTTAGTTTGAAGAACTATTTAAAACAAAAACAAAACAAAAAAACAACAACACAGGAGATGTTGTGAACATGCTTGTGTGTGTGTGTTGTGTGTGTGTGTGTGTGTGTGTGTGTGTGTGTGTGTGTGTGTGTGTGTGTGTGTGTGTGTGTGTTTGTGGTGGTGTGGTGTGGTGGTGGTGTTGTGTGTTGTGTGGTGTGGTTGTGTGTGTGTGTGTGTGTGTGTGTGTGTGTGTGTGTGTGTGTGTGTGTGTGTGTTTTCTGTTATAATAAAAAGAGCTGAGGCTAGAAAACCAGAATGCTTTCTTTGACAAACAAAAAATAAAATAGTTGTTCTCTTAGAATGAAAAAAGACAAAGAAGTGAAGTCGGCAGTTTTCGTACTTTCTATCAATTTAGCAGACAGATATTTGGGAAGCCAATCGAAACGTGTGTGTGTGCGTGTGTGTGTGTGTGTGTGTGTGTGTGTGTGTGTGTGTGTGTGTGTGTGTGTGTGTGTGTGTGTACCCCCCCCTCTCTCTCTCTCTCTCTCTCCCAAACACTTATTTTGCGTACACATGTACAAAGGTGCGCGTGCATTCAGAGAAACACACCAGAGCTCTCTCATTTCTTTTGATATTGTTATAATGCAAAAGTACTTTACTCCATTGATTTTTGGATCAGTGGGTGTGTGTGTGTGTGTGTGTGTGTGTGTGTGTGTGTGTGTGTGTGTGTGTGTGTGTGTGTGTGTGTGTGTGTGTGTGTGTGTGTTGCAACCAGATGGTGCCATGTATAAAATGCTTTTGACAAACTTTTATAAACGACTCTCAGATAATATATCTTGCTGAATTGACGGGGCGAATCAATGTGTGTAGAGGGGGAGAGGGGGGGGGGGACTCGCACAGGCGTGAATGCATGTGTGTGTGTGTAGAGGAATAAAAACAATTAACAGAAAACAAACACACATAATCACACAAACGTTATAAAGGGGGAAAATGTAAAGTAGTTAAAAAAAACAAAGAAAAAGAAACAATAAGAAAAAAGGGAAAGCAAAAAAATGAATCAAAAGAAGAAAAGAAGGAAGAAAAAAGACAAGATAAGAACGAAAAAGAAAAGGCAAGAAAACAATTTTTGCAAGGACAGAAAAAAGAAACAAGACAGACAGAAAGAATGGAAGAACAGAACACCAAAAAATGCATGAAAACTACATAGAAACGATTAAAGAAAGAAACAAGAAAACCAGAGAGAAAGAAAGAAGTATATGAAGGAAAGAACACACACACACACACACCACACACACACACACACACACACACACACACACACACTGCTTTAACATAATCCCCAGAAAGAAAGCTATTATAATGCAAAACAAGAGAAAGAATGAGTATTAATAACAAAGACAGACAGAAATAGACTACAGTTTCCGTTCTCGATCTCCCTCATTGACAACCACACAATCTTTTTTTGTTTTCAATAGAATCTTCTTTTTATTCCGATTCGATCTGACTGCAATGAGTACATAACCAAAAGAAAATAAACACAAAAAACATAATATGTAAAGGAACAAAATTTCAAGATAACTTTCATAGTTACACAAGCACGAACATGCATTTTTACTGCAAATCAAAAGACACACATCTTAAAGCGAGGGATACGCATAATACATTAAGTTCCTAATACAGAAAAAGTTTATAAGAACAAATCAAAAATAAAACCAAGGATTAACTTTTTCATTATGTCTATGCACTCTTGATCTGTTTTTGCTTTAAGCTTTTTTACTTCAAAATGTCAATCTAAAAATCTCCCCGCACATCACATGACCCCATAATTGTTCTTTGCGGCTAGTAAGAGATTTTTCACACAAGAGTCAACATTAACTCTGTGCTGACTCCACTCTCGTAAAAATCTCTCGAATAAAAACTTATAAATTATATATTATATATATATATATATATATATATATATATATATATATATATATATATATATATATATATACACACACCTCTTTTAAGTCACCACAGATTTCTCTGCGTGAAATTCGGCCTCTCTGGGAGCACCACATAGGTTATGGGAACACCTTTGCTTTTTTGCTTTTCACAATGAGTTTTTAAACATTTCTTTGTTTCTTTTTGTCTTTCTCTTCTAATTTCTCCTTTTACAAACGCGTATCTAGTGTTGATTTGTAAATTCTATGCTACTGTAAGATCACTTCCGTGCTTATTCAATCTAAACTAAAGCGCTTACAGAGCGAGAGAGACACCAGAGTATGTGTGATTGTGAGCGTCTGTGCCTGTGTGCGTTCATGCTTGTGTACGTGCAAATGTGCAAGCTCTAACTACCGACAAGAAAGCTATGGACACGAAAGCAGGTTTGTTTCACTGAAGTTTAACGCCACGTCGACGCATACTTCGGTGGTTTGGCCAAAGGGGGATAATCATCTGGGAAGGTGATTTTTTTTAGTGTGTGTGTGTGGGGGGGGGGGGGGGGTGAGGGGGGAAGAAGGGGGAGGGCTGTCTAACACTTCACTGTACCAGAGAACGACGGTAGTGGTTAGTTGGATAATGACAAGGTATATATATATATATATATATATATAATAATATATACTATATATATATATATATATATATATACATATATATATATATATATATATATATTATATATATATATATATATATATATATATATATATATTTATATATATATATATATTGGAGGGAGGGGGGGTCTTAAGACTCGAAACCATACACTGAACAAATGCTGTAATATCATATTGGAATCCCATCTTTATCATCATCATTATCCTTCTCTCTCTCTCTCTCTCTCTCTCTCTCTCTCTCTCTCTCTCTCTCTCTCTCTCTTCTCTCTCTCTCTCTCTTCACTCCGACAAACATTTTATCCTCAAGGGTGCAGTATGTATATAAACCTAGACGGTTTATCGTCAAGAATTTTTTTTTTTTTTGGTCAGCGTGCGAGCTTTTTGTTTACACTACAAAGAAAATCATGCCGTACATGAAACATACAGTCACTAAAGAACTACGTGGAATTAAAATCAAAACAAGACAATGTCAACAACTGACATTAACATTGAGCCACAAGCACAAACTCGGAAGCTTAATAACACCACAATATTCATCAAAATTAAATGAAGACACAAACAAAAGGACGTAAGGAATAAATAACATGCGATACATTTTTTTTAATCTCTACTTAAAAATCCATGTTAACATCGTCAGTTTCATGCGGTACTACAACAATTACGAAAATCTTACAACTTTTACTAAACACATCATTCTGATCTAAACTGATACATGCATAAAAATAAACACGGGCACAAAGCACTTGCGCACGACAATCTAGTGATACAGGAAAAATAAAACCCCAAGATTTGGGTTAGAAAATGATACAAGTAACTATCTGCATGATTCAAATGTACATTATCTGTGTATATAAAGATGACCTCGAGTAAAAGAACTAGGTTTCTGAATAACAGAAGTCACTAAAAAAAATCAAAAAAAAAAACAGGGGGGGTGGGGGGGGGGGGTGAGAAGGGGGAGATCACACCCAGCAACTTTTTTTTTTAAAAAATCATTCATATAGTACTAATATACAGTTATGAACTACCATACACAAGACACCAATAACTGAACAATTCTCATCATTACTACATTTAATTCTAAACAAAACACATGCTATCTCCATGACAGAACTTGGACGTTTATGGGAGAAGGTTAGCGTCAAAAGATGTTCATTGTCATTTTCTTTACGGAAATGTTTATCTTCCGTCCCAAATGAGGTGACTATTATTACAATCACATCGTGGTAACACCTTTTGTAGTTCCTGCTGTGCTTTGTTGTTTGCTACAAAGTTCCTGTTTCACAAAAAATCAAATTTGACGGCTTTTCAGATTTTTTGGGCCCATAATTCACTCTGTTAAACTGAAGTAAGTTATAATCATCATCCTCGAAGTTTGGCTGCTCAGGATTTTGTGATTCATGATTTATCTATTGTCCTTTTTTGGAAAAAAAAAATCACCTCTTTTTCGCCAAACATCTTGCAATTGAAACGACTGCAACATATATTCGTCAGTTTATTCAGCCAGTACTGGTTAGTGCTTATAATTATGTAGGGATAATACATGATGAAAATCTTAACACTAAAGAAGCCGTTTTTGTTGGTTAATCACAATCATTATCCCTTAAATCAAAACTACAAGCATCACACATTTTAAAAAGTGACTCTGAAAAAATGTCTTTTAAAAAAGGGGAAAATACACTCTCCTAGCTGAGAATAATTAATTCCTATGAAAGAAAATTACAATGAACACTTCTGACACTAAAAAAACGCCCATAAAAATATTGATCGTCATGAACTAGCTACTACCGAGATCATTGTAAGTATTTGTCCCTTTTGACACGCATTGGCTTTCATACCTTGCTGTCACGTGTCATATGTACCCAATCAAGCCACTGACAGGAGTGTAAAAAAAAAAATTCCAGTAATAAGTCCGTGAAATGAGATAAACGTATTACAATCAAAACAGTTTTTGCACAAACTCAAACTGTTAATTAATGGTTATGATGCTCTTCTTCCTCACTGACGCTTTTAATGGAATAATTAGCGAGATATAAAAAGAGAAACTGGGGGAGCAAATGATGGGGGCAGGGGGGGGGGGGGGGTAAACAAGAAAGACAGGCAGACTAATGAGCTGACTGACTGACTGACAGACTGACTAACTGATGCCAGAGACAGAAACAGACAAACAGGCACACGTACAAAATGGAAAAATAATCAGATACCTTAAATGTCGCTTTTCCTCCTTTTTCCCCTCCTAACATCAAAGTTTATAAACAATTAACTGCAAACAATAGTGTGCAAGCCTTACAACATACATCTCTGGTATCAGAAATACCCCCAACACAAAACACACAAACACACGCGTGCGCTGGGCGCGTTTCCATAAATACAAATATCCACATTTATATTTCATCTCTACACCGTTTAAAACACAAACATCTGTCTTCTCAATCATCAAAAATAAATATACACAATTCCTTGGAAAAAAAAACCCAACCCCAATGCAGTAAACTTACTTCAAAAATGTTCTCAATGACTAAAACGTATATATACGAGTCTATCTATTCCTCACTGTGCAAACATTTGCAATTTTTCCATGACGTTTACACACTCACACAATCATTTATCGTATTCTCGATTATTTGCATTTGGACACATCCATGTTTTGAACCAGTCACTCCAAGCATTATATAATAATATATAGTGCATGTCCGTCTAAACCTCCACGAATTTGTTCAGCTTCATTTCATGAACTGATGATAGACGGTCTTGTTTGGTTTGATTTAGTTGTTCGTTTGTTCTTATGTAATCATAATATAGATATTCTGGTCTGCCTTGCTATGGTTGTGTGTTTAACAGGATAGCTATAGCATGTTAATGACAGGACGATTCTGTTATGTGAAGGGTGCCGGGTCGTTGAGACAGTTATAGCGCGTTAAAGACAAACCATTCATAATATAACAAATATAGTGTTTAGATTTTTTCGGCAGTGTTTTGTCGACTACACAAAAAACACCTGTTCATTTCTTCGTCAGCCCTCTTTTTACCTACCTCCGTCTATCTCTTCCTATCCGTGATATTTTTTCTTTTTCTCTCCTGCTCCCTCCTTTGTTTCAATAAACTAAATCGTATAGATACTACAAGTAAAACAACAAGGACTAACAATAATGATAATCATAACAAACAAAAGTGTAGATGTATATGAAAAAAATCTTGAAGACACAGTGTGTCAAAAAACATAACAAGCAGAGTTTTTTTTTCAAACTCACAAAAAGTCATCATAGCATTTTAAACCCAAATTTCGACTGATAAAAATTCTGCCCATTTTCGATTTTTCCATGTAAAAAAAAAAATCAAATAATTCTTTGTTTAAAACCCCAACCATTTTCACAACCGCTTTAGTAATCTGCATACATTTTTCCATATAGTCCTCAGAATTGAGAGTAAGTGACAACAGACAAGATTTACAGATATCAACAATAAAACTCTTCTGGGAATCTACAATAAATTTGCCTTTCCCAAAATTAGACAGAAAAGATAGTTTACTTTTATTTTTGTTGGGGTTTTCTTTTGGGTGTTTTTTTTGGTTTTTTTTTTTTAGGTGCGTTTAGAAGGATGCGAGTTCACTTAATATTCACTCAAGCAATGTTTTACATCCAAATAAATACTCTACATTCACATGTGCCTATGTAGGCCTACTCATGCATGTAGACATACATACATATTATGTACATGCATGCGTAAGCACACACCACACACACACACACACACACGCACACACACACACACACACACACACACACACACACACACACACACACACACAGAGGAGGCTTGATGTTAAAAAAAAACCCAAACCAAACACCAACAACCGCACATGAGAATGCTTATTCACGATCCTCGAAATAAAAGAATTTCAATAAATAACACACACACACACACACACACACACACACACACACACACACACACACACACACACACACACACACACCAGCATTCACAATTCTTGAAATTCATTTGAAGGAATAAATCACACACACACACACAGCACACCACACACACACACACACACGCACACACACACACACACACACACACACACACGCCACAACCAAGACTGCCATATTGATTAAACATGACCACTGCAGGACAAACGACATACAATGACAAAGATGACGAAGCACGACAACACTCACTCACCATTAACGACAATGACAATGACAACAATATATAGTCTATATACACAAAATGACCGTTGGACATTCATATTGCACTGTTCCCGGCCTTGGAGAGCTGGTCAGGGACTGACAGTAGATAAGACAGAGAGATCTGTCTGTCTACACAATCAGCCCTACCACTTTCCTCGTGAAAATAAATAGAGAAGAATGAAGATATAGTGTATATACAGACAGATTGTAAACATCATTTAATAGTTATACAGTCTGTGTCGGTTACAAATACACGCACACAGCTCTCTCTCTCTCTCTCTCTCTCTCTCTCTCTCTCTCTCTCTCTCTCTCTCTCTCTCTCTCTCTCTCTCTCTCTCTCTCTCACACACACACACACACACACACGCACATGTATGTGAACACATACGCTTTCACGCGTGCACTAGCACACCCTTTAACATATACATGCATCAAAGCGAGAATCCACAGCAACTTTCAAGTCATCTCTATTTTTCTTTAACACACACACACACACACACACACACACACACACACACACACACACACACACACACACACACCAAGAATAATATATGTTACAGGTTGACTAGCGAGCCTCATCCAATGAATAAGAACAAGAAACAAACAAACAAACAAACAACAAACAAACAAAACACAAGTTGTTGGAACAATTGAACAGATATTCTTCAATCCCAGCAACATTCAAGAAAATATTGTAAAAAAAAAAATTTAAATGGCACAAACACGTTTTTTGTTTTTGTTTTATATTTTGTTTACACACACACACACACACACACACACACACACACACACACACACACACACACACACACACACACACACACATCCATGTACCTTCAACTCTGTACATTCCTTTACATGTATTCAGACCCCAATAATCTGTACAAGCAAAAAACAGATCAGAAAAAAAAAGAATCCAGATGTAGAAGGAAGAAAAGAAAAAGAAAAGGAAAAAAGAAAAAAAAAACTGAGAAGAAAGAGAGAAAACAAAGGCTAAGAAAGAAAAAAAAGAGAGAAAGAAGTGATAAAAAAATCATTTTAGTTGAGTAAATCATTTCCCAAACTACGCTGCTTTTCTTCCAATGTTGAATAGCAACTTAAAAGCAGAAAAAAAAAAATATATAGTACGGTTAAAAGGGAGGGAGGAAGGGGTCTATTGAGATAGAAAATGACTCCACCAGGGAATTAAAAACAAAACCCCACCGACAGGCGATCTCCCCCCCCCCCCACCCAATTTTTTTTTAGATCCTTGGCTAGATATCCGAGGTTTACTGATGGTAAATTTGCGTATACAACCATTTATTTTGTCCATTATTAAGGTAGCCGCATTCCGACTTCGGGGATGATATCTAAACACAACAACAAAGTGCATGTGGGTATATATATATATATATATATATATATATATATATATATATATATATATATATATATATATATATAATATATATCTCAGAGAGAGGAAGCAGTGAGGTGAACACAGCCATGCAGTGGCTGAAGTGAACAAGCCTAGCTATAATGATATACATGGTGTGCTACAGGGCTGCAACTCACCCCCCCTTTATCTTTATCGAGCTTTTGTCAGGAGGGCTAGCTGTTTCCCTCGTTTGTCGATGAGTTTGGGGATCCTTTACTTCTTCTTTTTTTTTTTTGATATTGTATCTCCCCGTTCCCCCTCTTTTTGTTGTTCTTGGCTTTTTTGGCATTTTATTTATCTCGGGTTTTTTTTGGTATGTTTTGCTTTACCTGTAGTTGCAGCTGTAAACTTTTCTTGCTTCCTACTATACAAGATATATGATGTACACGCACGCAGATACACATGCACACCTGGCAGTGCGTGCACACATGCATAAACCCACACCTTAACCTATCTCCGACCTGTGTGCACGTCCCTTCTGTGTAGAGAGAGAGAGAGAGAGAGAGAGAGAGAGAGAGAGAGAGAGAGAGAGAGAGAGAGAGAGAGAGAGAGAGAGAGAGAGAGAGAGAGAGAGAGAGAGAGAGAGAGAGAGAGAGGTTACGCTCAAAACTAAACCGACACTGGTGGTAACAGCTGCCGTCGTTAAAACAAAGAAAAAAATAGGCCCACGGTACAGTTGCCTTTGTTCTCAAAGAAACCGCCGAAACAGAAAAGTGAGATAGATCTAATTAACCTACCTAGGGTAGGCTGAATTGAGCAGGATGAAACAGCCAGATAACAGACATGAGTCACCCTGAACATAAAAAATGGATGTTAACAAGGATATAATTATTTTTTGTGTATTTTGATCTTTCTTTCTCCTTTTTGAACATTTTTTGTTTCTTTATCTTACTTTTTTTGTTCAGCAAATCATTGATTGTTATTTTCATTATGACAATTTATTAGTATACAGGTATGAAGAGGTGTGTACAAGGTGTTTATATATATATTATATATATATGTGTGTGTGTGTGTGTGTGTGTGTGTGTGTGTGTGTGTGTGTGTGTGTGTGTGTGTGTGAGTGTGTGTGTGTATAAAAGCTAGACTTGTACATCTGTAGTCCTATTCATATTGGTCGTATAGATCTATACGTTTTTTGTTATTACTCAGGTATGTATGAACACCGTCAATATAATTATCTGTACTAGCCTTTACATGATAGATAATTCTCTTACTGTATATACACAATACCTCTGGCCTTTTGGTCTTTTTTCTTTTCTTTTCTTTATATCTGTGGTCTACATACAGGTAACCCACCTGCCTAGAAAGTGAAAAGTTCGGGTTCGAATTGTGTGTGGTGATATCCCGTTTGGGCCAGAAACTTTTCCCCTATCCACTAGACCCTTAGTGGTGGTCTGGGTGCTAGTCTTATGAAATGGTGTGTGGCTATTTCTCTTATAAATTTGCACAAGTTTTTTTTTTAAGGTATGTCAGCAAGTCCCTGCAAAATAATCGAAATTAAAAACAAAAACTTTAAAAAAAAATGTCCCCGACTTTGATGCTATATGTTGCCTGAGAAAATGACAAAATACATATTGATAGATGCAGGGGATATTCCTAAATTTGTCTATTAGTTTACATGAATTAAAATCAATTACATAAAACTTTTTTGTTGAATAGTCCATCTGAATATACTGTCCATAATCTGCACAATCCCCAGTGGGTTTGGTTTTTTTTTTGTTTGTTTATAATTTTTCAAAACAGAATCTTTACATCTTTTCACCCTAATGAAAGACTATACATGACTCCCACACAGACCGATAACGTCGTGGAACGTGGGAGTTACCCGCTCTTAGATAGTTTTGCCTTCCATTTTGCAGGACCCTGTGAGCTGGAAGCAGACGACATTTTCCGATTTTCGTTATCGTTTTATCATAGAGGAACAATGATTCATTGCTCTTGCGGATGTTTGGCAATAGTAAGAGATATTTCAATATACACGTCATTACGAAAGGGAGCACAAAGTAAAGACTACGCATTTTCGTTTGATGTAACCCCTTTCTTATGGGGAAATAAATGCTTATCATGTAATTGCAAACCTATGATAGTGTTGAGAAAATGATGTTTACCGTGTGCGTGTTCAATAAAAATTCAGTTCAAATTCTTTGTAGTTCATAGAATTCATTTATTTGCCTCAGAAGTCAGTCAGTCAGTCAATAAGCCATTTACAAACTTGCTTAACTACTCATTGCTTGGTAGATGTGATTGGTCAGTTGGTTGGTTGACTGCAAGCTTGCTACCTAGTTAGCTAATGATTAAGTAAATGTTTTCATTTTGTTGTATGTCATCATTTTATAATATTCTATAATTTATCATAGGATGATTAAAAGCTCTGTGCAATTTTTTTTTATATAGTATTTTATACATCACTGTTAAAAGCATGATCATGTTCAGTTTGCTTGCACAATAAAAGGTTCACTACTCTCAAGTTTATCGGAAAGTGTCGTCTGCTTCAAAAGCTGTTTAGGAGACTAGTTGTTTTTTTTTTTTTTTTTTTTTTTTTTCTTTTTATATTTTAACAATAACCAATTTTTCGGAATATCACTTTTTCATGTAACAAAAACAAACAAAACACAAAGCAAAAACAAACAAAACTGAATGTGATTGAGATTTCTAAAATATGAAAAGTGTCTCGCTGTAAGGTACTACCCAGGGTGAAGCTTCAACCACCATCAGGACCTCTGACGAAGGATCATCCTGAAGCCGAAATTCAGTCAGGTCAGGCCAGAGGTATGGTTCTTACTCAAAAACGCCTAAAAGGCTGTCATTGAAAAATAAGACATTTCATAGGTCTACTTTCTGAATTGTGTTTTTATTCAATAATCTTCGAGGAATCCTTTTCAAAATGATGGAGAAGTTGTAGCTGATTACTTGTACTTATTTTCCTCCTAGAGAGAGAGAACAATTGCAAATCAACCGTTTAGTGATAATGCATGTTGTTTTCTTCAACTGCAGTACCTAGGTAAAGAATGATAGTCTAAGTACTGCTTTTTGCTCACATCCATCAACATTGAAATCAGTTAATTTGTCATACAGAAATGACAATAGCTGTGTCAGATAAAACTACTTGATTTCCTTTTGGAACTGGGACTGATCTGCGCGCGCATACACACGCGCGCGCGCGTGCGTGCATACACATACACGCCCGCACAGGTGCGTGTACACACACACACACACACACACACACGCATGCACGCACGCACGCACGCACGCACACGTGTGTACAAGGGACAAAACCACATTGCGGCACGCTACTACACTGTACTGTACTGAATATGATCTACAAAGATATAATATATTAGGCCACACCACATGAGAGAGAGAGAGACAGAGAGAGAGAGAGACACACGAGAGAGAGAGAGAGAGAGAGAGAGAGAGAGAGAGAGAGAGAGAGAGAGAGAGAGAGAGAGAGAGAGAGAGAGAGAGAGAGAGATTACTGATTACTACACAACACAAAGCCCTATATTAGTTTTTTCATCATCATCGTCATCACCATCACCATCTGTGACCAAGTTTATTGTTACAGATAATTATTACTCCCTTTCCCCTACTCCTACCTCTCCTCTCTCTCCTCTCTCTCTCTCTCTCTCTCTCTCTCTCTCTCTCTCTCTCTCTCTCTCTCTCTCTCTCTCTCTCTCTCAGAATTTGTGAAGCATTTGCACATTTTGCGAAACATAAGTTATCATAGATAGATAAAATATGTATGAATAATGATCATTTTTTCATAACCTCCCTGGGAGTTCGCATCACGTTCTCAGCATGTGGTTGAGTATTAATTACCTATCAGTAATAACTGTTAATGTGTGTGTGTGTGTGTGTGTGTGTGTGTGTGTGTGTGTGTGTGTGTGTGTGTGTGTGTGTGTGTGTATTGACTTCGTTAAAAATCTAAATTGTTGTTGGCTGCATGTGCAAGAATTGGTTGAATGCAAGCGCTTTGATTTGTTTTTGCAAGATATAGCGCTATATAATTCCATTATTATTCATATTATTATATTATTATTATTATTATTATTATTATTATTATTATTATTATTGTTAAAGATATGTTGTTGTTTTTTTAATATAATTTTGCTACTCTTCTATTTTCCTTCTCGCTCCCAGTTGCATAAAAATTATTTATGATCTGGACAGAATGGCTTGCCCAGTCATTAGATCTCTCTCTCTCTCTCTCTCTCTCTCTCTCCTCTCTCTCTCTCTCTCTCTCTCTCTCTCTCTCTCTCTCTCTCTCTCTCTGTGTGTGTGTGTGTGTGTGTGTGTGTGTGTGTGTGTGTGTGTGTGTGTGTGTGTGTGTGTGTGTGTGGTGTGTGGAAGAGGATGACAAAAATTTTCAAAATTGCATGCACACGGGGACTAGATGTAAAAACTACACATGCGAGCTTATTCCATTATCATCAAAAGAAAAGAAAAAATGAATCTCTTGAACAACATAACACTACAAATAAACATCAAAACTTGAAAAGACTGCTGGGGAAAATATCGGATTAATTCATAATTTTTTTGTCAGACTATGAAAAAAGGTGTCTAAAATCACACATTTCAATTTTCTTTTAAATGGAATGAACAATAGTAGAGATATTCCCCCAAAAGACTGCTTGCAGTCAAACAAAACAAAACAAACAAAAAAAAACAAATAAGAAGCAACTCCCTCTCCCCTCTCCCACCTAACCCCTCTTCCCCCCTCCCACCCCTATACACACAGAGGTGCACAAACCATGAACCAACAAAAAAAGCAATTAAAAAAAATAAACATAGATTTTTAACTCAGTTATCATAAAAAGATCGATACAGCACCTTTGTGAAGTTGACACACACTGATTCACATACTGTTCATACATTCCTATATTCCTACATCTCTCTCTCTCTCTCTCTCTCTCTCTCTCTCTCTCTCTCTCTCTCTCTCTCTCTCTCTCTCTCTCTCTCACTCACACACACACACACACACACACACACACACACACACACACACACACACACACACACACACTTTCCACCCACCACAACCTTCCTCACATCAATGCACAGACCCAACATCAAATGTTACCTCTCTTGCCAGTAAACTTCAAAATCAATGGCAAAAAACTCAACTCTCAAGAACCGCAATGACTTTTGTCTTAAACCAAAGAACACAATACACACACACACAACACACACACGCGCACGCGCGCGCGCACGCGCGCATCATCGAGCCTTTTCAAAACCCATTCACCTTCCATACAGTGGATAATAAGCATTGAAATGCGTATCTGAAAATAAAAAAAACAATTACTGACAAGTCAGTCTAGTAATAGTGATGTGGGGTTGGCTTTTTTTGTATTTATTTTTGCTCAATGTTTAAAACTTATTGTTCTTGTTGATGACAGAACATATACAAATCCTTCTCCCTCATGCACATCAAATCATTCCCGAAGCCAAAATGTGGCTACCTTCATGGTGGGGCAAAAGGGGTCGCATACGCAAAAAAAAAATCAGTATTGGGGAAGCTCACAGTTTTAGCTAACAAAAACAAAAAATTCAGTAAAATCAAATCAGATATACTGTTGGATAATTAATAAAAAGTTGGACCCCTAGTGATTATAATAACTAAATTACACAAATTGATAATCACTTAATAAGAGTTATTACTTAAATTACAAAATAATGACAACTACTCATTGCTGTTAAACTTTAGATACAAGACAGCTTGAAGCTTATCCACCCTGCATCTTAGGCGGTGAAGAGGGTGGTGGTAGTGGTAGTGGTAGTGGTGGTGGTAGCCTGTATGGAGTTCTGGATCCCTTCATGAAGCTCTCAAGGCTGTGGAGATAAGGCTTTGGTTCTGAAGTGTCTCTCACAGTGATCTGCCAATGTTGTCTTTTCTTGTGGGGATGATCAAAGTTGGCTGAAGATGGTGATCTAGTTGCAGCAATGATGATGATGATGATGATGATGTGTTAGTTGCCAAAGTGTCGACTATGATGGTAGTTTTTGATTCAAGGTTACACATCAAGAATGATTACAGTTTTTCTTTGAAAAATTTTTAATGTTGTCTTCGTGATAGTTTTTGGTTTGGTTGGAGGAGGGGGTGTTAAAAACTTTGTTTTTCTTTTTTTTTTCTGAATCATCCCCACCCCTACCCCTTTCTCTATTTTTACTACCCCTTTCTTCTTTATGTGACGGGGCGGTAATAAGATTACCTCCATGCCATCAAAGACTTCTTTCTTTTACTTCTTTTTTTTCGATTTTTTCTAATTAATTTAGGAGTGGTTTTCTTTGTAAAATGACAAACGGTTTGACAAGTTGCTCCATTCACTCTGCATAAAAGCCTTTACTGCATACTACAACAAACAGCAAAATGAAATAGCAAAAACAATGATGATAGATAAACTAATGTCAGGTTGGATCACATTTGGCATCATCCTCAGTTTTTCCAATGTTTTCTTTTCTATCTTTTTATTGGATCACATTTGGCATCATCAGTTTTTTCCATTTTTTCTATTTCTTTATGATGTTTTTAACAGTTCAGCCGACTACGTAGTCCTGCATGCGTTCTGACGGGATCGCTCTTGTCACACACGCACGGGCTGTTGCTGTTAGGACAGCCACAGTGGCAGTGATTAGCCCAACTGGATCGATAAAACATCGCCATGGTGTGTGGCACACGCCGACAATGCCAGTATAGCAGACTTGCTCCTGCTCACCACCCATTCTGCCCCTAGTTTTTCTCTCACAACATTGTTCTGTTCTGTCCTTTCCACAGCCCGGGGTAATGATGATAATAATGATGAGGATAATGATGGTGGTGATGACCTTTTGCCGACAGGCACAAAGAGGGCTGGCCACACATACACACACACACAAGCACAAGAGTTGACTCATAGAACGTGAGAACGCGAAGCGGGGTTCCCTCTCTGGATCGATGGGGGAGGAAACAGTATGGTTGTCTCTTCAGTAAATATTCCTGCTTCTTGCTGCTGCTGCTGCTGCTGCTGCTGCTACTGTAGATGGTGTTTTTTAATAGACACATAAGTCGCTATCACTCACACGCTTGTGTTAAACACTGAAATCACGGTCGTAATGTTCAGAAGGAGTGATGATACACAAAAGCGGAAATAGCTAACAATTTGGATGTAGTGGGTTTTTTTTTTCTCTTCTCTTCTCTCCCGGCATCTTTCTTTGGCTTACTTAGTCTGCCTCACTTGGAAAATCGCCACACAAAAACGAGCCACACACATGATCGATACAGCAGCCCCGACAAGGATGGAAGAGGTGACAGTGAATAAAAAGCTGGCAGCGGTGGTAGTAGTGGTGGTGGTGGCGGCAATAACTTCGATCTATCCACCATCGTCAAAAACAGCAGCAGGCAGTAAACCCGCCGCCATGATGGTTACAAACCAAGATGGCGGCAGCGGCGACAAGAGCTGGGGCTGTCACATGGTCTCCCCCGCTCCAGTGACGTGACAGCCAAGCCTAAAAAGGTGAAGGTCGCCCCGTGAAGGTTACAACTGACGCTGCACAAAAAAAAACCCAAAACAAACAAAAAAAACCTAACGCTACAACTACTATGGCTAGTGCACCTCTTCCGCCACGTAGCGGCACAGCACTCTGGGCAGGGGCAGCTCCACACCTCCCTCCCCTTCCCCACCCTCCGCAGCTGCTTCACCACCACGTCCCGGCAGCGGTCCTGCAAGGACAGGTAGGTCCTCAGCATCACCCTAGCGTCATCTCCGTCTTGGCAGCGGTGGAGCACACGGCCGGGAACAGGTCCTCCTCCACAGCCTCAAACCCCGGAAAGCCACCCCGAGACTCTCCCCGTTCTTGTATAGGTCAGGGTCCCCTGGGCGGCTCGAAGACCAGCCCCACGCACACGGGCACGTTCTCGGAGAAGGGCGGGCAGAAGGGGAGGCCGCGGCCCCCGTGCCAGGCCAGGCCTTTGTGGGACAGGGCCCAGCTGTGCTCGTCCTCGCCCAGCAGGTTGTGGAAGGCCTCCGTGTGCAGCCGCGCCTTCTTGGTGGCCACCCCGAACATCATGCTGGTGCCGAAGATGCGGCCCGAGATCAGGATCTGGAACAATTAGATAGAGATATGGGTGGTAGGTAGGTAGGTGGTAGGTAGGTAGGTAGGTAGGTAGTAGGTAGGTAGTAGTAGATTAGATAGATAGATAGATAGATAGATAGATAGATAGATAGATAGATAGATAGATAATAGATAGATTGATAGATCGGTGATATATGATTGATGATGTGATGGATAGATAGATAGATAGATAGATAGATAGATAGATAGATAGATAGATAGATAGATAGATAGTAGGTAGATAGTAGATAGATAGATAGATAGACAGACAGAGAGGATGGAGGAGATGATGGATGGATAGATAGATCGATAGACAGATAGATCGATATACAGATCGATGAGATCGATCGATAAATATATAGACACATGAGAGAGACGGAGACACACGAGAGAGACAGAGAGAGAAAGGGTGATGGTGTCTAGGATGTGAGGGATTTGGAGTTCGAATATGACGAGTTCGAATCTATGCGCTGCGCAAGAATCCCCCTATTTTTTTTCGGGGGGGATCTTAGTCTTAGCCAAAGATAATGTAATGGGGGATATATGTGGAATACACAGTATCTATACACGCACGTGTGTACGCGGTGCAGTCGCACGTGCGCGCCAAAACAGACAACACATTCAAAAAACACACACACACACGCCCGTGCGGAGTTGCAAGGGTGTACACACACGCGGCGCGCGATACAACACATATTCGACACCCCCCCCCCCCCCCCCCCGGCAGCCACCCCCCTCCCTCCGCACCACACACACATCCGAAATCTCACAAAATAAAAACAAAAACGCTCAACCCAAACAAACAACAAAGAAACTGCAAAAACAGTAACAACAACACAAAACAATATTACAAAAAGGAACAGTAAAACATTTAGAGAAAGGAACGTGGCAGGACGGCTAAGACATTCACCTGCCTGATAACAAACCGCGAGGTTCTGGGTTCAATTCCCAGCCTTGCCCTTTCTTTCCAATTTGACGAGAAAATTGAACTGAATGTCAAAGTCTTTCAGGTGAGACTATAAACCAAGACCCGAGTGGGAATGCATAAAGAACATATTGCACACCTGCTTAAAAACCTGTTCCATCTTTTGGAAGACTAGGCCATTTCGTGCCAGTAAGAACGGATGACAGAATTTCGAAAACGCATGCACGTGGTGTGTTTAGACACCATCCCAGAAGTCGGAATATAGATACCTGAAATGGTGGAGGTAAAAAAAAAAAAAGGTAACATACATAAAACCTCATCATTGGTGAACCTCTGAAGTATGGCCGAGAAACTTTTTTTTTAATGGGCACATACAATTAACTAGTTAAACATACACATAAAATATGTAATTGACTTTTTATGACACCATTTGTTCACGTACATAACCCCACGCACGCACGCACGCACGCACGCACGCACGCACCACGCACGCCACACGCTCTCTCTCTCTCTCTCTCTCTCTCTCTCTCTCTCTCTCTCTCTCTCTCTCTCTCTCTTCTCTCTCTCTCACACACACACACACACACACACACACACACACACACACACACACACACACACACACACCACACAGCACACCAGTGCACTCTGGCTATATATAGTATATGTATATATAATATATATACATATATCTATATCGCGCAGGGCGACACACACACACACACACACACACACACACACACAACCACACACCACACACAACACACACACACAACACACACACAACACACACACACACACACACACACACACACACACACACACACACACACACACACACACACGACACACAACCAAACACACACACCAACCACTGCAACAAATAAACACCCCACCCCCAAACAAACAACACAAAAACAACACAACACATAAACAACAGGCTACACAATCAAAACCCTCAGTCCTCATCAACCCTCACTCAAAAACCCACCTCCCAGTAATGCACCCCGCGGCTGATGGGCTTGAACCGCGGACCCCGGCCGTGCCGTTGCTCCAGTTGGGGTGGAAGAGCGCCGTCACGCGCTCGGGGCCCCGCAGGCGCACCTCGTGACTCCTGTCCCGCACGGACCAGCGCCACACGTCCCGACACCCGTTCTGGAACTGCAGGGGACGGGGGACATCGGACCCTCCCCTCCGGGTTATTGTCCCGGTACAGGCCAGGGGAGAGCGAGGACCGCTTGACGCGGACAGGGATGAAGGAGGTGAAGCGTCGGGGGGTGGAGGAGGAGGAGGGGAGGAGGAGGCGGTGGGAGAAGGGGCATGGACGAGAGGGGCCAGCCTAGAGAGGTTGGGGGTAGGCTGGGGAGGGTTTCATGTGGTGGTGGTGTGGCGGTTCTTTCTGGGGTGTTGGTTGGGGTGGCGGAGGGTGGTGAAGGTGGTGGGGTTGGTTGGGTTGGTGGTGGCGGTAGTGGTAGTGGTGGTGGTGGTGGTTTGAGTGTGGGTCAGGAGGGGTGATGGTAGGACCAGGAGATGAGGAATCGGTCCATGTCTGTTGTTGTTGCTGTTCTTGTTGCTGCTGATGATGATGGTGGTGGTGGTGAGAAGAAGAAGAAGAAGGCCACAGACTGTGAGAGGTTTCTTGATGCTGAAGGCGATAAAAGTAATGTTTGGGGTCCTCTGTCCAAGCCTGAGTTCGTGTCGTGTTCACAGACATCGTGGTGAAGTCTGAATCAGCTGCTGGTTGAGGATGATGATTATGATGATGATGATGATGATGTGCACAACAACTGGAAGGAATTCTAGGCTGCTGCTGCTGCTGCTGCTGCTGCTGCTGCTTGCTGCTGCTGCTGTTCTACAATGTTTTGAGGTTCTGCCAGAACAACCCCACTTTGATGGTCTCCTGCTGAGTGATATGCAAGAGGAGGTTGGTGTCCTTGTCTTTGGGAATTGCGTTGAACGGGATCTGGAACATCTAACGCCTGCTGGAGTTCCTTCGTTTGGGGTGCAGAGAGAGAACCAGGTACTTCTTCCTGGTGTGGGAAAGGCATGGGGATCATGTTACCCTCTAATTGGTACTGAGGTAGACACCTAGTGGTGGATACGTTCTTTAGACCAGTTGTTTCTAGATCTGGAAATGCACGGAGGCCATGCTCGTTCTGAACTGAAGATGAACTGCCAGGAAATGAAACATTTGTCTGAGCTACTTTTCCATGATGTGAGGAATTAACGATAGAAACTTCTTCCTGAGGAGTTGGTTGATAACCCTGGGAACAGCCAGTATTTGGGGGCTGTGTTTCCATCATTACAGAATGGGACATGTTTGAATTCCTCTCCCGAGATCTTGTATCTTGAGCACATGGCAAAGAGCTGGACCGAGTCAGGGATGCTGCTCTCTCCTGCAGACGTGGAAGAGACATGGAGATGGGGTTGCCATGGTCTACGTGGCACTGGGGTACACACCTGGTGGGTGCGTTCTTTACACCTGTTGTCGCTGCATCAGGACATAAAGGGGGACCTCCCTGTTCACTCTGGAAAGAGACCACAGTGCCAGGTGGGGGTTGTCCCGGGCGTTGAGGGCTGTTGCCAATGAACGAGGCCTGTGTTGGTTCACGGAGATTGGAAGGAGGATTCTGGGTGACATAACTCTGAGTGCTTCTTTGGTGATCTGTCTGTGGGTCAATCTGAATTCCTTCAGCATATTCACGATCTTCCATCGTTTGAGGTGTTCATTGATAGGTATGGCAGCCCCCTCTTGCAGTCTTTAGCTATGGTTGTTTATAAATAAATATTCTCGTGTCTTCACTCTTTCCAAGGCTGCAACTCGAGTGTGAACAATCAGAAACGGAAGTATTTGCTTTCCATAAAAAATGAGCATGTCAGTTGGGTATACCATTTGATCAGACTGGTCTCCAAAAAGTCTCTCAAATGATGCAACACTCGTAAATGAAATTCAGGGCTGGCCTGCTGATGCTGTGCTTCTGTACTCAGCTGGGATCATACTCGTGTATTGTTGAGTAATTAACCTCGTTACTGAGAGTCCTCTGACAGCACTTTACTTGATGATACAAACTGAAGGTGATGAAAACTGACGCGTACTTGTGATGGTGTGAAACTTCGGCTATTGACGAGAAAAGTTCGCTGTAGGTCCGGTTACGTACTTGCTACACCCCCACTGTCTCTCGAAGCTCTGTGTTAAGAATAAATGCAATGAATTAGAATATTCTTTTAATTTAATCTCATGGTTGGAAATCATGCTTCTATAAACTATTTGTATTTTTCATAAATCACATAAACTGCCATTTAGCTATTGTGGTGATACATATGATTAAAATTCAAACAAAGAAATCAAATAAAACAAAACCATTTTGAATTTGTAATCAATTACTCATTATTCTCCACTTTTATCTACTGGTTGCCTAGTTTCCAAGTTCAATGCACACGATCTGAATAATAGTTTTCAACAAAAGGAAACACATCAATACTTTCACTTTGACCACATCAGGCAAACTAAAAGAAAGAAAGAAAGCACACAAAAAATCTGCAACTCACAATTCTATACAAAACTTTGATCTTTGACTTCAAACAAAAGCACCTTACAAAGTATTATGTCAATGGATACAAAAACACAAACACATTCACTTCTGCATTCTAGCCCTGAAAAGCCACTGTTGCACAGAATGTTCACCAAGAATCATGCACACTGTCGAAAACCAGCGGTAAACACTGTCTGGGTCAATGAAATCGAAGACACTCTGGACTCAAAAAGTGTTCAGTTTGTTATGTGCATTATATAGGCATACAATGTTCAATGCCAACGGTGGTTGTGGTGTGTGTGTGTGTGTGTGTGTGTGTGTGTGTGTGTGTGTGTGTGTGTGTGTGTGTGCGTGGCGTGCGTGCGTGCGTGCGTGCGTGCGTGCGTGCGTGCGTGCGTGGTGTGTGTGTGTGTGTGTATTTACGTCCCATCTCTGGAGACAGAAACGGACTTTGGGGGAAGAAAACTGTCAACCAAAACAAAGGGAGATCAATGTTAGAAATACTACAGGCGAAGCTGTTTTTGCCACATACACTGAGATCTTGTCCCTGTGCACCAGTGGTTCATGCTCCTAGCTAGCCAGCTAGCTGTTCCGTCAGTCTTGTAACCAGTAGGGGCCTATACTATAGGACTACTCGAACAGATGCTGATCGAATTTGTATCAGGCCCTGAGTGAATGCTGAAAATGATGTATTGAGTCCAGGTGTTGTAAATAACACAGCTCTCTCTCCTCTCTCTCTCTCTCTCTCTCTCTCTCCTCTCTCTCTCTCTCTCTCTCTCTCTCTTATTCTACTAGTTCTCTTGTTTGCTCCTTACCTATTAACACTTTTCTATTCTTCCATAATCAAAATATTTTTATTGTGACTTCTGATTTTTGTCTTCTGATCGAGTGCATTTTTATTACCTTATCATATATAGTGTCCTTATTCTTGTGTGTTGTTTGTACTGCGTAAATTTTATTGTTTAGTATCTTTCAACTTGATGTATCCCTGAAAAGGGCGGACTGGATGTAAAAAGCACATGATGCTTATCTATTATCCTCGAATAAAAGACTTTGCCTTGCCTTGCCTTGCCTTGCCTTGCCTTGCCTTTCTCTCTCTCTCTCTCTTAATCTCACTGACCACTCACAAAGGCAAACAATATAAATGTGGTGACTCACCTTGTTGATTGTCATCCGATCTTGTTACGAGCCAGCAGGTTTGACTCGCTTCTGTGTTGTTCTCCTCCTCTCTTTCTCGCGCCTCGTCTCTCAGCACAGGTGTAAAATATTAATTTACTGTACGCCGGCAGTTTTTAGAGCACAGAAGATAAATAACAGGAAATCATATCCGTTGTCATTTTTTTTCTTCTTGTGAAAAACAAATTTCAGGGTTGCTTTTTAAAAAAAAATTTTTATTACTCTTCTTGGTTAGATTGGAGTCGAATGATTGTTTACAAGCTTACTGCAAGTCTAGCACACTGGCAAGGCTACAACCACACCACCTTTTCCACATCATCCACATAATGAATAATAACAAGAATGCACCAACTTCAGTAGTTTTCCTTCTCGCAATGTTTTTTTTTTTCCTGGCGTAGTTATTATACTTTGATAATGGTTTGACCACACACGGCCCAAATTTCGATAGCGTTTAAATTCCTTATTCAACCAGTTCTGAGTATCGGAAGAGTGTCAGTGAATCCCGTAAACACACACACACACGTGAAAAAGTCCAGCACTTATTGTATGTAGTACAAGTTGTGGACAGATATTACTACCACGTACACATTTTTAGACTATGGTCGGCAGTTTTGGTCCGCACTGGCTACTGACCTTAAAAACACCCTCTCTCTCTCTCCCTCTCTCTCTCTCTCTGTATCTGTCTCTCTGTAGTAGTAATAGCGATGATGATGGTGGTAGTGAGGGTGTGCTTGGTGGCTTTCCCACATTATAACATTCAAGCTAATAACTTAACACATCATGCCCCCCCTCCTCCTCTCCCACTCACCCCCCTCCCTCCCCCATTCCGTTGTGTCGGCCGCAGTCGTATCATACAGCAGTCCCAGCGCTTTGCCCACCACGATGATGACTAAAAAAAAAATTAATAATAATAATAACGGTGATGATGACTCGGGGTGCTTCGGCTCTCTGAGTAAGAGAGAGCTTCTCTCGCTGGACTCGCACTGTTCGGTATTATATAGACCGAGACTCCACCCCCCACCCCACCCTCTCCCACCTCTACTCTCCTCCTCCTCCCTCTCCCTCTCTCTCTTTCTCTCCCTCTTCTCGTGTCTGGAAGCTGGGTAGGGTAGGGGGTAGTGTAGGGAGGGAAGAGGGAGTGGAGTAACAAAGAATATGCTGGGGGGGGGGGGGGGGGGTAGCGAGGGAGGAGGGTGGAGTTGGTGGGGGAGGGGGGGGGGCTAATCAACTGTCGCTGGGCTAAGTCGCCTTTGAACAGCTAGCTACTGCTTGTCTTTGTCCTCCTAGTTAAGTCTCGCTTCTCTCTCTATTATATTATTGCTTGCTGCTGCTGCTGTTACCACTGCTACTACTGCTGCTGCTGCTGTTACCACTGCTACTACTGCTGCTGCTGCTGTTACCACTGCTACTACTGCTGCTGCTGCTGTTACCACTGCTACTACTGCTGCTGCTGCTGTTACCAAGTGCTGCTAGCTACTAGCTACTACTGCTGCTGTAAACCTCTCTCCTCACCCCTTGCCCCCTACCTCCTCTTCCTCTTTCAAGCTGTCAATTCGTCCATCTCCCTTCACCACCACCACAACCACTCCTCCTCTCTCTCTCTCTCTCTCTCTCTCTCTCTCTCTCTCTCTCTCTCTCTCTCCTCTCTCTCTCTCTCTCTCTCTGTGTGAGCCGGATGAAAAAAAAGTATGTAATGCTTACTCTGTTACCCTTGAAAAATAAAGATTATCTCATTCATTCATCATCATTCATTCATTCTCTCTCTCTCTCTCTCTCTCTCTCTCTCTCTCTCTCTCCTCTCTCTCTCTCTCTCTCTCTCTCTCTCTCAGATTAATCAATGTGTGTGCTTTACCAGTCTTACTACTACTACTACTACTACTACCTACTACAACTCAAGCTGGTCTAAGTGGAGTCCCTCCCACCCTGTCCTATCCACCACCACCCCCAAACCAAACCTTCCCCTTCCCTCCTCCGGGTCCCCCCCCCCCCCCCCCCCACACTCACACACCTCACCCACCCACCTGCCCTTTCCCAGTCCCCCTAACCCGTTTTCTTCTTTCGCCAGCTGTGGCCCCCATCCCACCCCCATCTGTGCTCCCCCTCCCCACCCTACCCTCCCCCCCCCCCCCCCCCACTCCAATTCCTCCCTGGCACACGCCGGTTCGGAAGGGGGCGCGTGGCAAGTTTGAAAAAAAAAAACACCAAAAACCCCCCACAAAAAATCCACGCTGTGCCGGTCTTTTTCTCTTCTGCTGTCCCACACACTCCCCCTTTTCCCCCCTCAGTCATAAAAATGGTATCGCCTTGATACCGGCACGCGCCGCGACACGCGCCAGGCGATTCCATGTCGGTGTGATGAAGAGGGGAAGGTGGGTGGGAAGGGGGGTTAGCAAGGGAGGAAGGGGGGGGGAATTATCGATCTGTTGACAAAGGTAAGGCATATGGAGATGTGAAAGGAGGGGAGGAGGAGGGTTTGGGGAGGGGAGGGGTGAAGGAAGGGAATATGCCGGATGGCTTTTTTTTTGGTTTTTCGTTCCCCGGCTAGAGACTCCGAGGTTCACCAATTTTGCGTACTTACGCGACCGGTGGTTTGTTTGGGGGGTTTGCCCACCATGAAGGTAGCCGTATTCCGACTTCGGGGATGTATGCTGGGTTTATTCGTGTTTCCGTGACCCACTGAACGCTGACATAAATGACGTGGATCTTTAACGAGCGAGTTTGGTCTATTTTTTTGTTTGTTTGTTTTGCTTCTTTATCTATTGTTGTTATTGTTATTCTAAGTAATATCTAATACCCGTCTTTATTATTTTCTATGCAAGCTACTTTTGGACCGTTCTTTCCAATAAATTATAAAGAGTGTTCCCATACGATCTCTCTCTCTCTCTCTCTCTCTCTCTCTCTCTCTCTCTCTCTCTCTCTCTCTCTCTCTCTCCCACACACACACACGCACGCACGCACGCACGCACGCACGCACGCACGCACGCACGCGCGCGCGCGCGTGCACGCACGCACACACACACACACACACACACACACACACACACACAAACGAATTCTGTAGGGGAAGCCCTGTACCCCCTATCTTGGCGATGTTCTGTGGTACCTGTTCTAGATCAACCCACAAAGCTCCCAAACCGTGGTGGACCCGAGCTCGAATCCCGTTCAAGGGGAATTTTCCCCCCCTGGAGTTAACATCATATCAGTGCCGACTCCCCCCCACCCCACCCCACCCCCTGTCCTTTAGGTGACACTATAAACTGAGGTCCCGTGTGTGAATACACACAGAATATCTTGCGCACATGTTGCAAATATTCCGCCTTTTGGGAGGAGTAGGCTATTGTGTGCCGGTGGGAATGGAGGATAAAATTGACTAAATCACATACATATGGGGATTGGATGTTGTTGTTTTTTAAGCCGACATGGATGCTTACTCCATTACCCGCGAAATAAAAGAATAAATAATAATAAATCCAATCCAATCATGTCGTTTATAGCCCCACCGACCACACAGGCCATAATCATCGGGACTGTCACCTCGTCACATTTTAAAACTCCTATTAAAACTGTGCAACTCTATACAGATCAAAACGGGGTATAAAACCAACTTCACTGCCCTTGCTTGTATCGACGCCCTGCACTGGTCGACCATAAGGGAAGCCCAGGACGGCCACCACGTTGTGAATGATAATAAATAAATGAATTAATAAATCCTTGAAATGAAAGAATAGGGGGGACTCGAAAGGAAAAAGGAAAAATCGCAAAGTTCATCCTCGCTCGTGAGGGGCCACCATCCATCACCACTTTCCTCTATCGACTCCCCCCTCCCCCCTTCCCCATAAATCTCCGGGTCCCTGATGCTGATCACAGGAACAGGAGTGTAGGGGATACTGAAACCTGGGGTCACCTTGAGACCACAGCAACAGCAGCTCCCAAACAAAGACATTTTGTTGTTGTTGTTGCGTGGTGGTCGATAGTTAATGAGGGTGATAAAACATATAACGACGATGTTTGGAAGTATATCTCTATTGGGACGATTTGATAGATCTAGTATCGTACTCTGTGCTTCCTTTTTGATATAAATTCATTTCAATTCAAATACTTTATCATCTCACAAACAGAACAATGCATGTGGGTTACAAGTCATACATAAAAATATAACAAATTCAGCAACGAAGAAACCGCTTATCACAGAAAAAGTACCCCAACACAACATCCGAACATTAGCACGCACGCATCACAAGATAAAAACAAGCATCAGCATTACATAAACCAGTCACAGGCACAGCAGTGTCAAATTAAAACATACTGTAACATAAGCCGCGTAAACCGGACCCGAGTGATACAGACACCTGCAGTGTTTATCAATAGTCTCAACACTCAAAATTTGCCGCTGTAGAGTGGATGAAACTCGAGTTTGTGTGGTCGTAGTTTTTCCAATGAGCCCATAGCAAGCTCACTCGATTCTGGGTAGGAAGAGGAGACAGTCCGAACAAACATTATACGTAGCTTGTGATTTTTGAACCCGTGAATTTTTTTAAATCTTTATTAGAGTCCACAAGAAAAGACCTCTAGACATCCAACATCCAATACAGTCGTAAAGAACACCTCATGGTCAAAGAGAGAGAGAGAGAGAGAGAGAGAGAGAGAGAGAGAGAGAGAGAGAGAGAGAGAGAGAGAGAGAGAGAGAGAGAGAGAGAGAGAGAGAGAGAGAGAGAAACATTTTATTTAGGAAGGCCACTGGCCCATTTTGAAAGGACTTGTACAATATCGCTATGTCAAAATAAATGACAATTAATCTACCCCCCCCCCCCCCCCCCATTTTTTTTTCATTCAAGCAAAATACAAACCAATGAATGGCATGCAATGTGTCTTGTCAGCGCTTTCTGTAATAAAACGACAAATCCTGACTGATTTCATTGGAGAGAGAGAAGAGAGAGAGAAGAGAAGAGAGAGAGAGAGAGAGACAGAGACAGACAGAGACAGAGACAGAGACAGAGAGACAGGACAGAGACAGACAGACAGACTGAGGAGACGATGTGTACACGTAAATGCGTGCGCGCATAATTATGACTGTGCATGCATGCGCACGCACGTACGTGTGGCCAGGCATGTGTGATCGTATATCTCCCATGTTTCTATTCATTCCATCATTCTTTGGACTTCTTACATCTTATGTTAAGCTGATTACAACTTGCCCTCAAAGGATGGAAATCGGCACCTACCCCCATCCATCCATCCATCCATCCATCCATCTCCTCTCTCTCTCTCTCTCCTCCTCTCTCTCTCTCTCTCTCTCTCCTCACGTGTCAGCCCACGCGGTATGGTGGAATGTCGGCAGAATGTGGGGGAAAAACAAATTGCAGTTGGAACAGACCACACTGTGCTGCACGTGCTCATCTGTCCTACTTTTGAAAGGGACTGTCCAGTGCTACCCCAGTGTGGTATGGTAAACTATGAGTATCAAAATGTTCATTCTGAGTGTTGTGCTACAATTTCTGCCTTTCTTTAATTTGGCTTTGTATTTTGATTGTTGCTTTGTATTGTATTGTATTGTATTGTATTGTATTGTATTGTATTGAACTGTGTTGTATTTTTGTGTTGATGTGTGTTGTATTGAACTGTATTGTATTGTATTGTGATGAACTGTGTTGTATTGTATTGTGATGAACTGTGTTGTATTGTATTGTGATGAACTGTGTTGTATTTTATTGTGATGAACTGTGTTGTATTTTATTGCGTTGAACTGGATTGCATTGTATTGAACTGTATTGCATTGTATTGAACTGTGTTGTATTGCGTTGCACTGCACGCAATTGTTACCTGGGTTCTTTTCCATGCCCTGAATGTGTGTTTAACATCAGACATGAATTTATCGTCAAATCGAAAAGACTAGCAGCCAGACAACCACCCACTCGAGTCCTAGTGGATAAGTCTAGTCGATTATATAATTACATAGATGTTCTGCGTTACCCTATCGTGCTGGTCATTGTACCGAAGCTGCATGTTGAAATTGTAAACGATCTACCATTGTCACTTGATGATAGTAGTATAACCTTTCTCTCTTGTCTTCAGCGCCTGGGTTTTATCACAGCTCTTGATTAAACCATTGACACTGGGGGGCAACAGCAAAGTGAGAGGCTGTATGATCAATGGCTTTCCCACTCATGGAATTCCACTTTACAGCTTAGTCTTTAGTGATCCACTATGACTCTCTGACTAGGAGGCTTGACTTGCACAGTTCTTATGTGCTGCAGCCCTGGGGACTAGTTGGCCTTTGGAGAACATCTACCACATTGACTGTTCGTAGGCCCTCTTGGCCGAGAGAGATTGGGGGTTGCTGTGGGCAAGGCATCTCCACTATATTCAAATTTCTAGCCCAATTTCCGAAACAGCATCTGCTCCTCTACTGTTTCGGGGGTCATCGTCATACACGTGTTGTGTTGTGTTGTATTGAGTGGGGTGTGTGTGTGTGTGTGTGTGTGTGTGTGTGTGGTGTGTGTGTGTGTGTGTGGTGTGTGTGGTGTGTGTGTGTGTCTGTGTGTGTGTGTGTGTGTGTGTGTGTGTGTTGTGTGTGTGTCTGTGTGTGTGTGTCTGTGTGTGTGTGTCTGTGTGTGTGTCGTGGTGCTGTGGTGCGTGCGTGCGTGCGTGCGTGCGTGCGTGTGTGTGTGTGTGTGTGTGTGTGTGTGTGTGTGTGTGTGTGTGTGTGTGTGGTGTGGTGTATTTTCGACAAGGGGTCTTCTTGAACAGAGTCATATTAAATTCTTGGGATCAAACAAAGATTATCACCGAAAATGGAATAGCCTATAGCTACTTTCATGGTTGCAAAAAAAAAAACCTCAACCATTGTACAAAAAATTATCACCATTGCCAAAGAACCTCGAGAGTTCCAGCAAATAAACGTAACCAAAACAAAAACAAAAGCAAACGAGGCTTGAACATAAGGTTCCTCGCTTTTTTCATACTGACCAGTTACCACTGGACCACCAAACTAACAATATTACTGCAACAACAACAACAACGACATTAATTTTAATTAACAAAGGGTGAGGAAAAAAATACCCGAAACATCGGTCATGTTTCTTCGTTTTGTTTTTCCCCCCCAAGAGTGCACACCATGGGTCAATAACTCCGTTAGATAACAGGCTTAGTACAGTTGTCTCCCCTGTCCGCAGCGTGATGTTACTACAGGCTGTCACGCTTTTGTAAGAGGATTTTGGTTGGGGTGACTGTAAATTTATAAAGCGTGTATTTTTTGTGTAACATCTGTGTGTGTGTGGTGTGTGTGTGTGTGTGTGTGTGTGTGTGTGTGTGTTGTGTGTGTGTGTGTGTGTGTGTTGTGTGTGTGGTGCGGCGTGTGTGTGCGTGTGCGTGTGTGTGTTTATTTCATTTACTTATTCTTTTATATCGAGGATGTGTGTGCGTGCGTGCGTGCGTGTGTGCGTGCGGCGGTGTGTGTGTGCGGCGTGCGTGCGTGCGTATGCTTGCGTGTGTGTGCGTGCGTGTGTGGTGTGCGTGTGCATGATGCTTGTGTGTGTGATGCATGGTGTGTGTGTGTGTGTGTTGTGCTGTTGACCTACTTGCCTCCTTTAAAGTAGGCCTACGTGTAATTGTAATTCTGCACGTAAGGTAACTTACGTAAATTAACCTGATTATCACAATACTGCACAGTACAATGATGAACAACTCTTCCTAATACCTGTCCCTCCCCCTTTTTTTTTCTTATATTTCCCTTCCATACCTCTCTGTCTCTGTCTCTGTCTCTCTCTCTCTCTCGGATGCGAAGGGGGGGGGGGGGGGTGAGCGGGATAGCCTGGTGGTCAGAGTGATGGGCTCATGATCTGCTGACTCAGGTTCGAATCTCGTTCAAAAAGTTTTTTTTCTCTCGAGTTAACATCAGTGCCGACTCCACTCCACCCAAAAGTCCTTCGGTTGAGACTATAAAAACCGAGGCACGCAGAACATCTTGCGCACACGTTAAAACCCTTTCCGCTTTTCGGAAGTGTAGGCCATTGTGTGCCAGTGAGAACAGATGACAAAATTTACAAAACTGCACACACACGGGGACTTTATGTATAAAAGCACACGAGTGCTTATTCGACTATAATCGAAATAAAAGAATAAATTATCTCTCTTCTCTCTCTCTCTCTCTGTCCCTCTTCCCTCTCTCTCACTCTCTCTCTCTTCTCTGTCCTCTGTCCCACTCTCTTACTTTCTGTCTGTCCGTCCGTCCGTCTGTCTCTGTCTGTCTGTCTCTCTCTGTGTCTCTCTCTCATTATATAATTATATTTATGTTTAAATATTATAATATATATATACATATATATATAATATACACATATATATACATATATACAATATGCATATAATGCATAAGATGCATGTAATGCAACCTTTTGAGAATCACATTTTGTTGTACATGTACAAAGCAAAACAATATTTTCATAAGATTTCTTTTTTTCTTTCTTTAAAGATGGATCGATGCATTATACGTCTTTCTTTGTTATTGTAGACAAGGAGGTTAACTTGGAAATAATGACGAATTATTCTGTTTTGTAAGAGTCCTATTTTTTCCCCGATATAAAAAAAAAAAAAAAAGATTCGTGCGCTATACGTCTCTCGTTGTCATTGCAGACAGCCAGGTCAGCGCTATGTAATGGTGGTTTATTCTGTTTCATAAAAGTGTAACGTTTTCGGGTTTAAAAAAATCGTATGAGGGATGTATGCACTATACTCTTTCTTTGTCACCGGAGACAGGGAAGTCAACTTTACCCAATGGCAGAGTACTCTAATTAATTTTGTTAATTAAAAAAACACATCAAAGAAACACACACGCACGCACGCACGCACGCACGCACGCACGCACGCACACACACACACACACACACACACACACACACACACACACACACACACACAACATACACTCACACAACCAACTTAAACCTGTATTTGTTCGTTTTATGAGCCATTGATGAACTATACCTCTTCTTTTCTCAATGCAGGCAGCTAGGTCAACATCAAGTCAACACACAAAAAAACACCAACTAAATTACCTGTACTTATTCATTCTACAAGAAATAGATGCATCCTACGGACACATGAACATACTGGAACAGAACGGACTCATCGAACATACCCAGCATACATCCCTGAAGTCGGAATGCGGTTACCTTCATGGTGGACACACACACAGTCCCAGTCATACGCAAAAAAAAATCATCATTGGTGATCCTCGGAGCTCTTAGCCTAGGAATGAAAAAAAAAAATGAAACGAAAGAGTGAATGAATATTTCTTCTTTAATTCTTGTTTACCTGTAATTCCTGATGAAGAGATGGATGAACTATACATCTTTCTTTGTCATTGCAGACAAAGGGGTCAACTGTAGGTCATGGGGTGGAGGAAGGGGGGGGGGGGGGGGGTCTACCGAAAATGGTGTAGGTATAGGGAAGAGGGAAGATGAACACCACCCGTTTCCAATTCTGTTGCGTAAAATACCAGATTTTTTTTTCTTTTCAATTTAACATTGTTTTAAATTGAAAACTGTTGGTTTTCTTTTTTTGTTGTTGTTATTTGTTCCTCAGCTACAGCTCCGAGATTCACAAACGTACCCAGTATACATCCCCGAAGTCGGAATGCAGCTACCTTCATGGTGGGTTAAAAACGTCAGAAAAATCTCACCATTAGTAGTGAACTTCGGAGTCTCTAGCCAAGGAACGGACGGGGGAAAAAAAACCCCAACTTTCTATTAGTAAAGGTCAGGAGGTGATGAAAGGGAATAAGGTCAAAAAACAGTACAGGGATGGGGGGGGGGGGGGGGGGAGGGGAGGGGGCGACAGAGGAAGCACACCAGCTGTTTCTAACTCTGTTATATAAAGAAGCTTTTTTTTTTTTTTTTCAATTATACTTTCGTTGTTGTGTAAACTAGTATCATGTTAGGTTGTTTTCTTTTAAATCTATTTTCTGCTGTAACGGGATCATCCTTTCCCCCTCTGTCCCTTCATCATTTTTTTTCCTTTTATCTAGCTTTGTTGTGTAAATAAAACATCGTTTTATTGAATTGTGTTGTATAAAAAAAAAAACACCAAAAAACACCTTTATAAGCGTGCACATACACACACGCGCATACACACACACGCATACACACACACACATACTCACACACTCGCATACACATACACACACACAGTACACACACAACACACCTCTCTCTATCTCTCTTTCTCTTTGTCTCTCTCTCTATGTCTAGTCTGTGTGTATGCATGTACTCACACACACACACACACACACACACACACACACACACACACACACACACACACACACAACACACACACACACACACCACACACACACACACGCGCGTGCGCCACACACACACACACACCACTACTACTACTACTACTACTACTACTAACTACTACTACTACTACTACTACTACATTCTACTACTACTACTACTACTACTTATATAAACCCACACTGATGGTCGCATTGTGCTGTGTATCTGCATATGATCATGTCTGTGTGATTGCTATCATGTCAATAATATGGTATCTCTCCCCCCCCCCCCCCCTCTCCACAAAAACAGGGAGGGGGAGAGGGGGGGGAAGGATAGCGGCCATATGTTACATACATGTGTGTTAGAGTTACAAGCGAAAAGGTGACGATTTTATTATAGAATAATTATGTATCACACAATATGACAGAACGTTTCCCTATCTGGCTGGGTTTGGGTTAGTTGGGGTTTTTTTTTTCTTTTTTTTTTTTTTTTTTTTTTTAAATTTATTTTTTTTTTACTCTTCTTTACATATATATATACACACATCACACATACGCGCGCGTTAAGCACACGTCCACATACACACACATGCATGCACGCACGCACGCACGCACACACACACACACACGACACACAACACACACACACACACATACACATACACATACATGCGGTAGAGAGACAAACAGGCAGACACACAGATAGAGAGGGAGGGAGAGAGAAAGAGAGAGAGATTTGATTTTGATTTGATTTGATTTCTTCTTTTATATCGAGAATAATGGAAAGGGGGGGAGTGAGTGAGGGAGTGAGGGAGTGACGGGGGGCGGGAGAGAGAGAAAGAGAAAGAGAGAGAGAGAGAGAGAGAGAGAGAGAGAGAGAGAGAGAGGAGAGAGAGAGAGAGAGAGAGAGAGAGAGAGAAGACAGACAGACAGACAGACAGACAGACAGACAGACAGACAGACAGACAGACAGGCAGACAGGCAGACAGGCAGACATACAAAGACAGGCAGATGGACAGACATACAGGCAGACAGACAAACAGAAGACAGACAGGCAGACGGACAGACAGACAAACAGACAAGCAGGCAGATACATAGAAAGACGGAGAGAGAAAGATGTAAGTAGAGAGAAAGAACCGAAAAGAGAGCTAGATATTTTAATTCTATTTCATTTCTCTTTTTTTCTTATATTTCGATGATGATGCAATAAGCACGAGTGTGCTTTTTACTTACAACCAGCCACCGTGTGTATACATGTATATTGCTTTCGTAAAAAAAAAAAATTGCTCACTGTCCCACCGGCACACAATGCACATGGCCTACTTTCCCAAAAAAGTGGAACAGGTTTTAACGTGTGTGCAAACTGCTGTGCGTGCGTTTGCATACTGGACCTTGGTTTATAGTCTCATCCGAAGGTTGACAAACACAGAGAGTGAGACAATGACAGACACATAATCTATTCAGGTAAACAGAAACAGGCGAGCAGGAAGGCTGGCAGAAAAAAATGACAGGCAGGTAGGCGAATAGAGGACAGATAGACAGACAGACAGACAGACAGACAGACAGACAGCACAGACAGACTGATCGGCAGGCAAGCAAACGGACAGATAGTCAGAAAAGAAAGTTTTTAACAACAGATGTGTGCTACCATTATTTTTTTCTCCAATTTTAACGGAAAGTGGGGGGTTTTTTTGGGGTGACATTTTCATTTCAGCACCATTAGTTTTAACCTAATTTGACGAAACCGAATCTCTTGTTTCTACTTAAAACATAATTTGGATAGAAAGTAATGATGACACAGCTGGCGTGTCATTATGAGGGCACACATAGCCTACAGGCAGCGGTACGGTAATGAGCTTTGTTTATCTCAACAATAAATTAACAACACACACACACACACACACACACACACACACACACACACACACACACACACACACACAGGCCCCTTCCACACACACACACACACGCACACACGCACGCGCACCTCCTACACACACACACACACACACACACACACACACACACACACACACACACACACACACGTTAAATCCTGTTCCGCTTTTTGTAAGAGTAGGCCATCGTGTGCCGGTGGGAACAGATGACACTATTTACAAAAAACTGCATACACACAGGGACTGGATGTAAAAAAGCACATGACTATTACACACACGCACACGCACACGCACACACACACACACACACACACACACACACACACACACACAGGGTGATCAATCGCAATTTGGCAAAGGATAAAGTTCCAAAATTTAATTATAAAACTGCTAATTGGAATATATTTCATAGTATTCTCTCTATGTGTAATATTGATGAATTTTTAGCTAGTAACGTAAATGAAGCTTAGATCTATATCAAATTTGTAAAAACTGCTCTAAATGCAGCAGATAAGTCCATTTCAAAATGTAGTTAACTAAAGTCAAATAAGCACTTGGGCAATGTTTGGTGGAATGAATCATGTGAAAAAGCAAGGCAAAACAAAAAGAAAGCATTTAATATCTATCTTAAAAATAGGAACAACGTTACGAAAATAATGGAAATGAAATGGGCAAAAAATTATTGCAACAAAGTAATAGCACAGGCTAAGCTTCAGTATTGGTCATCTTTTTGTAAAGAAGGAATATTATGGTCAAAAGATCAGCATAAAGTTTGGAAGAAACTGAAAGAGATGAAACGTGGTGTAAATTTACCAGGTTATCCCATAAAATTAGACAAAGAATTACCAACTCCATTTGAAAAGGCTGAAGCTTTTGCAGAAATGTTTTCTGAGACAAGTTGTTCAGAAGGGTTATGTGAAAAAGACAGAATCTATAGAGAAAATTAAGTAGACTAGGAAAATACAAAGATCCTCCAGAGGATAAAGAACACTACACAAATGCTCCTATCACTTTTCCAGAACTAAAGGATGCCATTTCTACTCTTAGCTCCAAGAAGTCTTCTGTAGGTCTTGATGCTATTTCAAATGAAATGATAAAACACTTGCCTGAAAATTTTGTTAGATTTCTTCATAAATATTTTCAAAAATGTTGGTCAGAGGGAACAATGCCTTCCTTATGGAAACAGTCTATAGTTGTTCCTATTTGTAAACCAGGTAAACAAAAATCAGATATAAACAGCTATAGGCCTATTTCATTGACTTCCCATATTAGAAAATTGATGGAAAAAATAATATTGAACAGGCTTATTCATTACTGTGAAAAAAAGAGCATCATTCCCTAGCCCAAGCGGGTTTTAGAAAAAGTAGATCAACCACAGATCACCTTATTAAACTTACCACCCATGTAAAACATCAATTTACTAGAAGAAAAAATGTTCTTTCTACTTTCTTTGATATCAGGAAAGCGTATGACCAGGTATGGCACTTACGATTACTTCATAAAATAAAACTGATAGGTCTGTCTGGATGCATGTACAATTATCTTAAAACTTTTTAAAGTAATAGATCAATTCAAACAAAAATTGGAAATACTTTCTCTAATCCAAGATTTATAGATATGGGGATACCCCAGGGAGCAGAAGTAGCACCTATGCTCTTTAATATCTTAACATATGACCTTCCCAATACAGTATCCAACAAAATTGAATTGGTAAAATTTGCAGACGATCTGTGCATTTGGATGAAAGTTACTATGAAAAGGCATACTCCAGTAAGATCTCTTAATTATAATGGGGCCAAGATTCATCATCTCTCATTCATTTAGCTACAGCTCTTGTTCGTTCTAGATTAATGTATGCACAAGAAAAAATTTTCTCTGTTCCTAAATATTTGAAAAGAAAAATGCAGAGTGTAGACAGTAAGTCTTTCAAGATGTCAATTGGAGTTCCTATACATGCATCAACTTTAAAAATGTATGTAGAAATAAATGTCTTACCTTTTGAAGAACAAATTAAGCTTGCATCAGCAAAATATGTTTTAAGAAGTTCTACTATTCAGAATTCGAATATTAAAGAACTTCATTTAAAATCAGACACAGATTTCCCTAAAAGGGCTAAATCCATACAATCACTGACAACAATCAGTTCTTATACCTCTGATTTATTCACATCTTCGGGAATAAATGAGAAAATTATAGCACCTTGTCCAGTTTTCTCCACAGTTCCAAAGTGGGAACTAAAAAGGGCTGAGTTTGATACTGATTATTCTAATATCAAAAAAGACGAAGGTCCCGCCGTCATGGCAAGAGCTCATATTGATGAAACATATAGTGGTTATATCAAAGTCTTTACCGACGGTTCGGTAGTACACAGTGGGCAGGCTGGATCTGCTTTTTGGAAATTAATAAACCTTATCATATAGGCAAAGATTTTTCTATCTTTACTGCAGAACTTATAGCTATACTTATGGCCTTAATTTTTTTTTTATATTAAATCTGCCTATCAATATGTTTAAGGTGTTGTTCTGCATTGATTCTAAATTTGTTTTGCAAGCACTAAAACTGTTTAGCACTAGGGTGAGAGTGGAACTAATCATTGAAATTTGTCATCTTATACATCTTTCCTTACGAGGTACTACCCTTGCCTTTTGCTGGATTCCGTCACACTGTGGAATCCAGGTAACGAACAAGCAGACAAGTTCGTCAAAGCTGCTGTGATGGACACGACACGGATTCTGAAGCTTCAACACATTTAAACCTTCCACTCAGTCTTCAGAAGAGTATACATTTGTTGAAAAAAGCTTCTTGGAACAGTTTTAACAACACAAAGAACGGTTCACGGAGACATTCATTAAGATGTGGCAGAGTGTGTCATTATCATAACAGACTATTGGAAAGTCTGATATATGGGTCATTCTCAGAAACATGTGAGGCATGATAGTGACCTACTTTACACATCTGCCATTTGCCTGAATTAAGTTTAAAATTGTGGTGAATGCTGTTTACTGGTTGTGTTTAATTTAAAAAAATAAAATTTAAATGTTTTTATGACCATTTGTGTTTTTGCTTTTAAATATTGTGAATTTATTTCACCAAATTGCTCATTCCAACATGGCGGATTTGTGACATTTTGGTGCATACTTTATTCAGATTGTTCTTCTGACTTGAAAGACTGCTAATTTGAAACACAACTTGTATTAAAGTAATGCCCAGATGTTGTTTTAAGTTCCCTAGAAGAAAAATTGTGCTTTCTTTGTCATGGACATTAAATAGAGGGCAGATTAAGTTCCCTAGAAGAAAAATTGTGCTTTCTTTGTCATGGACATTAAATAGAGGGCAGATTAAAAGCTTGTTGCGGTTGTGACGTTGGTTTCCCAAAGTAGGCCCAATTTCAACAATTTACTCACAAAGAACTATATGTTATCATCAAACATTATAGCCACAAGGGATGAATTAAACTGTTAACAGTATAAAGAAAACATTGTTTTTGATCAGCTGGAGCTCCTATCCTCGTAAATTGCTTGAAACCCCAGATGAACAACATGGTTTCCCTTTTTTCATGTCACAACCAAACGATGTAAATCTGTTGCAAAATCCGGCACATTCTTTCATTGACCGAGATTTTCAGGTAGGTACTTCATTTTGACCTTAATTATCTCTGACACATACTTTTTCCGTCAAAGGAGTATCGTGATGCTATAATTAGAGTTCCAGTCTTTGGTTTCTCCCAGCTTTTTCATGTCACAACCAAACGCAGCATTTGATCAATAATAATACTGATTGATATATCACTTTAATTATATAAATCAATGTAGATAATGTTAACAGAATGCATTGTTTCTAATTTAAGATGGTGTTTTTTTTTCCATTTGTGTTTAAATTGCTACACTTGGGTGATTTGTGGTTTTGAAGGGTGTGGTTTCCATGTCACAACCAAACGGTTTCCATGTTACAGCCGTAACAAAAAACATCTAACTCTAAAATGACAAATTAGTATAAATAATGTTAATAGAATGCATTGTTTCTAATTTAAGATGGTGGGTTTTTTTTCAATTTGTGTTTAAATTGCTTCACTTCAGTGATTTGTGGGTTTTGAGGGGTGTGGTTTCCATGTCACAACCAAACGGTTTCCATGTCACAACCAAACGGTTTCCATGTCACAACCATAACAGATCACTCTAAAATGACAAATCAATGTACATAAATAATCATAATAATGTTAATAGAATGCATTGTTCCCAATTCAAGTAGGTTGTTTTTTGGATTTAATTTGTGTTTTCATTGCTACAATTTCAGGTTTTGTGCTTTTGAAGGGTGTGGTTTCCATGTCACAACCAAACGGTTTCCATGTCACAACCGAAACATATTACTTCTATAAGGCATTAATATTAAACAGCTTCCATTCTTATGTAAAGAAAACTGTTTAGTTTAATGGATATCATTCTGTGGTTTAAGTTCAGGATAATCTGAGGGATGCTTGCTGTGGTCATTTGTACAAAAACCAAACTTTAAATCTGGGTATACAAAATGTCTTAGAGTGTCATTACAAAAAAGCAAAAACATATGCTTTGTCGATGATTGTCATACTTCCAATTGATAGTTTTGTTTTTTAGATAAAAACAAAAGCATTTGTGAGTGTTTTTTGTTTGGTATTTTGTGTAAAAAGATGTTTTAATGCTACTTTTGGTTTCCATGTCACAACCGCAACACAGCTAAAAATAGAACCTTTATGCCTCAATTACAAAAAAAACAATTAATGATTCATAATTTTTTCAACAGATTGCACTTTGCAACAGAGTACTCTAATATATGACAAGAAGGCAAAAACTTCCAAGGACATTTATTTTTCAAGGTCTATGTCACAAAAACCTCACACGTTTCTGAGAATAACCCATATAGATTTCGTTGGGATGCATTCCGAACTAAATTCTGTAAACAAATAATATGTATTATGTGGTTTTGATTTATCACCTAAACATGTCGTTCTTCATTGTGAAATGCTTCGACCATATTTTTCCAGCACACTTGTATGTAAGATTTCAAAAATGTCATTTGAACAAATACTGGACAATTCAAAAATTCAAAATTCAAAAATACTTTATTATCGCATAGAGAAATTCACGTGGGTTACATGCCACACATAAAAAGAAAACATGTAAAAAGTAACATCACGGGGAAAAAAAGCTCGCACATATAATATAAAAATCACCCACAACTCAACAATATCTCACCAGTCATAAACTCACCAAAACAAAATCTCAACCATTCCTACGCACACCAGATTGCTCAAGCATTCACACACACACACACACACACACACACACACACACACACACACACACACACACACACACACACACACACACACGCGCGCGCGCGCGCGCGCGCGCGCACTGTTGGAAACACTGCATACATGTGCACACATTTTTGTGAAATAAACCATAATTGTTATTAAATCATTTAACTTGTTAAAAAATAATGACAATAATGAAATTATGTTGGAGACAGTTAACTGTTTAATTAAAAGCCCTGTTGGCAAATTTTTGTAATTGTTCATGCTTTAACCTCGTTTTAACCTCGTTTAAACTGTTCAATGCCCCCCCCCCCCCCCCCCTTTTAATGCTGATTTCTTTACATGTTTGTTTTTTTCCTTTATCTTATGCACACGTACACACACACACACTCATAGATAAACTTATAAAACACATATACTCATATACACATACGCTCACAAGCGCACACGCGCGCACACACACACGCACACACACACACACGCACGCTCACACGCACACACACACACACACACACAATAACACACACACCACGCACGCACGCACACACACATACACACTTACAGAGGCACACACACATACACACATATATGCACATATGCATGCATGCTCGCGCGTGCTCGCACGCACGCACACACACACTTATACATGCATACACACAAATACACACTCACTCATTCACACACACACACACACACACACACACACACACACACACACACACACACACACACACACACACACACACACACACACCTTTTCACCTTGGCTTGCAAATACATACCTTTAGATATATATTCTTGTAAACACGTTCACTCATACGCACTTATGCTCTGACACACACACACAACACACACACCACACACCACACACACACACACACACACACACACACATACACACACACAACACGCGCGCGCGCGCGCGCGCACATATCCATCCATACACACACGCACACACACATACATACATACACTCACACGCGCGCGCGCGTGGGCGCGCACACATTCTTTGAATGTGACACACTTTCATCTTTCTTTTTTTGTGTCTAATATCACTTCGAGTGAACAGACTTAAACTGAAGAAAGTACACACACACACACACCAACATACACACACACACACACACACACACACACACACACACACACACACACACACACACACACACACACACACACACGTCCACCTCTCGTGTGTGTGCGCGCGTACTTCTACTACTACTTCTGCTGCTGCTGATCCTCCTCATACTCTACTACTACTACTACTACTACTACTACTCTACTACTACTACTTACTACTACTAACTACTACTGACGACGACGACGACGACGACGACGACGACGACTACTACGTACTACGACTACAACGACTACAACGACTACAGCGACCACTACCATCACTACTACTACAACCACTACAACCTACAACTACTACTACCCACTGCTACCACAACTACAACTACTACTTCTACAACCACTGCTACCTACTACGACGACGACCTCTACTCTACACTACTACTATACTACTACAACACACTTCTACTACTACTACTACTACTACACAACCACTTCTACTACCACCACCACAACCACCACTACTACCATAACAACATCATACTATACTGCTATTTCTCCAGCTTGCTTTTACTCCTTGTACTTATTAATACATTTTGTTTTATATCCACTCATAGACACAAGTCTGATTTTAAGCCTGACAACCAACCCCCCCCCCCCCCCCCCCCCCCCACCTCCTTCTGCTTCCGTCGCCTTCTCTCTAGGAATCATAGTGTACAGTCACCTCTCAAAAAGTGTCAACCGATGTTTGGTCATATTTTGTCTGTCTGTCTGTCTGTCTGTCTGTATGTCTGTCTGTCTCTCACACTGGTTCAAAAGCTGATCAAAATAAACTAAACCCCTCTTGTCTGTATCTGTCTCTCATAGCTTGAAAGCTTATAATACATAAACTATTGTCTTTGTCAGTCTCTCTCTCTCTGTCCTCTCTCTCTGTCTCTATCTCTGTCTGTCTGTCTGTCTGTCTGTCTCTGTCTCTCTCTCTCATATATATATATATATATATATATATAATATATATATATATTATATCTTGGGCTCAAAGGCTTTACACAATAAACTATTTACTCTCTGGGCACACACACACACACTCTCTCTCTCTCTCTCTCTCTCTGAGCTTTTTCTAACGGTACCCTGACACCCCCTAGACCCTGTCGACTCTTTCTCCACGCGTTCATTCAAACCAGTGGCTGCTGCTACTGCTACTGCTGCTGTTTTTGCTTTGCATGCTGCTTCCTTTTTGTCTCCTCCCCCCCCCTCCCCTTTCTCTTCAGTTCTCTCTATCGTCTGTCGCCTTAAAAGCGTGGCCTCTGTGGAACGACAATGACTTAATAGTCTTTGTCTTTCGTGTAGGGTGGGGGTAGGGGGTGAGGGGCGTTTGCTTGCAGCCCTCTCCCTTCCCCTCCCCGCCCCCCTTCCCCCCGGCATCTCTGCCCTCCTCCCCTCTTCTCCTCCCCCCTCTACAATAGGCTACTTCTGTCGTAAGGCTCCACACGTGTATGCACGTGAGACTGCTGTCGTGTCACCTCCATTCAGCTGATTTGGAAAGGTGGAGGAGGATGTGTTTTGTGTGTGTGTGTGTGTGGGGGGGGGGGGGGAGGCAGAGGATGTGTGTGTGGGGGAGGGGGAGGAAAGGTGTGTGTGTGTGTGTGTGTGTGTGTGTGTGTGTGTGTGTGTGTGTGTGTGTGTGTGTGTGTGTGTGTGTGTGTGTTCTTCAATATAAACGTCTGCTAACTGTGATATTAGATGTGTGTGTGTGTGGAGGGGGGGGGGGGGGGCTTGCGTGCGTGTGTGCGTGTGTGTGTGTGACAAATGTGGTGTGTGTGTGCACGTGCGCGCGCATATGTAAACATGCACGTGGTGTTTGTGTATGTGTGTGTGCACGCGGGTGCGCGCGTATGAGTGTAAATGTGTATGTTGTATTTGAGCACACGCTCGTGCTTGCGCGAGCGTGAGCATGAAGGGGTGGACGGGTGTGTTAGGAGGAAGGAAATGGAAGTGGGGGTTGGGAGGGAGGGAGGAGGGAACAGAGTTGACATACGGTCAGCGTCCTTCCTGGCTGGGTGGGGGGGGGGGGGGTGCACGTGGTGGTGAGAAAGGGGTGGGGAGATGAATTAAGGAATCAATACTTCTTGATTACCATCCTGCTGCAAGGTTTTTAGGGTTTGGGGAAACAAAGACATGGGGAGGATTTGGCACCATGTGTGTTTCTGTCCATCTGTCTGTCTGTCTGTCTGTCTCTCTCTGTATCTCTCTCCCCCCCCCCCCTACACACACATACACACACACATGCGCACACGCATGCGCGCACATACACACATGCACACGTAAACACACATGCATGAGCGCGCGCGCGTACGCGCACACACACACACAGACAAAGAGTGACAGACAGACAGACAGACAGACAGACAGACAGACAGACAGAGACAAGGCAAGGCAAAGCAAATTCAGAGAGAGAGAGAGAGAGAGAGAGAGAGAGAGAGAGAGAGAGAGAGAGAGAGAGAGAGAGAGAGAGAGAGAGAGAGAGAGAGAGAGAGAGAGAGAGATGCAGGCAGACAAACAGAAAAAAAGAGAAGGCAGGCAGGCAGAGAGACTGACACACACATGCTGTACACACTCACATAAGTAAACGCACTCACACAGGCAGATGGAAAGACTGAAACAGATATGTATCCTGACAGAGGCATCGATTTCATAATATCTAGACATGTAGACAGATAACAAACAGAAAGAAAGAAAGAAAGAAAAAAGAAAGAAAGAAAGAAAGAAAGAAAGAAAGAAAGAAGGAAAGATAGATAGATAGATAGATAGATAGATAGATAGATAGATAGATAGATAGATAGATAGATAGATAGATAGACATCAAGACAGAAAGACAGACAGACAGACAGATAGATAGATAGATAGATAGATAGATAGATAGATAGATAGATAGATAGATAGATAGATAGATAGATAGATAGATAGATAGACAGACAGATAGATAACAGACAGACAGACAGACAAACAGATAGATAGATAGATAGATAGATAGATAGATAGATAGAAGACAGACAGATAGATAGATAGATAGATAGATAGATAGATGTATAGATAGATAGGTAGATAGATAGGATAGGATGATAGAATGATCGATAGATAGATCGATAGATTGATAGAAATCCAGACAGACAGTTAGGTAGATAGACAGACAAAAATAGATAGATAGATAGATAGATAGATAGATAGATAGATAGATAGATAGATAGATAGATAGATAGACACATACAAACAGACTGACAAACGACCAGATAAATCGAGGACAGACGGACCGGTAGCAAAATAAACAGTAGACTGGACAACGGACTTTTAACACTCTACCTACTTCATTGTCTCATGTCTGGAATGGAAGGCAGGGGCCCAACGCTTTGGTGTGGGGAACATCTGCTGTTTCTTCCTTCATCTCTTCATTTTTCGGGGACCCCTCACTTCTCAATGGGGTGGTAGAAGAGCCATTTTGGGTGGGATGGGGGCGGCTACAACAAAACAAAACTATATTATAATTATCAAACAAGTATTTGGTTGGCACATAACGTAATTACTTTTGCCAAGACTTGAAATGATTGAAACTGCTTATAGACAGTTCAAGGATGAACCGAACTTCATCCCGATCTTATAACTATTTCACACAGTTCAACAGATACTAAAGAAGTTATCTACAACCTTGATTTCAAAAATACAGTTCAGCAGATAATGAAATTAATCTCACATGTATACACATTGCTGCCATTTCTCTCTCTGCATCAGATTACAACCTGGTACCGGGACGAACACTACCTTGAGATCAAAGACAAACGAAAACAAAAACTTCGCTCCACCTAGCCCACGCACACACAACTGTGTAACCGCCGCTTATTAATTAAACACCCCACATTACCACCCAACATTAATACCTACACAGACGAAGAGTGTGAGACAAAGGGCAATAACTCAGGCAGCCAGAGACAGGCAGCACGCGCCTCTCTGCCACTGTTAGGCCCAGTTCCAAGCAGACGCCGAAAACTAGATCACCTAATTCAAACCGAGGCCGGTGCCGAAAACTTCAAAGAGAAAGAGACCGGAAAGTGAACCGGGTTTTACGGCTATTCCGGGTACTAAACACAACAGGGTGTAAGAGAAGAGAAAGAGGAATAGGGGTGGAAAGGAGTAGGGGTGGAAAGAGAGAGAGGATAGGGGAAGAAGGGTAGAAAGTGAGGGGTAGGGGGATGGTGCTAGTCCCAGTGGGGTGCGGGTGATTGATGGCTGGGGTAGGGGCAGGTGGTATCGCCGACTAAACGGGTTGAAAGGAACCAGTAGGGTGGTATCGAGCGTTGGCGTAACATCCCTCCCCCCTCCCCCACCTAGCCGAACGTCCGTCCTCAACGCATACGACCGTTATGAATGCGGATTTCCGTGCCTGGTTATGAGTCGGCCAACTTCGCTGATCAGCCGTCTGCCCTCCCGTGTGATCGTGTTCAATCGGCTAATTTCGCCGGCTGCCGCCCCGTTATGAATCGAGCGTCGCCAACTGCTGGTTGGGTTCAAGACTTGTCGTCACTGAATAATTGTTTAGTCCTTTCATTATCATGAACCAGCGGTGCTTCGCGGCGCGCGCGCCTGTGTGTGTGTGTGTGTGTGTGGTGTGTGTGTGTGTGTGTGTGTGTGTGTGTGTTTGTGTGTCCGTTTTTTCAGAGTGAGTCTTAACTGGCAGGCAGTGAAAAAGAGAGAGGCCCAAAAAATTGAAGGCAGGGTCCCCTTTGTCAATTTTGACTAGACTTATCATTAAAAGAATAATCTGTATGCATCAAATTTCGTAACTATGCATTTGAAAAGGTTAGATTCGATTAAAGAATGTGTTTTAAAGCATTTTTCCTACTAAGATGTCAGTAACTAGAGTTGTGAAGACTTTAAACCCGATTTTCTCAGATTATGAATTCGCTTGTCTCCCCTTTCAAACACCTATAATTTATTTAATTTTATAGTTAGAACAATGAATCATTATATCAAAAGAAAGGTTATAATCTGTAGATTTCCTAAAATATAACAACTCAATTTGACCCATGATATACCTTAAGACTCCTCTTGTAAAAACAGGTCACATATTTTGCTGTTACATTTAACTCTTTCTCTCTAATGGTTCTACGTCTATGGGTTATGGGTTACTTTCTGAAGCGAGTATTCAAGAGTTTTGCTAAATTCATACTGTAGGTTTTCAGACAGGCAAGCAGCATTGTCACAGTATTAATTAGGATATATACTCTTTACATGCTCGTCCTCATTTTATCTTTTCTATTACTCTCTTTGAACTTTTCCTACCTATACCGGTAGGCAAAAACAGTCGCATACGCAAAATCTCACCGTTGCATTGGTGAACCTTGGACCTCTAGCCGAGGAACGACAGCCCACCCACCCCCAAAAAAAAATCCAAACAACAAAAACAACAAAAAAACAACAAAAACAACAACAAATAAAAAATACCAAACAAAAACCCAAAGAAGAAAACAACAAAAAACAAAAATACTCCCAAAACAAAAAAAAACAACAAAAAGAACCCCAGAGCTTTTCTGATTTATCTCTGATTGCTGAATGATTTGTCTTTATTTCGTGTCATAGCTGAGTCTGCAGGCACGGCAAATTCAACCTATAATGGTGATGTGACAGTCCCTAAATCGTGTAACTCCACTGGGACTATAATGTTTCACTAAACCAAACAACCAAGCACGGTAGTTTGTTTACTGCTGTGTCTGGTAACAGTGCATTGTCCATGAACACTTGTTTTGCATTACGTGCACAACTTGGGCTCGTAGATATTCAGTCTGACAAACTTCAAAATCAATGCAGTCTTTACTTTCCATTAATTCTGGAACGTTATTTATATATTTATTTATTCTTTTATATCGAGGATAATGAAATAAGCACTCATATGCTTTTTTTTTACATCCAATCCCCGTGTGTATGCAATTTTGTAAATCTTGTCATCTGTTCCCACCGATACATAATGGCCTACTCTTACGAAAAGCAGAACAGGATTTAACGTGTGCGCAAGATGTTCTGTCATCAAGGCATGCATAGCATCCCTATGCTTACATAGCATTGATGCTTTCAAGAATTGTATTATTTTTAGGATGGCCCGAGGGGCCAAAGGGGAATGACTTGCAACCACAGTCCTTAAATCGATATCTCCGCTAGGACTATAATCTAACATCGACAACAACAAACGTTCTGTCGAAATCACAGCCAAGCTGGGTCATAAAACTACAAACCCAAACAAAGGGACACAACCCACAAAGAAAAGCCACTCCTTAGCAGACGACGCCGAATACCCAACTAAGAGGTTTGTCAAGAGGATCTTTGGTGACACTAACAGTACCATAACACAGCTGACAGGATTGTGACCACACTATCGCATTAGTAGGGACAGCAAAGGCACACACCATTACGCTTACAGTGTACGAGTATCCCATCTGCTGCTAACTTGCTAGAGAAATTTATCTGGTTATTTTTTTCGTCAATACATTATTTCAAGTTGTGGTTTAAAAAAAAGAGATTAAATCTGTATCAATCTTGATATTGAAAAAATCAGTTTGCTTTGATTAATCATAAATTGGTATCAATCTTAGGTATAGAAAAATTAATTTGTGTGATTTCAATGTTTATTTAAATTATCGATTACCATCAATCTTGGTAGCCTATAGAAAAAATTAGTTTAGGCAAGTTTGACCATAGAATGATATGACCTTCCTGGTTATCTTGTGTGGTGTGTTGTGTGTGTGTGTGCGTGGTGTGTGCGTGCGTGCTGTGTGCTCGCTCGTGCGTTTCTGTTTTATTTTTGTCTTGTGTTATCAGGTACCGATCCAGACTAGGGTTGATGTGCCATGGATTTCCAGGCTGATCTTCCTGAGCCACACGACTTGGTTATATACAAAAAAGGCAATAATTGAAGGGCAGATGAGTGAATGTAAGTAGGAGGACAGAGAGAGAGAGAGAGAGAGAGAGAGAGAGAGAGGTTTCAACCTCATAAACAAATGACACAAATCATTCCTATAAAAGACAGTAATACAACATTGTCAGATAAATCAACTGATCGACTAATAAGCATTACAACCTGTACAAGCTGTCAATGCGTACCTGCCCTCTTTAGGGCCAGGAAAGTGAGAGGAGATGGGCGCCAGTCCTTATGGCGGCCCGTGAAGAACCTGAAGACCCTTCTTTTTTTTTTTTTTTTTTTTTTTTAAGAACCTGAGACCTCTGACACCGCGCTCCCCAACGACCGCATAGGTTATGGGAATACCGTTACCCTTTTCTTTGATAAAAAAAAAAAACGACCAAAAGATAGCATCGATAAGATCGATTGAATACAGCATTATGTGTTTACTGTCGCTATTACTTGGCCTTTATCCCTCCTTGGTGATGAAGGTCGTTGCCCTGACGAACAATGCGCCAGATGTCTCCATCTCTGGAGATCGCAAGCAAACCAGGATTTGAATATTATACAATGCGAGATAACTGCCGGCCACATTGGGAGCACAATGGATAGATCTCACCAGCTTGGAGGTTGTGGGTTAATGGGGGCTTGTAGTTTTTGTGGCATTTTTTGGTGGCATTTTTTTCTTTCGGTCGGACTCCAGTTGTCTCCTGTGCAGAGTGTGTTTGTCATTGTTGGAAGGCAGATGGCTAATTATAAAACTGACAGCCGAAAATCATCTACATTTTTTGGGCGAATTTCGAAGCTTTGCTCAAACACACACGTACACATACACGCGCAAGCACGCACGCACGCAGACACACACATATTCTATTTAATACGATTTCAGTTCTGTTGTATTTCTTTGATTTGTGCTATTCTTTGTATACCTTAAGATTGAAACTGACTGTAGTCTAAAACTGATTATTCATTTTCTCTTCTCTCTCTCCTCTCTCTCTCTCTCTCTCTCTCTCTCTCCTCTCTCTCTCTCTCTCTCTCTCTCTCTCTCTCTCTCTCTCTCTCTCTCTCTCTCACACACCACACACACACACACACTCACACACCACAACACACACACACACACACACACACACACACACCACACACACCACTGGCAAGCATCCATACGTATATGAACCCATTGAAGCATAAATGGACTCGAACACGCACACACTGAGCCCACAGACGCCAACGCATTTGATGCTTGGACGTTTACAAAAAAAAAAAGAAAACCCATTGACATAAAGTGGTATAATTCTCTCTCTCTCCTCTCTCTCTCTCTCTCTCTCTCTCTCTCTCTCTCTCTCTCTCTCTCTCTCTTCTCTCTCTCTTCTCTTTATATTATTATATATATATATTATATATATATACATTGTGACGCTCCACCACGAAATGAGTCGCTTAGCACATTACCCAATTTTGCGCTAGGAGCCACTAAAGATAGGTGGGGGTCAAGTTGTCAATTTTGAGATTGTGGTTGATCATTAAACTATATTAGTTATTCTACCTTGTAATAAAATATCAAGGCATAATTTTTGTTCCTTTTGCTGTTAAATGTGTTTTGAAATTACCCAAGCCCTCATTCTAACAATCTGTTACGAAAATAAACTTGCCCGTTTCTCATTTTGTCACATCCTGCTGTCTGTCGTTTCAAATTGTAATAACTTTTGATAGAATTGTCCGAATTTCAATCTGTTTTTTTGTATTGTATGGGTTATTGCAGATTAATAGCATGTCAATAAATAAAAATTGACCTCTGGTGCAATGTGACTCCTTATGTGGTGGAGCGTCATATATAATATATATATATTTTATATATATATATATATATATATATATATATATATATATATATATATATATATATATATATATATATAATATATTTTGTTTTTGGAAAGTATTTACATAAGTCGTGATAGGCTACACATTATTGCTATGTATTTGCTGGTGGGTGTGTACTGTGGTTTCAGTCAATACTTTTATGTAAAGCACTTTCTGCTGCCTCCACAAAGCAAAGTTATCTAGAAATGTAATCGTTGTTATTATTGCTTTTATTAGTTCGGCTTTATTTTTCCCGGTATGCGCGCGCGCGCGCGCGCGCGGTGTGTGTTGTGTGTGTGTGTGTGTGTGTGTGTGTGTGTGTGTGTGTGTGTGTGTTGTGTGTGTGTGTGTGTGTGTGTGTGCTGCGTAAACGTGTGCCTGTGCCGCGCATGCTGAATTTTATCTTGACAAAGTATTAGATTGACTCCCCAAAGTCGGAATGCGGCTGCGTAATATGATGGGTTTTTTGTTTTTTTTTGTTTTTTTTTTTTTTTTTTTTTTTTTTTTTTTTTTTTTTTTTGGTGGGTGTGTTTTGGGGGGGAGGAGGTCGCATACACAAAAATCTTTACCATTGCTGAATCTTGAAGTTCTCGTCCCGAGGAAAAAAAACAAAGGAAAAAAAGAGAAAATTTGACGGTAAAAGCCACCATACCTTAAAACAAACTCCATGTCCCGTTAGGAGACTCGTGGGCGCATCTGCCATCACTCCAGTAAAGCCGGGACATGCCATGCCGTGTGTGGGTGGTTGGACCTTGACAGTTGTCGCTACTGTCAGACGTTATCCCCATTATCCCGATTATCTGGGCGTCCGGTCAGGAACAAAGCCAAGACTGACCACACTCTGGCCAGCCGCGGCACGGGGGCTACCTCACTCAACTGACCAGTCGGGTCATAACATGTGTCGGCTGCTTTGTTTCGTGAACAGCTTTTATTTGCGTGGAAATGAAGAAAGGGATGATTATAGTGGTGAACTCTGATTCAGATAGCATTATACAAGACTTGTGGATGTGTGACCAAGATTGTTCTTGAAATTTTGACCAAGATTGTTTTTCAGACTGTTGTTTTGCTGCAGATTTGTGTATGTTGCTACGATATTATTATTATTATTTTTTTAATGGCCTGAATATGCAATGCCCATACAAATAGCATTTCTTCAAAATAAAGCAGAACATAGACAAAACCACCCCACTGTTCGTATAAATGCGCATAGTGCAGTGCATATGGACTACTGGCTGATCCTAATCTGTCAAAAAATACCAGCCGCCATGGCGCAGTGGTTAGCGCCGTGGATTCCGGACTGGAAGGTCGCGGGTTCGAATCCCATAAGTCATAGGGATTTTTTCGGGCTCCGGCCGGCTCCTACCCAGAGTGAGTGTGCTGTGGGCTCAGTGGGGAGACTGGGACCACACAGTCGAGCTTCATCCACTTTACGGATGCGAATTTGAGAGGTTGCTCAATTACCTGAAACACTGCAGGTGTCTGTTCTTCGGGCTGGTTGACGCCGGGATATATTATGACAGTAAACGTAACAACAACCTGTCAAGTAGTCTCAAAGCGGATGCACCTCCACAGCGCATCATTACATCATCAATCATCATGTCATAGCAATAATAAATTGCCTCTGATTCGGTGCCTCGTTTGCTCTGCTCATGGGGACCTCAGATTCGGTTTCCCATACGCTCTGTGCCTGGTGAATTGTTCAAAGCCTTTGGTTGGAGTTCGTGGGAGGGCGTCGTTGGAGGACGTTGTTGGTTCGCCACTTGGAGTGGGTGACTCACTCAGTCTGGCTCCGCGATGGCTAATACTGTCGTTAGTAGGGGCTTAGTAGTGGTGTCCTGCGTATGTTAGCTCAGAAACAGCACCACTGAACACCACAAAGTGACCCAGCAGAATTGCATGGGCCCTCTGGCTGGTGGACCCGCGGTCGCCTTAAATTGATGAGCTCCCTGTGGACTCCGACGCGGGGGTGAGACACATACGAATCTGGGTATGGCTGTGGCGGGGAATTGAAATGAGCGGCGTGGAACATGCATACGGGAACGTCACAGAATGACGGGCAGCAAAAAAAAAATATATAAAAAATAAAATAAAAAATAAAAAAATAATAATAATAATAATCTGTCAAAATATGAAATACTGCAGACTATCATGCCTGTTGTGTTTGCATGTGTGTTGTGTGTGTGTTGTGTGTGTGTGTGTGTGTGTGTGTGTGTGTGTGTTGTGTGTGCGTGTGTGTTTATCATTCCCAAAGCGATAGTGACACAAATTCACTTTAGATTCTTATTTTCTGGAATTCATAGTAAGAAGGGAGGTAGTATCATTAAACTGGGACATTTTTATCATTTTAGAAAAGAAATAATGCAATAGTTTATTTGGCTTTCTCATTACGATTTTATGTCAGTGATTAGTCAAACTGATATCATGATTGTGTTCATTTTTATTTGCATGTTCTCTTACACTCACCCAAGGGGTAGCCCAGTGGTTAGAGCACTGTGCTCATGATCTGACAGCAAGGGATTGAGCCATCAAGGATGCTCCCATTTTAGGGGATTTTGCCCTGGAGTTATATCAGTGCTGACTCCGCTCTTCTGGAAGTCCTTTAGATGAGACTAGAATAAACCAAGGCGCTGTGTGCGAACACAGGCAGAACATCTTTTACACAAATTGATAACTTGATGGACACTATAGCTGAGTGGTTAAAACTGTTTGACTTGAATCCTCTGGGTCCATGAAGTTGTTTGAATCCTGGTATGGTGGTACCTAGTGAATTAAAGAGTTAAAAAAAATTACAATCTACTAGGTCAGTGTCAAGTGCAGACCTGCCAGTGCCTTCATTCTCTTCGTGTATATGTACACACACAGAAGCTTAAATATGCACGTTGAAGATCCTATCATTCATGGCAGCATTCCTTGGGTTATGAAACAGAAATACCCAGCATACATCCTTAAGTCAGAATGCGGCACCTTCATGGTGGGCAAAAACAGTCCATACACAAAATCTCAACCTTTGGTGAACCTCAGAGTTCTAGCCAAGAAAGGGGGAAAAAAAAAAAAAGAGGCCAAGCTATGTAAGGAAACCTCAGGGCTAACACTGACATACAACCCCCTGAAACAGTGAGACAGAAATAGCTAAGACACACAAGCATGCACACATGCACCACACACACACACACATTAAAACCCATTCCGCTTTTTGGAAGAGTAGGCCATTGAGTGCCAGTGGGAACGGATGACGAAAACTGCAAACACATGGGGACTGGATTTAAAAAAGCACATGAGTGCTTATTCCATTCATTATTTTCAAATAAAACAAACACACACACACACACACACAACACAACACACACACACACACACACACACACACACAATATATATATATATATATATATATATATATATATATATATATATATATATATATATATATAATATATATATATATATATATAATGAGAAGCAAAAATAAATGGAGGGTGACAGACAAAAAAACCCAAAAAAAACACCAAAAACCCAAAGCAGAAAAGCTTCAACCAGACAGACTGATAATACCACAACACTTCAATTGAAACCATCACTTTATTCATGAATACAATGAGAGAGAAAAAAACAACAACAAAAGAAAAAAACAATTAGCTTTGATATATCTTTAAAGAGGAACAATTCACTGTAATAAATCTTTGCAACAGCTTTAACAGAACAGAGAGACAGAGAACAAAACAGACAGACAACAGACAGAGAAAGAGTGAAGACAGAGAGTAAGAGACACAAAGAACACAGAGAGAGAGAAGACAGACAGACGGACAGAAAGAGACAGAGAGAGAGAAAGGGCAAAGACAGAGTGACAGACAGACAGGAGGACAGAGAGAAACAAGACAGAAAGAAATACAGACAAAAGAAACTTACTTCAATGTATAATAAATAATAATAATAATAATGATACAACACGGAATTTATACAGCTTTATACCTTGCAAATACTCTTCTATGATATGTGAATTTAACACAGAAATGGATGAAAGTCAGGAAAATAAAAAAAACATTTTTTCCCCTTTAGACATTAAAGAACTGCTTGGAGTCACCCATGCTAATTTGGTGGATCAGCACACAGTACTCTACAGAACAAAGAGGTGAGTGGGATGACTCAGTCTGAAGGATTGTAGTACCCTATCCACTACATCACAAGCACTTGTTTTGTATTGTATTGTATTGTATATTGAATCGTAACCACTTTCAAGTCACAGCAGAATTCTCTGTGTGAAATTTTGGGCTGCTCTCTTTCTGGGAAGAGCATGTCCCCACACGACCAAGCCACCTGTTATTATAAATTTTTTTTTCCTGTCTGCATGTTATTTCTTTCCCAATTTAAAGTGGCTTTTTTCTAAAGAATTTTGCCAGGGACAACTCTCTTGTTGTAGTGGTAACATGTGCTAAATGCACTTACACCAGGACCTAGTAACTAAAAACTAGCACCCAGACCACCACTCACAGTCTAGTGGGTGGGGGAAAAGTTTAGGCACAAACACTAACAGGTGGAACAGCACACACTTTGAACCTGGACTTTTCACTTTCTAGGCGGGTGTGTTACCTCTAGACCACTGATCCACCATGCTGGTAACTACTCTTTTGGATACAACAATCCACTGGTCCCTTGAGCAACAAAACATTCTGATTCAGTACACACAAAAGAACCATGGCAACAAGATGAAGGATAGTTCCTGGCAAAATTCGTAAAAAAAAAAAAAAAAAAAAAAAAAGGCAGCCATTTACAGAGAAACAAATAAACGTAAACATACAGGCCATGAGATATGAGCAAATGATAATAATAAAAAAAAGGTGGTACTGCTAAATGGTACCTTATCCTGAAGGAAAGCAGCTTAATTTAAACCAGATGCATCTGTAAAATACAAAAAGCCCCCCCACCCCCCCAAAAAAGAAAAACACATTACAATCAAATATAGAATACAATAACAATAAATTCAAAATCTGAATCCACTCCCAACACTCAACAGATTTGTTGATCTTTAAACTCTTTCTTCAATTTCAAGGAGATCAAACACGCAGCACGCACGCATGCATCACACAATCACACCACAGCACACCACAACACACACATGTATATATCAGAACAGATATAACCAAAAACAAGCCACACTCTTCTCTTCATTTCATGTCATGTTGCTATTACAGCTCAGCCAATAACATAACATAACAAAAGCCATATCAAGAATCAATACTTTCTCCACTTGGTGAAATACATACAGTATACATCCACATCATAAACGAAATGAGTAATAAGCATTTACCTGATATGTGCTACAGTCATACAAGATATAATAAATTATATACCTGTAATTTTTTTTTAACCCAGATTCCAGTTTTTGACATATTCCTATGCATACATCTCAATCGACCTGAACCCCAAAACATGCATGCAAAAACAACAAGCATTTATGCATGTACACACACACACACACATTATATATATATATAAACATTGGTACAAATAAGTTCTTGAGCGCACTGCACTATCCACACTTACATGCATGCAAACACTTGAACGTATGCAATAGGTACCCATACACTCAACATTTTGTCTAATTCACTTTTTGTGAAGAGACATAAAATTGAAGACCACACCACACACACACACACACACACACACACACACACACCACACACACTGATATAGTACAAATGCACATGCCCATATGTAGTACAAAAGCAAAAAACAAAAAAAAGGGTAGAAATGCAGTGTATACAGTGTTGACTCAATTATTCAAGCTGAAGAGATGCATTTTTTTTAGTTATAAGGATGACATAAGTGGTTTTAGACTGACAAATTTGGATTCAGACTGACATTTAAAAGAATTTAAATAAAGAGATCTAGATTTAAACTGTGAAAAAGAGACAAATCTAACAATTTCTTTTTCAAAACTTGAGAATAAAAAAACCCAACATGTCACCCATTTGTGAGAAGAGAGATCCTGATTGAACATAAAAGTCACAAAATGTAGAATAGTTCCAGAAACGATTTGAAAAGGCAAGAGATCTTGTATTTGATTCTCTTCAACAAGAAGCCAGGGCAGTTTTCTCAGCATATCATGTGTGCGATGCTTTAATCATTGGGTCGAGAGCAGATTGAAAAAAGTGCAGCATCCAAACAAGGATTGTCCATGTAATATCATTACACACTATCACAGACACAGGATTCTGACCATGTCCTGTAAATAACACCCTTGGCACATATCTACTGCCTCAAAGTTGTGCACACGCACAACACACAACACACACACAACACACACACACACACAGAGCATCTGTATTCTTCCTCTTAGTTACACACACATACACACACAGAGTCAAACCAATGAACATTAAAGATAATATAAGACATCACCGACCCCCACATCTCCCAGTCATATACCCCTCCCTCCCTCCTCCTCTCTTTAACCCCTTCCCCCTCCTCCCTTAACCCCCCCCCCCCCCCTCCCCCCAAGAAATCAATCTCTGAATAATCATGATGTCAAAAAAGCCAACTCTATGATTCAATCTAGCAATTCCTAAAAAAATCAATTCTCTGCTTTAAGCATACAATACATCTTTACATTCTACAAATTCAAAATACGCTAATTCATAAGTGGAGAGTGAACATGTTCATGCAATGAAATAAAATCTATACAGCAGCAGAATACAGTCATTTCAGCAACAGCAAAACAAAAGAAAAATCTTTCTGATGAAGTAAAAGCCACATCATGGTAGCAGGGTAAATCCCCACATAGATTATAACTCATGAATAAATTATCACAATACACCAGTCGTCAACAACACTTGAGTTTGACATTCGTCAATAGATTGTTTTAAAAAGAAAAAAATCCATACATATCCAAGGTAAGTAAAAAATATTGAAAAAGAAGATTTTGTACACAAATAACACTGCAGTAATGGGCTCACCAAGAAATAAAACGTAGAGATAGAAAAGTAAATGGATTGTACAACTTATAGAACAGCAATGTGTGTAATGAATACATCCACTTCTGATCTACTGTCTCTTTCTCGCAAAAGATCACTAATAATTAGTATAAATGAATCCCAAAAGAAATGATTCACATAATTTTCAAAATGGTCATGGACAATAAGTACAAAAAGAGACCATTTACATAATTTTTCAACCAGTCTTAAAAATCAAAAAAACAAACATAAAGTGAGACCCTTTTACACTATCTTCCAGTTAGCGATTACAAAAATGTACAAAGAGACCATTTCTTTGATTTTCAATTGACCATTACAATAAAATATTTTAAAAACAAGACTCTCATAACTTCTGCAACTTATCACCAAAAATAAGCATAAAACAAACCACCACCGAACATAAACATCAAAACATAAATGAGAGATCATTTCTTCACTTTTCCAACCGATTGTTCAAAACAAATGTATGAAAGATCACTAAACTGATTTCCCAATTGATGATCAAAACCCGATTAATTAATTTTTTTTTTAAAAGATAGAGAGTTGGCTTTGATTGTATTAGAGCCCCAGCAGAATTATCCATTTTTCAAGGACAGTGCCATGAACTGACCATCATCACTTCCAATAACAACTCGAGATTATGGACTTCACTCTTATTTCCTTCAGCAAGAAATGGTGACAGATAAGATATATAATATACTTGCTCATCTCGCCACAGAGCCAAAATAGAACCAAACAGATTGTGAAAAATTCTATAGTAAAAAGCCACTCTAATGACTCTGGTTAGAGTTAAGACTGTTTTCTTCAATCCCATGGGTCCATGAAGCTATGGGTTTGAATCTTGACGTGTCTGGTGAATTAAGAGTGGGGATTTTTACCATCTCCCAGGTCAGCTTCAAGTGCAGAACTCCCAGCGTTTTCATTCCTTTCATGTATATATATATATACATGCAGAAGATAAAATATGCAGGTTAAGGATCCTGTCATTCACATCAGTCTTCAGTGGGTTACAGAAACAAGAAGTTGTCCAGCATACATTCCCAAAGCTGGAATACAGCTGCCTTCATGGTGGGCAATAAAAACGGTTGCCTATGCAAAATCTCACCATTGGTGAACCTTGAAGCTCTTGCAGAGAAACAACAACAACAACAACAAAAAAAAAATCCTAAACAAAAACAAACCATATGCATGACAAAAAAGTAATGAATTGTCACTGAAAAATTCATATTTCCCCTTCCCATCTTCTGCTATGTCATTCCAATATCGACCCCCCCCCCCCCCCCCCCCCCCCTCTCCCCAATTCAATAGAATGACAACAGAAAAATTCTCTTTTTTTTCCTGTTTTCTGGGCGACCGCACATTATAAGTGTTTTTTTTTCCACTTTCAAAACTCAAAAGAATCTTCATTCTATTGCTGGCTTTACTGCCTGTAACATATTTCAAGTGGATCAATTTAACACAGAAGTCAGGTCAAAGAAGATCAAGGGCCCAAGCTGAGGTCAAAAGATGAGAATAAGGACTATCACACTTACTTTTCAAAAGTCTGACATGTGGTGATGAAGAAAGCGTGAATAAGATTTAATGATGATGATGATGATGATGATTACAAAACAACAAACACAATGCCGCTACTTCTACTTGTCCTTATCTGCCTACTACTACTACTTCTATTACTACTACTACTACTACTCTCATGTATATCATTTTTATTAAATATATCACTCCCTTTTATGTCTTACTCACATTTTTTTTGTCTTTTCCAAATTGGAAGACAAATTTCATCATAAATGAATATAAAAAAAAAATTAAGCAGATTTCCACAGAAAATATAATTAAAAGATCTGCTAGAAGAGTTCATGTAATGCAGACCTGTGCACCCTAATACTACTGATTTCAGTATTTGTGGGGGGGGGCAGAGGGGGGGGGGGCTTTTTTTTTTTTTATTTTAATTTTTTTTTTACAATTTTCAGCATTTTTTCATAGTTTCATGGTTTTCATGCCAAGTATGTGACACACTTTTTCAAAATTGGAAAACTATCAACACTTTTCTCTTCTTTTTTGTTTTGTGTTCCTTTACTTTTTATTACTTAAACTTTTAAGTTGACAAACATAAACATATTTACCATGAATAAGCTGCCCTCCTCTCCCCTATGAGAAAACTAGTGCTTGTCATTTCATCATAGCCATTTTGCATTTGCTCCATGTACGTCTTTGCTTGATGTGTGCGAGTTGGGTAGGCTTATTTACAAAAATCACCATCAAGTTCCGTCATACTGTTGTGAAAGTGGTGCCATCAAAGGTCATGGCACATGCGCGTTGACTGAAACAGCATAGCACGGGAAACTAGTCTCTGAACAATAGCTAATGCTATGTCTGATATTTTGTTAACAAATATCGTTTTTTGACAAATGAAATTGTATTTCAATATTTTCCTTTTTGCCTGGGAACAAATACAGAGGAATATGGAGGATGTATATCATTATATGTCTGGCGATGTGTAAGAAATATTTCTAAAAAAAGAAGTGGAAAACATGTACCAGAATAACTTGGACGGACCTGAGTGATATTCAGAAATAGATGTTGCACAACTATAATAAATCAAATCAATGAGTAAATTCATAAGGAAATAAATACAAAAACATAATTTAATTACGACACTCACACAATAATGCTGGATACAGATGTTGAGAGGTAGTAAAAACAACCCCCCCACCTCTCTCCCCCCCCCAACAAAAAAATTAAACACACATAGATCCCAAAAAGCATAACATTCTGAAAATATTACAATCTATCTGTTTTACTTTTTTTGACACTGTTCATTTCTGTAATGTATTTGATTAATGAGTTGTAACACTAGCTTCTATGGCATACATGTTGCTCAAGATATGAATGCACATGTGTGTGAGTATGTGTGCATTTGTGTGTATGATTACATGAAGCAGCTATGTATGCGTGATATGATGCCTGCATCCGAGTGTGTGTGCGCGCGTGTGTGTGTGTGCATGCATGTGTGTGTGTGTATGTGTGTGTGTGTGTGTGTGTGTGTGTGTGTGTGTGTGTGAGAGTGAGAGTGTGAGAGAGAGAGAGAGAGAGAGAGAGAGAGAGAGAGAGAGAGAGAGAGAGAGAGAGAGAGAGAGAGAGAGAGAGAGAGAGAGAGAGAGTGTGTGAGTGTGTTTATGGATCTCGCACACACAGTACAATCTTTGTTGTTTCTCTCTCACTGACGGTGTGGTAATGTGTCAATGTGTTTTAAGTTTGGCATGCACATGCAACTTATAAGGAGTCCTACATGAATAGGACAGGAGAGGAGGAGGACTAGCACAGCTATCAGTTTCCCCCACTTTCAGCTCCTCTCAGCAGCTAATTAATAATCCATCCCATCCCAGCCCAAATGGGCCCAGCTGGTGCAAATTATAGCAAAAGCTGATCGCACTTGGACTAGGTAAATGGAAGGGGCACGCTAAATTTAGCACTCATGACTTGTGAGCTGTGGACTGCACCTGTACTCTAACTGCGTAGATCACCTTCATGGTGACAAGCATTATTCACAACAACTACTTCACTGTGGCGATATCCATCACATTGTGACTGAACTCAGCAGCTTTAGGGTGTACCAGATTATGTGGCAGATGACACATTTTCACTCTGCTCCATACTGTCATTGTTTCAGATCAGAATAAACATTTGAACAAATGCCAGTTGGCAAGAATCTTTGTTAGTTTCATTCTTCGATTCTCTGCTGCTGAAAAAAACAACCCAAATCTCTTTTGACATAAAGAGTGAGAAGTTGAGAAAATTGATACAAGACTGGAAACGCTGGGTTTTTTCTTGCCAAATAAATATGATGCGTAGTATACATGATCCAATCTTTTCTAGTCTGGTGTGTTTTACAGTATCAGGATAAAATTTAGTGACATATACATGAGAGAAAGGTAGTCTAACAAAGACTTGTACAAAATGCATATAACAGAGTACACACCACACTCACACCACACACACACACACACACAAATGCCATATATGACTAAAGTATACCGGGAGCAACTGCAGACCTCAGATCATGCTCTTGTGCTCTACCACAGCTCTAAAACATACATCCTTTGCTGAGAACTCACTTTCACTGTGACAACAAAGAGTCAACCATACACCTACCACAACTTCACCATTATAATAACCTTACACACATACAGCACATCACTACTTAGATACTCTCCAGCCATGAAACACTATCATACACATGTCAGCGAAATAGAATCACACAAAACAACAGATAAGATCTACAAACTTTCAAAACACAATAAATCCATTTATCCCCCCCTCCCCTGTATTATCCAATCGTATCCTGTTTATCTTAACTCACTAGGGCCGGCCAGTTCTCTCCCTTGCCCTTCCCTACAGATGGACCACTTGTAACGGTTACTAAAAAAAAAATACAAAAGATATATTAAGAAAATGAAATTTTCTGAAAAACTTATAAATAACATGCTGGGTAAGTACATTTCACTTTAATATTTGAGCTTTGACTAGCATGAACGAAATACTCCGAATATTGTACTCTTGTGTCGCCACTCCATGTCGGCTACTCTCTGCAACCGCAAAGAAAGAGTTCGGAACACATGGAATCACTTGACACTAGTCATAGTTTCATGTGGCTGCTGCATGAAAACTCTGCAAACAGCAAATCTGCTATAGTGGACGGCCGTCCAAAACCATTGCTTTACACTGATCCGCTATAGCGGACGGCCGTCCTCTGAGAGTTAAAGCCCTGCTGAAAACAGAGGCCATGTATATCAAAACTGTTACCCCCCCCACACACACACACACCCTGTCTAAATCCACACTATCTACTGTCCCGAAGCCTTATCATGACACATGAGAATAAAACACAACAATAAGACAACAATAACAAAAGTTGCTGGCTGAGCGCGTTCGATAACAATGAAGATACCAATGACAATGACAACAGAATCAAGGCTGATTGTTGATAATGAAGATCAGGCAAAATAGAGAGCAAGTTTTTTTTTTTGTCATTCCACGTCTTACAACCGTCAATCCGTCATATAAACAAGTCCATCCTATCACATATATATATATATACCTTCTTTTTCATTGGTCCATCACCCCAGATCAATATGTTACTGAGTCATTCTTCAACAGTGATCATAGCAGCATTAATCATTTTAGGTAGCTTTCATCTGTTACCAGTCCTCCCCCCCTCCACCCTCTCCCCCAGATCACTATATTACTGAATCATTCTTTAACAGTGATCATAGCAGAATTCAGTTTTTAAGTAGCTTTCACCTGTTACCAGTCACCTCCCCCCCCCCCCCCCCCCAAATTCAATAATATTACTGAATCATTCTTCAACAGTGATCATAGCCGCATCAATTTTTCAGGTAGCTTTCATCTGTTACTAGTCCCCCCAAGATCAATACATTACTGAATCATTCTTTACCAGTGATCATATCAGCATTAATTTTTTAAGTAGCTTTCATCTGTTACCAGTCCCCCGTCCCCAGATCAATACCTTACTGCATCATGTATCATTCTTCAACAGTGATAATAGCAGCATTAATTTTCAGGTAGCTTTCATCTGTTACCACCAGTTCTCCCCCCACTGATCACTACATTACTGAATCATTCTTTACCAGTGATCATAGCAGCATTAAATTTTTCAGATAGCTTTCATCTGCTACCCAGCCCCCCCCCCCCCCCTCTCCCCCCCAATGCCCACTGACCAATCACAACTTCTGGTTCTCCACCTGGACTTGGATGGTGTCCTGACTGCCTCCCTCGGGCAGGGAGGAGGAGGAGGAGGTGTTGTTGTTGTGGCGGTACATGGCAGGCGCTCCTTGCGGGAACCCGACAGCAGCGACGTGGGCTTTCGGAACGTCAGGCGGTGAAAGTCGCTCAAACTCAGCACCTGTGTGGTGTGTGTATATATGTATATGTGTATATGTATATATATATATATAGAGAGAGAGAGAAGAGAGAGAGAGAGAGAGAGAGAGAGAGAGAGAGAGAGAGAGAGAGAGAGAGAGAGAGAGAGAAAAGAGATATCTAAACAACTTCAAAAATGTATTTTCCTGACATTTTTTTTCTCTCTTCGTTCCTCAAGCTAAATTAAATCTGTTCCGCTTTTCCTAAGAGTAGGCCATCGTGTGCCGTGGGAACAGATGACAATATTTACAAAACTGCATAGACACGGACCGGATGAAAAAAAGCACATGATGCTTATTCTGTTATCCTCGATATAAATGAATAAATAAATAAATAAATAAATAATAAATAAGCAAAGCTCTGAAGTACGCGAATAGTGAAATTTTACATAAGTCCGTAAAAAGATAACAGCTAAAGACCTGAAAATCCTCCATTACCTTCACTCACAAAAACTACATAAATATTATCATCTAACTCACAAGAACTATATCTTTTTTCCCCCCCTCAAAACAAGTACTTCACTGGTTGTTGTTTTTTTTCTCATAACAAGTACTGTGATTAATTTAAAGAGATATTATTTTATTGGAAACAAGTACTAATACTATCTTTTTTACTCACAAGCACTACATTATTTTTACTCACAAAAACTATGATTCAAATACAAATTATTTTACTCACAACAATGACTACATATGTTTTTTACTTCCAAGCACTACATCATTTTTACTCACAAGTGCTATCATTCTAATACATACAATTTTACGTAAGGAAAGTAGTAGGACAGTTAAACCTTTCACCTGCCTAATAAGTAAACTGTGAGGCTCTGGTTTGATTCCAGCCTTGCCCTTTCCTCCCAGTTTTACCAACCAAAAAAAATTGAACTCAATGTCCAAGTCCTTCAGATGAGATTATAAACTGAAGCCCCTGGTGCGAATGCATGCAGAACATCTCACACACACATTAAAACCCTGTTCCACCTTTCAGAAATGTAAGCCATGTCATAATGGTAGGAACGGATGACAATTTTTTTTTTTAAAAACGCATGGACACAAGTTCTATGTGTTAGACACTATCCCTGAAGTCGGAATGCTGCTACCTAAACAGTGGTGGTGTGGTGGTGGGGGGGGGGGGGAACCCGGTCGTATAAGCAAAAACCTCACCATAAGTGAACCTCGTAGCTCTGGCCGAGGAACAGGAAAAAAATGTGAATTGATCCAAAACAAGTACTATTTCTTTTTTTCACCACACTGTTTACAGAAGTGCCATGATTAACTTTTTCACTAAAAATCAAGTACTATTTATTATTTATTTTTATACTCACGGTGAGGAAGCAGACGCCGGTGCCCATCACAGCCCCGCTGAGGACATCGCTCCAGTGGTGCATGTAGTCAGAGATGCGGGACAGGCTGGTGAAGAAGGCCAGGCAGAACACAGCCACCTGGAACGCCGGGCGCAGCAGTTTGGCCTGACTGCACACCACGCGTGCTTGCAGGTACAGCTGAAAAAGGGTGTGCCACATCAAAGATTACTGTGCCACATCAAAGATTAACTATCTTTTTGTTTTGTACCTCGGCTAGAGCTCTGAGGTTCACCAACAGTGACATTTTTACTATAGGTGACCATTTCATGAACATGTGTATATTTGTGAACCTCGAAAAACACGCTTAATGTGTGTTTAACACAGGACCTTTGTTTATCCTGCCCTAGATAGGCAGGTACACATTAACAGCTGGGTGAACTGGGGGACTGTACTGAAGCCAAGGCATGCAAACGGTCACCCATTCACTTGGTAACCCTGCTCAATGCTGCTTTACCTTAACTTGGGGAAAGTGAGTGCTCTGACCACTGAGCTGTCCCATTCCTGAGAATGCTGGGTATTAAAAAAACTACTCTTTTATTCTAAAATTCATATGATTAATTTAGAAAGCCAAATACTCCTAATGATCTACATTCCAGTTGTTACACAACAACCACCACTACCATATATACTATCGACCTAAAACTCTTGCAATTTCCAAGTAAATTTCAACCCTTTTAAAAAAAAAAATCAGGATTGGATTGGACTGGACTGGACTGGATCTGGAAATACTAGCAGCCATTTTTGTTGTTGTTCCTTGGCTTAACCCTCTTGCATTTGGATTCTCTGAACACAAACTGCCCCTAGATTTCCATTGCATCACAAAATCAGGTCAGGCACACATGCTTGCTGGCCTTTTCCTCCTTCTAAGTACATACCAGCAGCTATAATTACTTCCAGACACTCAACAGGGTTTCTCCTTCTAGCCTGATATAGCTTTGACATGTGGTAGCAATTAGTGATGGTCACAGTGTGATGGAAATCTACTGTGTGTAAATCCAGACTAAGGGGAGTAATTATTCAATCCCAGCAAATCCCAGGATCGGGACTAGGAGGGTTAAGCTCCAAGGTTCACAAATGGTGAAATTTTTGCGCATGCAACTGTTTTTGCCCACCACAGGGGTAGTCGCATTCCAACTTAGGGATGATGTCTAAACAATACACCAGTCTGCATGCATTTAAAAAAACAACTGTCATCTGTTCTCTAAAGACAGAATGGGTTTCATTTATGCATGATGTTCTGCATGCATTCACACACATGACAATAACCCGATATTTTTTAATGTTTTGTATATATATTCATAACAAACAGCCATTTGCTAATTTCAGATTCAAAGTTGTCATTTTAGTATATGCTCACATTTTAAACAACAGGACATCTTACATGTTACATTGGTAGGATTTAAAAAGCAAGGAGAACACAACACAACAGAGTAGGCATTTTTCAGTCTTGGAAGACTATGGAGTTGGGCTCTAGACTCTAGACCGCAAAGCCTGGGTAAGTATGGAGGGCAAGCTGTTATCCATGCAGCAGACCCTCCTCCCCTCCCCCCCCCCCTTTCTCCAGGTCACTGGAATGGTCCTTTGGAAAGGCAATCGCCAATACTTTGGTCCCAGTGACATGCAGGAGCCGCCAGAACGTTACCAAATAGGCCTACAGCCCCAAATCACACTGGGGACTCCAACTCCTGATTTTTCCTCATGGATGGTGTCTAAACATGACACCTGTGTACATGCTGATTTTTATTTTGTTGTCATCCACTCCTACCGGCAAACAATGCATGCTTCCAAAAGGTGGGACAGGCTTTTAAAGTGTGCGCAAGATGTTCTGTGTGCCTTTGCACATGGTGCCTCGGTTTATAGTCTCATCCGAATGATTCAATTTTTTTCGTCAAACTGGGAAGAAAGGGCAAGGCTGGGAATTGAACCCATAACCTCATGGTTTACTTGTTAGCAGGCAAATGTCTAACCATCCTGCCACCTTCCTTCTACAGAGAAATACATTTCATAAATTTATCTTAACACCACTGTTACTTACCATTATAAAAAACGCACAATACATGGACATTGAGGCATGGCCGGATGGAAAGGACAACCTGGAAATGAGAGAGTGATACAGTATAGAGATAGATAATGAACAACGAATGAAAAAATAGCAAAAAAAAACACAAAAAAGAATTCACACAATGAAACATGCATTAATACAGAAAGAAGTAAACAAATAAACACACACACACACACACACACACACACACACACACACACTCACACACGCACACACAAACAATGAATTAAACAAATACAGAGTGACAGATAAATAATTTTTAAAAAGGTAAATAAACAAACAGCTTCTTGAATCTGCTAATGGAACATCATGAAATCCCGGTATCCAGCAGTCAGTGATGGCCAATGGTCACTGACTTCATTTGACAGTTTGTAATCTATGCTGGGTATGAATGTGTTTCCATAACCCATCAAATGCTGACATGAATTACAGGATCTCTAACAAGTGTATTTGATCTTCTGCAATATACTAAAGGGAATTAAGGCACTGGCAGGTCTGTACTTAAAGTTGGCCTCGGGGATTGTAAAAATTCCCAACCTTAATTCACCAGAAGCCTCCCAAGATTCAAACCCACGACTTCATGAGCCCATGGAATTGAAGTAGAACGGTCTTAACCACTCAGCTATAATGTCAGTCATTTATGATTACAAAAATTAATACAAGAGCCCAAGATGTTTGCAAGATAGATGAGTAATAACAAAATACATGAAACTTGTGCACATGCATGCCTTCTAGAGGGAATAAAGCCTACAAGAAAGCAAGTATACAAACGTGCGCAAACACACACAACCATCTAAAATCACTAAATGTGAATCGATGTTAAACTGAAGATATCACACACACACACACACACACACACACACACACACACACACACACACACACACACACACACACACACACATGCACACAAACACAATACACACAGATAGTTGCTCATTACAGAATAAAATTTCTGACAAATTTCTACCATTCTCTTTTAAAACATAGCAGAAAACATTACTCAGAATACAGCCGACACGAATGGAAGAATGTGGCAAAAATTCTTCAAAGAAATGGACAAATGAATAAAAGAATGGCCCCTCTGTCAGTTAACCCTTATACCCCTGGGGTCACACAGTTTATTCACTGTGAAACTTGTGTCAAAGAGAAGTAATTTCTACATCTTTCAATAGTCAATACACATAAAACTGAGGGCGCTAATGGGCGCTACAGGGTTACGTTATAAAGGGGCGCTAATGGGCGCAGCAGGGGATAAGGGTTAAGGAAAAAAAACACAAAACCAAACCCATTCCTACCCACCTAAAATCAAACACACAAGTAAAATGAAAAGCAGAAAATGTAAGTATACACACTTTCTCATAACCTTCGGATGAGACTACAAACCGAGGCCCCGTGTGCGAACGCACACAGAACATCTTGCGCACAAACGTTAAATCCTGTTCCGCTTTTTATACTAATAGGCCATTATGTGCCGGTGGGAACAGATGACAAGATTCACAAAACTGCATACACATGGGGACTGGATGTATAAAAGCGCATGAGCGCTTATTCCATTACCCTTGATATAAAAGAATAAATAAATAAATAGATAAATATCCTACCTGACTTGTGACTTGACAAAGTCACTAAACTGTCCAGTGCACACATCCTCTGTGATGTACAGCCCTGAACAGTTGTCTGGTATATTTTTCGGCTGGCACACGGTCAGAAAATGGGGCCTCAGGCGTCCGATGCTGAAGAACAAAAAACAATGAATACATGAAACAGAAGATAAAAAATGACGTGCATAGCATTTAATTTCTAAGCCTACTTTAAAACTATTTCTTCTTATATTTTTTGTTCCTTGGCTAGAGCTTCACCAATGGTGAGATTTTGCATATATATGTGACCGTTTTTGCCCACCATGAAGGTAGCTGCACTCTGACTTCAGGGAAAAACCATTTAAAAAAAACAAAACTGTTTCTTTAAAAGCATTTCATCGTGGAAAATTCCTTCTTGATAGAGAATTGTAAGAATAACACATAGTCTGACATACAACAGATACTGCAAGTGAAAGAAAAATGTGTTTACTATTACATATATCTGGATTACATGATGCTCTTTCCTTTAAAAAAAAAAAAAAAATTTAGAATATTAAGATTACAAAAGTGAACTATCATTATCGCATAGAACTCAACCCAGCATTGAAACCATAGCTGACTTTCACCATATCAATTCACAGGGAGGTAAGTCAAAGAATAATATCAGTTTTCTCCAGAAAAGAACATACATTATCATCATTCCTCTTCTACATTCAACTCCATCACCCTAAAAAAAAACACCCTCCAACCCCCCCCCCCCCCCCCCCCTCCCTTAAAAAAAAACCCCAAACACCAAAGAAACAACAACAAACCCCTTGGAGTTTATGACATATTTCTTCTACATACAGTTCTTTAAGGTAAGATCAACTATCTAACTCCCCCCCCCCCCCCCCCCCCCCCCCCCCCCCCCCATATATAGACAAAATTCTGTCATTCAACTGCTGTTCTGCATCTACTGTTCTGACAACACTGCAATGCTCTTTAAAAAAAAAAAAAAATCACAAATTCAACTTTTTTCTGCACCCAAAAAAATGACTCACTTCCGAGATATGAAAATGTTATTCCAGTTCTTCAACTTATGCTACAGGAAACATCTACAAATCATTTCAACAATATAAGCAGCAGCATAACACACATTATCAAGAGCACACCATCCATTCCTCTGTATTTTTAAACAAACTGGACATGGACTTTTATTAACCCTTTCACTGCTATCATATTTTGCTCAGGCACATGCTGGACGAAACAGAGAGAGTGTTGAATATTGACGAACAGTGATCATCAACTGAGCATTGCTGGCAACGGTTTCTATGATGAATGCTGTTCATCAACAGCGAAGTATAAAAGGTTAAGCAAATACATTTTCTTCCTTTTCAGGAGGCTTAAACACAGAACTGACCTGGTCTTGCCGATCTCAGTCAGGAGTTGTGTGATGGCGGCACCGAAGAAGAAGACCATGATGGTGCGGTAACTACTCTCCACACAGGACTTGGGGGCCAGGGGGATTTCTGTGGGCACCAGCACACAGCAGCGTGTTGTTCTCTGCAGCAAACACTCCACCACCAACACCTGTCCACAGAATGACAGAATAGGGACAATGCAAATGGTCCTAAAAATACCACAGAATTAGGACAATGCAAATAGTCCTAAAATAAATACCACAGAATAAGGACAAAGCAAATGGTCCTAAAAATGCCACAGAATAAGGACAATGCAAATGGTCAGGACTAAAAATACCATAGAATAAGTACAAAGCAAATGGTCCTAAAAATACAACAGAATAAGGGCAACAGTCCTAAAAATTCCACTTGTATTTCATTTCTGCAACAAAAGAACCAACTATACATTTATCTTTTCTTACATATGTTGGGCTCCAGAAAAAACAACATAAAAACCAAACACCGAACAATAGTCTCAACAATACCACTTATAACTTATTTCTGCAACAAAAGAATGAATCATACATTTATTGTCTTTTCAATATGTTGGGCTCCAGAACAAAAACAAACAAACAAAACCAAAATTCAAAAAGTACACAAATGCTCCTAAAAAAATTTATTTCTGCAGCAAAAGAATAAATTATACATTTATTTTTTATTCAAAATGTTTAGGATCTAGACAAAAAACAAACAAAAAAAACC